>CAWUFW010005451.1:0-610000 GCA_963921515.1 Calotriton arnoldi
CCAGCCCCAGCAAGACCCCCTACACTGCCCGAACACCACTGCACTGCCCTAAACCCTGAAACACCAGCCCCAGCACGACCCCCTACACTGCCCGAACACCACTGCACTGCCCTAAACCCTGAAACACCACCCCCAGCACGACCCCCTACACTGCCCGAACACCACTGCACTGCCCTAAACCCTGAAACACCACCCACAGCACGACCCCCTACACTGCCCGAACACCACTGCACTGCCCTAAACCCTGAAACACCAGCCCCAGCACGACCCCCTCCACTGCCCTAACACCACTGCACTGCCCTAAACCCTGAAACACCAGCCCCAGCACGACCCCTACACTGCCCGAACACCACTGCACTGCCCTAAACCCTGAAACACCACCCCCAGCACGACCCCCTACACTGCCCGAACACCACTGCACTGCCCTAAACCCTGAAACACCAGCCCCAGCACGAGCCCCTACACTGCCCTAACACCACTGCACTGCCCTAAACCCTGAAACACCAGCCCCAGCACGACCCCCTACACTGCCCTAACACCACTGCACTGCCCTAAACCCTGAAACACCAGCCCCAGCACGACCCCTACACTGCCCGAACACCACTGCACTGCCCTAAACCCTGAAACACCACCCCCAGCACGACCCCCTACACTGCCCGAACACCACTGCACTGCCCTAAACCCTGAAACACCACCACCCTGCACGACCCCTACACTGCCCGAACACCACTGCACTAAACCCTGAAACACTACCCCCAGCATGACCCCTACATTGCCCGAACACCACTGCACTGCCCTAAACCCTGAAACACCACCCCCTGTACGACCCCCTACACTGCCCGAACACCACTGCACTGCCCTAAACCCTGAAACACCAGCCCCAGCACAACCCCCTACATTGCCCGAACACCACTGCACTGCCCTAAACCCTGAAACACTACCCCCAGCACGACCCCCTACACTGCCCGAATACCACTGCACTGCCCTAAACCCTGAAACACCACCCCCTGCACGACCCCCTACACTGCCCGAACACCACTGCACTGCCCTAAACCCTGAAACACCACCCCAGCACGACCCCCTACACTGCCCGAACACCACTGCACTGCCCTAAACCCTGAAACACTACCCCCCAGCACAACCCCCTACACTGCCCGAACACCACTGCACTGCCCTAAACCCTGAAACACCACCACCCTGCACGACCCCTACACTGCCCGAACACCACTGCACTAAACCACCACCCCCAGCATGACCCCTACATTTCCCGAACACCACTGCACTGCCCTAAACCCTGAAACACCACCCCCCTGTACAACCCCTACACTGCCCGAACACCACTGCACTGCCCTAAACCCTGAAACACCAGCCCCAGCACAACCCCCTACATTGCCCGAACACCACTGCACTGCCCTAAACCCTGAAACACTACCCCCAGCACGACCCCCTACACTGCCCGAATACCACTGCACTGCCCTAAACCCTGAAACACCACCCCCTGCACGACCCCCTACACTGCCCGAACACCACTGCACTGCCCTAAACCCTGAAACACCACCCCAGCACGACCCCCTACACTGCCCGAACACCACTGCACTGCCCAAACCCTAAACACCACCCCCTTCACGACCCCCTACTCTGCCCGAACACCACTGCTCTGCCATAAACCCTAAAACACTACCCCCAGCTCGACCCCCTACACTGCCCGAACACCACTGCTCTGCCCTAAACCCTGAAACACCACCCACAGCACGTTCCCCTACACTGCCCGAACACCACTGCACTGCCCTAAACCCTGAAACACCAGCCCCAGCACGACCCCCTACACTGCCCGAACACCACTGCACTGCCCTAAACCCTGAAACACCACCCCCAGCACGACCCCCTACACTGCCCGAACACCACTGCACTGCCCAAACCCTAAACACCACCCCCTTCACGACCCCCTACTCTGCCCGAACACCACTGCTCTGCCCTAAACCCTAAAACACTACCCCCAGCACGACCCCCTACACTGCCCGAACACCACTGCTCTGCCCTAAACCCTGAAACACCACCCACAGCACGTCCCCCTACACTGCCCGAACACCACTGCACTGCCCTAAAACCTGAAACACCAGCCCCAGCACGACCCCCTACACTGCCCGAACACCACTGCACTGCCCTAAACCCTGAAACACCAGCCCCAGCATGACCCCCTACACTGCCCGAACACCACAGCACTGCCCTAAACCCTGAAACACCACCCCCAGCACGACCCCCTACACTGCCCGAACACCACTGCACTGCCCTAAACCCTGAAACACCACCCCCAGCACGACCCCCTACACTGCCCGAACACCACTGCACTGCCCTAAACCCTGAAACACCACCCCTGCATGACCCCCTACACTGCCCGAACACCACTGCACTGCCCTAAACCCTGAAACACTACCCCCAGCACAACCCCCTACACCGCCTGAACACCACTGCACTGCCCTAAACCCTGAAACACCACCCCCAGCACGACCCCCTACACTGCCCGAACACCACTGCACTGCCCTAAACCCTGAAACACCACCCCCCTGCACGACCCCTACACTGCCCTAAAACCACTGCACTGCCCTAAACCCTGAAACACCACCCCCAGCATGACCCCTACATTGCCCAAACACCACTGCACTGCCCTAAACCCTGAAACACCACCCCCCTGCATGACCCCTACACTGCACAAACACCACTGCACTGCCCTAAACCCTGAAACACCACCCCCAGCATGACCCCTACATTGCCCAAACACCACTGCACTGCCCTAAACCCTGAAACACTACCCCCAGCACGACCCCCTACACTGCCTGAACATCACTGCACTGACCTAAACCCTGAAACACTACCCCCAGCACGACCCCCTACACTGCCCTAACACCACCCCCAGCAAGACCCCCTACACTGCCTGAACACCACTGCCCTAAACCCTGAAACACCACCCCCAGCAAGACCCCCTACACTGCCCAAACACCACACCACTGCCCTAAACCCTGAAACACTAGCCCGAGCATGACCCCCTACACTGCCCAAACACCACACCACTGCCCTAAACCCTAAAACACCAGCCCCAGCACGACCCTCTACACTGCCCGAACACCACTGCACTGCCCTAAACCCTGAAACACCAGCCCCAGCACGACCCCCTACACTGCCCGAACACCACTGCACTGCCCTAAACCCTGAAACACCAGCCCCAGCACGACCCCCTACACTGCCCGAACACAGTGGTGTTCGGGCAGTGTAGGGGGTCTGCACTGCCCTAAACCCTGAAATACAAGCCCCAGCACAACCCCCTACACTGCCCTAACAGCACTGCACTGTCCTAAACCCTGAAACTCCAGCCCCAGCACGACCCCCTACACTGCCCGAACACCACTGCACTGCCCTAAACCCTGAGACACCAGCCCCTGCACGACCCCCTACACTGCCCGAACACTACTGCACTGCCCTAAACCCTGAAACACCACCCCCAGCATGACCCCCTACACTGCCCGAACACCACTGCACAGCCCTAAACCCTGAAACACCAGCCCCAGCAAGACCCCCTACACTGCCCGAACACCACTCCACTGCCCTAAACCCTGAAACACCAGCCCCAGCAAGACCCCCTACACTGCCCGAACACCACTGCACTGCCCTAAACCCTGAAACACCACCCCCAGCAAGACCCCCTACACTGCCCGAACACCACTGCCCTAAACCCTGAAACACCATCCCCAGCACGACCCCCTACACTGCCCGAACACCACTGCACTGCCCTAAACCCTGAAACACCACCCCCTACACTGCCCGAACACCACTGCACTGCCCTAAACCCTGAAACACCACCCCCTGCATGACCCCCTACACTGCCCGAACACCACTGCACTGCCCTAAACCCTGAAACACCACCCCCCAGCACAATCCCCTACACTGCCCGAACACCACTGCACTGCCCTAAACCCTGAAACACCACCCCCCTGCACGACCCCTACACTGCCCGAACACCACTGCACTAAACCACCACCCCCAGCATGACCCCTACATTGCCCGAACACCACTGCACTGCCCTAAACCCTGAAACACCACCCCCCTGTACGACCCCTACACTGCCCGAACACCACTGCACTGCCCTAAACCCTGAAACACCACCCCCTGCACGACCCCCTACACTGCCCGAACACCACTGCACTGCCCTAAACCCTGAAACACCACCCCCAGCACGACCCCCTACACTGCCCGAACACCACTGCACTGCCCAAACCCTAAACACCACCCCCTTCACGACCCCCTACACTGCCCGAACACCACTGCTCTGCCCTAAACCCTGAAACACCACCCCCAGCACGACCCCCTACACTGCCCGAACACCACTGCACCAAACCCTGAAACACCACCCCCTGCATGACCCCCTACACTGCCCGAACACCACTGTACTGCCCTAAACCTTGAAACACCACCCCCCAGCACAACCCCCTACACTGCCCAAACACCACTGCACTGCCCTAAACCCTGAAACACCACCCCCCTGCACGACCCCTACACTGCCCGAACACCACTGCACTAAACCACCACCCCCAGCATGACCCCCTACATTGCCCGAACACCACTGCACTGCCCTAAACCCTGAAACACCACCCCCTGTATGACCCCTACACTGCCCGAACGCCACTGCCCTAAACCCTGAAACACCAGCCCCAGCACGACCCCCTACATTGCCCGAAGACCACTGCACTGCCCTAAACCCTGAAACACTACCCCCAGCACGACCCCCTACACTGCCCGAACACCACTGCACTGCCCTAAACCCTGAAACACCACCCCCAGCACGACCCCCTACACTGCCCGAACACCACTGCACTGCTTAAACCCTAAACACCACCCCCTTCACGACCCCCTACTCTGCCCGAACACCACTGCTCTGCCCTAAACCCTGAAACACCACCCACAGCACGTCCCCCTACACTGCCCGAACACCACTGCACTGCCCTAAAACCTGAAACACCAGCCCCAGCACGACCCCCTACACTGCCCGAACACCACTGCACTGCCCTAAACCCTGAAACACCAGCCCCAGCACGACCCCCTACACTGCCCAAACACCACAGCACTGCACTAAACCCTGAAACACCAGCCCCAGCACAAGCCCCTACACTGCCCTAACACCACTGCACTGCCCTAAACCCTGAAACACCAGCCCCAGCACGAGCCCCTACACTGCCCGAACACCACTGCACTGCCCTAAACCCTGAAAAACCACCCCCAGCATGACCCCCTACACTGCCAGACTACCACTGCACTGCCTTAAACCCTGAAACACCACCCCCAGCACGACCCCCTACATTGCCCGAACACCACTGCACTGCCCTAAACCCTGAAACACTACCCCCAGCACGACCCCCTACACTGCCCGAACACCACTCCACTGCCCAAAACCCTGAAACACCACCCCCTGCATGACCCCCTACACTGCCCGAACACCACAGCACTGCCCTAAACCCTGAAACACCAGCCCCAGCACGAGCCCCTACACTGCCCTAACACCACTGCACTGCCCTAAACCCTGAAACACCACCCCCTGCATGACCCCCTACACTGCCCGAACACCACTGCACTGCCCTAAACCCTGAAACACCACCCCCAGCACAACCCCCTACACTGCCCGAACACCACTGCACTGCCCTAAACCCTGAAACACCACCCCCAGCACGACCCCCTACACTGCCCGAACACCACTGCACTGCCCTAAACCCTGAAACACCACCCCCCTGCACAACCCCTACACTGCCAGAACACCACTGCACTGCCCTAAACCCTGAAACACCACCCCCAGCACGACCCCCTACATTGCCTGAACACCACTGCACTGCCCTAAACCCTGAAACACTACCCCAGCACGATCCCCTACACTGCCCGAACATCACTGCACTGCCCTAAACCCTGAAACACTACCCCCAGCACGACCCCCTACACTGTCCCAACACCACTGCACTGCCCTAAACCCTGAAACATCACCCCCAAGACCCACTACACTGCCTGAACACCACTGCCCTAAACCCTGAAACACCACCCCCAGCAAGACCCCCTACACTGCCCGAACACCACTGCACTGCCCTAAACCCTGAAACACTAGCCCCAGCATGACCCCCTACACTGCCCGAACACCACACCACTGCCCTAAACCCTAAAACACCAGCCCCAGCACGACCCCCTACACTGCCCGAACACCACTGCACTGCCCTAAACCCTGAAACACCAGCCCCAGCACGACCCCCTACACTGCCCGAACACCACTGCACTGCCCTAAACCCTGAAACACCAGCCCCAGCACGACCCCCTACACTGCCCGAACACCACTGCACTGCCCTAAACCCTGAAACAAGCCCCAGCACGACCCCCTACACTGCCCGAACACCACTGCACTGTCCTAAACCCTGAAACACCAGCCCCAGCACGACCCCCTACACTGCCCGAACACCACTGCACTGCCCTAAACCCTGAAACACCAGCCCCTGCACGACCCCCTACACTGCCCGAACACCACTGCACTGCCCTAAACCCTGAAACACCACCCCCAGCACCACCCCCTACACTGCCCGAACACCACTGCACTGCCCTAAACCCTGAAACACCAGCCCCAGCACGACCCCCTACACTGCCCGAACACCACTGCACTGCCCTAAACCCTGAAACACCACCCCCAGCACGACCCCCTACACTGCCCGAACACCACTGCACTGCCCTAAACCCTGAAACACCAGCCCCTGCATGACCCCCTACACTGCCCGAACACCACTGCACTGCCCTAAACCCTGAAACACCACCCCCAGCACAGACCCCCTACACTGCCCGAACACCACTGCACTGCCCTAAACCCTGAAACACCACCCCCAGCACGACCCCCTACACTGCCCGAACACCACTGCACTGCCCTAAACCCTGAAACACCACCCCCTGCACGACCCCCTACACTGCCCGAACACCACTGCACTGCCCTAAACCCTGAAACACCACCCCCAGCACGACCCCTACACTGCCCGAACACCACTGCACTGCCCTAAACCCTGAAACACCACCCCCTGCATGACCCCTACACTGCCCGAACACCACTGCACTGCCCTAAACCCTGAAACACCACCCCCAGCACGACCCCTACACTGCCCGAACACCACTGCACTGCCCTAAACCCTGAAACACCACCCCCAGCACGACCCCCTACACTGCCCGAACACCACTGCACTGCCCTAAACCCTGAAACACCACCCCCAGCACGACCCCCTACACTGCCCGAACACCACTGCACTGCCCTAAACCCTGAAACACCACCCCCAGCAAGACCCCCTACACTGCCCGAACACCACTGCACTGCCCTAAACCCTGAAACACCACCCCCAGCAAGACCCCCTACACTGCCCGAACACCACTGCACTGCCCTAAACCCTGAAACACCACCCCCAGCACGACCCCCTACACTGCCCGAACACCACTGCACTGCCCTAAACCCTGAAACACCACCCCCTGCACGACCCCCTACACTGCCCGAACACCACTGCACTGCCCTAAACCCTGAAACACCACCCCCAGCACGACCCCCTACACTGCCCGAACACCACTGCACTGCCCTAAACCCTGAAACACTACCCCCAGCACGACCCCCTACACTGCCCGAACACCACTGCACTGCCCTAAACCCTGAAACACCACCCCCAGCACGACCCCCTACACTGCCCGAACACCACTGCACTGCCCTAAACCCTGAAACACCACCCCCAGCAAGACCCCCTACACTGCCCGAACACCACTGCACTGCCCTAAACCCTGAAACACCACCCCCAGCACGACCCCCTACACTGCCCGAACACCACTGCACTGCCCTAAACCCTGAAACACTAGCCCCAGCACGACCCCCTACACTGCCCGAACACCACTGCCACTGCCCTAAACCCTGAAACACCAGCCCCAGCACGACCCCCTACACTGCCCGAACACCACTGCACTGCCCTAAACCCTGAAACACCAGCCCCAGCACGACCCTCTACACTGCCCGAACACCACTGCACTGCCCTAAACCCTGAAACACCAGCCCCAGCACGACCCCCTACACTGCCCGAACACCACTGCACTGCCCTAAACCCTGAAACACCAGCCCCAGCACGACCCCCTACACTGCCCGAACACCACTGCTCTGCCCTAAACCCTGAAACACCACCCCCAGCACGACCCCCTACACTGCCCTAACACCACTGCACTGCCCTAAACCCTGAAACACCACCCCCTGCACGACCCCCTACACTGCCCGAACACCACTGCACTGCCCTAAACCCTGAAACACCACCCCCAGCACGACCCCCTACACTGCCCGAACACCACTGCACTGCCCTAAACCCTGAAACACCACCCCCAGCACGACCCCCTACACTGCCCGAACACCACTGCACTGCCCTAAACCCTGAAACACCACCCCCTGCACGACCCCCTACTCTGCCCGAACACCACTGCTCTGCCCTAAACCCTGAAACACTACCCCCAGCACGACCCCCTACACTGCCCGAACACCACTGCACTGCCCTAAACCCTGAAACACCAGCCCCAGCACGACCCCCTACACTGCCCGAACACCACTGCACTGCCCTAAACCCTGAAACACCACCCCCAGCACGACCCCCTACACTGCCCGAACACCACTGCACTGCCCTAAACCCTGAAACACCACCCCCAGCACGACCCCCTACACTGCCCGAACACCACTGCACTGCCCTAAACCCTGAAACACCACCCCCAGCACGACCCCCTACACTGCCCGAACACCACTGCACTGCCCTAAACCCTGAAACACCACCCCCAGCACGACCCCCTACACTGCCCGAACACCACTGCACTGCCCTAAACCCTGAAACACCACCCCTGCACGACCCCCTACACTGCCCGAACACCACTGCACTGCCCTAAACCCTGAAACACTACCCCCAGCACGACCCCCTACACTGCCCGAACACCACTGCACTGCCCTAAACCCTGAAACACCAGCCCCAGCACGACCCCCTACACTGCCCGAACACCACTGCACTGCCCTAAACCCTGAAACACCACCCCCAGCACGACCCCCTACACTGCCCTAACACCACTGCACTGCCCTAAACCCTGAAACACCACCCCCAGCACGACCCCCTACACTGCCCGAACACCACTGCACTGCCCTAAACCCTGAAACACCACCCCCAGCACGACCCCCTACACTGCCCGAACACCACTGCACTGCCCTAAACCCTGAAACACCACCCCCAGCACGACCCCCTACACTGCCCGAACACCACTGCACTGCCCTAAACCCTGAAACACCACCCCCAGCACGACCCCCTACACTGCCCGAACACCACTGCACTGCCCTAAACCCTGAAACACCACCCCCAGCACGACCCCCTACACTGCCCGAACACCACTGCACTGCCCTAAACCCTGAAACACCAGCCCCAGCAAGACCCCCTACACTGCCCGAACACCACTGCACTGCCCTAAACCCTGAAACACCACCCCCAGCACGACCCCCTACACTGCCCGAACACCACTGCACTGCCCTAAACCCTGAAACACCACCCCCAGCACGACCCCCTACACTGCCCGAACACCACTGCACTGCCCTAAACCCTGAAACACCAGCCCCAGCACGACCCCCTACACTGCCCGAACACCACTGCACTGCCCTAAACCCTGAAACACCACCCCCAGCACGACCCCCTACACTGCCCGAACACCACTGCACTGCCCTAAACCCTGAAACACCAGCCCCAGCACGACCCCCTACACTGCCCGAACACCACTGCACTGCCCTAAACCCTGAAACACCACCCCCAGCACGACCCCCTACACTGCCCGAACACCACTGCACTGCCCTAAACCCTGAAACACCACCCCCAGCACGACCCCCTACACTGCCCGAACACCACTGCACTGCCCTAAACCCTGAAACACCACCCCCAGCACGACCCCCTACACTGCCCGAACACCACTGCACTGCCCTAAACCCTGAAACACCACCCCCAGCACGACCCCCTACACTGCCCGAACACCACTCCACTGCCCTAAACCCTGAAACACCAGCCCCAGCACGACCCCCTACACTGCCCGAACACCACTGCACTGCCCTAAACCCTGAAACACCACCCCCAGCACGACCCCCTACACTGCCCGAACACCACTGCACTGCCCTAAACCCTGAAACACCACCCCCAGCACGACCCCCTACACTGCCCGAACACCACTGCACTGCCCTAAACCCTGAAACACCAGCCCCAGCAAGACCCCTACACTGCCCGAACACCACTGCACTGCCCTAAACCCTGAAACACCACCCCCAGCAAGACCCCCTACACTGCCCGAACACCACTGCACTGCCCTAAACCCTGAAACACCACCCCCAGCACGACCCCCTACACTGCCCGAACACCACTGCACTGCCCTAAACCCTGAAACACCACCCCCAGCACGACCCCCTACACTGCCCGAACACCACTGCACTGCCCTAAACCCTGAAACACCACCCCCAGCACGACCCCCTACACTGCCCGAACACCACTGCACTGCCCTAAACCCTGAAACACCACCCCTGCATGACCCCCTACACTGCCCGAACACCACTGCACTGCCCTAAACCCTGAAACACCACCCCAGCACGACCCCCTACACTGCCCGAACACCACTGCACTGCCCTAAACCCTGAAACACCACCCCCAGCACGACCCCCTACACTGCCCGAACACCACTGCACTGCCCTAAACCCTGAAACACCACCCCCTGCACGACCCCCTACACTGCCCGAACACCACTGCACTGCCCTAAACCCTGAAACACCACCCCCAGCACGACCCCTACACTGCCCGAACACCACTGCACTGCCCTAAACCCTGAAACACCACCCCCTGCATGACCCCCTACACTGCCCGAACACCACTGCACTGCCCTAAACCCTGAAACACCACCCCCAGCACGACCCCCTACACTGCCCAAACACCACTGCACTGCCCTAAACCCTGAAACACCACCCCCAGCACGACCCCCTACACTGCCCGAACACCACTGCACTGAACCTAACACCCCGCAGCACGACCCCCTACACTGCCCGAACACCACTGCACTGCCCTACCCTGAACACCACCCCCAGCACGACCCCCTACACTGCCCGAACACCACTGCCCTAAACCCTGAAACACCAGCCCCAGCACGACCCCCTACACTGCCCGAACACCACTGCACTGCCCTAAACCCTGAAACACCAGCCCCAGCACGACCCCCTACACTGCCCGAACACCACTGCACTGCCCTAAACCCTGAAACACCAGCCCCAGCACGACCCCCTACACTGCCCGAACACCACTGCACTGCCCTAAACCCTGAAACACCACCCCCAGCACGACCCCCTACACTGCCCGAACACCACTGCACTGCCCTAAACCCTGAAACACCAGCCCCAGCACGACCCCCTACACTGCCCGAACACCACTGCACTGCCCTAAACCCTGAAATACAAGCCCCAGCACAACCCCCTACACTGCCCTAACAGCACTGCACTGTCCTAAACCCTGAAACTCCAGCCCCAGCACAACCCCCTACACTGCCCGAACACCACTGCACTGCCCTAAACCCTGAGACACCAGCCCCTGCACGACCCCCTACACTGCCCGAACACTACTGCACTGCCCTAAACCCTGAAACACCACCCCCAGCATGACCCCCTACACTGCCCGAACACCACTGCACAGCCCTAAACCCTGAAACACCAGCCCCAGCAAGACCCCCTACACTGCCCGAACACCACTGCACTGCCCTAAACCCTGAAACACCACCCCCAGCAAGACCCCCTACACTGCCCGAACACCACTGCTGCCCTAAACCCTGAAACACCATCCCCAGCACGACCCCCTACACTGCCCGAACACCACTGCACTGCCCTAAACCCTGAAACACCACCCCCTACACTGCCCGAACACCACTGCACTGCCCTAAACCCTGAAACACCACCCCCTGCATGACCCCCTACACTGCCCGAACACCACTGCACTGCCCTAAACCCTGAAACACCACCCCCAGCACAATCCCCTACACTGCCCGAACACCACTGCACTGCCCTAAACCCTGAAACACCACCCCCCTGCACGACCCCTACACTGCCCGAACACCACTGCACTAAACCACCACCCCCAGCATGACCCCTACATTGCCCGAACACCACTGCACTGCCCTAAACCCTGAAACACCACCCCCTGTATGACCCCCTACACTGCCCGAACACCACTGCACTGCCCTAAACCCTGAAACACCACCCCCTGCACGACCCCCTACACTGCCCGAACACCACTGCACTGCCCTAAACCCTGAAACACCACCCCCAGCACGACCCCCTACACTGCCCGAACACCACTGCACTGCCCAAACCCTAAACACCACCCCTTGCACGACCCCCTACACTGCCCGAACACCACTGCTCTGCCCTAAACCCTGAAACACCACCCCCAGCACGACCCCCTACACTGCCCGAACACCACTGCACCAAACCCTGAAACACCACCCCCTGCATGACCCCCTACACTGCCCGAACACCACTGTACTGCCCTAAACCTTGAAACACCACCCCCAGCACAACCCCCTACACTGCCCAAACACCACTGCACTGCCCTAAACCCTGAAACACCACCCCTGCACGACCCCTACACTGCCCGAACACCACTGCACTAAACCACCACCCCCAGCATGACCCCCTACATTGCCCGAACACCACTGCACTGCCGTAAACCCTGAAACACCACCCCCTGTATGACCCCTACACTGCCCGAACGCTGCACTGCCCTAAACCCTGAAACACCAGCCCCAGCACGACCCCCTACATTGCCCGAAGACCACTGCACTGCCCTAAACCCTGAAACACTACCCCCAGCACGACCCCCTACACTGCCCGAACACCACTGCACTGCCCTAAACCCTGAAACACCACCCCCAGCACGACCCCCTACACTGCCCGAACACCACTGCACTGCTCTAAACCCTGAAACACCACCCCCAGCACGACCCCCTACACTGCCCGAACACCACTGCTCTGCCCTAAACCCTGAAACACCACCCACAGCACGACCCCTACACTGCCCGAACACCACTGCACTGCCCTAAACCCTGAAACACCAGCCCCAGCACGACCCCCTACACTGCCCGAACACCACTGCACTGCCCTAAACCCTGAAACACCAGCCCCAGCACGACCCCCTACACTGCCCAAACACCACAGCACTGCCCTAAACCCTGAAACACCAGCCCCAGCACAAGCCCCTACACTGCCCTAACACCACTGCACTGCCCTAAACCCTGAAACACCAGCCCCAGCACGACCCTCTACACTGCCCGAACACCACTGCACTGCCCTAAACCCTGAAACACCAGCCCCAGCACGACCCCCTACACTGCCCGAACACCACTGCACTGCCCTAAACCCTGAAACACCACCCCCAGCAAGACCCCCTACACTGCCCGAACACCACTGCACTGCCCTAAACCCTGAAACACCACCCCCTGCACGACCCCCTACACTGCCCGAACACCACTGCACTGCCCTAAACCCTAAAACACTACCCCAGCACGACCCCCTACACTGCCCGAACACCACTGCACTGCCCTAAACCCTGAAACACCACCCACAGCACGACCCCCTACACTGCCCGAACACCACTGCACTGCCCTAAACCCTGAAACACTAGCCCCAGCACGACCCTCTACACTGCCCGAACACCACTGCACTGCCCTAAACCCTGAAACACCAGCCCCAGCACGACCCCCTACACTGCCCGAACACCACTGCACTGCCCTAAACCCTGAAACACCAGCCCCAGCACGACCCGCTACACTGCCCGAACACCACTGCACTGCCCTAAACCCTGAAACACCAGCCCCAGCACGACCCCATACACTGCCCGAACACCACTGCACTGCCCTAAACCCTGAAACACCAGCCCCAGCACGACCCCCTACACTGCCCGAACACCACTGCACTGCACTAAACCCTGAAACACCACCCCCAGCACGACACCCTACACTGCCCGAACACCACTGCACTGCCCTAAACCCTGAAACACCACCCCCTGCACGACCCCCTACACTGCCCGAACACCACTGCACTGCCCTAAACCCTGAAACACCACCCCCAGCACGACCCCCTACACTGCCCGAACACCACTGCACTGCCCTAAACCCTGAAACACCACCCCCAGCACGACCCACTACACTGCCCGAACACCACTGCACTGCCCTAAACCCTGAAACACCACCCCCAGCACGACCCCCTACACTGCCCGAACACCACTGCACTGCCCTAAACCCTGAAACACCAGCCCCAGCACGACTCCCTACACTGCCCGAACACCACTGCACTGCCCTAAACCCTGAAACACCAGCCCCAGCACGACCCCTACACTGCCCGAACACCACTGCACTGCCCTAAACCCTGAAACACCAGCCCCAGCACGACCCCCTACACTGCCCGAACACCACTGCACTGCCCTAAACCCTGAAACACCACCCCCAGCACGACCCCCTACACTGCCCGAACACCACTGCACTGCCCTAAACCCTGAAACACCACCCCCTGCACGACCCCCTACACTGCCCGAACACCACTGCACTGCCCTAAACCCTGAAACACCACCCCCAGCACGACCCCCTACACTGCCCGAACACCACTGCACTGCCCTAAACCCTGAAACACCACCCCAGCACGACCCCCTACACTGCCGGAACACCACTGCACTGCCCTAAACCCTGAAACACCAGCCCCAGCACGACCCCCTACACTGCCCGAACACCACTGCACTGCCCTAAACCCTGAAACACCAGCCCCAGCACGACCCCCTACACTGCCCGAACACCACTGCACTGCCCTAAACCCTGAAACACCAGCCCCAGCACGACCCCCTACACTGCCCGAACACCACTGCACTGCCCTAAACCCTGAAACACCAGCCCCAGCACGACCCCCTACACTGCCCGAACACCACTGCACTGCCCTAAACCCTGAAACACCACCCCCAGCACGACCCCCTACACTGCCCGAACACCACTGCACTGCCCTAAACCCTGAAACACCAGCCCCAGCACGACCCCCTACACTGCCCGAACACCACTGCACTGCCCTAAACCCTGAAACACCACCCCCAGCACGACCCCCTACACTGCCCGAACACCACTGCACTGCCCTAAACCCTGAAACACCACCCCCAGCACGACCCCCTACACTGCCCGAACACCACTGCACTGCCCTAAACCCTGAAACACCACCCCCAGCACGACCCCCTACACTGCCCGAACACCACTGCACTGCCCTAAACCCTGAAACACCACCCCCAGCACGACCCCTACACTGCCCGAACACCACTGCACTGCCCTAAACCCTGAAACACCACCCCCAGCACGACCCCCTACACTGCCCGAACACCACTGCACTGCCCTAAACCCTGAAACACCACCCCCAGCACGACCCCCTACACTGCCCGAACACCACTGCACTGCCCTAAACCCTGAAACACCACCCCCAGCACGACCCCCTACACTGCCCGAACACCACTGCACTGCCCTAAACCCTGAAACACCACCCCCAGCACGACCCCCTACACTGCCCGAACACCACTGCACTGCCCTAAACCCTGAAACACCAGCCCCAGCACGACCCCCTACACTGCCCGAACACCACTGCACTGCCCTAAACCCTGAAACACCAGCCCCTGCACGACCCCCTACACTGCCCGAACACCACTGCACTGCCCTAAACCCTGAAACACCACCCCCAGCACGACCCCCTACACTGCCCGAACACCACTGCACTGCCCTAAACCCTGAAACACCAGCCCCAGCACGACCCCTACACTGCCCGAACACCACTGCACTGCCCTAAACCCTGAAACACCACCCCCAGCACGACCCCCTACACTGCCCGAACACCACTGCACTGCCCTAAACCCTGAAACACCACCCCCAGCACGACCCCTACACTGCCCGAACACCACTGCACTGCCCTAAACCCTGAAACACCACCCCCAGCACGACCCCCTACACTGCCCGAACACCACTGCACTGCCCTAAACCCTGAAACACCAGCCCCAGCACGACCCCCTACACTGCCCGAACACCACTGCACTGCCCTAAACCCTGAAACACCAGCCCCAGCACGACCCCCTACACTGCCCGAACACCACTGCACTGCCCTAAACCCTGAAACACCACCCCCAGCACGACCCCCTACACTGCCCGAACACCACTGCACTGCCCTAAACCCTGAAACACCAGCCCCAGCACGACCCCCTACACTGCCCGAACACCACTGCACTGCCCTAAACCCTGAAACACCAGCCCCAGCACGACCCCCTACACTGCCCGAACACCACTGCACTGCCCTAAACCCTGAAACACCAGCCCCAGCACGACCCCTACACTGCCCGAACACCACTGCACTGCCCTAAACCCTGAAACACCACCCCCAGCACGACCCCCTACACTGCCCGAACACCACTGCACTGCCCTAAACCCTGAAACACCAGCCCCAGCACGACCCCCTACACTGCCCGAACACCACTGCACTGCCCTAAACCCTGAAACACCAGCCCCAGCACGACCCCTACACTGCCCGAACACCACTGCACTGCCCTAAACCCTGAAACACCAGCCCCAGCACGACCCCTACACTGCCCGAACACCACTGCACTGCCCTAAACCCTGAAACACCACCCCCAGCATGACCCCTACACTGCCCGAACACCACTGCACTGCCCTAAACCCTGAAACACCACCCCCAGCACGACCCCCTACACTGCCCGAACACCACTGCACTGCCCTAAACCCTGAAACACCACCCCCAGCATGACCCCCTACACTGCCCGAACACCACTGCACTGCCCTAAACCCTGAAACACCACCCCCAGCACGACCCCCTACACTGCCCGAACACCACTGCACTGCCCTAAACCCTGAAACACCACCCCCAGCATGACCCCCTACACTGCCCGAACACCACTGCACTGCCCTAAACCCTGAAACACACCCCAGCAGACCCCTGTGGAGAAGTTGGCCTGGCATATGCTGTCCACTAATTATAGTGGGCACCTTGCACCAGTCCAAATCGACTCTTATGGTAGGTAGGTTAAAGACAACCTTATTGAAAGCTATCCTAGTGGTAGCTGTGGAGAGCAGCCTTCAGGCTAAGTCTTGAAGGAATGTAAAGCAGCTTGTTTTACCAGTCTATAATCTCTTGAGTGACCAAATGAAAGAGCACCACACCAGGTATATATTCAAAATATATGTATTTATTACTAAACACACCCTCTAGTCTCTTTATGAGGCTAGAGTTCGAAGTACATAGGTTATAAGATCTTAAATCACAGTAATAGCACAAATACACGTTTGGGCCCTAGGGGCGTACCAAACCATATACCAATAAAGTGGTATGCGAACCACGACTGAACTAGACACTAGGCCTAGAGCCTCTAGAAGTGCTTGGACCACAAGGAACCACCCAAGGTAGTGACACAGGGGACCCACGGGAGACGCGTGCAGTGTAAATACACAACCGCGATACGCCGTTAACTTCTATGGAGAAAGTCGGGATCGGGAAAATAGAGGAAAGGGACACTTTAAAGAGGACTAGGACAAAACCCTTTGAGATCTAGGACTTTGAAGAGTCTCTACCCACGGGAGCACCGGAGTACTCGTGTTACCTCACCCAGGGAAGCCGGGTGCATAGGTGCCTTTCGGGGTCGGGTTTCGTCGTCGGTTCTTATGGCGATCTGCTGCAAAGTGCTGCTGGCGACCAGGAGAAAAGTGTCCGGGTGGATCCAAGAGTGGATCGGAGTTCTGAAGAACCTGAAAGCAGAGGGGACAGAGTCTGGGTCACTAGCCAGTGACCAGGAGGGCGATGGACAGATGCCCACCGATGTCGAGTGCTTCAAGTTCGTTGACGGTCGTCTTGACTCTTCAGCCACGAGGTCCGGGAGGCGTTGTCGGCGACCAGGAGCAGGATTCGGGCTGTTGCTCGATGTCTGTCGAGTGCAGAGGTGTCGGCGACCAGATTGGACCCAACAGGCCTTGGCAACGGCAAGTCTCGAGTAAGATGTAGATCGTCGATGATGCAGACCAGCAAGGTCTGGGGAACTCACCCAGCAAGGGTAAGTGAGGGCAGGCCTGGAGCAACCAGACTGCCAAGTAAAGAAAAGATTGGCCTTCGGTAAGGGCTACTAGCCAACGGGCTAGCGACCGCGAAGGAGCCTCGTGACGCCGCACGTGGAGCTGGCTTACAGGACACTCGTGGAGTGGGGGCCAGTGATCTTCGGTGCAGGTGGTGCTGGAGGCTAGGGCTACTCGGAGCCCAAAGCACGACTTCTTGGGAGACCCAGAAGATGGTGCACTTGCAAGTGTGCTCGGTGTCCAGGGGTCACGGTCTCAAGTCACCCACGATAGCCACGGGCCTCAGCTTTGCTGGGGACTCAGGGTAGCCTCGGGGAAGTCTGAGAATCCACCTCTGGTGATGCGATGACTTCGGCGTCCGACGGGAGCTTCAGTGATGCGAACCGGACAGATGCTTCTTTGGTGCCTGCCAAGCAGGGGAGTCACTCCTTGACCCCAAGGGAGATTCTTCAGTCCTCTAATCGTGAGTAGAGCGTCGAAGGTCCAGGATTCTGTTTCAGAGTTTCGTCCAGGTATAATCTAAAGTCCTAAGGACTGGGTTCCTACCTTTATTCCAAAAATAGGGGATGGACTACTCTGTGGCCCCACCTATGGGTGGGTCAGGGCAGAGGGGTGGCTACACCCCTTTCCCTTTGTCCAGTTCGCGCCAAAGCAGGGGCTGCAAGCCCCTGATCCGGTTTGAACTGGGGTATGCACAGGGACACCAAATGTGCCCCCAGTGCAGGACTTCAAAGCACCCGAAAGTGCTCCCGCCCAGCCCCAATACACATTGTCCTGTCTGGGGAGGTGGTCACACCTCCCTGGGACAGGAAACCTATTGTCCAGGCCTCCCCTGCCGGAGTTTCGTCCAGCAGCAGGAGGCCAGACTCGTGTCTGTGGCAGCAGCATCCATTTTGTGATGCCAGGGCTCTGGAAAGAAGTTACCGGACTCGTCAGAGTTAACATGCCTTTCCCTCTAGAAGGGTGGAATGCTACCCCCGCCGCCAGGATTGGCGGGGGGTAGTATTCCAAGATGTTTGACACCAAACACGACATGTTTAGGTGCAGCCATTCCATAGTTAGCATTTTACCGCGAGGATATAATGCGTTTAAGAGTATATGGTCAGGCTGCACTACAAACAGCATCAGAGATGGTCTCCGAACGCTGCAGAGGGGCCCTGCTCATGCAGGGGCACCCTCTCACATAGGAACCATGCACTCTGCCTTTAGGATTGATAAGGCCTGCCTTAGGAGTGACTTATAGGTTTATATGTGTGTATGCATTTAGTGATATAGGTAACCTATACCACAGCAAGGGGTGCATGCACCACCTTACCCAGGCTGCAGTAGCAGACCTGTGGTGTCAGTTTGGATGGCCTACCAGGGGTGGCATAATACATGCTGCAGCCCCTGGCAGGCCTCTGAGGTACCTATGCCCTTGGTACATAGTATACCATATACTAGGGACTTACAAGGGCACTCCAGATCCCAATCAGTGATGTGCCTAAGGCACATGGAGACCCTTTTAAAGAGGAAACAGCTAGGCTGGGGTTCTGAATAGCAGGGCCCCAGCCAGACTAATGTCGAAAACCAGTGAAGTATCAGCAAAAAGTGGGGGTACCCCTGTGAAGCAGATCCTACTCTCCTACACAACCCCCCAAACGTAGGGACATTAAACTAACCTTGCCCAGTTAAGTCTTCATGTTCTAAGTGGAAATACCTAGAGAGTCCATCTGCATTCGCATGGTTACTCCCAGGCCTATGTTCCACTGTAAAGTCCATCCCCTGTAGGGAAATGGACCACCTAAGCAGTTTGGGGTTTTCACCCTTCATTTGTTTTAGCCATAAGAGGGGCTTATGGTCTGTCTGAACCAGGAAGTGTGTACCAAACAAGTATGGCCTCAACTTCTTCAGAGCCCAGACCACAGCAAAGGCCTCCCTCTCTATGGCTGACCAACGTTTCTCTCTAGGGGTCAGCCTTCTGCTAATAAAAGCTACTGGCTGATCCTGACCTTCTTCATTCAATTGTGACAGTACAGCCCCTACCCCCAATTCAGATGCATCTGTTTGAACAATGAACTTCTTGGAGTAATCAGGACTCTGCAGAATTGGAGCAGTGCACATGGCCTGCTTGAGGTCATCAAATGCCTTTTGACAGCTAACTGTCCACTGAACCTTTTTGGGCATTTTCTTAGAAGTTAAGTCATTCAAGGGTGTCACTATTGATCCATACCCCTTGACAAATCTCCTATAGTACCCAGTCAGGCCTAAGAAGGCTCTCACCTGAGTCTGGGTAGTGGGAGCAGTCCAGTCCATGATGGTCTGGATCTTGCTCTGCAAAGGTTGAACCTGGCCTCCACCCACAAGGTGGCCCAGGTACACAACCTGACTCTGCCCTATCTGGCACTTAGTGGCCTTGATAGTCAGGCCTGCCTTTTGCAGGGCCTGTAAAACATTCCTGAGGTGGACCAGGTGATCCTCCCAGGTGGAGCTAAAGACAGCAATATCATCTAGATAAGCTGCACTATAGGCCTCCAGTCCTGTGAGAACTGTGTTCACCAACCTCTGGAAAGTGGCAGGTGCATTTTTCAGACCAAAGGGCATCACCACAAATTGATAATGCCCACTAGGGGTTGAAAATGCTGTTTTGGGCTTTGCAGCATCAGCTAGTCTGATCTGCCAGTAGCCAGCTGTTAGGTCAAATGTGCTGAGATATTTGGCAGAGGCCAAAGTATCTATGAGCTCATCTGCCCTGGGTATTGGATGGGCATCAGTCCTAGTGACTGCATTGAGGCCCCTGTAGTCTACACAAAACCTCATCTCTCTTTTCCCACCACTGGTGTGAGGTTTAGGTACTAGGACTACTGGACTAGCCCAAGGGCTATCTGAGGGCTCAATCACTCCCAATTCCAACATCTTCTGGACTTCAGTCCTGATACAGTCCCTGACATGGTCAGGTTGCCTATAAATCTTGTTTTTAATAGGCAGACTGTCCCCAGTGTCCACTTCATGAGTGCACCAGGTGGTCTGACTGGGTGTCAGAGAAAACATATGTCTAAACTGATTGAGGACTTGCCTGCAATCAGTTTGTTGCTGGGTAGTGAGGCTGCCTGCCAAGGCTACACCATCAACTGACCCATCGTCAGGGTTCTGTGAGAGCAGGTCAGGGAGTGGGTCACTCTCTTCCTCCTGCCCTTCATCAGTAGCCATGAGCAAGCCCATGTCTGCCCTGTCCACATATGGCTTAAGTCTGTTGACATGGAGAACCCTGTGGGGACTCCTGGGTGTTCCCAGGTCTACTAAGTAAGTGACCTCACCCTTCTGCTCAACAATAGTGTGGGGTCCACTCCATTTGTCTTGGAGAGCTGCTGGGGCCACTGGCTCCAACACCCACACCTTCTGTCCTGGCTGGTAAACAGTCAGGACAGCCTTTGGTCATGCCAGGCCTTTTGAAGTTCCTGGCTAGCCTCAAGGTTTTTGGTTGCCTTTTCATGTACTCAGCCATCCTGGAGCGGAGACCAAGTACATAGTCCACTATATCTTGCTTTGGGGGCTTGAGAGGTAACTCCCATCCTTCCTTCACCAAGCACAGTGGACCCCTCACAGGGTGGCCAAACAGAAGTTCAAAAGGGCTGTAACCAACCCCCTTCTGAGGCACCTCCCTATATGCGAATAAAAGGCAGGGCAAGAGTATGTCCCATCTACGCCTAAGCTTTTCTGGGAGCCCTTTAATCATGCCCTTCAAGGTTTTGTTGAATCTCTCAACTAAACCATTGCATTGTGGGTGATAGGGTGTGGTGAACTTATAAGTAACTCCACACTCCTTCCACATTGCCTTTAAGTACCCAGACATGAAGTTTGCACCCCTGTCTGATACCACCTCCTTAGGAAAGCCCACTCTTGAGAAAATTCCCAGGAGGGCCCTTGCCACCACAGGTGCTGTAGTGGTCCTAAGGGGTATAGCCTCTGGATACCTGGTGGCATGATCCACTACCACCAGTATAAATCTGTGCCCAGATGCTGTTTGGGGATCCATGGGACCAACAATGTCAATCCCTACCCTCTCAAAGGGCACCCCCACCACAGGTAGTGGTATCAGGGGGCCTTTGTAGTGCCACCTGCTTTGCCACTGGCTTGGCAGGTTACACAGGAGCGACAAAACTCCTTACTGTCTTCAGACATGTGGGGCCAGTGAAAGTGAGGGACAATTCTGTCCCAAGTCTTGTTCTGGCCCAGGTGTCCTGCTAAGGGAATATCATGGGCTAGGGTCAATAGGAAGCCCCTGAACTTCAAAGGTATTACCAACCTCCTGGTAGCACCAGGCTTGGGGTCTCTACTCTCTGAGTACAGGAGTCCATCATCCCAATACACTGTATGGGGACCACTAGCTTTCCCAGCAGCCTCAGCAGCAGCTTGCTGTCTGAGGGGTTCAAGGAGGGGCAGCTCTGCTGCTCCTGGCTCAGATCTGCCCTAGAAGGTCCCCCTGTCCCCAAGAACTCAACCTGGTCAGGCTCAAGTTCCTCTGGGACAGTTCCTTCTTTCAGGGCTGAGATCATCCCCCTCAAGGGACTGATCTTCCTCCTGAGCCAAGGGGAAGGCACTGCCTTAACCCTACTACTCCTCCTCTTGGAAGGCACTTGGTCCATTCTTCCAGAATCCAAGGCCTGTTCAGTTTTAGACAGTTTAGCTTGTGACCTGGTCACAGCAAACACATCTGCAGGGATCCCCAGCATTTCTGCATGGGTCCTGAGCTCCACTTCTGCCCAAGCAGAAGTCTCTAAGTCATTGCCAAGCAAGCATTCGACTGGTAGGTTTGCACTTACCACAACCTTCTTAAGGCCAGTTACCCCTCCCCAGGAGAAGTTAACAACTGCCAGAGTATGGTCTGTTCTGACATTGCTAGCATTGGTCACTTGGTACATTTCACCAAGTATAACTTGCCCAGGTAGCACAAGGTCTTGTGTCACCATTGTGACACTTGCCCCTGTGTCCCTAAATGCCAAAGCCTCTCGTCCATTGATTAAAGGCTGTTGTCTGTACTTGCCCAGATTACTGGGACTCACAGTGGAGGTCACATCCATGCCTCCATCACAGACTAACACAGCCTGAGTCAGTTCCCTGACTAAGTCAGAGCCCAACTCAGTTCCCAGGGTGAACCCTACTAAACCCTTTGCTGGAGCACTTCCACCAACTGTACTAGGGGGAACAGGTGCCTTAGGGGCATTGGTGGATGCTGGACTGGAGTCTTTGGACTTGGTGCAATCACTGGTCCAGTGGGTCTTTTGCTTACAGACCTTGCACCATGGTTTTCTTTGGCCTTTACCCTTGGTAGACTGGGAATCCCCACCAGAAGAAGATTTTTGGGGGCCTGATGAAGACTTTTGATCTTTACCCTTCTCCCCACCCTTGTCAGAGTTCTTAGCATCTTGCTTCTTGGTTTCCCCACCTTGGTTCTGTACCTTCTGCTTCACCCTGGTTCTGACCCATTTGTCTGCCTTCTTTCCCAATTCTTGGGGAGAGGTCAGATCAAAGTCAACTGCACTGCCCTAAACCCTGAAACACCACCACCCTGCACGACCCCTACACTGCCCGAACACCACTGCACTAAACCACCACCCCCAGCATGACCCCCTACATTGCCCGAACACCACTGCACTGCCCTAAACCCTGAAACACCACCCCCAGCACGACCCCCTACACTGCCCGAACACCACTGCACTGCCCTAAACCCTGAAACACCAGCCCCAGCACAACCACCTACATTGCCCGAACACCACTGCACTGCCCTAAACCCTGAAACACTACCCCCAGCACGACCCCCTACACTGCCCGAACACCACTGCACTGCCCTAAACCCTGAAACACCAGCCCCTGCACGACCCCCTACACTGCCCGAACACCACTGCACTGCCCTAAACCCTGAAACACCAGCCCCAGCACGACCCTCTACACTGCCCGAACAACACTGCACTGCCCTAAACCCTAAAACACCAGCCCCAGCACGACCCCCTACACTGCCCGAACACCACTGCACTGCCCTAAACCCTGAAACACCAGCCCCAGCACGAGCCGCTACACTGCCCGAACACCACAGCACTGCCCTAAACCCTGAAACACCAGCCCCAGCACGACCCCATCCACTGCCCTAACACCACTGCACTGCCCTAAACCCTGAAACACCAGCCCCAGCACGAGCCCCTACACTGCCCGAACACCACTGCACTGCCCTAAACCCTGAAAAACCACCCCCAGCACGACCCCCTACACTGCCCGAACACCACTGCACTGCCCTAAACCCTGAAACACCACCCCCAGCATGACCCCCTACACTGCCCGAACACCACTGCACTGCCCTAAACCCTGAAACACCACCCCCAGCACGACCCCCTACACTGCCCGAACACCACTGCACTGCCCTAAACCCTGAAACACCACCCCCAGCACGACCCCCTACACTGCCCGAACACCACTGCACTGCCCTAAACCCTGAAACACCACCACCCAGCACAGACCCCCTACACTGCCCGAACACCACTGCACTGCCCTAAACCCTGAAACACCACCCCCTGCACGACCCCCTACACTGCCCGAACACCACTGCACTGCCCTAAACCCTGAAACACCAGCCCCAGCACGACCCCCTACACTGCCCGAACACCACTGCACTGCCCTAAACCCTGAAACACCACCCCCAGCACGACCCCCTACACTGCCCGAACACCACTGCACTGCCCTAAACCCTGAAACACCACCCCCAGCACGACCCCCTACACTGCCCGAACACCACTGCACTGCCCTAAACCCTGAAACACCACCCCCAGCACGACCCCCTACACTGCCCGAACACCACTGCACTGCCCAAACCCTGAAACACCACCCCCTGCACGACCCCCTACACTGCCCGAACACCACTGCACTGCCCTAAACCCTGAAACACCACCCCCAGCATCGACCCCTACACTGCCCGAACACCACTGCACTGCCCTAAACCCTGAAACACCACCCACAGCACGATCCCCTACACTGCCCGAACACCACTGCACTGCCCTAAACCCTGAAACACCAGCCCCAGCACGACCCCCTACACTGCCCGAACACCACTGCACTGCCCTAAACCCTGAAACACCAGCCCCAGCACGACCCCCTACACTGCCCGAACACCACTGCACTGCCCTAAACCCTGAAACACCAGCCCCAGCACGACCCCCTACACTGCCCGAACACCACTGCACTGCCCTAAACCCTGAAACACCAGCCCCAGCACGACCCCCTACACTGCCCGAACACCACTGCACTGCCCTAAACCCTGAAACACCACCCCCAGCATGACCCCTACACTGCCCGAACACCACTGCACTGCCCTAAACCCTGAAACACCACCCCCAGCACGACCCCCTACACTGCCCGAACACCACTGCACTGCCCTAAACCCTGAAACACCACCCCCAGCATCGACCCCCTACACTGCCCGAACACCACTGCACTGCCCTAAACCCTGAAACACCAGCCCCAGCACGACCCCCTACACTGCCCGAACACCACTGCACTGCCCTAAACCCTGAAACACCAGCCCCAGCACGAGCCCCTACACTGCCCGAACACCACTGCACTGCCCTAAACCCTGAAACACCAGCCCCAGCACGAGCCCCTACACTGCCCGAACACCACTGCACTGCCCTAAACCCTGAAACACCACCCCCAGCATGACCCCCTACACTGCCCGAACACCACTGCACTGCCCTAAACCCTGAAACACCACCCCCAGCACGACCCCCTACACTGCCCGAACACCACTGCACTGCCCTAAACCCTGAAACACCACCCCCAGCACGACCCCCTACACTGCCCGAACACCACTGCACTGCCCTAAACCCTGAAACACCACCCCCAGCACGACCCCTACACTGCCCGAACACCACTGCACCTAAACCCTGAAACACCACCCCCAGCATGACCCCTACACTGCCCGAACACCACTGCACTGCCCTAAACCCTGAAACACCAGCCCCAGCACGACCCCCTACACTGCCCGAACACCACTGCACTGCCCTAAACCCTGAAACACCAGCCCCAGCACGACCACCTACACTGCCCGAACACCACTGCACTGCCCTAAACCCTGAAACACCACCCCCAGCACGACCCCCTACACTGCCCGAACACCACTGCACTGCCCTAAACCCTGAAACACCACCCCCAGCACGACCCCCTACACTGCCCGAACACCACTGCACTGCCCTAAACCCTGAAACACCAGCCCCAGCACGACCCCCTACACTGCCCGAACACCACTGCACTGCCCTAAACCCTGAAACACCAGCCCCAGCACGACCCCCTACACTGCCCGAACACCACTGCACTGCCCT
The DNA here is from genome assembly GCA_963921515.1 of Calotriton arnoldi. Taxonomy (NCBI): domain Eukaryota; kingdom Metazoa; phylum Chordata; class Amphibia; order Caudata; family Salamandridae; genus Calotriton; species Calotriton arnoldi. Next base: position 26,559 of record CAWUFW010005451.1, read on the forward strand.
AAACCCTGAAACACCAGCCCCAGCACGTGCCCCTACACTGCCCGAACACCACTGCACTGCCCTAAACCCTGAAACACCAGCCCCAGCACGACCCCATCCACTGCCCGAACACCACTGCACTGCCCTAAACCCTGAAACACCAGCCCCAGCACGACCCCCTACACTGCCCGAACACCACTGCACTGCCCTAAACCCTGAAACACCACCCCCAGCACGACCCCCTACACTGCCCGAACACCACTGCACTGCCCTAAACCCTGAAACACCACCCCCAGCATGACCCCCTACACTGCCCGAACACCACTGCACTGCCCTAAACCCTGAAACACCACCCCCAGCACGACCCCCTACACTGCCCGAACACCACTGCACTGCCCTAAACCCTGAAACACCACCCCCAGCATGACCCCCTACACTGCCCGAACACCACTGCACTGCCCTAAACCCTGAAACACCACCACCCAGCACAACCTCCTACACTGCCCGAACACCACTGCACTGCCCTAAACCCTGAAACACCACCACCCTGTACGACCCCTACACTGCCCGAACACCACTGCACTGCCCTAAACCCTGAAACACCAGCCCCAGCACGACCCCCTACATTGCCCGAACACCACTGCACTGCCCTAAACCCTGAAACACTACCCCCAGCACGACCCCCTACACTGCCCGAACACCACTGCACTGCCCTAAACCCTGAAACACCACCCCCAGCACGACCCCCTACACTGCCCGAACACCACTGCACTGCCCTAAACCCTGAAACACCACCCCCAGCACGACCCCCTACACTGCCCGAACACCACTGCACTGCCCTAAACCCTGAAACACCACCCCCTGCACGACCCCCTACACTGCCCGAACACCACTGCTCTGCCCTAAACCCTAAAACACTACCCCCAGCTCGACCCCCTACACTGCCCGAACACCACTGCACTGCCCTAAACCCTGAAACACCACCCACAGCACGATCCCCTACACTGCCCGAACACCACTGCACTGCCCTAAACCCTGAAACACCAGCCCCAGCACGACCCCTACACTGCCCGAACACCACTGCACTGCCCTAAACCCTGAAACACCAGCCCCAGCACGACCCCCTACACTGCCCGAACACCACGGCACTGCCCTAAACCCTGAAACACCAGCCCCAGCACAAGCCCCTACACTGCCCGAACACCACTGCACTGCCCTAAACCCTGAAACACCAGCCCCAGCACAAGCCCCTACACTGCCCGAACACCACTGCACTGCCCTAAACCCTGAAACACCACCCCCAGCAAGACCCCCTACACTGCCCGAACACCACTGCACTGCCCTAAACCCTGAAACACCACCCCCAGCACGACCCCCTACACTGCCCGAACACCACTGCACTGCCCTAAACCCTGAAACACCAGCCCCAGCATCACCCCCTACACTGCCCGAACACCACTGCACTGCCCTAAACCCTGAAACACCAGCCCCAGCACGAGCCCCTACACTGCCCGAACACCACTGCACTGCCCTAAACCCTGAAACACCAGCCCCAGCACGAGCCCCTACACTGCCCTAACACCACTGCACTGCCCTAAACCCTGAAACACCAGCCCCAGCACGAGCCCCTACACTTCCCGAACATCACTGCACTGCCCTAAACCCTGAAAAACCACCCCCAGCATGATCCCCTACACTGCCCGAACATCACTGCACTGCCCTAAACCCTGAAACACTACCCCCAGCACGACCCCCTACACTGCCCGAACACCACTGCACTGCCCTAAACCCTGAAACACCACCCCCAGCACGACCCCCTACACTGCCCGAACACCACTGCACTGCCCTAAACCCTGAAACACCACCCCCTGCATGACCCCCTACACTGCCCGAACACCACTGCACTGCCCTAAACCCTGAAACACCACCCCCTGCACGACCCCTACATTGCCCGAACACCACTGCACTGCCCTAAACCCTGAAACACCACCGTCAGCACGACCCCCTACATTGCCCGAACACCACTGCACTGCCCTAAACCCTGAAACACTACCCCCAGCAGGACCCCCTACACTGCCCGAACATCACTGCACTGCCCTAAACCCTGAAACACTACCCCCAGCACGACCCCCTACACTGCCCGAACACCACTGCACTGCCCTAAACCCTGAAACATCACCCCCAGCAAGTCCCCCTACACTGCCTGAACACCACTGCTCTGCCCTAAACCCTGAAACACCAGCCCCAGCAGGACCCCCTACACTGCCCGAACACCACTGCACTGCCCTAAACCCTGAAACACCACCCCAGCACGACCCCTACACTGCCCGAACACCACTGCACTGCCCTAAACCCTGAAACACCAGCCCCAGCAAGACCCCCTACACTGCCCGAACACCACTGCACTGCCCTAAACCCTGAAACACCAGCCCCAGCAAGACCCCCTACACTAAACCCTGAAACACCAGCCCCAGCAAGACCCCCTACACTGCCCGAACACCACTGCACTGCCCTAAACCCTGAAACACCACCCCCAGCAAGACCCCCTACACTGCCCGAACACCACTGCACTGCCCTAAACCCTGAAACACCACCCCCAGCAAGACCCCCTACACTGCCCGAACACCACTGCACTGCCCTAAACCCTAAAACACTACCCCCAGCACGAACCCCTACACTGCCCGAACACCACTGCTCTGCCCTAAACCCTCAAACACCACCCCCAGCACGACCCCCTACACTGCCCGAACACCACTGCACTGCCCTAAACCCTGAAACACCACCCCCAGCACGACCCCCTACACTGCCCGAACACCACTGCACTGCCCTAAACCCTGAAACACCACCCCCTGCACGACCCCTACACTGCCCGAACACCACTGCACTGCCCTAAACCCTGAAACACCACCCCCAGCACGACCCCCTACACTGCCCGAACACCACTGCACTGCCCTAAACCCTGAAACACTACCCCCAGCACGATCCCCTACACTGCCCGAACACCACTGCACTGCCCTAAACCCTGAAACACTACCCCCAGCACGACCCCCTACACTGCCCGAACACCACTGCACTGCCCTAAACCCTGAAACATCACCCCAGCACGACCCCCTACACTGCCCGAACACCACTGCACTGCCCTAAACCCTGAAACACCACCCCCAGCACGACCCCCTACACTGCCCGAACACCACTGCACTGCCCTAAACCCTGAAACACCACCCCCAGCACGACCCCCTACACTGCCCGAACACCACTGCACTGCCCTAAACCCTGAAACACTAGCCCCAGCATGACCCCCTACACTGCCCGAACACCACTGCACTGCCCTAAACCCTGAAACACCAGCCCCAGCACGACCCCCTACACTGCCCGAACACCACTGCACTGCCCTAAACCCTGAAACACCAGCCCCAGCACGACCCCCTACACTGCCCGAACACCACTGCACTGCCCTAAACCCTGAAACACCAGCCCCATGCACGACCCCCTACACTGCCCGAACACCACTGCACTGCCCTAAACCCTGAAACACCAGCCCCAGCACGACCCCCTACACTGCCCGAACACCACTGCACTGCCCTAAACCCTGAAACACCACCCCCAGCACGACCCCCTACACTGCCCGAACACCACTGCACTGCCCTAAACCCTGAAACACCACCCCCAGCAAGACCCCCTACACTGCCCGAACACCACTGCACTGCCCTAAACCCTGAAACACCACCCCCAGCACGACCCCCTACACTGCCCGAACACCACTGCACTGCCCTAAACCCTGAAACACCACCCCCAGCACGACCCCCTACACTGCCCGAACACCACTGCACTGCCCTAAACCCTAAAACACTACCCCCAGCACGACCCCCTACACTGCCCGAACACCACTGCACTGCCCTAAACCCTCAAACACCACCCCCAGCACGACCCCCTACACTGCCCGAACACCACTGCACTGCCCTAAACCCTGAAACACCAGCCCCAGCACGACCCCCTACACTGCCCGAACACCACTGCACTGCCCTAAACCCTGAAACACCACCCCCAGCACGACCCCCTACACTGCCCGAACACCACTGCACTGCCCTAAACCCTGAAACACCACCCCCAGCACGACCCCCTACACTGCCCGAACACCACTGCACTGCCCTAAACCCTGAAACACCAGCCCCAGCAAGACCCCCTACACTGCCCGAACACCACTGCACTGCCCTAAACCCTGAAACACTACCCCCAGCACGACCCCCTACACTGCCCGAACACCACTGCACTGCCCTAAACCCTGAAACACCACCCCCAGCACGACCCCCTACACTGCCCGAACACCACTGCACTGCCCTAAACCCTGAAACACCAGCCCCAGCACGACCCCCTACACTGCCCAAACACCACTGCACTGCCCTAAACCCTGAAACACCAGCCCCAGCACGACCCCCTACACTGCCCGAACACCACTGCACTGCCCTAAACCCTGAAACACCAGCCCCAGCACGACCCCCTACACTGCCCGAACACCACTGCACTGCCCTAAACCCTGAAACACCACCCCCAGCAAGACCCCCTACACTGCCCGAACACCACTGCACTGCCCTAAACCCTGAAACACCACCCCCAGCACGACCCCCTACACTGCCCGAACACCACTGCACTGCCCTAAACCCTGAAACACCACCCCCAGCACGACCCCCTACACTGCCCGAACACCACTGCACTGCCCTAAACCCTGAAACACCACCCCCAGCACGACCCCCTACACTGCCCGAACACCACTGCACTGCCCTAAACCCTAAAACACCACCCCCAGCACGACCCCCTACACTGCCCGAACACCACTGCACTGCCCTAAACCCTAAAACACTACCCCCAGCACGACCCCCTACACTGCCCGAACACCACTGCACTGCCCTAAACCCTGAAACACCAGCCCCAGCACGACCCCCTACACTGCCCGAACACCACTGCACTGCCCTAAACCCTGAAACACCAGCCCCAGCACGACCCCCTACACTGCCCGAACACCACTGCACTGCCCTAAACCCTGAAACACCACCCCCAGCACGACCCCCTACACTGCCCGAACACCACTGCACTGCCCTAAACCCTGAAACACCACCCCCAGCACGACCCCCTACACTGCCCAAACACCACTGCACTACCCTAAACCCTAAAACACTACCCCCAGCACGACCCCCTACACTACCCAAAGACCACTGCACTGCCCTAAACCCTAAAACACTACCCCCAGCACGACCCCCTACACTGCCCAAACACCACTGCACTGCCCTAAACCCTAAAACACTACCCCCAGCACGACCCCTACACTACACAAACACCACTGCACTGCCCTAAACCCTAAAACACTACCCCCAGCACGACCCCTACACTGCCCGAACACCACTGCACTGCCCTAAACCCTAAAACACTACCCCCAGCACTACCCCCTACACTGCCCAAACACCACTGCACTGCCCTAAACCCTGAAACACTACCCCCAGCACGTACCCCCTACACTGCCCGAACACCACTGCACTGCCCTAAACCCTAAAACACTACCCCCAGCACGTACCCCCTACACTACCCGAACACCACTGCACTACCCTAAACCCTAAAACACTACCCCCAGCACGACCCCCTACACTGCCCAAACACCACTGCACTGCCCTAAACCCTGAAACACTACCCCCAGCACGACCCCCTACACTGCCCAAACACCACTGCACTGCCCTAAACCCTAAAACACTACCCCCAGCACGACCCCCTACACTGCACCGAACACCACTGCACTGCCCTAAACCCTGAAACACCACCCCCAGCACGACCCCCTACACTGCCCAAACACCACTGCACTGCCCTAAACCCTAAAACACTACCCCCAGCACGACCCCCTACACTGCCCAAACACCACTGCACTGCCCTAAACCCTAAAACACTACCCCCAGCACGACCCCCTACACTGCCCAAACACCACTGCACTACCCTAAACCCTAAAACACTACCCCCAGCACGACCCCCTACACTGCCCAAACACCACTGCACTACCCTAAACCCTGAAACACTACCCCCAGCACGACCCCCTACACTACCCAAACACCACTGCACTGCCCTAAACCCTGAAACCACTACCCCAGCAGTGACCCCCTACACTACCCAAACACCACTGCACTACCCTAAACCCTGAAACCACTACCCCAGCACGACCCCCTACACTGCCCAAACACCACTGCACTACCCTAAACCCTGAAACACTACCCCCAGCACGACCCCCTACACTACCCAAACACCACTGCACTACCCTAAACCCTAAAACACTCACCCCCAGCACGACCCCCTACACTACCCAAACACCACTGCACTGCCCTAAACCCTGAAACACTACCCCCAGCACGACCCCCTACACTGCCCGAACACCACTGCACTGCCCTAAACCCTGAAACACCACCCCCAGCACGACCCCCTACACTGCCCGAACACCACTGCACTGCCCTAAACCCTGAAACACCACCCCCAGCACGACCCCCTACACTGCCCGAACACCACTGCACTGCCCTAAACCCTGAAACACCACCCCCAGCACGACCCCCTACACTGCCCGAACACCACTGCACTGCCCTAAACCCTGAAACACCACCCCCAGCACGAGCCCCTACACTGCCCGAACACCACTGCACTGCCCTAAACCCTAAAACACTACCCCCAGCACGAACCCACTACACTGCCCGAACACCACTGCACTGCCCTAAACCCTGAAACACCACCCCCAGCACGACCCCCTACACTGCCCGAACACCACTGCACTGCCCTAAACCCTGAAACACCAGCCCCAGCACGACCCCCTACACTGCCCGAACACCACTGCACTGCCCTAAACCCTGAAACACCAGCCCCAGCACGACCCCCTACACTGCCCGAACACCACTGCACTGCCCTAAACCCTGAAACACCACCCCCAGCACGACCCCCTACACTGCCCGAACACCACTGCACTGCCCTAAACCCTGAAACACCACCCCCAGCACGACCCCCTACACTGCCCGAACACCACTGCACTGCCCTAAACCCTGAAACACCAGCCCCAGCACGACCCCCTACACTGCCCGAACACCACTGCACTGCCCTAAACCCTGAAACACCACCCCAGCACGACCCCCTACACTGCCCGAACACCACTGCACTGCCCTAAACCCTGAAACACCACCCCCAGCACGACCCCCTACACTGCCCGAACACCACTGCACTGCCCTAAACCCTGAAACACCACCCCCAGCACGACCCCCTACACTGCCCGAACACCACTGCACTACCCTAAACCCTAAAACACTACCCCCAGCACGACCCCCTACACTACCCGAACACCACTGCACTGCCCTAAACCCTAAAACACTCCCCCAGCACGACCCCCTACACTACCCAAACACCACTGCACTGCCCTAAACCCTAAAACACTACCCCCAGCACGACCCCCTACACTACCCAAACACCACTGCACTACCCTAAACCCTAAAACACTACCCCAGCACGACCCCCTACACTACCCAAACACCACTGCACTACCCTAAACCCTAAAACACTACCCCCGCACGACCCCCTACACTACCCAAAGACCACTGCACTACCCTAAACCCTAAAACACTACCCCCGCACGACCCCCTACACTACCCAAAGACCACTGCACTACCCTAAACCCTAAAACATGACCCCCTACACTACACAAACACCGCTGCACTACCCTAAACCCTAAAACACTACCCCCAGCACGACCCCCTACACTACACAAACACCACTGCACTACCCTAAACCCTAAAACACTACCCTCTACACTACACAACACACTGCACTACCCTAAACCCTAAAACACTACCCCAGCAGACCCACCTACCCAAACACCACTGCACTACCCTAAACCCTAAAACACTACCCCCAGCACGTACCCCCTACACTACCCAAACACCACTGCACTACCCTAAACCCTAAACCACTACCCCCAGCAGTACCCCCTACACTACCCAAACACCACTGCACTACCCTAAACCCTAAACCACTACCCCCAGCACGTACCCCCTACACTACCCAAACACCACTGCACTACCCTAAACCCTAAACCACTACCCCCAGCACGACCCCCTACACTACCCAAACACCACTGCACTACCCTAAACCCTAAAACACTACCCCCAGCACGACCCCCTACACTACCCAAACACCACTGCACTACCCTAAACCCTAAACACTACCCCCAGCTCGACCCCCTACACTACCCAAACACCACTGCACTACCCTAAACCCTAAATCTACCCTCAGCACGACCGCCTACACTACCCAAACACCACTGCACTACCCTAAACACACTACCCCCAGCACGACCCCCTACACTACACCAAACACCACTGCACTACCCTAAACCCTAAAACACTACCCCCAGCACGACCCCCTACACTACCCAAACACCACTGCACTACCCTAAAACACTACCCCCAGCACGACCCCCTACACTACCCAAACACCACTGCACTACCCTAAACCCTAAAACACTACCCCACAGCAGTACCCCCTACACTACCCAAACACCACTGCACTACCCTAAACCCTAAAACACTACCCCCAGCACGACCCCCTACACTGCCCGAACACCACTGCACTGCCCTAAACCCTGAAACACCACCCCCTGCACGACCCCCTACACTGCCCGAACACCACTGCACTGCCCTAAACCCTGAAACACCACCCCCAGCACGACCCCCTACACTGCCCGAACACCACTGCACTGCCCTAAACCCTGAAACACCACCCCCAGCACGACCCCCTACACTGCCCGAACACCACAGCACTGCCCTAAACCCTAAACACCACCTCCAGCACGAGCCCCTACTCTGCCCGAACACCACTGCTGTGCCCTAAACCCTAAAACACTACCCCCAGCACGAACCACTACACTGCCCGAACACCACTGCTCTGCCCTAAACCCTCAAACACCACCCCCAGCACGTCCCCCTACACTGCCCGAACACCACTGCACTGCCCAAAACCCTGAAACACTAGCCCCAGCACGACCCTCTACACTGCCCGAACACCACTGCACTGCCCTAAACCCTGAAACACCAGCCCCAGCACGACCCCCTACACTGCCCGAACACCACTGCACTGCCCTAAACCCTGAAACACCAGCCCCAGCACGACCCCCTACACTGCCCGAACACCACTGCACTGCCCTAAACCCTGAAACACCAGCCCCAGCACGACCCCCTACACTGCCCGAACACCACTGCACTGCCCTAAACCCTGAAACACCAGCCCCAGCACGACCCCCTACACTGCCCGAACACCACTGCACTGCCCTAAACCCTGAAACACCAGCCCCAGCACGACCCCCTACACTGCCCGAACACCACTGCACTGCCCTAAACCCTGAAACACCAGCCCCTGCACGACCCCCTACACTGCCCGAACACCACTGCACTGCCCTAAACCCTGAAACACCACCCCCAGCACGACCCCCTACACTGCCCGAACACCACTGCACTGCCCTAAACCCTGAAACACCAGCCCCAGCACGACCCCCTACACTGCCCGAACACCACTGCACTGCCCTAAACCCTGAAACACCACCCCCAGCACGACCCCCTACACTGCCCGAACACCACTGCACTGCCCTAAACCCTGAAACACCACCCCCAGCACGACCCCCTACACTGCCCGAACACCACTGCACTGCCCTAAACCCTGAAACACCACCCCCAGCACGACCCCCTACACTGCCCAAACACCACTGCACTACCCTAAACCCTAAAACACTACCCCCAGCACGACCCCCTACACTACCCGAACACCACTGCACTGCCCTAAACCCTAAAACACTCACCCCCAGCACGACCCCCTACACTACCCGAACACCACTGCACTGCCCTAAACCCTAAAACACTCCCCCCAGCAAGACCCCCTACACTACCCAAACACCACTGCACTGCCCTAAACCCTAAAACACTACCCCCAGCACTACCCAAACACCACTGCACTACCCTAAACTCTAAAACACTACCCTCAGCACGACCCCCTACACTACCCAAAGACCACTGCTCTACCCTAAACCCTAAAACACTACCCCCAGCACGACCCCCTACACTACCCAAACACCACTGCACTACCCTAAACCCTAAAACACTACCCCCAGCACGACCCCCTACACTACCCAAACACCACTGCACTACCCTAAACCCTAAAACACTACCCCCAGCACGACCCCCTACACTACCCAAAGACCACTGCACTACCCTAAACCCTAAAACACTAGCACCCCCTACACTACACAAACACCGCTGCACTACCCTAAACCCTAAAACACTACCCCCAGCACGACCCCCTACACTACACAAACACCACTGCACTACCCTAAACCCTAAAACACTACCCCTACACTACACACAACCACTGCACTACCCTAAACCCTAAAACCACCCTAGCACCCCCTAGCACTACCCAAACACCACTGCACTGCCCTAAACCCTAAAACACTACCCCACAGCACGTACCCCCTACACTACCCAAACACCACTGCACTACCCTAAACCCTAAAACACTACCCCAGCACGACCCCCTACACTACCCAAAGACCACTGCACTACCCTAAACCCTAAAACACTACCCCCGCACGGCCCCCTACACTACCCAAAGACCACTGCACTACCCTAAACCCTAAAACATCGACCCCCTACACTACACAAACACCGCTGCACTACCCTAAACCCTAACATACTACCCCCAGCACGACCCCCTACACTACACAAACACCACTGCACTACCCTAAACCCTAAAACACTACCCTCTACACTACACAACCACTGCACTACCCTAAACCCTAAAACACTACCCCCAGCACTACCCAAACACCACTGCACTACCCTAAACCCTAAAACACTACCCCACAGCAGTACCCCCTACACTACCCAAACACCACTGCACTACCCTAAACCCTAAACCACTACCCCCAGCAGTACCCACTACACTACCCAAACACCACTGCACTACCCTAAACCCTAAACCACTACCCCCAGCAGTACCCCCTATACTACCCAAACACCACTGCACTACCCTAAACCCTAAACCACTACCCCCAGCACGACCCCCTACACTACCCAAACACCACTGCACTACCCTAAACCCTAAAACACTACCCCCAGCACGACCCCCTACACTACCCAAACACCACTGCACTACCCTAAACCCTAAACACTACCCCCAGCACGACGCCCTACACTACCCAAACACCACTGCACTACCCTAAACTCTAAATCTACCCCAGCTCGACCCCCTACACTACCCAAACACCACTGCACTACCCTAAACCCTAAACACTACCCTCAGCACGACCGCCTACACTACCCAAACACCACTGCACTGCCCTAAACCCTAAAACACTACCCCCAGCACGACCCCCTACACTACACCAACACCACTGCACTACCCTAAACCCTAAAACACTACCCCAGCACGACCCCCTACACTACCCAAACACCACTGCACTACCCTAAACCCTAAAACACTACCCCCAGCACGACCCCCTACACTACCCAAACACCACTGCACTACCCTAAACCCTAAAACACTACCCCACAGCAGTACCCCCTACACTACCCAAACACCACTGCACTACCCTAAACCCTAAAACACTACCCCCAGCAAGACCCCCTACACTGCCCGAACACCACTGCACTGCCCTAAACCCTGAAACACCACCCCCAGCACGACCCCCTACACTGCCCGAACACCACTGCACTGCCCTAAACCCTGAAACACCACCCCCAGCAAGACCCCCTACACTGCCCGAACACCACTGCACTGCCCTAAACCCTGAAACACCACCCCCAGCACGACCCCCTACACTGCCCGAACACCACAGCACTGCCCTAAACCCTAAACACCACCTCCAGCACGAGCCCCTACTCTGCCCGAACACCACTGCTGTGCCCTAAACCCTAAAACACTACCCCCAGCACGAACCACTACACTGCCCGAACACCACTGCTCTGCCCTAAACCCTCAAACACCACCCCCAGCACGTCCCCCTACACTGCCCGAACACCACTGCACTGCCCTAAACCCTGAAACACCAGCCCCAGCACGACCCCCTACACTGCCCGAACACCACTGCACTGCCCTAAACCCTGAAACACCAGCCCCAGCACGACCCCCTACACTGCCCGAACACCACTGCACTGCCCTAAACCCTGAAACACCAGCCCCAGCACGACCCCCTACACTGCCCGAACACCACTGCACTGCCCTAAACCCTGAAACACCAGCCCCAGCACGACCCCCTACACTGCCCGAACACCACTGCACTGCCCTAAACCCTGAAACACCAGCCCCAGCACGACCCCCTACACTGCCCGAACACCACTGCACTGCCCTAAACCCTGAAACACCAGCCCCAGCACGACCCCCTACACTGCCCGAACACCACTGCACTACCCTAAACCCTAAAACACTACCCCAGCACGACCCCCTACACTACCCAAACACCACTGCACTACCCTAAACCCTAAAACACTACCCCACAGCAGTACCCCCTACACTACCCAAACACCACTGCACTACCCTAAACCCTAAACCACTACCCCCAGCACGTACCCCCTACACTACCCAAACACCACTGCACTACCCTAAACCCTAAACCACTACCCCCAGCACGTACCCCCTACACTACCCAAACACCACTGCACTACCCTAAACCCTAAAACACTACCCGCAGGACGACCCCCTAAACTACCCAAACACCACTGCACTACCCTAAACCCTAAAACACTACCCCCAGCACGACCCCCTACACTACCCAAACACCACTGCACTACCCTAAACCCTAAAACACTACCCCCAGCACGACGCCCTACACTACCCAAACACCACTGCACTACCCTAAACCCTAAATCTACCCCCAGCTCGACCCCCTACACTACCCAAACACCACTGCACTACCCTAAACCCTAAACACTACCCTCAGCACGACCCCCTACACTACCCAAACACCACTGCACTACCCTAAACCCTAAACACTACCCCCAGCACGACCCCCTACACTACACCGAACACCACTGCACTACCCTAAACCCTAAAACACTACCCCCAGCACGACCCCCTACACTACCCAAACACCACTGCACTACCCTAAACCCTAAACACTACCCCAGCACGACCCCCTACACTACCCAAACACCACTGCACTACCCTAAACCCTAAAACACTACCCCACAGCACGTACCCCCTACACTACCCAAACACCACTGCACTACCCTAAACCCTAAACACTACCCCCAGCACGACCCCCTACACTGCCCGAACACCACTGCACTGCCCTAAACCCTGAAACACCACCCCCAGCACGACCCCCTACACTGCCCGAACACCACTGCACTACCCTAAACCCTGAAACACCACCCCCAGCACGACCCCCTACACTGCCCGAACACCACTGCACTGCCCTAAACCCTGAAACACCACCCCCTGCACGACCCCCTACACTGCCTGAACACCACAGCACTGCCCTAAACCCTAAACACCACCTCCAGCACGAGCCCCTACTCTGCCCGAACACCACTGCTGTGCCCTAAACCCTAAAACACTACCCCCAGCACGAACCACTACACTGCCCGAACACCACTGCACTGCCCTAAACCCTAAAACACCACCCCCAGCACGAGCCCCTACACTGCCCGAACACCACTGCACTGCCCTAAACCCTAAAACACTACCCCCAGCACGAACCACTACACTGCCCGAACACCACTGCACTGCCCTAAACCCTGAAACACCACCCCCAGCACGACCCCCTACACTGCCCGAACACCACTGCACTGCCCAAAACCCTGAAACACTAGCCCCAGCACGACCCCCTACACTGCCCGAACACCACTGCACTGCCCTAAACCCTGAAACACCAGCCCCAGCACGACCCCCTACACTGCCCGAACACCACTGCACTGCCCTCAACCCTGAAACACCAGCCCCAGCACGAGCCCCCTACAGTGCCCGAACACCACTGCACTGCCCTAAACCCTGAAACACCAGCCCCAGCACGACCCCCTACACTGCCCGAACACCACTGCACTGCCCTAAACCCTGAAACACCAGCCCCAGCACGACCCCCTACACTGCCCGAACACCACTGCACTGCCCTAAACCCTAAAACACCAGCCCCAGCACGACCCCCTACACTGCCCGAACACCACTGCACTGCCCTAAACCCTGAAACACCAGCCCCTGCACGACCCCCTACACTGCCCGAACACCACTGCACTGCCCTAAACCCTGAAACACCACCCCCAGCACCACCCCCTACACTGCCCGAACACCACTGCACTGCCCTAAACCCTGAAACACCAGCCCCAGCAAGACCCCCTACACTGCCCGAACACCACTGCACTGCCCTAAACCCTGAAACACCACCCCGCACGACCCCCTACAGTGCCCGAACACCAGTGCACTGCCCTAAACCCTGAAACACCACCCCCAGCACGACCCCCTACACTGCCCGAACACCACTGCACTGCCCTAAACCCTGAAACACCACCCCCAGCACGACCCCCTACACTGCCCAAACACCACTGCACTGCCCTAAACCCTAAAACACTACCCCCAGCACGACCCCCTACACTACCCGAACACCACTGCACTGCCCTAAACCCTAAAACACTACCCCCAGCACGACCCTCTACACTACCCGAACACCACTGCACTGCCCTAAACCCTAAAACACTCCCCCAGCAAGACCCCCTACACTACCCGAACACCACTGCACTGCCCTAAACCCTAAAACACTACCCCCGCACGACCCCTACACTACCCAAACACCACTGCACTGCCCTAAACCCTAAAACACTACCCCCGGCATGACCCCCTACACTACCCAAACACCACTGCACTACCCAAAACCCTAAAACACTACCCCCAGCATGACCCCCTACACTACCCAAACACCACTGCACTACCCTAAACCCTAAAACACTACCCCCAGCACGACCCCCTACACTACCCAAACACCACTGCACTACCCTAAACCCTAAAACACTACCCCCAGCACGACCCCCTACACTACCCAAAGACCACTGCACTACCCTAAACCCTAAAACACTACCCCCAGCACGACCCCCTACACTACCCAAACACCACTGCACTACCCTAAACCCTAAAACATCCCCAGCACGACCCCTACACTACCCAAACACCACTGCACTACCCTAAACCCTAACATACTACCCCCAGCACGACCCCCTACACTACACAAACACCACTGCACTACCCTAAACCCTAAAACACTACCCTCTACACTACACAACCACTGCACTACCCTAAACCCTAAAACACTACCCCCAGCACTACCCAAACACCACTGCACTACCCTAAACTCTAAAACACTACCCTCAGCACGACCCCCTACACTACCCAAAGACCACTGCTCTACCCTAAACCCTAAAACACTACCCCCAGCACGTACCCCCTACACTACCCAAACACCACTGCACTACCCTAAACCCTAAACCACTACCCCCAGCACGTACCCCCTACACTACCCAAACACCACTGCACTACCCTAAACCCTAAAACACTACCCCCAGCACGACCCCCTACACTACCCAAACACCACTGCACTACCCTAAACCCTAAAACACTACCCCCAGCACGACCCCCTACACTACCCAAACATCACTGCACTACCCTAAACCCTAAATCTACGCCAGCACGACCCCCTAAACTACACAAACACCACTACACTACCCTAAACCCTAAAACACTACCCCCAGCACGACCCCCTACACTACCCAAACACCACTGCACTGCCCTAAACCCTAAACACTACCCCCAGCACGACCCCCTACACTACACCGAACACCACTGCACTACCCTAAACCCTGAAACACTACCCCCAGCACGACCCCCTACACTACCCAAACACCACTGCACTACCCTAAACCCTGAAACACCACCCCAGCACGACCCCCTACACTACCCAAACACCACTGCACTACCCTAAACCCTAAAACACTACCCCCAGCACGTACCCCCTACACTACCCAAACACCACTGCACTACCCTAAACCCTGAAACACTACCCCCAGCACGACCCCCTACACTGCCCGAACACCACTGCACTGCCCTAAACCCTGAAACACCACCCCCAGCAAGACCCCCTACACTGCCCGAACACCACTGCACTGCCCTAAACCCTGAAACACCACCCCCAGCACGACCCCCTACACTGCCCGAACACCACTGCACTGCCCTAAACCCTGAAACACCACCCCCTGCACGACCCCCTACACTGCCCGAACACCACTGCACTGCCCTAAACCCTGAAACACCACCCCCAGCACGAGCCCCTACTCTGCCCGAACACCACTGCACTGCCCTAAACCCTAAAACACTACCCCCAGCACGACCCACTACACTGCCCGAACACCACTGCACTGCCCTAAACCCTGAAACACCAGCCCCAGCACGACCCCCTACACTGCCCGAACACCACTGCACTGCCCTAAACCCTGAAACACCAGCCCCAGCACGACCCCCTACACTGCCCGAACACCACTGCACTGCCCTAAACCCTGAAACACCAGCCCCAGCACGAGCCCCTACACTGCCCGAACACCACTGCACTGCCCTAAACCCTGAAACACCAGCCCCAGCACGACCCCCTACACTGCCCGAACACCACTGCACTGCCCTAAACCCTGAAACACCAGCCCCAGCACGACCCCCTACACTGCCCGAACACCACTGCACTGCCCTAAACCCTGAAACACCAGCCCCAGCACGACCCCCTACACTGCCCGAACACCACTGCACTGCCCTAAACCCTGAAACACCAGCCCCAGCACGACCCCCTACACTGCCCGAACACCACTGCACTGCCCTAAACCCTGAAACACCACCCCCAGCACGACCCCCTACACTGCCCGAACACCACTGCACTGCCCTAAACCCTGAAACACCAGCCCCAGCAAGACCCCCTACACTGCCCGAACACCACTGCACTGCCCTAAACCCTGAAACACCACCCCCGCACGACCCCCTACACTGCCCGAACACCACTGCACTGCCCTAAACCCTGAAACACCACCCCCAGCACGACCCCCTACACTGCCCGAACACCACTGCACTGCCCTAAACCCTGAAACACCACCCCAGCACGACCCCCTACACTGCCCAAACACCACTGCACTACCCTAAACCCTAAAACACTACCCCCAGCACGACCCCCTACACTACACAAACACCACTGCACTACCCTAAACCCTAAATCTATCCCAAGCACGACCCCCTACACTACCCGAACACCACTGCACTGCCCTAAACCCTAAAACACTCCCTCCAGCACGACCCCCTACACTACCCAAAGACCACTGCACTGCCCTAAACCCTAAAACACTACCCCCGCACGACCCCTACACTACCCAAACACCACTGCACTGCCCTAAACCCTAAAACACTCCCCCGGCACGACCCCCTACACTACCCAAACACCAATGCACTACCCTAAACCCTAAAACACTACCCCCAGCACGACCCCCTACACTACCCAAAGACCACTGCACTACCCTAAACCCTAAAACACTACCCCCGCACGACCCCCTACACTACCCAAAGACCACTGCACTACCCTAAACCCTAAAACACTACCCCAGCACGACCCCCTACACTACCCAAAGACCACTGCACTACCCTAAACCCTAAACACCACTGACCCCCTACACTACACAAACACCGCTGCACTACCCTAAACCCTAACATACTACCCCCAGCACGACCCCCTACACTACACAAACACCACTGCACTACCCTAAACCCTAAAACACTACCCTCTACACTACACAACCACTGCACTACCCTAAACCCTAAAACACTACCCCCAGCACTACCCAAACACCACTGCACTACCCTAAACCCTAAAACACTACCCCACAGCAGTACCCCCTACACTACCCAAACACCACTGCACTGCCCTAAACCCTAAAACACTACCCCAGCACGACCCCCTACACTACCCAAAGACCACTGCACTACCCTAAACCCTAAAACACTACCCCCGCACGACCCCCTACACTACCCAAAGACCACTGCACTACCCTAAACCCTAAAACATGACCCCCTACACTACACAAACACCGCTGCACTACCCTAAACCCTAACATACTACCCCCAGCACGACCCCCTACACTACCCAAACACCACTGCACTACCCTAAACCCTAAAACACTACCCTCTACACTACACAAACCACTGCACTACCCTAAACCCTAAAACACTACCCCCAGCCACCTACCCAAACACCACTGCACTGCCCTAAACCCTAAAACACTACCCCACAGCAGTACCCCCTACACTACCCAAACACCACTGCACTACCCTAAACCCTAAACCACTACCCCCAGCAGTACCCACTACACTACCCAAACACCACTGCACTACCCTTAACCCTAAAACACTACCCCCAGCACGACCCCCTACACTACCCAAACACCACTGCACTACCCTAAACCCTAAACCACTACCCCCAGCACGACCCCCTACACTACCCAAACACCACTGCACTACCCTAAACCCTAAAACACTACCCCCAGCACGACCCCCTACACTACCCAAACACCACTGCACTACCCTAAACCCTGAAACACTACCCCCAGCACGACCCCTACACTACCCAAACACCACTGCACTACCCTAAACCCTGAAACACTACCCCCAGCACGACCCCCTACACTACCCAAACACCACTGCACTACCCTAAACCCTGAAACACTACCCCCAGCACGACCGCCTACACTACCCAAACACCACTGCACTACCCTAAACCCTAAACACTACCCCCAGCACGACCCCCTACACTACACCGAACACCACTGCACTACCCTAAACCCTAAAACACTACCCCAGCACGACCCCCTACACTACCCAAACACCACTGCACTACCCTAAAACACTACCCCAGCACGACCCCCTACACTACCCAAACACCACTGCACTACCCTAAACCCTAAAACACTACCCCACAGCAGTACCCCCTACACTACCCAAACACCACTGCACTACCCTAAACCCTAAAACTACCCCCAGCACGACCCCCTACACTGCCCGAACACCACTGCACTGCCCTAAACCCTGAAACACCACCCCCAGCACGACCCCCTACACTGCCCGAACACCACTGCACTGCCCTAAACCCTGAAACACCACCCCCAGCACGACCCCCTACACTGCCCGAACACCACTGCACTGCCCTAAACCCTGAAACACCACCCCCTGCACGACCCCCTACACTGCCCGAACACCACTGCACTGCCCTAAACCCTAAAACACCACCTCCAGCACGAGCCCCTACACTGCCCGAACACCACTGCACTGCCCTAAACCCTAAAACACTACCCCCAGCACGAACCCCTACACTGCCCGAACACCACTGCACTGCCCTAAACCCTCAAACACCACCCCCAGCACGACCCCCTACACTGCCCGAACACCACTGCACTGCCCTAAACCCTGAAACACTAGCCCCAGCACGACCCTCTACACTGCCCGAACACCACTGCACTGCCCTAAACCCTGAAACACCAGCCCCAGCACGACCCCCTACACTGCCCGAACACCACTGCACTGCCCTAAACCCTGAAACACCAGCCCCAGCACGACCCCCTACACTGCCCGAACACCACTGCACTGCCCTAAACCCTGAAACACCAGCCCCAGCACGACCCCCTACACTGCCCGAACACCACTGCACTGCCCTAAACCCTGAAACACCAGCCCCAGCACGACCCCCTACACTGCCCGAACACCACTGCACTGCCCTAAACCCTGAAACACCAGCCCCAGCACGACCCCCTACACTGCCCGAACACCACTGCACTACCCTAAACCCTAAAACACTACCCCAGCAGACCCCTACACTACCCAAACACCACTGCACTACCCTAAACCCTAAAACACTACCCCACAGCAGTACCCCCTACACTACCCAAACACCACTGCACTACCCTAAACCCTAAACCACTACCCCCAGCACGTACCCACTACACTACCCAAACACCACTGCACTACCCTAAACCCTAAAACACTACCCCCAGCACGTACCCCCTATACTACCCAAACACCACTGCACTACCCTAAACCCTAAACCACTACCCCCAGCACGACCCCCTACACTACCCGAACACCACTGCACTACCCTAAACCCTAAAACACTACCCCCAGCACGACCCCCTACACTACCCAAACACCACTGCACTACCCTAAACCCTGAAACACCACCCCCAGCACGACGCCCTACACTACCCAAACACCACTGCACTACCCTAAACCCTGAAACACTACCCCCAGCACGACCCCCTACACTGCCCAAACACCACTGCACTACCCTAAACCCTGAAACACTACCCTCAGCACGACCGCCTTACACTACCCAAACACCACTGCACTGCCCTAAACCCTAAAACACTACCCCCAGCACGACCCCTACACTACACCGAACACCACTGCACTACCCTAAACCCTAAAACACTACCCCAGCACGACCCCCTACACTACCCAAACACCACTGCACTGCCCTAAACCCTGAAACACTACCCCCAGCACGACCCCCTACACTACCCAAACACCACTGCACTACCCTAAACCCTAAAACACTACCCCACAGCACGACCCCCTACACTACCCAAACACCACTGCACTACCCTAAACCCTGAAACACTACCCCCAGCAAGACCCCCTACACTGCCCGAACACCACTGCACTGCCCTAAACCCTGAAACACCACCCCCAGCAAGACCCCCTACACTGCCCGAACACCACTGCACTGCCCTAAACCCTGAAACACCACCCCCAGCACGACCCCCTACACTGCCCGAACACCACTGCACTGCCCTAAACCCTGAAACACCACCCCCAGCACGACCCCCTACACTGCCCGAACACCACTGCACTGCCCTAAACCCTAAACACCACCTCCAGCACGACCCCCTACTCTGCCCGAACACCACTGCACTGCCCTAAACCCTAAAACACTACCCCCAGCACGAACCCCTACACTGCCCGAACACCACTGCACTGCCCTAAACCCTAAACACCACCTCCAGCACGAGCCCCTACTCTGCCCGAACACCACTGCTGTGCCCTAAACCCTAAAACACTACCCCCAGCACGAACCACTACACTGCCCGAACACCACTGCTCTGCCCTAAACCCTCAAACACCACCCCCAGCACGACCCCCTACACTGCCCGAACACCACTGCACTGCCCAAAACCCTGAAACACTAGCCCCAGCACGACTCTCTACACTGCCCGAACACCACTGCACTGCCCGAACACCAGCCCCAGCACGACCCCCTACACTGCCCGAACACCACTGCACTGCCCTAAACCCTGAAACACCAGCCCCAGCACGAGCCCCTACACTGCCCGAACACCACTGCACTGCCCTAAACCCTGAAACACCAGCCCCAGCACGACCCCCTACACTGCCCGAACACCACTGCACTGCCCTAAACCCTGAAACACTAGCCCCAGCACGACCCCCTACACTGCCCGAACACCACTGCACTGCCCTAAACCCTGAAACACCAGCCCCAGCACGACCCCCTACACTGCCCGAACACCACTGCACTGCCCTAAACCCTGAAACACCAGCCCCAGCACGACCCCCTACACTGCCCGAACACCACTGCACTGCCCTAAACCCTGAAACACCACCCCCAGCACCACCCCCTACACTGCCCGAACACCACTGCACTGCCCTAAACCCTGAAACACCAGCCCCAGCAAGACCCCCTACACTGCCCGAACACCACTGCACTGCCCTAAACCCTGAAACACCACCCCGCACGACCCCCTACAGTGCCCGAACACCAGTGCACTGCCCTAAACCCTGAAACACCACCCCCAGCACGACCCCCTACACTGCCCGAACACCACTGCACTGCCCTAAACCCTGAAACACCACCCCCAGAACGACCCCCTACACTGCCCAAACACCACTGCACTACCCTAAACCCTAAAACAGTACCCCCAGCACGACCCCCGACACTACCCGAACACCACTGCACTGCCCTAAACCCTAAAACACTCCCCCCCAGCACGACCCTCTACACTACCCGAACACCACTGCACTGCCCTAAACCCTAAAACACTCCCCCCAGCAAGACCCCCTACACTACCCGAACACCACTGCACTGCCCTAAACCCTAAAACACTCCCCCCAGCACGACCCCCTACACTACCCAAACACCACTGCACTGCCCTAAACCCTAAAACACTCCCCCAGCACGACCCCCTACACTACCCAAACACCACTGCACTACCCTAAACCCTAAAACACTACCCCCAGCACGACCCCCTACACTACCCAAAGACCACTGCACTACCCTAAACCCTAAAACACTACCCCCGCACGACCCCCTACACTACCCAAAGACCACTGCACTACCCTAAACCCTAAAACACTACCCCCGCACGACCCCCTACACTACCCAAAGACCACTGCACTACCCTAAACCCTAAAACACTGCACCCCCTACACTACACAAACACCACTGCACTACCCTAAACCCTAACATACTACCCCCAGCACGACCCCCTACACTACACAAACACCACTGCACTACCCTAAACCCTAAAACACTACCCCTCTACACTACACAAACACCACTGCACTACCCTAAACCCTAAAACACTCCAGCACACCCCTAGCACTACCCAAACACCACTGCACTACCCTAAACCCTAAAACACTACCCCACAGCAGTACCCCCTACACTACCCAAACACCACTGCACTACCCTAAACCCTAAACCACTACCCCCAGCAGTACCCACTACACTACCCAAACACCACTGCACTACCCTAAACCCTAAACCACTACCCCCAGCAGTACCCCCTACACTACCCAAACACCACTGCACTACCCTAAACCCTAAACCACTACACCCAGCACGACCCCCTACACTACCCAAACACCACTGCACTACCCTAAACCCTAAAACACTACCCCCAGCACGACCCCCTACACTACCCAAACACCACTGCACTACCCTAAACCCTAAATCTACCCCCAGCATGACGCCCTACACTACCCAAACACCACTGCACTACCCTAAACCCTAAATCTACCCCCAGCACGACCCCCTACACTACCCAAACACCACTGCACTACCCTAAACCCTAAATCTACCCTCAGCACGACCCCCTACACTACCCAAACACCACTGCACTACCCTAAACCCTAAACACTTCCCCAAGCACAACCCCCTACACTACACCAACACCACTGCACTACCCTAAACCCTAAAACACTACCCCCAGCACGACCCCCTACACTACACCAACACCACTGCACTACCCTAAACCCTAAAACACTACCCCAGCACGACACCCTACACTACCCAAACACCACTGCACTACCCTAAAACACTACCCCCAGCACGACCCCCTACACTACCCAAACACCACTGCACTACCCTAAACCCTAAAACACTACCCCCAGCACGACCCCCTACACTACACAAACACCACTGCACTGCCCTAAACCCTAAAACACTACCCCCAGCACGACCCCCTACACTACACAAACACCACTGCACTACCCTAAACCCTAAATCTACCCCAAGCATGACCCCTACACTACACAAACATCACTGCACTACCCTAAACCCTAAAACACTACCACCAGCACAACCCCCTACACTACACAAACACCACTGCACTACCATAAACCCTAAAACACTACCCCCAGCACGACCCCCTACACTACCCAAACACCACTGCACTACCCTAAACCCTAGAAAAGTAACCACCACCCCATGCCCAATCCCCTTACCTCTCACTCCTCGTGGTTCCTCTCTCCTCGTGGTTCCTGCTTCATGTCGTCTCTGAGGGGCGGTGCACGTCGTTGTGAGGAAACGGAACAGCCTCTGTTTCCTTACAACGACGTGGATCGTCTACATTTTTAGAACTCATGGTCATTTACCATACATACCTTTACAACAAAATTTGTTGTAAAGGCATGCGTGGTAAATTACCATGCGTTCTAAAAAAATGCGTAGTAATGGCCTAGCGATGTACAACGCATGCGTGGTAATGCATGCGTTGTAATGGTATCGCGAAGTAAAAAGTCGTTGTAACGGCTGTTTACCGATCGAAGCTGGCCCCTGTTCTTCAGTGAGTCGTTTATTTGATAAATTAGGAGGAAGGAATGTGTTTTTTTAACCGAAAAGTGCATTCCCGGCTGTTGTATTGTGAAAGTGTCCGCGTGGCCTGGTTTCACTTCCGGTGAGAGAGTGAAAGAGTCTGTTTGGATCTAAAGGGGTTCTGCTGTTGGACGGGGCCGGCGCGACACGTCATCAGAAAACACAGCTAATGGAAAGCGTTGTCCCCGAAGTGTGGAGCAGTGCCATGAGAGGTCAACGAGTGTGCGTCCCACCGCAGTATGACCGTACAGCGTGACCCATGTGCCGCCTCCAGTGTACGGAAGGCAGAAGCGGCATCCATCGCAGGTCCTCTTGAAGACCGTTGTAGCACTAATTCTACATTTTGGAACTAGGGCATTTTAACCTTGTTGTTCCTGCCAGATACAAAGAGAAGATCCTGTGTTATTCAGTGCCCTCGTTACCTTTTCTGTGGGTAGTGGTGCTTGTCACTTCGCTGCCCCGCCGGTGCACACGACTGGGCTCCCCACCTCGTGTGCCATCTGCAGGGCCTCTGCCCTCGGATCACTGGTTTCGGTTTCTGGAGTGGCAACATAAACAGTTGCTCCCAAAGGACTAGCCTGAACACTTAGGTGAATATCCCCTGCGCCAGCATTCCGCGGAAATTCTTTCCTAGCTCTCCCACGTCGACGACGATGTCATAATAGCACGGCTCCGCTCGCGACACCGTATGACGTCATAGGAGCCATAAGAGGACCTCGTCGGCGTGCTGACGTCAGTTCCACCCATTTTTTCCGTGCCACCGAGGTAAACAGGTGGACCGACACATTTTCACATGTATACATAGTATAATATATATAATATATATATATATATATATACAAATGCATAACCAATAAAGGCATAAAGAAATAGCAACAGATCAAGCATTTCTCACTATTAAAACATAAGCATGATTAAGACATATTAAAAACATTCATGCCAAACAGTAAAAGCATCTTTTTGGTAGAAACAGGTGGACAACGGGGAGGCAGGTGGGACAGTGAGGAATCCACAGGCAGATGCTGTATCCACCAGAAAAAGCGTTACCGAAGGTAAGTAACTTGCTCTTCTGATGGATACTTCTGCCTGTTGATTCCTCAGCTTTTGAATAGAATCCTCAAGCCGTACCTCACCCGGAGGAGGGTGTCCACCTGACTAGACCAAAAATCTTGCAAAACAGATCGAGCAAAATGGCCATCCCTCCTAACCTCCGAATCCAATAATAATCGAATAATTTTTAGTCGAAATTATATTGAAAATAATACTTTAAAAATACTTTTATTAATAAATTTAGACAAACACTTAAAGGAAAACTTTTATTTATAATTAATTTAAAGATATTTCATACTTTACAAATTACGCCGAAGTCGCGACCCCAGCGCGACTTTTCAAAATGGCTACCGGAATGCGCGCAGCCATCGTGTAGGGTGCGCGAAGGGTGCGCGACTTCTGTATAATATATATAAAAAAAAAAAGAATGAATATAGTTTTCCCAACTAAAAATTATTCACAATTTTTTAAATATATATATATATATATATATATATATATATATATATATATATATATATATAATAAAACCATAGGATTGAGGTACATTAGACTTACAAATTTTCATTTAAAAAACCTTTGAAATTCACTGGAAAAACCATAGGTTTCAGGCACGTTATAGTTAGAAATTAGCATTTAAAAAACCATAGAAATTAACTGAAAAAAACATAGGTTTCAGGAACGTTATAGTTAGTTGGACATTTCACTTGTACAAAACCATAGAAATTCCGGCGTTATAGTTAGTTCAGCTAACTACAACTCGCGCCCCCGCAATGCACTGCTGATGACGTCACATATTACATCATTCATGACATGGTCAGTGACATCACTGATGACATCTCAGATGACATCACTGATGACATCATCCACGTGAAAATCTGATGCACCTCCTCACACCTGAATATAACCTTTGATACACCCACTCTAAAATACAGACTACCATTTTCGAAAAAATAGACACATCAATACCAGTTACTAAATACGCACTGACTGATTCCTAGGTCCTCACACACATCCACTCATTCACCCATACAGTCACTCATACATGCAGTCACTCATCAATACAACACTATCATATGCACTCATACACCTATACAGACACTCACACACTGCCACATATCCAGAGTTACTCACACACTTAGTCAGTCATGCAAAGAATCAATCATACTTCCATTTACTCACCTAAACAGTTATACAGACACAACCTCACTTATTCATACAGATACTAACACATAATTACTCTCTTATAGAATCACTGATACAAATACACACTCATCCATGCAGCCACTCTCACAATTACTGACTCTCACATATAGTTATTTATATACACCATCACTCACATATACTGCCTTTTACATATGTAGTTACTTGCACATGTACCACTGAGACATTCATTCACTCACCAACACACCCATACACACACTCACCCACCCATACAGCTGTTTCCACACGCACTCTTGAACCCATACACCCAGTGAATCAACCACTCACACATCTATGCAGAGTCACAAACCTCCCACCCACCCACACACTCAGGCAGCCATACAAATACTCAGGCAAGCAATCAATAACCCATATAGACACTCATGCAGCTACTCACCAACCCATGCAGCAGCTTACACAACAACAGACTGATACAGACTTTCACACAGTTTAGTCACTAACCCATGCATTCAGTAAGACACATTTAATCACTCACTTATACAGTCAGTCACGTACCTACTAAAGCACAAGTTACTAACTTGTGTAACGATATATCTGTAAGAGACAGTAGTTAGTGACAGATTCCTTACCTTAGAATATCCCCAGGCGTCAGGCTGGATCCGGAAAGTTTTTGCGTAGCAGTACCCTTGCGCGTCGGTAGGCGGCGTCGTGCGGCTCCGCGTCAGTCGTCGGCGTCGTGATGACGTCGCAGGCAGTACTTAGACGCCGCCCCTGCGCACTGACGTCAGTTCTGTACACGACTTTCCGCGCCAGGAACGCAGAGCCATGCAAGAAGCTGACATAGGTGTCTGAAAAATACTAGGGCCCTGAAAGGGATGTCCTTAACCCTAGAAATCAGTTCGCAGAACGGGGAGGATGGGTGGGCGGTAGGAATCTGTCACTAACTACTGTCTCTTACAGATATATCGTTACACAAGTTAGTAACTTGTGCATCTGAAAGAGACACGTTAGTGACAGATTCCTTACCTTAGAATAGATACCCCAGCAATACCAACCCCGGTGGTGGGTCTGCAAACAAAGATCAGACAAGGAAGTCCCGGAGGACAGAACGGCCAAAGAAGCCGTCCTCCGGACCTGACTGTCAAGGCAGTAATGCTTTGTAAACGTGTGCAGCGAGGCCCACGTAGCTGCCTGACAGATATCCTGCAGCGGAACACCGCGGCCCAAAGCCGTGGTAGCAGCCGTTGCCCTGGTGGAATGGGCACGCAGCCCAACAGGAGGCTCCTTCTTAGCCAAAGAATAGCAGGCTTTGATACACAAGGTTACCCAGCGGGAGATGGTTCTCTTGTGCACCGCCCGACCTTTTTGGCGCCCACGTAGCCAACAAAGAGCTGGTCATCCACCCGGAAATGATGTGTGCGGTCGATGTAAAAGGAAAGCGCACGTTTTGGGTCCAGACGGTGGAGCCTCTCTTCCTCTCTGGAAGGATGCGGAGGCGGAAAGAAGGTGGGCAAAGTGATGGTCTGCCCAATGTGGAAGGCAGTAACCACCTTTGGCAAGAAGGACGGACGCGTCCTAAGAACAACCTTGTCTGGATGGACAGACAGAAAGGGAGGTTTACATGATAGAGCCTGGAGCTCACTCACCCGCCGAGCGGAGGTGATGGCCACCAGAAAGGCAGTCTTCAGAGTCAGAAGACGAAGAGGACAGTTATGTAGAGGCTCAAAGGGAGCGCACATAAGAAAGGTAAGAACTAAGTTCAAGTCCCACTGAGGCATCACAAACGGAACAGGAGGGAAGAGGTGTGTAATGCCTTTTAGAAACCTGTTAACAACAGGGGACTTGAAAAGGGAGGGCTGATCAGGAAGCCTGAGGAAGGCCGAGATGGCACAAAGATAGCCCTTGATGGTACCCAGGGCAGAACCCTGTTGGGCCAGGGAAAGAAGGAACAGGAGAACCTCAGAAAGAGGGGCAGAAAGGGATTCACAGCCTTTGCTGTGCACCATGCCACAAACTTGTTCCACCTGCAGGCGTATACCACCTTAGTGGAGGGACGCCTGGCTGCCAGAATCACATCACAAACTTCGGGAGGCAAGTCGAAAGGAATCAACTGCCGCCGCTCAATCTCCACGCAAGCAGGTGTAGACTGGACAGGTTCGGGTGGAGGACCGTCCCCTGCTGCTGCGACAGAAGATCCTCCCGAAGAGGCAGACGGATCGGGGATCTACGCTCATACTGAGTAGCTCGGGATACCAAACTCTTCGAGCCCAGTCCGGAGCCACAAGAATGACTTGGGCCCGGTCGTGCCGAATCTTCTTCAACACTCTGGGTAGAAGTGGTATAGGCGGAAAGGCGTACAACAGACCGCAACTCCACTCGCGACGAAAGCGTCGCTGAGCGAGTGCCGCCTTGGAAATTCCAACGCGCAGAACTGATGACATTGCGCGTTCTCTTCGGTGGCGAATAGATCTAACCAAGGCTCTCCCCACTGTAGAAAGAGTCCTTGCGCCACTTCCGAGTGAAGACGCCATACGTGATCCATCATGCACCTGCGGCTGAGGTTCGTCCGCCCTGGCGTTCAGGGAACCTGCCAGGTGTTGAACCATCAGGAACATGCCCTGATGTTCCAGCCATGTCCAGAGGCGCAGAGCCTCCTGACAAAGGGTCCACGACCCCACCCTGCCTTGTTTGTTGCATTACCACATGGCGGTGGTGTTGTCTGTGAACACCTGCACTACCTTCCCTTTGACAGAGGGAAGGAATGCCTTGAGTGCAAGTCGGATCACCCGGAGCTCCAGAAGGTTGATATGGAGCCGGGACTCCGCCGGAGACCAGAGGCCTCTGATCTCCGCCTCTCCCATGTGACCGCCCCATCCCAGAAGGGACGCGTCCGTCACAACTGTGTGTTCTGGCTGGGGAAGGGAGAGGGATCTGCCCATGACCCATTGCCGGTTCGAGAGCCACCACTGCAACTGTAGTGCAGTCCCCTCCGAGATCTGGACGTGATCGGACAGGTTGCCCTGGTGCTGCGCCCACTGGAACCTCAGGTCCCACTGCAGAGCCCGCATATGCCATCTGGCATGATTGACCAGCAGGATGCATGAGGCCCAGCAGCCTCAGGGTCATCCGTACCGAAACCCAGGATAAAGGCTGAAAGATCGGAATCATAGCCTGAATATCCCGGACTCGCCGTTCGGGAGGATAGGCCCGAAACTGCGTCGTGTCCAGAACTGCTCCGATGAAAAGGAGCTGTGGAGAAGGAATCAGATGAGACTTCGGCACACTGATGGAGAACCCCAGCGAGTGCAGGAGTTCGGCCGTAGTCTGGAGGTGGGAGACGACTGCCTGGGACGAGCCCGCCTTCAGCAGCCAGTCGTCGAGGTAGGGGAAGACTGGAACCCCTGCCCGGCGCAGATGAGCTGCGACCACCGCCATCACTTTCGTGAACACCCGAGGGGCACTTGTAAGGCCAAAGGGGAGCACGGTGAACTGAAAATGCTCGAGGCCTACCGTGAACCGCAGGTAACGCCGGTGGGCCGGCAGGACGAGGATGTGAAAATAAGCGTCCTGCAAGTCCAACGCTACCAACCAGTCTCCAGGGTCGAGGGCAGTCAAGACCTGAGCTAGGGTGAGCATCTTGAACTTCTCCTTCCAGAGGAAGCGATTGACGTTCCGGAGGTCCAAGATAGGACGCATGTCCTCCTTGTCCTTTTTGGGCACCAGGAAGTAGTGGGAGTAGCAACCACGTCCTACTTCTGGGGTCGGAACATGCTCGATGGCCCTCTTGGCCAAGAGGGCCGTGACTTCCTTCTGCAGAAGTACCAAGTGATCCCCTGACATGCGGTGGAATTGAGGTGGCATGGCTGGGGGGGTGGTCTCGAAGGGGAGGGAGTTGCCCCTTCGGACAATGTCCAAGACCCACCTGTCCGAGGTGATGGGATGCCAGTGGTGAAGGTGATGGCGGACCCTGCCCACTACTGGCGTGCCGTGCACCGGAAAGGAGGGACTAGGAGGGCTTGGAAGCCGCGGACGGGTTGGAGGTGGTGGCCTGACCTGCACGCTGGTTGCCCGAACCGCCACGGCGGTATCCACGTCCTCGGCCACGCGAAGACGCTTGCTGCACGGGCCGGTGGCTGGGCAGCTGACGTGACTGGGCGCCCCTTCCGTGGCCACGAAAGGGGCGAAAAGCAGAGGTGAGCGGAGGGCGTACAACAGAAAGGCCCAGGGACTTGGCAGTAGCCCGTGAGTCCTTAAACCGCTCCAGCGCATGGTCTGCCTTTGAACCAAAAAGACCGACTCCATCAAAGGGCATGTCCATGAGTGTATTCTGGACATCACCCGAGAAACCAGTTGTTCTCAGCCAGGCGTGGCGACATAGCGCCACCGTCGTCGCAAGCGATCTGCCCAGCGAGTCGGCGGTATCAAGGCCACAACGGATGGTGTATTTAGCCGCATCTCGCCCTTCCGCAATGGCGCGGGTAAGCAGTGTCTGGACCTACTCAGAACACTGCGGCAAAACAGCCGCCACCGAATCCCACAGGGAGTGGGTATATCGGCCCAAAAGGCAAGCGGTGTTGACGGACCGCAAGCCAGCACTGGAGGAAGAAAAAGCCTTCTTCCCAAATTGGTCCAGGCGTTTGGATTCCCTATCCGGAGGGGCGGTAGGGAAGGCGGTTTGGGAGGCAGAGGCTTGGACAACCAAGCTCTCAGGGGTGGGATGTTGGGAGAGAAACAAGGGGTCGCCCGGAGCAGGGCGATGGCGTCGGGCCACGTTCCTATCCACAGGAGCACCTGTGGTGGGTTTGGACCAGGCACCCAAAAGAACGTCAGTGAGTGCATCATTAAACGGCAGCACAGTCTCCGAGGAGGAAGCCGCCGGCTGAAGCACTTCTGTCAGGAGGTTAGTCCTGACGGCCACAGTAGGCAACTGGAGATGTAAGGCTCCAGCCGCTCTACGCAACACCGTTGCAAAATTAGCTCCCTCCTCCGTAGCCACGGGAGGAGACAGCATGCCAGTGTCAGGGGAGGTGTCTAGACCACTGGCATCCCCAAGTTCCTCAGCCCAGTCCAGATCATACTCACACTGTTGTGTGAGAGGGTCCTCAGACCCCTCCCAGCTCTCCTGGTCCTCCTCTTGTTCAAAATATGGAGGAGGAGGGACATTTGGGACCCAAGGTCTCATTGGCGCCGGAGCCGGCGTCGAGCGACGTCGGTCCGGCTCCATGTCCGGAGCCGGAGAGAACCTGGGAACGACGCCGTCCGGAGCCCCGGACGGCGTCAGGAACGGCACCGGGGACATCGGCATCGTTAGGTCAACCGGCGTCGATGGGGGTTGCGGTACCACCGGAGCCGGGATCGAGGCCGGGGCCGGAGCAGAGGCCGGGATGAAGGCTGGTGGGACAGGCGGCGCCGGGACCGGAGTCGACGGCGACGCCGGGGCAACCCCATCAGGGCCCGCGGGGCCCGAAGGCGCACCGGAGGGACCTGAAGGCCCGAAGAGGCGGACAATGGCCGACAGGAATTCCTGTATTTCGGCCGGAGTCGCCCCCGAACCCGGAAAGAACGGGTAATGCGGGAGCGGCTCTACAGGCATGTCCGGGGCCGCGGGGACGGTGCCGACTGGGGCCTCAGCCGAGTCGCGAGACCGGCGAGGCGAAGTCTTAGAGCGATGACGCCTCTTAGACTTCTTGTGCTTCGACTTACCGGAGGAGCGCGAAGACTTGGACTCCGACGAACGGCGGGGACTCCGCGATCGGCCCCTCGACCTCTCCCGGGACCGGGGCTTGGTGCGGCGCGGAGCCGACTGCCGGACCTCGAGTAGCTTTCGAGACCGCTCTCGCAAAGCCTTCGGATGAAGTTTCCGGCAGTCAGGGCACGACTTCGTGTCGTGGTCTCGGCCGAGACAGAAGAGACACTCGAGATGCGGGTCCGTGATCGACATCATGCGACCACAGGCCTCGCATGGCTTAAAGCCGGGCATCCCTACAACACCTAAGAGTCGTGAAGACTCGTGAAGAAAACAGTGAAAAAATTCACAAAGAAGGTTAGTCAAAAAGTGACTAGGGCACTGCTCTTCCCGGATCTGCGCTTACTGGCGCGGAAAAAGAAGAACTGACGTCAGCGCGCAGGGGCGGCGTCTAAGTACTGACTGCGACATCATCCCGGCGATCACGACGCCGACGATGGACGCGGAGCCGCACGACGCCGCCTACCGACGCGCAAGGGTACTGCTACGCAAAAACTTTCCGGATCCAGCCTGACGCCTGGGGATATTCTAAGGTAAGGAATCTGTCACTAACATGTCTCTTTCAGATTCCTCCATACAGACACTTATACACCCACTCATTCCTCAATACAGCTTGGCATATATATAAAACAAAATTAAACTTTACAGAAACACACAGTCACTGGATGATGTCATCAGTGATGTCACTGACCATGTCATGAATGATGTAATATGTGACGTCATCAGCAGTGCATTTGCGGGCGCGAGTTATAGTTAGCTGAACTAACTATAACGCCGGAATTTCTATGGTTTTGTACAAGTGAAATGTTCAACTAACTATAACATTCCTGAAACCTATGGTTTTTTCAGTTAATATATCTAGACATATATATCTATCTCTAGACATATATATATAGATATATATATACACACACACACACACACACACACACACACATTCTCTCTGCCATTTTTACTGACAATAACAGTTAATATATCCATGACTCTTTTACTCCATTAACCATAATGAAATGGTCACACAAAACGCATTGAAATTTTACTTTTAGTAAAAACACTGGTGAAGCGTCTATAACTCCCATGACGCACCTGTTGGATAAACACACAATTGCCCCTGATGCGGTACATCGGAGATCCATACAGGAGGCCACACCCGATCTTACATGTCTCCCTTGAATGCACGCACTGAGACGTTGGGAGAGACACTCCCAGTCTCACAGGCGGTAAGCGCCCCTCCCAATCTCCAAGCACAGAGACTGCGAATATGTCAGCTGATGACTCATGTGAACGTGTGCATGCGCTGCGCCCCACGTCTGCATTTCGCAGGTCACATGACCTGAATGTTGATTTTAGCTGGCAGGAGCCCCAGGGGATATAATGGCCACCCAGAACAGTCACAATCCACCAGCCAAGGAGAGCGGTGCGCCGAACAGGTTCGCTGAGGGCAAGGACCCTTGATGATGTGAGTAGACGGCCGACAGGCCTTTTTGGGCACCCTTGGTCTCCCTTTGTGACATTAATTCATTCCAAAAGCGTTACACCAAGCAATACTTACCCCGTGTTTCTCTCCTCTACTATTATGTATACTATAGTGTGACTACAGGGCCTACCCCTACCGCCACTTCAAGAGTATACTTAACCTAACTCTAGGGTAAGTTGTTGGTGTTATGACAATGTAACACACACGGAGTGTTTTTATCTACTTTTGCATGTCACAGCCATTCGGCCTTTTGTCTGTTTGTTGGCGTTTACCTCACAGGAATGACTATTTAAACAACGATTTTGTGGTACACTTTGTGTACTGGACACAGAGATTAGTCTGAAATTCAGACATATGACAAGCTGCACCGAGCTGAGGGGCAGTGGTCACGAAAATAAGCAGAACAACCACAGAACAGTTAAAACTACGTTACACCAAAATGCGGCACCAGACGTTTAGGAGCTCAATAAATATAGATGTTGGTAGCTAACATATTCTATATATAGATATTTTCTACAGAAGCTGTTATTTCTTTTTTGTTTTCACAGGTACTTCCAAACTGTACACCACTTTTTAACTGCATGCGAAAGCTGATCTTTGCAAGCTACGCATTACCTGTAAAATCTTTACAGCTGTGCGCCACTGGGGGAACCATTTAATTTCTTTCGCTCTGAGGAATGCCCAGGACCCATTTAAGGCCAGTAGTATAGGGAAAAAACATGTTGGTGTTTCAACATTAGGGTCATAGGACCACAACATCCTGTTTGTCCAGAGTAATTATAGTCCTATCCTCCCACTCCCCCACCAATAAAGGGATACTTTGGGTTGGATGAGGAATTTTATCAAATAGTATTTAATCACCCAAAAAAATCAAAAATTCTACAAAGAGCTCCCTGGAATACGGTCAAGCTCACACTGACCTTTAGAAGTCAGGGTGAACCTGAGAGTCTGTGGTAAAAAACAAAACAAAAAACCTTAGGAGTAATAGACCCTAGCTACCACCCCGCTGCAGTCTCTAACTGCCACACTGCTGCAGATCCTGCTCGGAGGCAGAAAGGCAGCAGCCTTCTGATCCAGCAACGCTGCAGGTGCCATTGTGCCCTCCTAGTTACACTTTAGGAGAAGGCGGCACTGAGGCAGCCCTTCTGATATCAAATTCCTCCAGGAAATTATTGGTAACACAACCGGAACAAAGTAATCGGTTGTAATTGACACCCTGCCAGACTGCTAGAGATCCTGCCAGGAGGCGGCCAGCCAACATTTTTTTGACCCAGCACCGCTGCAGGTGCACTTGTGCCCTCCTAGTTACATTTTAGGAGAAGGGGCACTGAAGCAGCCCTTCCAAAATCAAATACCTTCCTTTTCTTTTTCCTCATCTATTAAGTGCCACCAAATAAAACTGGAACCTTATATCAGGGAGCAGATTGGAAACACAACCAGAAAAAAAATTAATCTGTGGTAATCGGAAGTGCAGAGAGCTCAATGTAAAAAGATACAACCACACTGGTTATCTGATACATCTACCTGCAGCTTTCTCACCTTTTGAATAGAATTCCTAAGCAGTGCCACACTTGGAGGTGTGAGCATGGCTGACTAAACCAAATAGTCCTGTAGAACTGAGTGAGCTAAGTAACTATCCCTTCTTACTTCTGAATCCAAGTAGTAGTGTTTTGCAAACATGTGAAGAGAGGACTAAAAGCTGCTTTGCATATATCTGCTATAGGAACACCTCTAGCTAGGGCAGACTAGTGATGTAGCTCTAGCAGAAAGAGCATGAATACCTTTAGGTGGCTCCTTTTGAGCGATGGAGAAGCAGATTTTGATACACAGGATGATCCACCTTGAGAGTGTTGGTTTGTGAACCATTTTTCCTTTCACTTTCCCTATGCGTCCTATGAAGAGTTGATCATGGATTCTGAATTCTCTGGTTCTATCAATATAGAAGCCGACTGCCCTTTTCGGGTAAAGTCCCCCTAGTCTTTCTTCATCCTTCATTGAAGGAGGAGGAGGAGGAGGAGGATAGAAGGTGGGAATTGTAATGGATCGACATAAGTGGAATGGAATAACCACTTTAAACAGGAAGGTAGTTCTGGTCCGTAATACCAGTTTGTCTGGAAAGACGGTAGTAAAGAATGGTTTTACAGTCAACACTTGTAGTTCCATGACACGCCTTGCTGATGTGATGGCATACAAAAATAACAGTTTGAAGGATAACAACCTTAAGGAACAACTGTGAAGGGGTTCAATGGGAGAAAACATTAAGAAAGTAAGAAAGGGGGGTGGAGCTTAGTTAGGCTGCAAGATGGAACCTCTCTAGAGAGGCTCTGCAGGCAGAACTTACAATCCTGCAGGAATCAGACATACAGCAGGCTCGCCACCAACCTGGAAAGCCATCATAGAGATTGCAACCAGCAAGGCCCCCGCTGGCGAACGTTGGCTACCTCTGGGGCCTGCGGCACCGAGCAGTGTGTGGCGTCCTACTGACATCAGGGTGAGGCCTAACACACGCTGTGGGACTGTGCGCTTTGGTCGGTCCCAGAGCGGGCGGCCGCGCTCCTCATGAAGGGTGAGCCAGGAGACAGTTTGCGGCTGCCGCTTGCTATTCCCTCTGGGCCGTGCTCCCCCAGAAGAACATGCTTTAGTATGCCAACGGTCTGTAGTCAAGGCCCGTGGCTACCCAGCTCATTGTGTGGCCCAGAGTGCATTCGCAAGCCCGCGAGTTTGGGGCAGGAAGAGACTCCTCGCTGTGCACTGTGCACTTTGGGGCCACCACTACTGCACTGGCAGCTGCCGGCTGATGCCTGGGCTGCCCGGGCTGCTACCAGGCTGCATCTGGTGGCGGTGAGAGTGGGGCTAGCTCCAGCATTGGTGGTGCATACCTCAAGCCTGGGCCCAAGACTGGCGGCACCTGGGCTTCCCACAGGTGGTAAGAGGGGTAGTGCGGGCCGCCGCCGGCTCCAGCGGTGCAGCGCTGCCTGCTTTGCAGCCGGGTCTTCTGTGGCGGCCTCACCTGACATACTGGCTGCGAGCGCCTGGCCTTGCGGGCATCCCACGGGATCTTTCTACCCCCATGGACACTACACTTCACAACGCTAGCCTGCACTGCTGATCACCTCCTCTGCCATCCATGTACATCGCCAGTCGGCCACAGAGAGTTTCTGCTGGCGTCTTGAAGGCTGGGTGGGCGCCGGGCTGGGTGGGCGGCCTCACCCTGCCATTATAGCTTGGACCTGGTGAATGCCTTCCCTCCCTCCTTTTGTGTAGTCAAGCACTAACTGGTCATCACTCAATCATAGTGGGCACTCAGCTGTCCTATATCTCCATTGCTCCTATTGTTTCACAGCCGACATATCCCCCACCTCCTCCTTCACTCTACACTGAGGTGCACTCCATAGAGGAGGGGGTTTAAGCAGACCACATCACGCCAGTGCCCACAACTATTTTTCCAGTGCCATGGTCATCATGCCTAGTGTTTGCCGAGTCAGGGACCTGGTCCTGCTCGTGCCCCCTGGAAGAGAAGACACTCCATGGCGTGGCTTCAGGGATTCAAGGATCTTTGCAGCAACTCACTTCTCCTAGCCCCCTACTCCTGGTCCCCTCGAACTACAAAGCTCATTCTTCACGCCAACTGTGTCTGCCCACTTTCTTTTTTATTTTATTCTGTTTATTGATATTTAAACATCACATTCAGGGACAAAATGCAGTTGTTTCACTGCAAGTAAGACACAAGGTTGCATTTATCATTGATGCAAAGAAGTGGAGTTGTTCTGAATCATACATTTAAACTAAAACATATTAATAAGGGGGGGGAAGAGGGAAGGGAAAGGAAGGACTGCGCAGTTAGTGCTTGTAGAACCTACTGTTATAATAGTGCACATGGCGTAAACGTTCGGACGCCCGTCGGGTACAGTGCAGACAGCATCAACATGTCACCTCACAAGGTCGAACCATGCCCTTAAGCAAACTCAGAGAGGGCTGCCTTCACCTATGTGTCTCCTGAGCTGCCAGGCCCCAGGAAAGCAGCAAGATACGCTTCCAATGGAGACCATATATCTTTTGGGCAGGCAGGCAGGCACTGGCATAATCTCCCAGTAGGCACTTAATTGTTCTTGACAGTACACTGTGTCCCCAAGCCAGTCCGCAGTGCGTGGAGCCCTACATCGTCCCCAGCACAATGCCATGCGACGCTTTGCAAACAAAAGCTATGTGTCGCTCTAACTGTAGTACCTAGTTGGTAGGATGTGAAGGTGTTGAGGATTCCGACATGGGGGCCCTGCAGGGCCTGCTGTGGCGTTATAAAAGAGCCATCCGGATAGATCAAGCTTATTGAAGTCACACCTAGGGAATGTAATTGGGCTCGAGAGCCGGCCTCAGTAGTGATAGGGTAATCAGGGTGTCCAATATGTGGGACCGATGGAGCATGGAGGCACTGCAGCCGGGCATGCTGTCAAAGCTCCCGCCATGCCTATATAGTACAGGCCAGTGTGTCCGCACATGGATGCAGCGCAGGTTGGAAAAGTGCCGTCTGAAGAGGGCATGGCCAGGCATGATCGTATTCAGGCACTGTGTGGGCCTGGAATTGAGTCGCAAAAAGCCAGTAATGCGCAAATTGCGCCTGGGCGCAATAAAAGTAGAGATCCATATCTGGAGCTCCAAGTCCACCCTGCCCAAAGGTAAGCGTGAGTATTTCCCAAGTGTTTCTGGGCTGTCCTCCCGTCCATGCAAGAGATATCAAGTTAGAGTGAAGCCTTCAGCGTAAGGGCAGTGTAAGTGGGAGCAGTAGATTTATAAATAGACATAGGAACTTAGGAAGAATTATCATTTTAGGTATGGCGAGCATACCTGTCAAAGAGAGCAGCAATTTCCGCCAATTCATGATGTGTTCATCCAGCCACGTCAATAAGCACCCATAGTTGTCTCACCACAGGGCGTCCACATCTCTACTTAGTCAAACCCCAAGGTACCTGACCAGGCAGTCTGCCCATTCAATTGGGAGCTCAGGGATGAAGAACATAGTCGCATCCGTTAGAGGGAACAAGACTGACTTGGCCCAGTTAAGAACAATTCCAGAGAGGCCGCCAAACCTGGCAAATTAGCGTAACAGGAGGTCAATTTTGACATGAAGGTCCCTGACATATAAGGTCACATCAGCATATATGGACACTATAATCCTCCGGGGGCGAAATGCCAAACCTTGATGCGCGTGGTGTTGATGCAGCTGGGCAGCAAGAGGCTCCATAGCAACAGCAAACAAAATGGGGGAGAGAGGGCATTCCTTGGCAGGTCCCTCTCATCACTGTAAAGGGGGCTGTGATTCTGCCATTAACCTGCAACCAAGCAACAAGTTGACTATACAGAAGACTTATCAAACAGGTAAAGCGATGGCTAACCCCCAAACGTGCCAGCAGGGTAAAATGGTACGGCCATTCCAATTAATCAAATTTAGTAGCATCAAGACCGAAGATCAAACCGAAGCGCTCAGGTGTGGCTCAATGGTGTGGAGGAGGGCGAAGAAGGTGCGCAAGTTGTGGGAGGTGGATCTGCCTGGCACAAAACCAGATTGATCAGGCCAGTCATGCAACCCAGGACCATCTCCACTACACTGCAGCAGCCCTCAAATTTCACTTGTACTCACTGCGTTTTGCACAAAGATCCGTCCAGCACTCTTTTCAGCAGGGCGGTCAGGGCCTCTATCACACCCGTATAATGCAGCTCAGGGGGCGCAGGGGCAGACCAACGTGTCAACCACACGTTCCAATCTCAGGGCTTCTCATGCCCCCTCCACTAGTCCGTCCGGAATGGTCCGGGACCTGCAGCGCACATCCAGCAGCTGCCGTCCATCTGTGCTCTGCCAGGGCACGTTCCCCTTCGGATCCGTAGGGCGGCTTCACTTAGCTCAGCAGCGTGGCCTCCCTACTCACCTCCAAAGAGTTATTAGGCTGCCACACCAATCGTAAGGCTGGCAGCCCTGGTCCACAGTCTGTCAGAAAACACTCCCAGCTCCTCCCGCAGCCAGAGTAGGGACACAGCAAACAAAGTAAGTAGTGTCAGCGGCACCCCACTCGCCGGCAGCAATGCAGGCCACCGCAATTCAGTAATGGCGGCACAGACTTGTTCCAGGCCTCGCCGCCTCACACCTCAATATGTGTGTTCCGCTCACCAGTTCGGGGGACAAACAGTCTCAATGGTGAAGCAGAGCGTGGGAGGGAGGATTTAAAGGCGTTTTGAGGTCCGATGGCTCGAGTCATTCAGGATAAATGTTGGATGCAGTACTCTGGCCGGAAGAGCCAGCCTAGATGGTGGCCATTTTGCGGCCGGGCTCTCTAGCGCCCTCCTGTCTGTCCACTTTCAACTGGTCTTCTGCACATTGTACAAACCAAGCACCCTCACCACACACCCTGACCATGGGAAAACACAATGCTAAACAGGCAAAATCTCCTTTGAGTGTAGTCACCTCACTAGCCAGGCGGACCAGGGACCACGTTCTGAGGCTTCCTCAAATTGATCTGAAGAGATTGGACACCGTGATATTGATCTTAAGGAACTCCTTGTGGATGTGAGGACAAGTTTCAAGGCCAAAGATGCTCACAAGTTGTCTGGATTATGTCAAACAACGAGTCGACAAGCATTAAAACAGGATGGATCATCTGGAAAATCGCATCTCAGATGCGGACCATTCACACACGGACTCCCAAAGAACATATACTGCGTGTGGGCAAAGTACTCAACTCCTCAAGGCCAAAACCAAAGTCCTTGAAGCACACTCCCGGCACAATAATATATGATCACGTGGATACCAGAGTCCACAGCAATCACAAGAATGGAGGACTTCTTGAAGACCATGCTTTGCGACCTCTTTGGGGCGGGCTTGTCCATGGTCTTCATCGTGGAGTGGGCTCACCACTTTCTGGGCCCGCGGCCCCCTCCAGGTACGCCGGCTCGCCCCATAGTTACACCCATTTTGAACTACAGGGATCGAGACACAAGCACGGTTCTGTCCAATATCAGGGAAACAGCCTTTCCTTCTATCCAGATTTCACACCATCAGTGCAGGCTGCGTGCCACAAATTCCTGCCCACCATATGGATTCCCAAAAAAGTGGAAATTCCGTATGCATTACTATGCCAGGCCAAATTACGGATCTCCTCTGAGGGTAATCCACACTTCTTTATGAATGCGAAATCTGCCCTAAAATTCGCCAAACATGCCACCAAAAGACAACGAACACCCAGAGACTCACTGCGCACCTCCGAAGCAAACCCACTCAGTGACAATGACTGATTGCCTGTTACCCTAAATCATGCCTGTCCTTGGCCTTTTTTGTTGGTCGCATGTGATACTGCCACCGCATTTTGTGTGCTCTTCGAAGCACCCTGCGCTTTCTTATGTTGCTGTTTATACTATGCTTTTGGTGTAAGTGATAACCATGATTCAATTGCACATGGTCGTCCCTTGTGTTTCTTCTTGTTCGGCCACACAGCCGTTCTTGGTAGGATTGTGTGCATGGATATTCCCCGCTCTCAGGGACGATTCCCACTTGAACCAAGTTGAAATAGAACTGGTGGGGTCGGGATTGTTTTTCTCAACTAGGTTTGTGGGTTGGAGTAGAAGGGGGTGGTATGGGGTTTTTCACCTTGACTAATTGTTTTTCCTCGCCAGGATCCAGCCACAGTACAGTGACCATCCTTCACCTACTTCTGCGTGCTATGCTATGGGGGCAGCTCATTAGCCCTCACCCTAAGGAAACATGACCACCATCACATGCATTACTTTGAACATCCGCAGCCTTAACAACCACAGAAAAGCACGCTTAGTTCTTGCTTATCTTGCTTTTTGCAGGAGGCCCATCTAACGAGCTCAACAACCTCAGGACTGCGTGCCCGATGGTGCGCGGAATCGCATACCTTATTCTACTCCAATTACGCTAGAGGCATTGTAATTCTGTGGTGTAGTGGGCTCCCCTGAAACTTGTCACACTCACTCATTGACATAGATGGGCGCTATGTCATTTTGGCAGGCACACTGCATAAGAAACCAGTGACTCTAGCTGCCATACACGGCCACAATACGGATGACTCCGAGTTTTTCTCTGGGATCTGGTAGCTAATTTCTGGCCTCGGTCCCTGAGCTATAATATGGGGTGGGGATTTCAATGTAGCTCTGGAAGACAGTTTGGATCGATCTGGTATCTCCAAGCGTCCGCACCTCAATACTGCACTGACACTCAATACAATCATGCAAGATAACTGCCTTCAGGACATATGGAGACACACACTCGGACAATCTGGAAGGCACTTGTCTGTCGGCGCATCTTAATGCTGGTCGAGAATAGACTACTGGCTAATTTCCAGAGATGTCCAGACGTGGACCACCAGAGTGGCCCATCTACCTCGCACCCTATTGGACCATGCCCTGGTCCTGTTAGAAATTCAGATTCCCCAGGTGCCCCACCGTGCCTTCGCTTGCCGACTACCCCCTAAAGTGTTGTGCAATTCTGTGTTTCGTGAAGAGATCTGCATGAACATAGTAGACTATTTTGCACACAATGTGGGCTCGGTACAGTCACCAATCACGCTGTGGGAAGCCTTCAAGGTGGTTATACGCAGTGCATGCATTGCAAAACAATCTGGAGGTCTAAAATCCATTCGTGGAAGACTTCCCCAACTCGAGAAGGACATCCGTGATCAGGAGGTGGAATATTTCAGATCCCATGATGTCACTATATTGGCTCACATTTGGGACAAACTGTCGGCATACCTAGAGGAAGCCGTCCGGGAGACCCAATACCCGAGCCATGACACACAAGCTTGATGTTTTGGTGAAGGTGATTGCGCGGGTAAGACACTTGCGGTAATGCTTCGCAAGCCGTGCACCTCTTGCCTTTGTGGTGGAACTACTAGACGAAGAATCCTAACCCATTACCTCCCCAATGTCCTCTTTCTATTCCCAACTGTAAACACCCACCCAAGTCCTATGTTTGGCTTAAATGTATGCTCCGACACAATACAGCTGCTGTGGCTCAATCAGGCCCACCACGCTTATATAGACTCGCCCATTACTATGGAGGAAATAGAACAGGTCATTGACAGCGTACCGGGGACAAGGTACCAGGGCTTGACGGCCCAACGACTACCTTTTATAAGGAGTTCGCCTCCCCGCTTGCTCCACATCTCTTGTCTATGTTCAAGGACTCATTGGATACAGGTTGCCTGCCTCCCTCACTGAGAGAGGCAGTCATAATAATGCTCCATAACCCAGATAAATCAGCTGACCATTGTGATTCATACAGATCCCTCACATTAATAACCGCAGACAATAAGATCTATGCCAAGGAACTTGCAAATCGGTTACTGTCACTCCTGCTGATAATAGTCAGGCCTGACCAAACAGGTTTCATTCCTGGTCGCTCAACGTCGCACAACCGATGCACCATCTTTGTGTTAATGCACCACGTCGACCCCCAGATCTCTGCAATTGCTGCCCTTCTAGACTCCACTAAGGCATCCAATTCTCTGGAATGGGCCGCTCTCTTTTCACTTCTCAGATGTCTTGACTTTAGTCCGTAAATTATTAAGCAAATACAACTCCTTTATACTCTCCCCACAGCTTGGATGCGATTGAATGAGCTACTGTCAGACCCCATCCCGATCACCACGGCACAAGACAGAGATGCCTGCTGTCGCTGCTCCTTATTGTGAAGCCACTGGCAGCGAAGCTCAGGCATTGCCACATGAACTGGGGCATTGG
Source organism: Calotriton arnoldi (assembly GCA_963921515.1). Classification (NCBI taxonomy): domain Eukaryota; kingdom Metazoa; phylum Chordata; class Amphibia; order Caudata; family Salamandridae; genus Calotriton; species Calotriton arnoldi. The sequence continues at coordinate 69,942 of CAWUFW010005451.1, forward strand.
CCTCACCACAAGGGGACTGGTGGTCTAGATGTATGAAGGTGATATTACCCGCTATGCAAGTGACCCACAAAAGATCCTGGCCGCGCCCGGGTGTGTGAAGTGGTATGATTTAGTGGATATTCAGGCATTCAAATCAATTCTATTTCCCCACATGGATGGAACACTGCCATTCAACACGGAAGACCCTTTAAATGGGCAACAGAACCAGTTCAGTGCTTAGGTATATGGCTCAGCCGTGATCCTCAGGAATTATGGAGCGCAAACTATGGTTGAGCTGTCGATTGGCTGGAAGACAGAATTCCTGCATGATCCAAATGTACCTTGCGGGACGCATTGCAACAGAGAAGATGATTGTTCTCGCCCAAATTCCTCTACCTTTTCCTTAATATAACCCTTCCACTTATAGTTCAGTTTTTCAAGTGCCTAAAATCCAATTTGGTAACACTGATCTCATCTTAGCGCTTGCACAGGGCAGCTTGGGAGCACCTGATATGGTGCTCTATGCGCCCAAGCTCAATTCCTTCATTACTGGCTCTACCTGACACTATTTCAGCCCCACACGGCCATATAGACTGAATGTGCATCTTCCTGGCCATTGACAACGGTGCTTTATCTACCTTACAAAGCCCTTAGGGAGGAAATAGACACTGCTCCATGTATACGCTGGCATGGGGAGGGTTTGAGAAAGCAGGCAGGGCCGTCATTTCTATACACCCCATAAATCCCTCTTGCTAATAATCCCCAATTTCCACCATTGCAGGGCATGGGTGACAGCTTGCATGCAAGTAGTTGACACATTAGGCTGTTCTCTGACCAATAACTGAAGGACCAATTCGAGACCACGACATCCCCAATCCTGATCACACTAGACACTCTTTTATATTACCAACTCAAGGCAGCCTGCTGCACGATACACAACACTTTCCCAGCCCCCCCACCTCCTCTCCCCACTCTGGAACTTATCCTTACTTCCCTATATCTGCGCAAATTGATAACTTGTCTTAACAACAGTATGCAATCCACTGCACCGATCGCTACTCCGACAGTGCGTGGGAAGCGGACACAGACCCTCCCTTAATGGACAAGCAATGGTCGTTTTGCTGCAGTCATTGGAATTCCTTTCTCCAAACTATAAACTGCGCCTAATACACTTTAAATTTCTTCACTGCCTCTATCGCACCCCACTACAGCTTTTCAAAATGGGCTTGTAGTTGACCCACATTGTCTCCGCTGCAACTCACCTCAGGCCTCCTTCATCCATCGTACAAGGTAATGTCCAAACGTGGCATCTTTTTGGGATAAAGTATATAAAACCATACATGCACCTACCTCCTTACATCATCTTGGTAGGGACATACCTGCCACTCGCTGCCATGTTGTTACTTTAAGCCGAACGCAGGGTGGCCATGCTCTGGGGTTGGAAACCCGCTCCTACCTTACAGGCATGGTTGAGCAGAGTAACCTATTGTCAGAAGCAGTTAACCAACTACTGGGAGTTAATGCTATTACGTACACATCCCAAGGATATATGAGAGCCTTTCCTCTCCTTTCTCCGTCACAGAGACTCAAATTCATCAGTTGCAGGAGATTCTGACCAGAGGGGAAACTCAGCTGTCCACTCGAATGCCCTAAGTGCATCACTGAGCTGCAGCACTGTCCAATTGTCTGTGGACCTGTAAAAGGGGCGCTGCCTATCGGACACTCACTATGCATGGTAACAGGTCGCTAAAATCACGTTTCATGTAACCTATGTCTTTATATTCTAGCCTTTGTTCTTTATCTTTTCTGGCTGTATTGCACATGAGTCTGTATCAAATGAATCATGCATTGCTTCACATTGTGAATTCTGTGGCTCCCCTCCCTTGGGCTCCACCCACTGTCCCTCCCTCTCTACCATTGCCATCCTCTCCTACAGCCTCCCAACCCCCCATCCCCTGCATAGGAACAACATTTAGGTCCCATTGAGGCATAATAAAAGGAGAAGGAGAGTATTTATTTGTAACACCCTTTAGAAATCATAAAACAATTGGGGTTTTAAACAGTGATAGTTGACCCGGTAAGTGTAGGGAAGCCGCTAAGGCATACAAGTAACCTTTAACTATCCGACTGAACAGCGCTGCTGGGCTAAGTGGAGGGCAAACAAGGGAATTTCAGGTAAATGGGCATTAATGGGTTCTATGGATGGATTTATCAACACACCATTTTACAAATCTAGACCATCTACCAGAGTACACAGATTTGGTGGACAGGCGTCTAAAAGAGAGAATTATGTCCACCACCTCAGGCGGTACAGAGAAAGAATTCAGGTTGCGCCGCTAAATCTCCAAGCATGCAGATGGAGGTTGAGGTGTAGAATCTGCCCCTGTGACTGGGACAGGGGGTCTACCTGTGAGGGAGACGGAGCAGAGGGCACAGTGAGAGATAAACAAGTCCGCATACCACATTCTTCCTAGTCAGTACGGGGCGATTACTTGGGTGTGGTCTAAGTGAATCTTCCTCAACACTCAAGGAATTAGGGGTATGGGAGGAAATACGAACAGAAGCGGAGCAGTCCATTTAGCTGAAACACATCCCTCAAGGCTCCCTGCATCGGATACTTGATGGCACAGAATTTAGGACAGTGAGCCTTTTCTTGAGTGCAAATAGATCCACAAGAGGAGTCCCCCATAACTGAAAGATACCCTGGATCACCTCTGGGTGAAGACGCCACTCGTGGTCTGCCAGATGACGTTGGGCGAGACTGTCTGCTCATACATTGAGAATGAGAACTCTGGTCAGGTGACTGCCTACTACGCAAATCTCATGGTCCTGAGCCCAGGATCAAAGACGCAGAGCTTCTACAGAGAAGAGGCAACCCTGCTCCTCCCCGTTTGTTGGTGTACCACATCGCTTTTGTGTTGTCCGTCAAGATTTAGACAGACAGACCACGAAGGAAAGGAAGGAAAGCCTTGAAAAGTAGATGTATCACCTGTAATTCCAACAGATTGATATATAACCCTTTGATCTCCAGTTGAGCAGGTAGAGGCATCTGTGATACCTGTGCCACCGAAAGAAGAGGGTGAAATGTTTTTTCTTGATGCATGTTGTTTACACTCTACCGTTGCATTCCTTCTGCTGTGTCCCTCAAGATCTTTATGCATGCCTACAGATCTCCAACGCATTGAAACAACTGCCCGTGGAGGCACCACTGGAGGGCTCTCATGTGTCAGAGTGCATGTGTGACCAAGAGAATGTAGGAGACTAAAAGACCTAACAGATGCAAGACCGTCAGAACTGGAATGACCGCTCCATTCGGAAACAATGGTATCATAGCCTGAACGTCTTGAATTCTTGGAGGTGGATGAAAGGCTCGAATTCTATACTGCCCCTATGAATAGGTGAGAATTGCACCAAAAAGCAATTGTTGACCAAAAAGCAGAGTTTGTACAAAAGTTGGGTTCTTTCTTGCAAGTGGTGAATCAGCAAATCAGGAGTCTTGGCTTTGGTTAGCCAGTCGTCCAGGTAAGGGCATATATCGATTCAATTTTCAAATACTTTATTTAAACAATCAAATCCATTAAAGTGCCAAGTGGCAGAAAAAATTAAGAAGAAACACATCGCATTACATAAATTTAGCCATATTATGTTAAAAAGTGATATGCAAATAGAAGCATCTCATACAGATTCTATCAACAGGTGGGTTAAAACACAAGTTTGATTAAAAATAACAGTATTTAAAACGTATCTTTTTGAGGACATACGAGATAAAATGTTTTAACGGTTCATTATGGCCCCTCTTAAGGTGAGCATAACCTGATAATCAATACAGTTTCCTGGTGCAGCCATATGATTTAGACTCATCACTAATAACTGAGAGTAGAAATCTTTAGCAGACGGAACCTCTAAGTGGGTCAATTGTTTCTATTGTCTCTGCGTGTTTTTATATTAACTGTGCAGCAGATGAGAACATGTGATCTTAGTAAAGCAAGTTATCTACAACAAACTTTGTGACTACATAATTTGTAACTGTGACTTTAAATACTCGCCCTAAGGTGCTGAGACATTTAAAATGATATTTTTCTTCCTTAATAATTTATCTGCGACGTCCAGAAATTTTATAAGTCTGGAAATCGCCTGCGTCTGAGAGTTATTTAGGAGATAAGTAATAGCCGCTGGAATCGTCTGTATCTCTTCTTTAATAAGCAGATACCGGAGAAGACTTCTGCGTTCCTCGAGGAGAGTGGGGCAGATGCAGAGCAAACGTGATAAAGATTCCTAGTGCACGCCACATAAGTGGCATAGGTTGGTATCAGGTTGACATGCCCATGGAGGTACTTAATCTAATGATGAAAAACAGTCCAATTAGATTTGGCAAAATTTCACTTTATAATACGACAAGAATGGTTCTGTGACATTTTTGAAGCCCTCTTCTGGCATAGCTGGTAAGAACTAAGGTAGCATGTTCTATTTTGATGAAAGCCCAGAGGTCTAATGCAAAAGATTCCATTTTAATCTTTCTATTTAACGCTGCTTTGAACTGTGGATGTGGTAGTTTTAAGTTCCACAAATCTACAGCGCCCATTAGCTCCAGTGCGTCCAGAAAGGGCAGGGGCCCAAGCATTTGATTGACACAGGCTGTTGGCGAGTGAGACTTCACGCCATCAGGGCCGGACTGGCTATAGCGGGAACCGGGCGTTTCTCCGGTGGGCCAAAAGGGTGGGGGCCGGTTTTGGACCCATGAGGGGCCGTTTTGTTACCGGGGGCTGGTTTTGTAGCATAGCTGCAATATCGGCCCCCTGTAACAAAAGCAGCTGCAGTGTTTTCCATGCGCACCCTGTCCCTCCCTCCACTCCCCAACACCCACCCCCCGGCCGGTCCGACTCAATTGCCAGGGCCGGGTTGCGTTCCCAGTCCGGCCCTGCATGCCATATGAGATTTTGCAGAGATCCTGATTCTGCTGCACGTGCTGAGTGCATAAACTTTAAGATACAAGCCTTCTGTAGGAGTAGTTGACCACTCAATGCGGATTCCATCCTGATCTGGGCTGGAGCGGTATTAAACGGCAGTTTAAACAGTGATCTGAATATTGCACTCTGTGACATGTTCAAGAAGGCACAAAATTTGCCTGGGAAAGCCTCTGTCCCGTATGCCAGAGTTGTAATAAGTTTGGCAGTAACTATTTTCTGCAACGACTCAAAAGAGTACTGTTTTCTGCTTTTAAAGATCGTTCAAAAGGCAGATTGTAATTATGCAAATTCCGGTTTTAGTGTAATAAGTGACCTCCCTTGTCATCCAGCTAGCAGCCCAGATATTTATATTTGTTCGAAATAGTCATACGATGATTGTTAAGGTGCCAATAGCCCCGTTTCGTCTTTTTCCTGCCAAAGATCACAATGTTAGTTTTTTCCTAGTTGATTGTCATGCCATTTGAGCAACAATGATTGTATAAGATGTCTAACAGCCGTAGAAGCCCAATCGGAGTTTGGCTTGAAAGGACAACATAGTCCGCATAGAGGAGCGAGATGATAAAATGATTCTCTAATTTAGGTGCATGACTGATTACTCAATATAATGCGGGTCCCAGATTGCACATGAACAGATTGAATAAAGCTGGTGCTAATACGCACCCCTACTTGACACCTTGTTCGATGCTTATTTTGTCAGAGACTGCTGTATGACATCCCAGTCTTACTCTGGCCCATGTATTAGAATAGAGCAGCAAAATGGCTCGTAATAGGGGTTCTGGGATTTGTCAGGCTATGAATTTGGACCACAGTAGTTGGCGGTTAACATGATCAAAGGCCATACTATAGTCTATAAAACAGCAGTAGAGCTGTTCCTGTTTCCTTATTTGTTTTGCTACAAGCATCCTTAAGGCCACAAGGTTATCGATAGCGCCAGACAGAGGACTAAAGCCAGTTTGGTTAAAAGGCAGCATGTTATTTGTAGCTGCCAATTTGACCATTCTTCAAAACCCTCCAACAGTAGCGACGCAAAGTATTTGGCCTCAACATCCAGCAGTGCGATGTGTCGATAGCTGTCAGGGAGAGACACCGGACACGTTTAATAGATAGGGTGTAAGATTGAGCCTTGCCAGGAAGTTGGGATAGATTCAGGAATATAGAAATTCCCTTCCTTCTGAGGGACCTGCTACCACTGCCATCACCTTTGTGAAGACTTGTGGTGCAGAAGCGAGGACAAATGGCAGGACTTTGAACTGATAGTGTTCTGATTCTACAGTGAAGTGGAGATACTTCCTGTATGTTCTCAGGATAGGGATGTGGAAACAGGCATCCTGCAGATCGACAGACACCATCCAGTCTTCCGCATTCAGCACTAGCAGAACCGGAGTCAAGGACAGCATTTTCAACTCTTCCTTTTTGAGCAACTAGTACATTTCATTTAATTTCAAATCTTTATTCGGCTATCAGAGAAAAATAGCCATAAAAGTACAGACAATATGAATACATTTAAAAGAGTTAAAAACATACAGTTATAGAAACAAATATTAAAACCAATTCATTGTTACACTATAGCAGAATACTTTTCCTCGCATTAATAGATTTCAGAATAAACAGGGCAACATTATAACATGTTAGAGGATCAACTAATGTCACCAAAAATTTCATTGCTACTTTGTGTGACCTAATGTTATGAGCAGCAAACAATGGTTTAAGGTAAAAACGCCTAAAATTATGATAAAAGTTACAGAACAATAAAAAGTGCAATGTGCTTTGTTTACTTTTTTATCACAGGGACATGGTACCATATCAGATGGGCGGGACATTTTTGGGAATGCGACAAGGTAGTGAACAATGCCACATCTCAATCTCAGTAACACAAAACGGTGCTGTACATAAGTTGTATATAATAGATAATTATTAGCTCCCTCCTCCAAGTTAAAAGATTTGTACAAGGCGACAGTCGGTTTATTCTGCTCAGCCTTTGATCTAAGATCCAGCCTATGCTGCAAAAAGGAATCTTTGATCTCTTCTTTTGTATGAGACAATATTTTTGAGGTATCTGACCATAATGATATCTTGAACAGATTTTCTAGAGAGGAACTGATATATAATAACCATGGAATTCTTAACGCATCATCCATACTTAGGCAAACGAAAATAATCGATCTGGTAAAAACCGGTTCTTCCCTCTTACAAAGTGAAGCCCACAATAACAGAGGTCTAACCAATAAAAGATCTTCTAAAAACCGAAGTCCCACCTCATGGTGTACAATGGTGTTCGATGCAGAGGGCGGTAGGTATAATAAACCGGGAGATATGCAGTTGATGACCACTACAAAATGGCGGCCATGATTTCATCACGCCTCACGTGCTTATAACCAATTAATCACAGGTGGTTATTCACCCGGGCTATTTAAACTCGGGAGTCGGGAAGCCAAAACATGACGACCAGGCCGTGTTGACTAAGCAGTTCGAATATCGGGACGCAAGTAAGTGTGGGCTAGACTCGATAACGGAGGTATCTTTAGGATAGCCAGTTTTTTAATTTTATTTAACTTTGTTACTTTTTCGGCAAATAATGGTTTAAATTAATTGAGAGCACCGCTGATGATAAGTGCAGGATTTTTGTTTTAAATATTGCATACGGAAGGTTTAAGACACATAAAGAGCAAAAGTAGATTTGACGCTTGAAGAGCTTCCCAAACGACAAGCGCAGTATTGTGTTTTTAAAAAAAATATAGTAGGCGGAGGGTTCTCCCTTCACTCTGCCTTAATGTGAGCTAAGCAACAGTTTGGGGCATAACATGCACTTGTGAGGTATATATGGCTAAGTGCCAAGTATGGCTATGATCATCAGGTTTACTTGAATATCACACGCCCCTTTTTAGATTGGTTTTGGCCAAATGTTTCTTCTTCTTTTGACTTAAGCACCTTTTTAAGTTGAGCAAATCTATTGTACACATAGATATATTTTGCCAATGATGGCCAAGCATGGGTTTAACAGCTTTTTGGCTTATAAACTCCAGTTTTAGAATGACTTTAATAATAGACCTTGTTCGAATTCTCTAAGATTTTTAAAAATTCCTTACAGACACCTTTGGGATTATACCGCATGCCCATTGATAATAATGGCCCATGACACTGCATTCATTGACTATTTTGGATGACTCCTATACTGTTGCGAAATACTTAAGGTATGTTTCTTAACCAGGAATAGTTCTATTTAAGATTTTTTAAGATAGAAACATGGCAAATATGCCGTTTAAATATATGTGTTTTCTCTTTTCTGATCAGGTCTCTTTTTACTTGGATCTATAAAACTGAGTCTCCAATAAGAGTTTTTTATTTATGAATATTGAGGAGAATACGTCTTACTGCTTCGGTAAGATATATATCCATATTGTTAGGAAACAAACTGATTGTCAGTCATATAAATTGGATCTTTTTGAATAAAATAGTGATAATAAATCCTTTTCTTCGGTTTCCCCTTATCATTATAGTTTTTCTATAATTCACAATAAACTAAAGTTGCTGTGGGTATCACCTAACATTTGAAAATAATTTCCTTAAAATACTGTCTTCAGCAGGTTTTTTGAGGTCAGGAGTCTACAAAGATTTAAAGACTTGAAAGTCCAAATTAATAATTTTTATGAGACTTACCTGAGTTGTTATACAAATGTAAATTCATTGTATTTTATGTATATACAGTTTAACCACATTGTATATATAAATTCTTTTTTTTTTTTTTTTAAAACAAATGTGTCAATTTGTTATGTATGTTGTAAATATTGTAAATATAATGTATATTATGTATACTTATTTGTAGCCCTGAAGAAGTCCTTGGTGGACGAAACGCGTAGGCTACAATCTCTTTTTAAGAAGAATTTGAATAAAGAATTGGAACAAGACCAGACCTGCTGAATCATTCTTTTGAACTCATTTTTTATTAACTGTTGCAATTTGAATTTGTTTGGAGTGCTGGATCAAATTTGTGTTGTAATGATTCGTGGGATCTTGTATCCTAGGGGACTTAAGGGTATTGAGTCTCAGGTCCTTGGCACCCGGTTAGCTTGAATGACCTTTTACCCCACATAAGGGATAAGTGCAGTCACAATTGCCCCATACCCTTCTTCGCTGTGCTTTTGTTTTATAATAAACGTTTTAGGAAGCAATTTTCTTCTGTTTGCAAGGCCGTACTATTTACATAGCCCTAGAGACCGGCTCCATAAAGGGCTGTGCTCACTCCTTTTGCTTTATAAACGGTTACCATCTCATTACTTGGTCGAGTCCTTAATTTTGAAGACAATTTAGAAATCCCTTGGATTGCCCTACTCATTTTAGCTCTGGTATTTAAAATATGTTGAGACCATGAGCCATTTCCCGAAAATAAAATACCAAGATAGCAAAAGGAGTTCACTGTATGAATTGGAGTACTATCGATAAAAAACATTTTACAAGATTTTGGTTTAAGCCCACAGACCATGGTGAATGTTTTCGATTTATTGATTACCATTTTCCTTTGCGTCATAAAATCTAAAAAAGCGTCCATCAATCTCTGGAGGCCTACTGGGGTCCGTGCTAATAGTACTGCGTTGTCCGCATATAATAGTACGGGTTAGACGACCAGCCGCCCTGGGGGCATCAGCCTTTATCGTTTGTAAATGATTATCTACCCCAGTAATAAAAAGAGAAAATAAAATTGGCGCTAGCACACACCCTTGCTGTATACCCCGCCCTACTTTAAATTTGGATGAGCATTCCCCCCGAGGACCAAAGTGAACTTGGCTGGTTAGATTCTCGTACAGACGGGAGAGAAACCCAATAATCGCCCTTGGTGCTCCCATAGAAATCAAAGTTGGCCAGAGTAAATTGTGATCGACCAGATCAAATGAGATCCTGCCTTTGCCCTGGTATACTTGCCGATGAGTAACTCCAAGTTAATGCATTGCTCAATGGTCCCACGTCGTTTCCTAAACCCAAACTGCACCGGGGTTAGGATCGAATGTTCCAACGCCCATTCCTCCAATCTTAATAGCAGAACCCTGCTCATCACTTTCAAGGCAATGTCTAGAAGCAAAATAGGGCGATAATTTTTTGGGTCTGTTTTGTCCCCTTTTTTAAATATGGGTACAATAATGGATTCTTCCCATGTCTGTGGGATTGTGTCACTTACTGCTGAGTTAAACCCTCTAGTTAAAATAGGTCTCCATAGTTCAGGGGCAGATTTAAAAACATCAACTGGGACACCGTCCGGACTTGGGGCCCGTCCCCCAGCACTCGCCTGAATAGCCTGAAGGACTTCCTCATTGGTGACATTCAGAGGGAGAAACCTCCGCTCAGGCAACTCCCAATCAGACCCTTCCATCATCTCCCCATTGTTGCTAAAAATTCCAGAAAAATGTGTGGCCCATGTGTCTGAGGGAACAAAAGAACAGAACTCTGGGATATCATCATTCTTCAGGAAAGGTGCATTTACAGTATCCCAGAAAAATTTGTATTCCTAGCTTTAGCTGAAATTGCCACGTTTTCCCAGGCTTCAGCCTGGAATGTCTTTTTCCGGGCAGATATAGCTAGTTTGTACTCGCTCAGTAGGGATTTAATAGTTAGTAAATCTAGCAGCGATTTAGACAGGGCATACTTTAATACCTGTAATACTTTAGTGCAAGTGCCATCAAACCATCCCTTTTTTGGTCTCGCTGGGCGTTGCAGCGCGCATGCACTGCACGCTCTGCTAGGGCTTTTTGCAATCGATACGGTTTGAGAAGGGCACTTTAAGCCACGCCCTTTTTAATTGGCTTGCGTCAGAGTTTATGTTAAACGCTGGCGCGTGATTCGCAATTGGGCTTTTTGGTTACCGTCTTGTCTTCTTTTAGAACGGCCCATTTCGACAGGCCGACGCCATCTTTGTTCCCGTGACGTAAGAGGGCTTCTAATTGGGCTGTCAGAAACATTAGCATTTTATTGCTCCATGGCTCCCACCTGGGGTGGCACAGATACGATAATAGTCCGCAGGAAATAACATCTTGTCAGATGCCCGCAAACGAAAACAAAGACAACAAAAATCAATAGCAGGTCTTTGTGGCTGGGTCTGAAAAGCAGAGATCCGGCACAACAAACACCGCCTATCATCGCTGGCAAGGTGCAAGCTGCATGGGCTGCTGCAGCCTCTCAGGGCATGGCACGGACATGGCAATCCGCGCTGCCGGCGGCCGGCCGCCTTGGAATGTTTACGAGCACAACAAGACGCCCCTCGCAATCCGACCACCACCCCTCAGAGAGATAACCGCTTTATTGATGACTTCCTGTAAGTTTGCTTCCTACTTCTTCCCAGGCAGCGTGCATGCACAGTGTTTTGCATCAGCTTGGCCCCCAAAACAACGACAACAAAAATCAATAGCAGGTCTTTGTGGCTGGAAATGACCTTTATTGATTGCAAAAAAAAACAAAACATTATTTAGAATCGTCAAATGTTGAGAAATAAAGTGAGAATCATTTTAGCAATGAATTAAAAAAATATTCAGCTGTGTGAGGGGACGTGTAGCGTCAACCTACGGTGTCGTATAGTGTCACTGGTTCAGCGCTTCAACAGTCAAACAAGAAGAACCCCTTACGTTAACATAGTGCTTCTGACTGCTAGTGAGTCCTCGAAGCGCTCTCCTGAGTGGACAGGTAAAGAGGTGACTCTGACTGGTGAGTTTGGGAGGGAGGGTGCATTTTGTTATATAGTGTGACCTATGTGGGAAGCATCGGGGGCCGTCCACGGGGGCTGGATGCGTGCTCCAGTTGCAGCTGAAACTGGTTGCCGTGCTTGCACGTGAAGTGGGGCGGAAGCGTGCGCAGGAGAGAGCTGTGCCCGTAGGCCTGCTAAGCAACGGATGGGAAACAGGGTCAACTCTGAAGGTTCGCTTGTGTACTCAGTAGCGTAGCAAGGAAGTCATGGGCCCCGGTGTAGTCAAGGAAAATGTCCTCTTTGACTGCTGTTGGGGTAGTACCATACAGCAATTATCAGGGTTCAGTGGGCGGCTCTGGACCCTGGTGCCACTGCTCCTGCTACACCAATGGTAGCTACGCCCCTGTGGGTACTGGGGTAGGTGTCCTGCTCTTGAGATCTCGAGGTGCGTGTAGAGATGTCTCCCTCTGGCTGGGAGGGAGTTCCGCTGGAAGAAGGCTCTCCCAGGACTTTCGGGCACATGGAGTGGCCAGAAGTGGGGCCAGTCCAGTTCGATCCAGTGCCGGGGATTGTCCAGTGGAAGACGCAGAGCTCCTTGAAGGAAGGACTTCTTGCCACACAATGAGAGTGCTAAGGCCGGGAATTGTCAATGAGTTACAGAAAAGAGGTACAATCGAGAACTGGAATTTACAAATGGGCTACAAAGAGAAGATGGCGTCTCTTGATGGATTGGTAAGATAAACACTCACTGCTGACATCTGGTGATCTGCGTGTCGAATCCATCTTCTCAAGTCCAGGCTTCCAAGATTGGTAGAGCGAGGACCCTTAAATTGGTTAACAGTAACACCTGCTATCTGCAGCATTTAGAAACGAAAGGACTGTAGGTTTAAGCGCTATATGAATAAATTGTTAACATTATTATAGGCGGGGGGTGTCTTTTGCAAAGCTTTCCGACACGGTGGGGTGAAGTGGGGCATAGGAGAACCTAACCCCCCCCCCACCCTGCCTGGCAGGAACGCTAGGGCAGGATAGGTTTTCATCTATCTTGTTTTTGTGAACTTTCTGCTGGAGTGAGACGTCTCAAAGCACTCCGCAAACAGCTCCCAGCATCTAATGCAAGGGTTCCTGCACTGATCAGAGGCGGGGAGGGCTGCGGCCCCGGCTGCACACCAGGCCAAGCACGACTAAAGGGGTCGGCAGCCGAGGTCGCAGGGGGTGAGCTGTCTACGGATGATGAAGAGGGTGAGTGGGCTGCTTAGCTGCAGATGAAGGGCGTGCCTTGATTGTGTGGTGGAAGAGGTATCTGGAAGAGAGACTGTGAAAGAGACAGCTTGGAATGTGCTGTGTAGAAAAACATAATCATAAAATCCTGTATAATAGCTAAGTGGGTGATGTGCCTGCTGTAGAGATCTGTTTGCTTCCATCAGGTCATAGTTCTCTTTCTAGTCGGCTAGCTCAGTAGGTTAATAGGGCTGCTACAGAGATGTGTTTGTACCCTGCATGTCACTGTTCAATTTCAGTAAGGTAGCTCAGTGGGTTAACGTAGCAGCCAGGATCTCTGTCACATTCGACCAGTCCTGTCTTTGTATCCAACACCACTCTGTATTCCGAGACGTCTGACTGAGTATCAACTAAAAGTTCCAGCATGCAACAAGCTTTTTAGTAAAAAGCCAGGTCTGCCCGAGGGTGTCTCTCCTGACACGAGACAGCCGTGACAAGCACGCTGCAGCGAAGATCTATCCTTTCGAGTGCCCTTGTTGCCAAGGAGATCTTTGGTGTTGTAGAAAAACACTGCTGCATGGATCCTCTGAGTATCTGACATTATCGATTACACAATAAAATTGTTTATCTATGGATTTTGATATTCGTGTTTACCTCTTACACATGATTGTCACAGAGAGGGGTGTCGTGGACAAACCTCCCTTAACCCCTGCTTGCTTTCTTCCTCCTCCCCATCTGTGCCCCCACTCTTGCCCCATCCCAGGCAAAAGGCAAATTGATTGTCCCTAAGGAAATGACTCTCTGCCTTCCCCAACTTTAAAAATAGTTTTAAAGCAGTCTTCATGCTCTCCGAATGCAGTTGTCAGCAAGCATGCAAGCTGTCTGTTGTGTAAGGGTTGGGCAGTTGAATCATTGGGCCTCGTTCCATTTTTTTCTTTTTAGGTCGAGCCTAGTACATTCGTGGTGCATGTTAGTTACCGGAAGGTGAAAGACACAGATGGGAGGAGGGAAGTTAGGCTGAATGTATTGTTGTATTATAGTCTAAATGCTTATAAGGTCCCAAAGGCGAGACCTATTGGCTATGCCAATGCTTGTTATTATTACCTGATGTTCCTGGGTACCTTGTTAGAAGTGACTTGATAGAAATTGTGATACAGCGAAAATTTTCAGTCACTGTATTTGGGGCGATTTATAGCTGTTGCCTTGCTATCCTTAAATCATTCAGAGCAGAGTCTGCCTTTGCTCCAAAAAGTCGGGAGCCATCAAATGGTAGGTCCAATAATGTTGTTTGGACATACTACAAGAAGCCCGAATTCCGGAGCCATGCATGGCGATAAAGGGATATTGATGAACCTGTAACCCTGGCTACTCAATCAGTCAAATTCAGGCATGACTGGATAATGTGTTTGGTTGCTGTTTATCCATTTGCAACTAACTCTGAGAAGTGATACGCAAGATGATCTGAGAAACTGGGGGTAACCGCTTGAGCAGTATCCAAATCAAATTGAGGTTGATAAGAGAGAACTCAGGGCCCTGGGAAAAGAAATCTCTCGACCACAGGACCAAGATTACCTCCTGCAGAAAAGTTCTGTACGCTTAATGGTCACCGCGTGGCAAAACGAACAACATTTCCCTTACAGTGATAGGTTGCCCTGCCGCTGGGTAAGAAGGGAATTACTAAGGCTAAGAATTGGGGTTAACCCCTGTTATGTTAATAATGGGGTAAAAAGATCCATGATTGATAGTAAGGGAAACTGTGTCTGCACCTTGGGAACAACTTGTGATATTTTACATATATTATTTGATTGTCAGGTTGTAGATTAACGGTAAGAGTTTTTACGCCCAATTTTTAAAAAGTATGATATCAAAAATAGGGTTTAGGCAGTAAACCTTTTAACTGAAATGAGTACTTTGGACAAAGCTTGTGCCTTGGGGAAGTTCATTCAAAAAGTATTCTTCAAATGTGAAAGTAATTGAAAGGCTGTTTTATAGTTTTAGGTGCTCTGTGTATATGAACTGTGGATAGGACAATTGAGTGTATTACATGAAATTTTATGATGGTTTATGATGTTTTTAAGAATTGTGATTTAAAATGTTTGTATTAATGTAAGTTTTACAAATGTTTAAGGACTATTGGTCTAAATAAACTTGCTTTGAACTGAACTGAATCCAGTGCAGCATGTACATATTTGCCTAGCAAGCAAATGGCATTGAGGAATTTTAGTGGTATGCTACAGACTGAGAAAACGTTCTTTGCAATATGCGTCATCTTTTTAGATTCTCTATCTGCTGGGGTTGAGGGAAAGGATTCTGGGTCCGTTTGGATGAACATGAAGCCCAAACCACTAATCTTTCCGGAGAAGGATGGGCTGATAGAAATGTGGGCTCTCCCAGTGCTGGTTTGTATCTTTTTGCGAATGATCAAGAGACAGCAGTAGAGGTAGTTGCTTTTCCCTACAATGCCAGTATGGACTCCATGATCACCTCACTAAATGGTAGAAGAGGCTCAGGTGACTGTGTAGAGGAATAAAGGACTTCAGTTAAAATATTAGGGTTTAGTTCTGCTGTAGGTAGATGTATGTTCAATATATCAGCAGTTTTCCTTAGTACAGTGTGGTAAGAGGTGACCTCTGGATGAGGGTTGCCTGAGGGAAGATGCTAGGGCACCTTCTGAAGAAGTAACTAAGTCACTTGCATCTTTCAGGCCCTCGTAAGTGGGGTCTAGGGATGGTTGGTCATACTGATCATTGTCCTAATCATCTGGATCATCTTGAGGATTGAAGTCACCCATCGCAAATCTTTCTTCTTCTATAAGTCTTGGTGCTTCTCTTCTTGACCTATGAGGCCTCAAAGGCAGCATATCTGAATGAGGTTTTGAGGCAGGAAAAGAGAAAAGTTGAAGTGGAGGAGACATCAGAGTAGCTGATGTCATCAGAGGCTGCAAAGCCAGTGGAGTGTCCTGTGGTGCAGATGGTGTCACTGCAGCGCTGATGAAACGTTAGGTTCTTCGGCTGATGGCAATGTATTGGGCGCTGAAAGAGGAGGGAGATGTCACTCTCAGCACCGATCTTGTAGAAGCAGGAGCCAGTAGAGGATGTGCCCAAGATATTTGTGGCACAGGGTAGAAAAGAGAGAACAGAGTTGACAAACATCATCGGCATTACTCCTATTTTATAGGATAGAGGACCCGTGGACCGGGTGGCATGCCAGTGGGGACCATGTCTCTATTAAATACATAGAACATGGCGATCAAAAAGTTTGAATTGGCTGGGTCCAAACTCAGGTGGCATGGTGGGAGAAAAGCGACTGATTGGGATGCGGTACGGGAGACTGTCACTACCGGAGATTAATTCAAGCATTCCATCTTCGACCTTGCTTTTGTTGACTTTTTATGCAATACAGAAATAAAATAGCTTGTATAACTAATTAATGACATATACAGGACATCAGTAGGCAGTCTTCCTTTTTCCACCACAAAATCAAGAGCATCTACGACAACTTCGACGAAGACAACCAACACACTGAACCCTCACCAACCACCCCCGACACCCGAAAACCAGCGATTGACGACTGGACAGCCCTCACCACGGAAGACACACTGAAGACAATGAAGTCAATCCACTCAGGGGCCCCCACGGACCCCTGCCCCCACCACATCTTCAACAGAGCCGCCGACACCATCGCACCCATGCTCCGCCACACCATCAACCGCTCCCTGGCGACCGCCTCGTTCCCCGACGACTGGAAACACGCCGAGGTCAACCCCCTCCTAAAGAAACCCTCAGCGGACCCCACCGACCTCAAAAACTACAGACCTATCTCCCTGCTCCCGTTCCCAGCGAAAGTCATCGAGAAAGCCATCAACAGCCAACTCGCCACATTCATTGAAGAACACAACATCCTCGACTCCTCCCAATCCGGCTTCAGAAAAAACCACAGTACGGAAACCGCCCTCCTCGCCGCAACAGACGACATCCGCACCCTACTGGACAAAGGAGAAACAGTAGCCCTCATCCTCCTCGACCTCTCAGCGGCGTTCGACACAGTCTCCCACCGCACCCTAATACGCAGACTCTACGACGCAGGAATCCAGGACAAGGCCCTCGACTGGATCCGCTCCTTCCTCTCCGGCAGGACGCAGCGGGTCAGACTCCCCCCTTTCCTCTCGGTCCCCACACCTACCACCTGCGGAGTCCCCCAGGGCTCCTCCCTCAGCCCGACGCTCTTCAACGTCTACATGGCTCCACTCGCCCCCATCGTCAGAACCTAGGGACTCAACATCGTGTCATACGCAGACGACACCCAGCTCATCCTCTCCCTATCCAACGAGCCCAACACCGCCAGACGCAACTTTCGAGAAGGCATGGAAGCCGTCGCCAAATGGATGAAAAACAGCTGCGTACAACTAAACACCAACAAAACAGAAGTACTCATCATGGGCCCAAACACCGATGCCTGGAGCGACACCTGGTGGCCCCCCGCCCTCGGAAACCCGCCAACCCCCACGGACCACGCACGCAACCTGGGAATCATCCTGGACTCCGAGCTCAAAATGGACCGCCAGATCAACTCTGTCTCGTCTTCCTGCTTCCACACCCTCCGCCTCCTTCGTAAGACCTTCAAATGGATCCCCCTCGAACACCGAAAGACCGTCACTCACGCCCTGGTCACCAGCAGACTCGACTACGGCAACGCACTACGCCGGAATAAACAAAAACCTCACCCGCAAGCTACAGAACATCCAGAACGCCGCCGCAAGACTGGTCCTCAACCTGCCAAAACACTGCCACATCTCCCAGCACCTGCGCACACTCCACTGGCTCCCTGTCGAGGCGAGAATCACCTTCAAGATGCTCACCCACGCACAGAAGGCCCTTCACGGCTCCGGACCAGCATACCTGAACAGCCGACTCAAATTCCACGCACCCCAAAGGACCCTACGATCAGCTCAGCTCTCCTACGCCGTGGTCCCCCGCACCAGAAAGACCAGATCGGGAGGCCGCTCCTTCTCCTTCCTCACGGCCAAAGCATGGAACGCCCTTCCGCTCCACCTCAGACAGACAACATCGCTCCCCATCTTCGCAAGAAACCTCAAAACCTGGCTCTTCGACAGACCCCCTCCTTGATGGATGGAACCTGCAGCCCCCCCCCCCCCAGCGCCTTGAGACACTTACGGGTGAGTAGTCGCGCTTTAACAAACCCCTGATTGATTGATTGAGTCTTCGAAAGTTAGAAAAGAAAGGAATATCCTGAAAATAGCTTCCTGAAGAGGACACAAATTTTACATTTTGTTTTGGGAAAGATGCCACAGTTCAGGTGTCAATTTCAAAGATTTTCTAGATATGGAAAAACACTCAAAGACACACGCATCTGGAAAGTCTACTTCACATAAAATTTACATACACATTTCCTGTGCAAATATGAATGGCTGTCAATGCAAGCTGGCTGAGTCCGAAAAGCAAGATCCACTGGCTTTCCCAATGCTTATTTTATTCTAGTATGTAGCCTGATGCAATACTCCCTCGCAGCCTGCATGAACAGAAACGTTCAGGTCCAAATTCTAGTAAAAGGCCAGATTAATGGGGTGCACATACTCTGGGCATTCGAGCTCCTCACTGGATGTGTTTGGGAAGATTGTAGTGGGTTGGGGAGTGTATGAGATGCTTCGGACAGCTGGTAGTTCCAAGTAAGATTCTGAATTTGTTGGGAAACTAATTAGGCTTCCACATACAAGCAGGCTTTTGAACATTTCGAGCACAACATCCACATAGACACAAATGACCCAGAGCTGACAGCCCTACTGCCCAAGTATCTGCCCGATGCCTTATAGACTTGCCATTGCCAGAATGAAAGTGAAGTCCAGCACCAAATATTGTCCGGCCTGGCTGATGGAGCGTATGTGTTATTTAAGAGACCAGAACTAGTGGTAAGACAGGACTGTCGCTTATAAAAGATGCATAAGTGCACCTAAGGTTTTGCTTTTGACATTATGCCTCTTGCTGATTTAAAGTGTGGTTTCAATATGAATTTTGGTTTTCATTATGTCTTGCTAGTAAAGTGGCTAGTGAAGCAGGGCTTCAAATTTTTGAGTACGAGGAGCTTATAGATAGAACCTAAAGCATATCGTGATTAATGACATTTCTGCAATATTTGTGAAGTCCTGCGATGCCAGCGTGATCAAATTAACTTGTCGTGAAAAACGGCACCAGCATGCTATTTCTCCCCGTCATGTTTGTTTTATTGTTCCACTGTTTCCATAGTGTAAAAAATTATGCTTTGTTGATGGCTCTGATAAACTGCACATCATTAAGTGCCTCTGCTGTCTTGAAGCCTTTGCGCCGGCATTAGAGCACCGTTCCTCCTTTACCCGCAGCATTTTGCTATTGCCTGCCCAGGGAGTTGGAGGGTGGTCTGCGGAGAGAGGGCAGTGATAAATATCCATGGTGCACTCTGCTGTAAGAGGCAATAGCCCCCAACATGCCCCCCCCCCCCAGGGGGCAGAAAGCAAATTAGACACCAGGGATTTCTTAATTTTATGTATATTGGGGAGGGGGCTGCCCAAAATGGGCATGCCAATGCCCCCCCAAATAAATTCCAGTCTTTCTGCCCCCCCAGGAGGCAATTGCCCCCGATCTGCCACCCCCCCCCAGGATGGGGAGGGAAGCACACTAGACACCAGGGATTTATTTATTTTATGTATATAGAGGTGGGGGCTGCCCACTAGGCACCAGGGATTAAGTGTTTTTTTTTATACCTATGGGTAGGGGTTGCCCAAAATGGGCATGACAATGCCCCGAATCCCCCAAGTGAGGTACCATTTTTATCGGGAGACTTGAGAGGAATGCTGGGTGCATGGAAATTTGTGGCTCCCCACACCCCA
This sequence comes from Calotriton arnoldi, assembly GCA_963921515.1. Taxonomy (NCBI): domain Eukaryota; kingdom Metazoa; phylum Chordata; class Amphibia; order Caudata; family Salamandridae; genus Calotriton; species Calotriton arnoldi. The sequence continues at coordinate 89,656 of CAWUFW010005451.1, forward strand.
TCCTGGATTCCCCTGGGTGTCTAGTTTTCAAAAATGTACAGGTTTGCTAGGTTTCCCTAGGTGGTAGCTGAGCGAGGGTCCACAATCCACAGATAGTCACATTGCGAAAAAAGGGTCAGTTTTCACTGTAAAAATAGGATGGGTCCACGTTGTGTTTAGGGCCGTTTCCTGTTGCGGGCACTAGGCCTACCCTCAGAAGTGAGGTACCATTTTATTTTTTATCAGGAGACTTGGGGGAACACAGAACAGTAGAACAAGTGTTATTACCAATTGACTTTCTATGCATTTCTGCCTTCCAAATGTAAGACAATGTGTAAAAAAGAAGTCATTTTGAAAAATGTCCTCTAGTTCACATGCTAGTATGGGTACCCACAATTTGGGAGATGGGCAAATAACTACTGCTTCTAAACTCTATATTCTGTACCCATTTCAGAAATGCATAGGTGTCCTTGATACCCATTTTGCACTCTTTATATTTTACTAAATGAATCGCTATATACCCGGTACACAATGAAAAACCATTGCAAGGCGCAGCCCAGTTATTGGCTCTGGGTACCTAGGGTTCTTTGTGAACCTACAAGTCCTATATATCACCACAACCATAAGGGTCCAGCGGGCGCATAGCGGTATATTGATTTCAAAGATCTGCCATACTTAGAAGACATTACAGGTGAAAACGTTGGCACAATTGGCTGTTTTTTTCAACTCAATTTCAATATTTTTTTTATTTCAACTGTCTGCCTGTTCCTGAAAGGTAGGAAGATGGTGATTTTAGCACCACAAACTCTTTGTTGATATCATTTGCAGGGAAAAAACCAGACGCTTTCTTCTTCAGCACTTTTTCTCAATTTTTCCCTCAAAACCCATTCATTTGCTGTATTTTGACTAATTTCTTGGTCCCGTCAAGTGGAAACCACAAACCCTGGGTACCTGTAGAATCCTCAGGATGTTAGAAGAAAAGGACACAAATTTGGTGTGAATACCTTATGTGGACAAAAGGTTATGGGGGCCTAAGCGCGAACTACACTGAATAGCCAAAAAAGGCTTAGCACAGGGGGGAAAAGGCCTAGCAGCGAAGGGGTTAACAGCAAAAAGTGGAATTGTTGGAGGGGCTGGAAACTGGATTTAGATGAGCCTTTACTTGTGAAGCAAAGCGAATTGTAAATTAAGGATATCTCCGTGTTGAAAATATGCATGTTTGTAACAGTATTAAAAGAAATCAATGCCTACCCAATGGGCGAGTTAACAAGCAATGGCAAAACCAATAGGACTCACTTACGAGAAAAGAGCTATAGGGTTTATTAATGTGTTCTTTTCAGCCATGATGTACAGCAGTGCGGCTGCCAGGCAGCCAAGTTGACACCTTTTTCTTTTTTTTATAATAAAAAGTGTTTTTATTACTGGCAGAAGGGAGGGTGGGGCGAGAGGCAAGACGGGGGAGGGCATGTGTGGGTGCAACACGGACAACGCACGGTGTAAGGAAATAAACCACTAAGACGCAGATACCGGTGTCAGTGTCAGAGTCTTTGTTTTGTTATGGCGGGTGGAGGGCAACAGAGGCAACGAAGGAAAGAGGGCGGACAGGTGAGCGGGGCAACACGGACAACAGATGGTGGGAGGCTCATCATGGATAACAGAACTGGGGGAAGTAACAAGGACACTGACAAAGGAAGGAAGGTAGGTGAGGGCAAGCAAAAACAATAATGGGAATAACTGGTGACTCAGTGTTTTTGGGGTATAGGACAACCGGATATGGGTCATCAAAGCGCAGCTAAAATGCTGCAAAACACATAATTTTGTGCCATAGTTTTTTTAAATTTGCCACTTCATGCCGCAATATCATGGGGGGTCTGCATAGAGGACAATATGGTAATTTAGAAAGGAAAAAGCTTGTGTGGCCCCAAGAGGGCTTCTTAGCTGTAGGCAGTCATTTGTTGTCAAATAACTCTTGGCAAAGCCTTGCCGAAAAAAAAGTACATGTATCTAGGCAACGTAGTGCGGTCAGGGTCTGAAATATGTAGTCACTAGTCTCAGTGGGAAAAGAAATCTCTCGAGCACAGGACCAAGATTACCTCCTGCAGAAAAGTTCTGTACGCTTAATGGTCACCGCGTGGCAAAAAGAACAACATTTCCCTTACAGTGATAGGTTGCCCTGTCGCTGGGTAAGAAGGGAATTACTAAGGCTAAGAATTGGGGTTAACCACCGTTATGTTAATAATGGGGTAAAAAGATCCATGATTGATAGTAAGGGAAACTGTGTCTGCACCTTGGGAACAACTTGTGATATTTTACATATATTATTTGATTGTCAGAAGGTTGTAGATTAACGGTAAGAGTTTTTACGCCCAATTTTTAAAAAGTATGATATCAAAAATAGGGGTTAGGCAGTAAACCTTTTAACTGAAATGAGTACTTTGGACACAGCTTGTGCCTTGGGGAAGTTCATTCAAAAAGTATTCTTCAAATGTGAATGTAATTGAAAGGCTGTTTTATAGTTTTAGGTGCTCTGTGCATATGAACTGTGGATAGGACAATTGAGTGTATTACATGAAATGTTATGATGGTTTATGATATTTTTAAGAATTGTGATTTAAAATTTTTGTATTAATGTAAGTTTTACAAATGTTTAAGGACTATTGGTCTAAATAAACTTGCTTGGAACTGAACTGAATCCAATGCAGCATGTACATATTTGCCTAGCAAGCAAATGGCATTGAGGAATTTTAGTGGTATGCTACAGACTGAGAAAGGAAAAAGCTTGTGTGGCACCAAGAGGGCTTCTTAGCTGTGGGCAGTCATTTGTTGTCAAATAACTCTTGGCAAAGCCTTGCCGAAAAAAAGTACATGTATCTAGGCAACGTAACCCATTTGTAGTGCGGTCAGGGTCTGAAATATGTAGTCACTAGTCTCAGTGTTAATGCAAATGCCTATATATTTGTTTCATGTTATTTGTGTGTGAAGAGTAAAACAAATGCAAAACTAGCCTCCAGCATGTGGGTTGAATATGTGCTTGTTTTTCAGCATGTGGTTTTAATTATGTCTAGCTAGTAGTGTGGACGAGGACCTGCTAAGGAAAAACAGAGGATAACTTAGAAAGACTGACAAATGGAAAAAGGGAAGAAAATAGAATACAAAAAGAGCAATAGAGAAGAAAGACTTGGAGAGGGAAAACTAGCAAAGGTCTATGAAAAGTTCTCTCATGCTGACAATCTTTGATCCCAAGACATGGGAAGCGGAGGATCACCAACGAGGAGCCTACTCACGGAGGAGGATACCCTGCTGCACAGGGAACACAGAGGAGCTACGCTACAGCACAGATGACAGCCAGGAGGAATCGAAACCAAGGAGCTCTGTTGGAGGGAGAAGGACCACAGAGCCAAGGGGAAGACCTTGAAATACAGACAAACGACACCGATGGAAGCCGGCACTCACCTGGAAATGCTGTGGTCCCACCATGGTTCTTAGGAGGACCATGACTGACCAGGTGCATGACAGCGGTAGTACAGGGAAGGTACAGGTCATGGAGAGTACGGGCATAGAGACTGACGCAGGAGGGCCCATGAGTGACACCTGGGGGGGAGGGGGCGAAACCATGACAATCGTGCATAGAATCCTGCTTACAAGGTGAGCCCTAAAATCTTCTGGGTTTATTTTCTTTTAGAAGCAAGTCTTGATGGCCTACCTAAGGGCCTTATAATTCTAATGGGGGTTTAGGCAAAGAGAGCGTGAAGGTATGAGAGCACAGCAGAAGAAAGAATAAAACAGACAGGGAAATAAAGGTAAAGAAATACAACTATACATAGAAAGTAGAACATAGCTGGATACGATAGAGCTGGGAAGAACAGCCATAGATGAGAATTTGAGAGGAACTGGTTATCCAATCATGCTGAGATTTTTTTATTTTATCTGGTTAAAAAGACACTCACGTTTTCCTTTAATCTGAGGACACTTGAGGTCGAGCCCTATTCAGTCTCTGGAGCTAAGGAGGAGTCTGCAAGGCCTGAGCCTAAGAAAAATAAATGAAATGATTCTGTGAGATCTTGGTAGACTTTTTGAAGAATGTGAGCCTATATGATAAATGGAGAACAATAAAACATTTAAATTCCCAGGGAGGATTGTAGTTGGCTTGTGTTACAGAACTAAAGCAAACCCATATGCCACACCCTCTTTTTGCCCCCAAGAGCCTCTGTTCCATGTACAGTCTGTGTGTTTTTAAAGTGTGCTTGAATATGTTTAAGGGCGTCTGTGTTTGTGTGTGTATGTGTACATCTGTCTATCTTTGCAGTTGGCAGGGTATGCCCAGACGGGGGTCCCTTGCTCACTTTGCCACTGGATTCAAGCTAGCCTGGCTGATGAAGGGTGTTACCCCTAAACCGGTCCCAGGATGCGTGTTTCCGGTCCAGGGAAGACCTGGCTTGGCAGTTCGGGCTGGACTGTTCCCATGAGGAACAGGGTTCAGACTGATTTGCATATGGCTGGGTCTGAAATGGGGTGGCGAAACGAGCTAAAGAACGATGATGGATTCAACCCAGATCTAATAGTGACTTGGGGTGAGTGTCTGAAAGGTTTCAGCGCTCAGTCCATGTAGGAAACTGGCTCTATATATACTACACCAAAATTAGGTATTGTGTATAGAGTCCAGGTGACCCCAGAGGTAGGCAGAGGTTAAAGTTAGATAGAACCTTACTCTCTATTTGTGGTAGAGTGGTCGAGCAGTAAGGCAGTATCAGAGGACAGTGTTAAGCATTTGATGTACACACTCAGTCAGCAAATTAATTCACACACTCAAGAACTGAAGTCTAGGCCAATTGTTTTTGTATAAAAAAATATACAGTTGTTTTATTTTAGAACCAAGCAAGCCTGGCACAGGTAAGCATAAAATACTTTGCAGTAATATGTTGCTAAATGTAGAACAGTTTGAAAATGCTATAGAAATTATACTTTGTTTGATTTACATGGGATGCAGTAGGTTGCAACACTTAGCAAATACAGTACATTGAAATGAATAGACTATTTCAGTAAATTACAGGTAAGTTACTTTTTACGGTATTTTTCTAACTCAGTGCTGGATACCTAGATTCAGCACTGGGACATTTCCTGCTAACAGGTAAGTAAATACGTTTTTTTTATTCGTGCGATTTTTAAAGAATATTTTTAGATTTCAAAACCCCACACTTAGAAACTTTTTGGAAGAAAATTGTCAATGTTATCCTATGGAGGAAAAACAGGTCATCGGTGGACAGGTAAGTTATCCACTGTGGGAGTTAAGGTTCTGGGGTTAGACTCAGGGGTCCCCCAGGGTCAGTGATGCACTCTTGTTGCACCCTCAGCGGCACTAGGGCGGCTGGGTGCAGAGTGTTGAGGCCCAATGTTATCCAATGGGGGATAGGGGGCCTCCGGTTGGTGGCTGCTGGCAAGCAGGCCACTGGGTTGTGGGAGCAAAGCTCCTAGGGTTTAGGTCAGGGCAAATGGGGAAACAAAGTAGCACCAAAGGTGAACCCTTAGCGGCACTGAGGCGGCCAGGTGCAGAGTGCTGTTTCGACATCGGGCGCCCTGTTGTTTTCAATGGAGAACCTCCGGTTTGCAAAAGCACTGCAGGCAGGGAGATGAAGGACTTCTGGGTGCGACCACCACTTTGAGAGGTAAGTTGGGAAGTTAGGGGTTGGCTAGGCACCGTTGGTTTGGGCACACAGGGCCGTGAGGCGTCGGGTGCAGGGGTGCCTTTTGGGGTCGGATCTTCTTACCAGCTCCGGGTCGCAGTCAGGAGGGCCTTCTGGATTTAGGCTGCAGGCGTCGGCTGGAGGCTTGAGGCAGGTCAGGGGTCACCGGATCTGGGTTCAGGATCGCCGGGGTGACCTCCTCATGGTGTTTGCCCGCTCGGGCTGTGGACGGCGGGTGCAGAGTGGGGCAGATTCGCGGTCTCCGGCTGTTGCCAGAGGGTGCAGTTGAACAAATCCGGTGTTCACGGGAGAAGCAGTCTTTGGAAGTGAAGGCAGGCAGGTCCTCTGGGGTTTTTGAGGTTGCTGGCTGCAAGACACCCCGGGATTTCGCAGGAGCAGGTTCGAGAGGAGACAGGCCGGTAGGGCTGGGGCCAAGTCAGTGGGCGTCGTCCTCTTGTTAGCTGGCTGCACGGCTGTTCGGTCCTTCTTTTCTTCTTGTTGTCAGGCTGGATCTGAGGAAGCAAGGTTCAGGGTGCCCCCTAAATACTAGATTTAGATGCGTTACAGGTAGGTAAAGGGCAGGGTCCAATGGGTCCCTTCCCTGGGGTGGGTACACCCCCTATTGTGCCACCCTCCAGTGGGAGGGGGGCAGGTGCCCGTCCCTGGTTGGTTGGGTCCCCCCATCCTCAAGATGGCGGGGACTCGGAGTTGTGCTTCACCTCGCCTCCCCCACCTGAGGGGTGGAGTTGGCAGAGGTGGACACACCTCTCTCGCTCTCTTGTTTTTTCCGCCGGTTCTCCCGCCCAAAATGGGGGGTAGAACCAGTGGGGACCAGTTGCTGAAAGCAGCAAATGGTCTGGGGAGGCTCACAAAGGCAGCATGCCTTTGAAGCTTCCCCTTCGTGAACCCTGCCCATCCTGGAGGAGGAGGCTTGACATCTCGTCCCAGGATGTGCATTGTTTCAGGCCCCAGAGAGCAGCAGGCTCTCGACCCAGGGGTCCAGAAACATGTCTGGTGGTGGCAGCTGAAAGCAGCCACTCAGCCTTGACACTAGTGGTGGGTTAGTTTTCAGGGGGCATCTCTGAGATGCCCTCTGTGTGCATTGTTCATTAAATCCCACACTGGCATCAGACTGGATTTAATGTGCTGAGAAGTTTGATACCAAACTTCTCAGTTTTCAGTGTAGCCATTATGGTGCTGTGGAGTTCGTAATGACAAGCTCCCAGAACCATCTACTCTTAATGGCAGCACTGCACTTACAATGTCGTAGAATGGACTTAGACACTGTAGGGGTACAGGGCTCATGCACCTGTACCCTCACCACTGGCAAAGGGCACCTAGCTAGACGGGTGACTGATCTATGCCAGGGCAGTGGGTTGTAGGCATGGCACACAGGGATGTGTGCCATGTCGACTCTTCACTTTGTTCTGCACCAAAACACACAGCCTGCAAAGGCAGTGTGTGTGTGTAAAGGTACAGGGCCTCTAAGGGTGGTACAATAAGTCCTACAGCCCTTAGAGGTCTTCCCTGGTCACAGTGCCCTGGGTACCTGTGGTACCATTTACCAGGGGCTGACCTGTGGCTAGAGATGCCAATTGGGTTAGTTTTGGGGAAAGAACACAGGCCCTGGGAACCTGATTGGCAGAGACCCAGGGCACACCAAGAAAAAGTGCATCAGTAGTCTGGCAAAAAGTGGGGGGGTTACTGCAACAGAAACCCACTTTCCTACAGTCCATCATCTCCTTGTGTTTGTTTTGTCTTTGCACCTGGCCTAGTCTGTCTGTCTCTGTATTTATCTCAGACCCCTGGGGGTTAAGACAAGAGTAGTCTAGGCTTTGGTCTGCAGGCAAGTATTGGTGTTTGATATTTTTGATGAAGGGTTGTTTGTGGCCTACATCTATCCATGAGCATCTCCATCATGTCTTACGCTGCTTCTCTTGGGGCATTTTAAGGTTTCTCCTGAGATTCGCTTGTAGGATCTTTGGTTTGTTCCTTTCTTTGCTTCTCATTAGTCAGCACCTGTCGGTTTCACTTTCTTCATTGAATGTTTGTCCCTTTCATGGAGCATGGACAAAGTACTGATAATTGCTTTATTGGTGCCCTGCCATGGCTGAAGCTCGTATTCAGGTACTTTTTTTAATCCTTGCTCCATCCTGTTTCTGTTGCTTCCTTGTTGTCATTGCTTGCCTGTTGTTGCTTGCACCGCACACCTCCTGCAGTTTGTTTGCCTCCGCCGTCTCCAGTTACTGCTGCTTGTTACATTTTAGTTGCACCTAGCATAATATTTGATCTATGGAGTCTGAGCGAACTAGGCAAACCTAACATGTTGGTTGGAGTGAAACACAAAACGGTCAGCTGTAAGTGTCTTGCGTATTATTTTCTTTCTATCCGCAGGTAGAAAAGCATGTGACCTCCTGCACATACAGGCGGTAGACCACAGACAAGGCAGTACAGAAAAAGCAGCTTTGCTCCTACATGTCACTGTAGCCCTGAGTCATATCGCAGACCAGTGGTAGCTGGTGAAATTTGAAAATAGCAGGACAGAAAAAAATCAAGGTGAAATGCAGTGAGTAAGCAAACAAAACATACAGCCCCAAAAAGAAGGTTTGGCTGGGGAGATTTCTGCCACAAAAAGTACTATTGTGAGACCATGTATCTACACCCAGCCAGTACAAGAAATAAGCAAGCACTACATGCACTGCACTATTTAGCTCATCCATAACAACAATTTCACAAAGAGCTGCACTAATTTCATTAGAACATTAAACCAGTTGCAGTCTTCCAGGAGGTGGCGCTGTTTAATTACACTACTTTAGAACAACTGCATTATATCAATCTAGTCACTGAAAGTGCTACTAGCATCATTTAGTGTCAAAAATGCTCACTGATGCGTTTTCCTAAGACACCTGAAGCATTTACTGGTAGTTTCTGAAAACTAGACACCCTGAGGAGTCCAGGGAGGTGCGGTTTGCGTGGATCTCCCAACATTTTCCTACTCAGGTTTCCCTAGATGCCGGCAGAGCGACGGTCCAAAATCCACAGTTAGGCACACTGCGAAAAAAAGGTCAGTTTTCACTGGAAAATTTGATGTGCCCACGTTGCGTTTTAGGCTGTTTCCTGTTGCGGGCACTAGGCCTACCCACACAAGTGAGGTACCATTTTTATCGGGAGACTTGGAGGAATGCTGGGTGCATGGAAGTTTGTGGCTCCCCACACCCCATCCAGGATTTCCCTGGGTGTCTAGTTTTCAAAAATGTACAGGTTTGTTAGGTTTCCCTGGGTGCTAGCTGAGCGAGGTTCCACAATCCACGGCTAGTCACATTGCGTAAAAAGGGTCCGATTACACTGTAAAAATAGGATGGGTCCTACCCTCAGAAGTGAGGTACCATTTTTATCAGGAGACTTGGAACACAGAACAGTAGAACAACCGTTATTACCAATTGACTTTCTATGCATTACTCCAAATGTAAGACAATGTGTAAAAAATAAGTCATTTCGAAAAATGGCCTCTAGTTCACATGCTAGTATGGGTACCCACAATTTGGGAGATGTGCAAATAACTACTGCTTCTAAACTCTATATTCTGTACCCATTTCAGAAATGCATAGGTGTCCTTGATACCCATTTTTCACTCTTTATATTTCACTAAATGAATCGCTATATACCCGGTACACAATGAAAAACCATTGCAAGGCGCAGCCCAGTTATTGGCTCTGAGTACCTAGGGTTCTTCGTGAACCTACAAGTCCTCTATATCACCACAACCATAAGGGTCCAGCGGACGTAACGGTATATTGATTTCAAAGATCTGCCATACTTAGAAGACATTACAGGTGAAAACGTTGGCACAATTGGCTGTTTTTTTCAACTCAATTTCAATATTTTTTTTTATTTCAACTGTCTGCCTGTTCCTAAAAGCTGGGAAGGTGGTGATTTCAGCAAACACATGGCGCTGATGGTTGGAGCGCTGAAACTTTTCAGACACTCACCCCCGTCACAGATCTGGGTTGAATCCATCATCATTCTTTAGCTCACTACGTCACCTCAGTTCAGACCCAGCTATATGCAAATCAGTCTTGACCCTGTGCTTCATGGGAACAGTCCAGCCCGAACTGCCAAGCCAGGTCTTCCCTGAACCGGAAACAAGCATCCTGGGACCGGTTTCGGGGTAACACCCCTCATCAGCCAGGCTAGCTTGAATCCAGTGGCAAAGTGAGCAAGGGATCCACGTCTGGGCATACCCTGGCAACTTAGGGCGTACAAAGCAAACACATGGAGATGATGGACGGAGCGCTGAAACTTTTCAGACACTCACCCCCAGTCACAGATCTGGGTTGAATCGATCATCATTCTTTAGCTCCCTTCGCCACCTCAGTTCAGACCCAGCTATATGCAAATCAGTCTTGACCCTGTGCCTCATGGGAACAGCCCAGCCCGAACTGCCAAGCCAGGTCTTCCCTGAACCGGAAACAAGCATCCTGGGACCGGTTTCGGGGTAACACCCCTCATCAGCCAGGCTAGCTTGAATCCAGTGGCAAAGTGAGCAAGGGACCCACGTCTGGGCATACCCTGCCAACTTAGGGCGAACAAAGCAAACACACGGAGATGATGGACGGAGCGCTGAAACTTTTCAGACACTCACCCCCAGTCACAGATCTGGGTTGAATCCATCATCATTCTTTAGCTCACTTCGCCACCTCAGTTCAGACCCAGCTATATCAGTCTTGACCCTGTGCCTCATGGGAACAGTCCAGCCCGAACTGCCAAGCCAGGTCTTCCCTGAACCGGAAACAAGCATCCTGGGACCGGTTTCGGGGTAACACCCCTCATCAGCCAGGCTAGCTTGAATCCAGTGGCAAAGTGAGCAAGGGACCCACGTCTGGGCATACCCTGCCAACTTTGGGCGAACAAAGCAAACACATGGAGATGATGGACGGAGCGCTGAAACTTTTCAGACACTCACCTCCAGTCACAGATCTGGATTGAATCCATCATCATTCTTTAGCTCACTTCGCCACCTCAGTTCAGACCCAGCTATATGCAAATCAGTCTTGACCCTGTGCCTCATGGGAACAGTCCAGCCCGAACTGCCAAGCCAGGTCTTCCCTGAACCGGAAACAAGCATCCTGGGACCGGTTTCGGGGTAACACCCCTCATCAGCCAGGCTAGCTTGAATCCAGTGGCAAAGTGAGCAAGGGACCCACGTCTGGGCATACCCTGCCAACTTTGGGCGAACAAAGCAAACACATGGAGATGATGGACGGAGCGCTGAAACTTTTCAGACACTCACCCCCAGTCACAGATCTGGGTTGAATCCATCATCATTCTTTAGCTCACTTAGCCACCTCAGTTCAGACCCAGCTATATCAGTCTTGACCCTGTGCCTCATGGGAACAGTCCAGCCCGAACTGCCAAGCCAGGTCTTCCCTGAACCGGAAACAAGCATCCTGGGACCGGTTTCGGGGTAACACCCCTCATCAGCCAGGCTAGCTCGAATCCAGTGGCAAAGTGAGCAAGGGACACACGTCTGGGCATACCCTGCCAACTTCGGGCGAACAAAGCAAACACATGGTGATGATGGACGGAGCGCTGAAACTTTTCAGACACTCACCCCCAGTCACAGATCTGGGTTGAATCCATCATCATTCTTTAGCTCACTTCGCCACCTCAGTTCAGACCCAGCTATATGCAAATCAGTCTTGACCCTGTGCCTCATGGGAACAGTCCAGCCCGAACTGCCAAGCCAGGTCTTCCCTGAACCGGAAACAAGCATCCTGGGACCGGTTTCGGGGTAACACCCCTCATCAGCCAGGCTAGCTTGAATCCAGTGGCAAAGTGAGCAAGGGACCCACGTCTGGGCATACCCTGCCAACTTAGGGCGAACAAAGCAAACACATGGAGATGATGGACGGAGCGCTGAAACTTTTCAGACACTCACGCCCAGTCACAGATCTGGGTTGAATCCATCATCATTCTTTAGCTCACTTTGCCACCTCAGTTCAGGTGGTGATTTTAGCACCACAAACTCTTTGTTGATACCATTTGCAGGGAAAAAAACAGACACTTTCTTCTGCAGCACTTTTTCTAAATTTTCCCCCAAAACCCCAACATTTTGCTGTATTTTGACTAATTTCTTGGTCCCGTCAAGTGGAATCCACAAACCCTGGGTACCTTTAGAATCCTTAGGATGTTAGAAGAAAAGGACACAAATTTGGTGGGAATACCTTATGTGGACAAAAAGGTACGGGGGCCTAAGCGCGAACTACCCCAAATAGCTAAAAAAGGCTTAGCGCAAGGAGGGTGGGGCGGTAAGGCCTAGCAGCGAAGGGGTTAACAGCAAAAAGTGAAATTGTTGGAGGGGCTGGAAACTGGATTTAGATGAGCCTTTACTTGTGAAGCAAAGCGAATTGTAAATTAAGGATATGTCTGTGTTGAAAATATGCATGTTTGTCACAGTATTAAAAGAAATCAACGCCTACCCAATGGGCGAGTTAACAAGCAATGGCAAAACCAATAGGCCTCACTTACGAGAAAAGAGCTATAGGGTTTATTAATTTGTTCTTTTCAGCCATGATGTACAGCAGGGCAGCTGCCAAGCAGCCAAGTTGAAACCTTTTTTTTTTTTTTTTTTTTAAATAAGAAAAGTTTTTTTTATTACTTGCAGAAGGGAGGGTGGGGCGAGAGGCAAGACGGGGGAGGGCATGTGTGGGTGCAACACGGACAACGCACGGTCTAAGGAAATAAACCACTATGACACAGATACCAGTGTCAGTGTCAGAGGTTTTGTGTTGTTAAGGCGGGTGGAGGGCAACAGAGGCAACGAAGGAAAGAGGGCGGACAGGTAAGCGGGGCAACACGGACAACAGATGGTGAGAGGCTCATCATGGATAACAGAACTGGGGGAAGTAACAAGGACACTGACAAAGGAAGGAGGGTAGGTGAGGGCAAGCAAAAATATTAATGGGAATAACTGGTTACTCAGTGTTTCTGGGGTATAGGACAACCAGATATGGGTCATCCAAGTGCAGCTAAAATGCTGCAAAATACATAAATTTGTGCCATAGTTTTTTAAAATTTGCCACTCCATGCCGCAATATCATGGGGGGTCTGCACAGAGGACAATATGGTAATTTAGATAGGAAAATGCTTGTGTGGCCCCCAGAGGGCTTCTTAGCTGTAGGCAGCCATTTGTTGTCAAATAACTCTTGGCAAAGCCTTGCCGAAAAAAAGTACATGTATCTAGGCAATGCAAACCATTTGTAGTCTGCTCAGGGTCGGAAATATGTAGTCACTAGTCTCAGTGTTAATGCAAATGCCTATATTTGTTTTTCATGTTATTTGTATGTGAAAAGTAAAACAAATGCAAAACTAGCCTCCAGCTTGTGGGTTGCATATGTGCTTGTTTTTCAGCATGTGGTTTTAATTATGTCTAGCTAGTAGTGTGGACGAGGACCTGCAAAGGAAAAACAGAGGATAACTTAGAAAGACTGACAAATGGAAAGAAGGGAGAAAATAGAATATAAAAAGAGCAATAGAGAAGAAAGACTTGGAGAGGGAAAACTAGCAAAAGTCTATAAAATGTTCTCTCATGCTGACAATCTTTGATCCCAAGACATGGGAAGCGGAGGACCACCAACGAGGAGCCTACTCGCGGAGGAGGATACCCTGCTGCACAGGGAACACAGAGGAGCTACAGCATGGATGAAAGCCAGAAGGAATCGAAACCGAGGAGCTCTGTTGGAGGGAGAAGGACCACAGAGCCAAGAGGAAGTCCTCGAAATACAGACAAACGACACCGATGGAAGCCGGCACTCACCTGGAAATGCTGTGGTCCCACCATGGTTCATGGGAGGACCATAACTGACCAGGTGCATGACAGCGATAGTACAGGGACGGAACATGTCGGGGAGAGTACGGCCATAGAGGCTGACGCAGGAGGACCCATGGGTGACACCTGGGGGGGGGGGGCAGAGGGCGAAACCATGACAATCGTGCATAGAATCCTGCTTAAAGGGGGAGTCCTAAAATCTTCTGGGTTTATTTTCTTTTAGAAGCAAGTCTTGATGGCACAGCAGAAGAAAGAATAAAACAGACAGGGGAAATAAAGATAAAGAAATACAACTGTACATAGAAAGTACAACATAACTGGATACGAAAGAGCTGGGAAGAACAGCCATAGATGAGAATTTGAGAGGAATTGGTTATGCAATTATTTTGAGATTTTTTTATCTGGTTAAAAAAAGACACTCACGTTTTGTTTTAATCTGGGGACACTGGAGGCCGAGCCCCATTCAGTCTCTGGAGCTAGGAAGAGCCTGCAGGGCCTAAGAAAAATAAAAGAAATGATAGACTTTCTAAAGAATTTGAGCCTGTATGATAAATGGAGAGCAATAAAACATTTCATTACCCAGGGAGGCTTGTAGTTGGCCTGTGTTACAGTACTAAAAACAAACTGACATAACACACCATCTTTTTGCCCCAAGAGCCTCTGTTCCATGTATAGTCTGTTTGTTTCTAAAGTGTGTTTGAATATATATGAAAGAGTGTGATTCCCCCGTCCGTCCTTGCAGTTGGCAGGGTATACCCAGATGTGGTTCCCTTGCTTACTTTGCCACTGGATTCAAGCTAGTCTAGCTGATGAGGGGTGTTACCCCGAAACCCGTCCCAGGAGGCTTGTTTCCAGTCCAGGGAAGACCTGGATTGGCAGTTCAGGCTGGACTGTTCCCATGAGAAACAGGGTCAAGACAGATTTGCATATGGCTGGGTCTGAACTGGGGTGGCAAAGTGAGCTAAAGAACGATAATGGATTCAACCCAGATCTAATAGTGACTGGAGGCGAGTGTCTGAAAAGTTTCAGCACTCCAGCCATCATCTCCTTGAGTTTGCTTTGTCTTTGCACTTGGCCTAGTCTGTCTGTCTCTGTATTTGTCTCAGACCCCTAGGGGTGTTAAGACCAGAGCAGTCTAGGCTTTGGTCTGGAGGCAAGTATTGCTGTTTGATATTTTTGATGAAGGGGAGTTTGTGGCCCACATCTATCCATGTGCATCTCCATCATGTCTTACGCTGCTTCTCTTCATCATTTTTAGGTTTCTCCTGAGATTTGCTTGCGGGATCTTTTGTTTGTTCCTTTCCTTGCTTCTCATTGGTCAGCACCTGTCGGTTTCACTTTCTTCATTGTATGTTTGTCCCTTCCATGCAGCATGGACAAAGTACTGGTTAATTGCTTAATTTGTGTCCTTCCATGCCTCAAGCTCGGATTCAGGTACTTTTTTAAAATTCTTGCTCCATTCTGTTTTTGTTGCTTCCTTGTTGTAGTTGCTTGCCTGTTGCTTGCACTGCACCCCTCCTGCAGTTTTTGTTTGCCCCCGCCATCTCCAGTCACCGTTGCTTGTTACATTTTAGTATTACCTCGTATAATATTTGATCTATGGAGTCTGAGCGAACTAGGCAAACCTAACATCTTGGTTGGAGTGAAACGCAAAATGGTCAGCTATCAGTGTCTTGCGCATTATTTTCTCTCCCTCGGCAGGTACACCCAGGTTGGGTGGGTGTGGGGTGGGGTACCCTAGGACTAGTTAGTTGGTTAATATGTTGCTTTGCTATCCACTCCTTCCCTCCCTTTCCTGCTGGCCTCCTCCTATCGTAA
Organism: Calotriton arnoldi; assembly: GCA_963921515.1. Classification (NCBI taxonomy): domain Eukaryota; kingdom Metazoa; phylum Chordata; class Amphibia; order Caudata; family Salamandridae; genus Calotriton; species Calotriton arnoldi. Next base: position 104,962 of record CAWUFW010005451.1, read on the forward strand.
GGCGTTTGGCGATGAGCTTCTAAGTGTGAGAGAGAGAGACAGCTGCTGGTCGCATGGGTGTACAGGAGGAGAAAATGGCCCGACTAAAAGTAATAATCTGGAATGCCCGAGGATAGAATGACAGACGGAAAGCGAGGCTGGTAGCTACTTACTTGCACCACCATGAAGTGGACGTCTGCTTTTTGCAGGAACTACACTTGACATGGAACACTTGGGTGCCCCTGTGGGCAGGCTGGTTTGGGGAGAAACATGTTGCAAGCTATTCTAATTATGCAAGGGGGGTGGTCATTCTCATCATGCCTTATGCGACCCACAGGGGCGATACATGATGCTAACAGGCACGCTCGGGGGACACCCAATCAGGCTGATCTCGATATATGGGCCCAATGTAGACAACCCGGACTTCTTCAGAGAGGTCTGGAGGTTAGCAGATACCCTAGGCACACGGAACGATTCTGTGGGGTGGAGGGGACTTCAATATAGTCATAGATCTCTGCAGAAACAGATCGGGCAGTGCCCAACGCCCCCACCCAAGGGCAGTGGCACAACTGCAGACTATTATAGCAGACCATGGACTGAAAGTTATATGGCGCAGTCAAAATGCAAACATGGAGGAGGGTACATGTGTATCATCAGTCGGCCCCTTTTGGTCCAGAATCGACTTCTGGCTGACCTCGAGAGACATACTCGCCTGGGTTTCTACAGTCACCCATCTAGCTAGAACCCTATCTGACCACTCCCCGGTTGAACTGGCTCTGCCGGACTACCCAAGCAGAGCATTTAGCTGGCGACTCCCATCGGGTGCACTACGGGATCAGGTGTTCCGAGACACCATCAGATCAGCAATAGTAGAGTAATTTGCGTTAAACGAGGGCACAGTTGATTCCCCCTCTGTGCTTGAGGAGGCATTTAAATCCGTGATTCGGGGGAATGCATCGCAAAGCAGGCGGGGGTGCTGCGCTCACTGCGGGGAATCCTTTAGTGCCTAGAAGAGGAGATACAGGTACTGGAAAGCAAATTTTTTGCCACCAAGAAGTCCGAAACCCTAGGGGATATTAGGGGTCAGATTGGGGAGTTTAAAGAAGTGGCCATACAGGAGACACTACCTCGGAAAGGAGGCATGTGCTAGAAGGTACGGAGAGGGGGACAGAGCGGGCACGACACTAGCCGGCTTATTAAAAAAAACGGGGGCTTGCGACTACATCAGCGAATTACGCACTTCGGACAATGAGGCGGGATTGGTCAGACCTCCGTCCAGGCGGAAATTATATCTTTGTACTCCTCACTTTATGAGGCGAGGCAAAATGTTACCCACTCGGATTTGGTCAACTTTTTTGACTCTATCCAGCTGCTGTGGCTCGAAAATGACCACCGCAGCTATCTGGATGAGCCGTTCTCCGAGGAAGAGGTGATCAGGGTCATCCACGCCTTACCAGGGGATAGGGCTCGCAGACTGGACGGCCTTAAGGCCGCCTTCTACAAAGAATTTGCAACACTGCTTGTTCCACATCTCATAAACAAGTATGAGGAATCGCTGGAAAGGGAGAACTCCCTCGTCGCTTTGTGAAGCGCTTACCATTACAATTCTAAAACCGGATAAAAATCCTATGCAGTGTGATTCCTATAGGCCCCTGTCCATGATCAATTTGGATACTAAAATCCTCGCCAAACTCATCGCTGCGAGACTACTTCCGCTGCTGCTCCTCGTGATGCGCCCTGACCAGTGCGGCTTTGTTCCCGGAAGAGCTACATCTCACAATCTACGCACCTTTTTTGCAACAATTCAAGCAATTTACCCCTCACTCCAAGCAGCTGCGATATTTCTGGACACCACTAAGGCATTTGATTCCTTAGAATGGCCATATTTATCCTCCTTTCCCGATTGGGCATTAGCTCTAAATTCATCAAATTGATCGCTCTCCTATACTCTTCCCCTATGGGCGAGGCTTCGGATTAACGGGACGATATCCCCCCCTTTCCATGTATCTCGGGGCAAGGATGCCCGTTGTCTCCCCCTTCTTTGTGCCAAAGCCATGTAACCCCTGGCGGCCCAATTAAGGCAGCATCACGCGCACCGAGGAATACTAGTTACTTTGCATGCGGATGACGTGACCCTGTATGCCAAACACCCGGCCGAAAACTTTGTCCCCTTGATCAGGGAGATCACAAGATTCGGAGGCCTCTCTGGCATAAACATTAACTGGGGGAAATTGGTTATCTTCCTGCTGACGGCAGTCACAAAACGGTTTCAATCGGAGTATCCACTCTGCTGGGCGGAGGGCCCAGTGAAATTCCTAGGAATTTGGCTAAGCCTTAACATTGAGGAACTTTGGCAATATAACTACGGGTGACTCATGGACTGGCTGGAAAGACCAATGGGACGGGGGGGCTAGTCAGCCGCTGTCCCTGGCAGGACGACTGGCCATAGCAAAAATGGTCATTGTCCCCAAGTTCCTCTACATGTTTATTGACCTCCCGCTCCCCCTTAGCACTAGTTTCAGACAGACTGCGATCAAACTATATATCCCTTGCCTGGGCTGGAAAAAACCCCAGGATTTCTAGGGAAACCCTGACCCTACCCTTTTAACAGCGAGGTTTGGGCGGCCCAGATATGGAGCTTTACTACAACTGCAATTACCCAAGCTCAGTTCGGATTTCATTGGTTATTCCCAATGCAATTCATGGCGCATACAGCGCTGGAACACGACCAATTGGCTCCGACACCGCTGAACACGGTCCTTTACAGGTCACAGACTAGACCACGAACTATGGTAGATACGGTGGGCTGTATAGTATGGGCCTGGCAGGGATTGCGACGTAGGGCACAACTGGAGATGTTATATGCCCCCTCTGTGCAAATGTCTTGGCACCCAGCTTTGCCGTTCTCGGGGGAAACGGGCGACAGTAGGAGACTTAGGAAGCTTCATCTTCACACTATTGGAGATGCGTTCCTGGAGGGAACATTCACAGAGGCAGACAGAGTGATGGCAGGGTAGGGCAAGGAGTTGCTTGACAGAATGACCTAATATCAGCTCCGAGCGGCGCTGCACACTGGCTTTGCTTCTTTCCCAATGGTGCCGCCCACGTTCCAGGTACTAGAAGACTTCTTAACTAACCCGTCACCTAGGAAAGTGATTACCTGACTATACACAGGCATGCAGTGCACAGCGCTGATATGCGTCCCTGGTGCGCGGGAGGAGTGGGAAACGCTGCTGGGATTCCCCATAGCAGAGGACCAGTGGGCATACTGCTGCGCGCAGGCTCAGGAGCTGTCCCCTAAGTATAGGCTACGGTTGAGTCACTTTAAGTTTTTACATAGATTACACAGGACTCCTGAATGGTTATATAAAGTTGGTTTGAGTGGGGATGCGGGATGTCTGAGATGCCGTGCTCAGGAGGCGTCCTTTTTAGGTCTCGGCCTGCACCAGCGCTTGCGCTGGTCTGGCCGAGAGTTTTAGTAAGCGGGTTTTGGAAGTGCAAACCCACTGGCTTTCGGCTGGCGACCAGCTTGCGTTCACGATGGCGTGCACGCTCCATTCCTCGCATCGCTGGCGAGGCGCCATCTGCCTTTCCTCCCCCTCCCTCACCCCTCCTCCCCCTCCCTCACCAGAGAGCGCGTCTATTTGTTTACTTTTGCTATAATCGCGGCACCCGCGGTAAGCGCGGGTGCCGCGATTATAGCAAAAGTAAACAAATTGATTATTTTTCTATTTCTTTACTTTTGCTACAATCGCGGCACCGGCACTTTACTTTTAACATTAAAAGTAAAGCGCCGGTGCGCGATTATAGCAAAACTAAACAAATAGATTATTTTTCTATTTCTTTACTTTTGCTATAATCGCGGCACCGGCGCTTTACTTTTAACATTAAAAGTAAAGCGCGGGTGCCGCGATTATAGCAAAACTAAACAAATAGATTATTTTTCTATTTCTTTACTTTTGCTATAATCGCGGCACCCGCGCTTTACTTTAATGTTAAAGCGCTTTACTTTTAATGTTAAAAGTAAAGCGCGGTGCCGCTGATATAGAGTAACAAGCAAATGGTGTAGCCAATAGGTCTCGCTTTTGGGACCTTATAAGTATTTAGTTATGCAACTGTTGCATGGCTAAACACTTATAAGGTCCCAAAGGCGAGACCTATTGGCTATGCTAATGCTTGTTTGTACTTAGCCTGCTCCTGCCCAGATATTACATGTTACTTGGAAACTATTTTAGATGCGTTAGATAAGATGCTGGAGTGTCAGATAGAACGATCCCCCTTGATAGCGTTGCTCGGCTATGTGAGAAATGAACCTGCGACAAGTAGAAAACTGGTGTCCATGCTTTTGCTGCTAGCTAAATGTCGGACAGCGATGTGCTAGGGCTGCCGTCAGATACCACGTGCCGCAGATTGGCTTAAGGATACGGTGTACTGTAAGGGGCAGCTGTCTGATTACTGGGAACTTATGCCCGCACAGGCTCGCCCCAGGGACATCTGGAAACCATTACAGAGGTACCTTAGTACCACCCCACAAGATCAAGATGATCCTCTCCCCTCAGATCGAGAGAGATAGACACATAGTGGCCAAAATACACAAGACTGCAGAGCAGTAATTGAGTAAGAAGTCATACCGGTACATACCTTGAGGAGGCCGGCATACCCTTCTCCCTCCCCCCTCTTATAATCCCTTTCTTTCCTTCTTGGCGCCCCCGTTTTCACTGTTTGGGGCTGCAGCTATGGCAAGTGTAGACTACATAGGTAAGAGGTAAAAGCTTAACTAGATTGGTAGCTGATGCGTCTATTGTTGATCTAATTCATGCCATTTCACATAATGTCATACTGTATGCAAACGATCTACTGTTGGAATGTATCTGCAGCTGTATTCAATAACAAGAAATTTAAAAAAAGAAAGTAACAAGATAAGCCCTATCAGCGAGAATCCCGTACACCCACAATGGTCATCCCATAAGTGCCTGGCTGCCGGATAATGCTCTGAGGGAGGTAATGTATCAAGTGTAAGAATAGATGGAAGAAATCCAGAGCTCAAAATCAGACGGGTGGAGTCCCAACACCCCAATGCAGAAGCTGCCACTCCAGTAAAAATGTTTATGAGCACCCATGCATAGATAATGAAAGATAGTACCCACCCCAAGAGTGGTATCATCTCATGTCTGGGCACTTCCTGTGCTCACATCCAGTGGAGACCAGACCAAAACTGGTAGGTATCCACCTGCAGGCATGAGTGCATTTTCTCTCTCACTTTTCCCCTACACTGGTGCACAGACAAAGCTGCACACTTGCTCTGGCGTGGCTTGAGCAGACTGCATACAGACTCTGCATACACGTAGAACACCACACCAATTGCCACACAAATAACACGTCACTCACACAGTTTGTACCCATTCAAACACTGGCACCCAATACTAACGTGACTAATTTCTCACCCATTTTCGCATCAAATCCAAGTTACAATGACAAACTAGATAAAAAGATAACTGTGTCCTCATGTCCATCAATACACTACCCATATATACTTGAGGAAGTTCAATCCATAGCACACCCACAGGGGAAATGTGCTACGTCCTTTGAAAACGTACTTTTTGCACCTTGTCAAGGTTATCAAGCGCTATATATGTGCTACTACACTACCACCCTAGGACAGATATGATCCTTCCCTGTCTGCACCCTATGCTCCATACAGTCGCAGTGAGGGTAGTTTCTGTGCACAGTCCAGGTCAACATAGCTGATGGTTTTTATTTTCCTTATGATTGACATTCCCATATTTTCTGGGTGTTTATGTGTGCATTTTCATTTTTTTGTGTTGTGCTATGCAGCAATGAAAAGGGGTGAGCGAGCCATTTATTCCACCCAAATGTTTAGATTTAGAAAGAATCGAAATTTGGAAAAATACAACTAATATGAACAGAGAACTGCATTAAATCACAACAGACTCTTTCCTTTCTCAAAGCCAGGCAGCACCGCTATTTCAACCTTTTCCATTTTAATGAGATCAAGCACAACAAATACACTTTCCCGATAGTAAATAGAGAAAGAATTGTGCCAAAGGTGACTTACTGCTTAAGTGGGTGGTTTAACTTTAAGATCATCAAATATCATTTAAGGCATCTGCTTAACAGGCTGATGCTGGCCCATTGTCCTTCAATCCCTGCACACTGCCTCCTTTTATATGGGAGCTGCAGAGAACCAGGGGTCAGCTGCAGTCCAATGCGGGACAGTATTTGTACCCGGTTCCATGTGCTATCAAGAAATGATGCCTGTTGTCACCAATGACCTCCTGACCCCTCACACTTGCATGGGGCCGGGAACCTCCTGGATGGACTGCACATTTGGGATTGGAATGATTGTGGGCTGTAGACAGTTAAGTAGGGGCAGGACGTGAGGAGTGATAAATTAAATTAAAATGCAGTGGTATAGGTAATCAGTGCATTGCACATGTAGAAATGAACAGGACAGTGGTGTGGTAGTTTTACCGGTCAATGCTTCCTGATGACTGCTTGCAGTCATGCTTAACGGATGGGCACTGTTGCAATTACAGAGACCCTGTCTAGACAGGGCGCTCACAGGCAAAGGAGGAGGGAAATATCCATCATAATGACGCTACGACGCTGAGGTCACATAATGACACAACACATACAATATGATGCATGTGGCGTCAGAAAAGATGTTTAAAAAAATTAATTATATCAAACAAGCAAAATTATGTTTAGGATTGGTGCTTGTGTGGAAGGAGTTCTGGTCCCCAAGGATAAGTGCCAGTGGTGCCCACCGGCACCAATTCAACACTGCGGATGACTTTAGCTGCGCTGCAAGAGTGTAACGCTCCCCCTGGATCCAGGGTCAAGGGGCACAGGAGTGAGTGGAGACCCGTATGTCTAATGGCAGCTTGGTGTTTAGGCGCCTACATCACCAGTTTCAGGGAGCCGGAAAACAGCAAAAGGTGACGGGATCCATGAGAGGTTGGACCCAGCGCTTGCTGTTTGTGTATTTGAAGTCTCCTCCAAGCATCCCGCAGCCGAATTGATCCAGTGCCACATGTCACAGTGTGTCTCCCGTAGAGGCGGGGCTCGGCCGGACTTGTGTTTGCCGTGCGACGTGGCAGCAGAAACAATGAACCAAAGTAGTAAGTCTCAGACTTGGCCACTCCGGGTTCCCATAGCATAGCTGCCAAGTTTTCAGATTGCTTATGTGTGACGTTTCCATGGTTTCAGTGCACTTATGAGTGACACTCAACTGCCCAATATGTAACACATAGAGTGACACTTTCTCATGAGTAAAACTAAGTAATAAAGTTCATGGAAACAGATAAATATCAGAAATGAAACCCTTTGGAAGAATGAAAAAGCTCTAAAACTACATTTAAACTGGTGCAAAAACCTAGAAATAGAAGGTTAATGCTTGCATTACAACACTACATCTCTGCAGACTTTGCTGTATCCTATCTTTTACTGTGTATAATACAATTTTAAAACAAACAAACTGCATCTTCATCGTGCTTTCAGTTGCAGGCTACCACCTTTTAGCTCTATAATACAGAAGTCACTATACCCCACTGTGCCAACCAAGGCTCCATTCTGTTTCTCTCTGTTGCACACAAAATCCTTGCAGTGATTGCATTAACCAAGTGACGTTTGATAACGGTAACAAAGAAGAACGCATTTCTCATCAATTTCTTTAACGTGTGGTTTATCATCTTTCATTTAGTGTGCGCTTATTTTGTATGTAGTTTCTTAATGGTGAAAGACCAACAAAGAAGTTATAGAATATTTTTTCCTTCTTTCTGTTTTGTTGTGACACCTAGACTGCATTGGCTGCTCAAGCAGTCAGCGCTAAAGCCCACTTATGCCTTATTACTGCTGCAGTTTAAATGTCACTAGATAGTCAAGGCTAGCTTTAGTGCAGGGTATCTGAGCAGCATATTTCATGGGAGGCTCACAGCTTGGCTTTTACCTGCATGGAGCTGGAAATTACCAAATATCATTCAAGGCAATTAAGACAAATACCATTCATTTGTTGTGTGAATTAAGTTGAACCCGGGGATTGTTTTGCCTCTCATTCTGAAATATAAATTAAGGAAAACATGCCTGCCACAGACTTCATTTATGCTTAGACTGTAACAGGGCAAAATAGACTGGGTCGTACTTAACAATTCATCAGTTCAAATGCAGATTAATTTTTTTAAGTGTGCGAAAAACTTAAAGCTAGATTTTTTTATCCTTTCTTTCACTTTCAGCTGATCCAGCATTCTATGCTCTTATCCTGTTCACACAACGGCCTGAGTCTCTCCTTGTTTTTTGCATGAACTTTCATCCTGGGGCAGGTAAAGCTGAAGATCTTTAGCAATGTTGCTAAATTGTTACGTGAGCTGGATATTTTTTAATTTGCGACATTTCTCTATTATGAGGACAGTGAAATTTTTGATTTCTTTCCTTCCAGCACATTGTGATCATGCAGGAGCCGCAAAAGACGTGTCCACATAGAGACAGTTCACCCTCTCAGAGGGCCCCTCAACAACTGCCCACTTCGCAAATGCTTTAGAAGTTCTCTGGCTGCTTGTGAGGTCTGCGGGAGTGACACGACACTGAGTTCAGAAGCGGGAGCCACTAACACACCTTCACAGTGCTTCTCTGCGCTTGTCGTCACAAAGAGATGAAGCAATCTGGCGTCCCTGTGTGCAGTGGCCTGGCCTGGAAGTTAAAATAACCCCCACAGCAATCCAAGTAAGGACAGAGAGAGCAGGCACAAGCAGGACAGCGCAGCTTCAGAGGGGCTTTAAAGTCAGCTGAGCTTTCCTCGTGAATAACAAACACTCCTCTTATGGTTGGGGGGCAGCAAGGAAATAACAAAACTGCCACCTGCCATCCTTCTCTTTACACTGGGAGAGGCTGCACAGGAGAGGTGGGGAGAGGAGGAGAGGCTGCACAGGAGAGGTGGGGAGAGGAGGAGAGGCTGCACAGGAGAGGTGGGGAGAGGAGGAGAGGCTGCACATGAGAGGTGGGAGGGGGAGAGGCTGCACATGATAGGTGGGAAAGGCTGCACATGAGAGGTGGGAGGGGGAGAGGCTGCACATGAGAGGTGGAAGAGGGAGAGGCTGCACAGGAGAGGTAGGAAGAGGAGAGGTAGGAAGGGGAGAGGAGGAGAGGTGGGAGGGGAGAGGCTACACAGGAGAGGTGGAGGGGTACGAGGCTGCACAGGAGAGGTGGGAGGGTAAGAGGCTACACAGGAGAGGTGGGAGGGTAAGAGGCTGCACAGGAGAGGTGGGAGACTGCACAGGAGAGGTGGGAGGCTGCACAGGAGAGGTGGGAGGCTGCACAGGAGAGGTGGGAGGCTGCACAGGAGAGGTGGGAGGCTGCACAGGAGAGGTGGGAAGGGGAGAGACTGCACAGGTGAGGTGGGAAGGGGAGAGGTGAAGGGGACGCAGGCGGGAAGGGGCCATAGCTTGAAGTGGGGAGTGGAGAGTTAAGGTTGTCCAGGGGAGGGGTGGACAGGAAGACTCCTACCTGCGCAGACACCTGCTCAGAGCCCTCTCTCCCTCGGCCGGGGAAGGTGACGGTGAAGATGACAGGCCTGGGGTGATGTCTGGGGTCAGAGGGTGAAGGTCACCGCACAGACAAAGGATCCTTCCACCCCGACAGCTGCTGGAGCCGGAGGAAGTGACCGCATTGACTGCTGGTGCTGTCTCTGCCCCCGCTGACCCGGAAGAGGAAATCAAGTGACTACTGGTCTGAGAGTAGCTGAAATCGAGAACGGACTAAGCAGTAACACAGACTGCAGTGACCCTGACCAGGCCTCGAGGCTGAAACCAGCTGCGGCCGAAGGAGGAGAAGAAGAAACCGAACCCCAAATGGAAAGGATGTTGGGTGGGTCGAGGTTAACACCGCCCCCAACACTCACCCCTGTGTATGTCGGGGAAAGGAGATGTGGGTCTGTCCTGCGCCCCCCCCCCCCTGTGTATGTCCGGGGAGGGAGATGTGTGTCTGTCCTAAGCTCCCCAACACTCACCTCCGTGTATGTCAGGGGGAAGGAGATGTAGCAAAATGTGATATAGTACATTGGACCTGGAAGGGAAATGACAAGAGTGCTGCTGCAAGGGCTTGATCGTGAGTCAGAAGGGAAACGTTTTTTCTAAAAACTATTTGTTTATTCGAATTTAAGTAAAGACATAAGGAAAACAGGCATGAGCACACTGCATGCCATAGGATTAGTTCAGACACTTGTGAGACATGGACAGCATGTATCAATAATGCATATATTACGACATGGCATGCACATATCAGTGCGATACAAGTGATTAACTCAGTGCAGCAGTATTCACATTTAGGGTGTAAGTAATTAGTTCAGCAATGATTTTAACTATGGACCTTGAAGTCTCCACGTAGTGCATCACAGACACATGTACAGCGACATCACCAGCCCTCCAATGTACCATGCATCAGGGGTAGACTAACGCATTTTAGAGCTGTTGTCCGCATCACCACACTCAAATGCATTAGTCATGCATTGTAGCTCCTGTACCCTCTCAGTAGCACTAACAAGGCTGCTTAACGAAAACTGTTACTATATATATATATATATATATATATATATATATATATATATATATAGGGTCTTTTTGATTTCTTGATCAGAGTTCCTGTTAATTTTACTAAGGCCATAAGATTCCCAACTTGACCCACTGTGACTGACAGCATATAATTGGTTATATCACTTTTTACTATGTGCCTTTAGCTTTCCTTACATTGTAAGCTACGTCATATTCCCAAAGCATTCTCAAAGGAGCGCAATCAACCTTCGTACATACTGTCTTCACAATAGTCTGTGATACCTTCACAGAGTTTGAGCCAACTGGGGGTACGCTCCCATGCCAATTAAGTCACCAACTGTGTCGCTCATACATCACTCACACTGGGAAGACCTACCTCACTCTATTCGATGTAAGAAACTGGGGGAGCAGTATAGTCTATTCAGAAATTAAAAATGAAGCAGTTAATACTATAATTTACTGATTTAGTTTGAGCTCAGCCTTATTTCTGCACTTCAGATTTAATATCCTTCACAAATCCAATTCTCATGTTTTTACGGGCCTTGTTAATAGCTGTACCACAGCATTTATAAAATTTAGAAATTCAACCTCTACCTCCAGGATTCATGATCATTTGAGCTGGTGGTAAAAACTCTATAGATTTGTCCGGGAAAGAGAGCCATATGGCAGTTGTCTCCTTGGTTCCTTTAAATTGTTCTAGTATTTATTGTTTATGTACAGCTGGCATAGTCTCACCAGGCCAGCCGTTTCTAGTCTAGATTTAATGCCCTTCTCCAGTGTTGAAGAAAGAGCAGTATTGTTAAGGAGCGGGTTGGTCAGGGAGTATACTTGTGACACACCGGCCACTCTATAATGGCCTACACGACCAATTAGTGCTGTGAACGGTTTGTATGAGCTGTAACGGTTGAGATAGCTTAATTACAACACTGGTTTTTAAGTGTCCCACATCTATCTGGTTCCTTTTTATCGAAAGATGGAGTGCACTGTAACTGGATCGAACCACACATACCTGGACTGTGCTGCCTGATATTATCTCTCCAAGTCAGGGACAGCAAACCCCCCTTTATCATTTGGCATTAAGATGAATCCCCAATTCAGTCTAGGGCTTCGTACGCCACATACCAACCTTAGCTTAACAAAAAAGTATTAAACTAAGAGGAATGGGGTTGAATAGGTACAAAAATCTGGGCAGGACTAACATTTTAATCAAAGCAACTCTGCCAGCCATTGATAGACATGAAAATGGGGTGACCCAGTGGTCATGGACCTGGGTTTAATGTGGTACGAAAGACACTGGTCCTAGACCTAATTTGGTAGATGAAACAAATTACAACCTACAATAACTATTTGATAAATTATTTCCTGAGCCTATACCCTGTTGGCTCACAGTAATTGATACAATCAGTCTATCAAAGTGCAACAACCAAAGAATTTTTGATTTACAACAGGTTTTATTCCATCATATTTAACGCAACAGTATATTCCTTACTGCAAGTGATAAAATTGGACAGAGAGGGAAATGAGAGGTTGCTCCAAGGGGACGTGCAGAATGAGGGAATGCTCTGGTGTGAGAAGGGTGAATAGAATTCAGATAATGTGGTAAAAGAAGTGGTTAAAATTGTTTTTTCATTAGACTGATAGAAAATTCTCAGTCTTTTATTCTACCTGGCCACATTCTTAACATTCCAAACCAATTTACTTTCGATTTTGAATTACACAATTATATGCATTAAATTGATTGTTTGCATACACAGAGGGTCTTTAGATTAATTATATTTCCTATTTCACTACCTCCTATTTAGATTCAGCTTGCTCACCCTTGTCCTGAAGATGAACCCCACTTATTGGGTTCGAAACGCCGTCGACCACCATACAACATGAACTCCTATTACTCCTTGTAAAATAACTGTGGAGCTCATTATACTGTTGTCAATGCGATGCCTTTTTAAACCTCACTATCACCTGCATGTCACGCTTCCTTTCACTTAAATATATGTGAGCACCTGAATACTATACAAAAAATTGTAAAATAAATGTTTATCATTTATCTGACCTACATGACCTTCCTTTGATCTTTCCTTTGCTCCCTCATGAATTAATTTCAAAATCTTAGAACCAAGTGTTCCATGCTGGGTCACTTTCTCGCTTTGGACCATTTAGGCCACACCTGAACCACTGTTTCCTAAATATAACAATTCTCAATGTATGCTTCAGATTGGACTCTTGCAGTGAAGGATCAGTGACTGCTCTCCTGCTGCTTCTGGACAGCCCTTCACTGCAGGTGTTTAAAGTTCCTCGATAAGCATTTTTAAAGACAAAAACACGTCTTTAAAAATGCATTTAGCAGCACAGCTTAATCACTACGGCTGCATTTCAAAGGCTCGAATTAAGCACTATACAAGTGCAGAGGAATCCTTTGTAGTGCACTGTGTTTCTAAATCTCTGTGCGGATAGAAATGTAAGTGTCCTCCTGGGTCACTGTATCTGGCCTGGTGAGGCCCAGTGAGGTGTGCCAGCGTCTTCATATGGCGGACCCTATGGGCCTGTTTACAGATGAGGGTCAGCTGCTGAGGTTGGATCCGATACCTCCCCCTGCCCCCATACGGTGGAGGCTCCAACTGGCATGGATAGCGTGGCAGCAGTTAGGGCCAGTCTGCCGAAGCAACAAGCTCCATGCACTCTCCTGCGGCCACCGGCCTCATTGGCTGGCTGGCTGGCGTGGCACGCCTGACTAAGTTTGGAGGGGGCGCGCATCCTGGGCCTGCCTCGCGTGCTGTGCCTTAGCCTGCTCTTTTAGGCCCACATAGTTGGCCCTGCACTGCAGGCAGATCCTTGTGGTCACCCTAGTTGTAGCAAGTGCGGGGGGCCCCTATGTTGCTTTATTGCTCACCTCCCTTTCTGTGCAGATGGTGCGCCTGGCCCTGTAGCACCCCCTTTCTACTGATTTAAAGACAATGTTTTTCACAGAAAGGAACAGTAAGACTAGTTGATTGTGCTTGTGCATTGGAGGCTGTTGGTCTGCTTGTGCCTCCCCACTTCCCCCCCTGGTGGCCGCTTACTGAGGTATGGCGGGGCCTTGGCTATGGCACCGCGGGTCGCCCCCGACTCAATGCAGTCACTTGCTCCCATTGCTTCTACCTAATTCTTGGCCTCTTAATTGAACCACATCTGGGGAGTCACGGTTTCGGATCCAGGACGCCCCTGGGGGAGCTCTGGAGCCAACTGCCTGCACACTGGACACATGGAGATTGGGTCTGCTCGTGCCCACCGGTGGTAGCCCCTTGGATATAGGGGGGACCCTGCAACAGTGGGCTCTACTTCCCCAGGGACCATCTACTGTACATTCACCATAATTGTAGATCCACAGAGCCCATTAACCTACAATATGGGCAAGAGTGACAATGGGCAAGCCAAACTATCCTTTGAGTCTCTGCACCTGAAGTAGAACTGGAGAGGCGGGAGCAGAGAAGGACGGGGGCCATTCCAAAGCTTCAGACATTAATTCTAGGTTCCTCGACCTCAAATATAACTTGAACAGTAATTATTCCAAAAATTGACCTCCTTAATACCAGATTCGACTGCCTTAGGAGTAGGTCGACAAGCATGAGGAACTCATTGACCAGTTGGAGTGTTACATGTCTGATGTCGAAGATACGCATTTGTCCTCCGCTGGTCAACTCCTCCATATGGAAAAGGTACTGGAAGTCATCAAAAATAAAAATGAGGACATTGAGGCTCTCTCCCAGCGGAATAACCTGCACATTGTTGGTATCCCTGAATCGACAGCCATGGACAAGATGGTAATCAACATTGAAACCATGCTAAGAGCCCTATTTGGCAACAAACCTCTCTCCAGTCTTCATCAATGAATGTGCACACTGTTCCTTGGAGCTGTGTCCTCCCCCCGGGCACTGCTAGGCCTTTTGTGACTCAGCTCTTGAATTATAGGGAAAGGGACACCATACTGCGTCTAGCCAGAGTGCTGGCCCCTCTAGTATCAAGGCAACACCATCTCATTGTATCCAGACTCCACTCTGGCGGTGCCGACTGCGTGCAGAACATTATTGCCTATTAGGTGCACACTACAGAAAACAGGTGCCATCTACTCGCTACTTTGTCCTGGAAAGCTTCACATCAACCACAATGGGAATCCTAATACTTTACAGACCTTAAGGCTGCCTCCTAATTCGCTCGTGGCCTGGCTCCCTGGAACTCAAATACTGCTCATATCGAATCAAATGTCAAAGCTTTATTTCGACCCTATCAACATAGGCCATAAAAGCACATAAGATAAACCATTTTGTTTAAAAAATTCACAAATAAAATAAACATTCATAATCCAATACATATTACACTGATTCAATAATCTTGCAGAAAAGTCTTCAAACGCATGCATTCCCGTCCTCTTGAAACATTCTCTTCCTTAAGCAAATTGCTTTGCAAATAAAAGAAGCCACAGTAAAACAGATACCTGGGGATTCCAAGCTGAACAGAAAACTCATAGCATCTTTAAAATCTCTAATGTTATGTGCAATAAAAGTTTGTTTTATAGTGTTTCCTTGGGCTTGCATAAAACATTATCGCATGGGCAAGGGGTTGAACTTGAATCTCATCGATTTTCTTAAGGGTACGCTACCGGCTGATGTACTTTAGTCAACCGTAATCTAGTCAGAATGTAGCAATGTTGACAATTCGTCACCCAGATAAGATAGAGTTGACAGCCTAGAGGTAAAATATGAGCCCAATATGTTACCAATGTTTCTTCTCATCACCCATTGCTCTTTCCCTTGCCCTAGCATCAAACATAATAGCCTTTATTGCCGCCTTCTCCAGTGTTAAAATCTTAGGCGGATCTACAACTCCTGGGAGACCTAGTACTGTTTAAAGTGTTTTATCAATAAAAGACAACCATGGAATTTTTAGGGCATGGACCAGGGTATAGTGGTGCAGGCTGCATGCCGAACATTCTTGCCTATTAGGCACACACTACAGAAAACAGGTGCCACCTACTTGCTACTTTGTCCTGCAAAGCTTCACATTAACTACAATGGGAAATCCTAGTACTTTACAGACCCGCAAGGTTGCCTCCAAATTCGCTTGTGGTTGGGGCACCCCAGTGGAAGGGCATGCGGCCTCCCCCATTAACTCAAATGCTGGACATATCAGTGATAAAGTCTAATTGTTGGACTCTGCTGCTGCCTGGTGCGGGGCTGCCCAACCCAGGGGACTTCTGCCTCCAGTCGATGACCGCTGCGGGTGCGGATTGTGCCGGCAGCAATGGCGTTGGCCTCCGGGACAAGGCACGCATTATAGTTTCCTGGACAGGGCGAACATTGCTAATCAGCTTCTCCTCAACCTTTCCTTCTTCCCTCTCCTTGGCCACCCAGCAGTAAACTGGCTGGGAAGTATGCTGGAATCTCTTGGTGCCTCCCAGGGATGATTCCATACATATTACCAGATTATGCCTGTGTAGTTCTGGGAGTTGGGTGGGCTCCTGGAACTAAACTCGTTTTAAGGATTTAGGTGGGTGTGATGGGTGGGGACTGTTTGTTGGTTGTTGCACACTGTTTTTTTCATTTTCTGATCACATTGCACTTCAGTACTGCCGGTTCATTTTCCTCTTGACTGCAACATGTAGCCAAGGAACTGCATGCCCTCCTTGAATGTTGATGACCACCATAAGATGTCTTAATTGCAATATTCAGGTGCTCAATGACTGGTGCAAAACACTGCTGGTACTAGCATACTTGAATCGGTGTTGCAACGATGTATGCATGTTGCAGGAACTCCATCGGACGGAATCAGGCCGAGGCAGATTGTGCGCTGGATGGCTTCCGGAGACGCTAGTCTCCATCTTCTCTAATTATGCACAGGGAGTCGCTATACGCCTCCAAAAAGGGGTACTGTGGCATACGCCTTAGGAGATATGCGATACACAAGGCAGGTTTGTCATTTCAGCAGGACACTTACAGGGCCATCCCATAATCCTAACTTCAGTCTATGGTCAGAATAGATCGTGCAGATAGATCCAGCACCACATGCCGCCCGCACCCGGGGGATGCGACTCAATTACACATACTCTTGACAGACTATGTGCTTACAGATATTTGGTGACTCAAACAACCCACCTGCACCGAAGGCACATGCATCACCGCAACTCAGAATACATGGTCCAGATAGACTACTTGCTGATTTACCAAGGATATCGGTAATTGGACTACTAATGTTGCACACTTAACCAGAACGCTGTTGGACCATGCCCCTGTATTGTTGGAGATTACCCCTCCAGACATTAGCGAGAGGGCTTTCTCCTGAGGCATTCCCCAATGCCCTTCGGGACTCGGTATTCAAAGCTAAGATTAATGTAGCCATTCTCGATTATTTTGACCTAAATGCACATTCAGTAGATTCTCCTTCCACACTGTGGCAGGCGTTTAAGGTGGTCATCCATGGGATGTGACTTACTAAGCGGGCTGGAGTGCTCCAGGCATTTCGTAATGGAGACAGATATTCAAGCGCTAGAGGTCTGATTCTTTGTAACCAATGATGTGACTTCATTTACATTGTTGAAAAAACAAATTATCGGAATAGGAAGAGGCGGCGACCAGGGAGATGCATTTTCTTGGCCGGGTGACTGTGTCCTGGCATTTAGGGAGAGGGAGGAGAGGGATAAGGCGGGCAAGACACTTGCCAATCTACTACACAAACCTTGCACTAGTGGACAAATTACAGAGATACCGAATGACCAGCAGACAGTCCATACTCGCACTGCCAATATCCGATGTGTAATCATTGGGTTCTTTTTTTTTTTTTTTTTTTTATTAGGGAATCAAAACAGACATGAAACGCATATGGTAAACAGAAAAAAACTGATACCCCTTTTAAGCGTTCCCCCCCCACCCTCCCCTCCCCGGGTGGAACCAACCAAAGAGAAAAGAAAAGAAAAGAAAAAGAGAAAACTAAAAAAACCACTGTGTTGAATCCTAAATTCCCCTGGGCTTAACACATCGAAAAGTTGCTCAATCCCCCTCTTCACCTACCCACCTGGTTAGTGACTCCCAAATCTTTAGCCCCCTTGTACTAGCCCGACTTCCTCTTCTTTTAAATACCGAAATCTCCCATTTATAAATAGCAAGTAATTTGCAGAACCATACATGTACAGTGGGAGGGTTGGAGTCGAGCCAGGCACTAGCCAAACTAAGCCTAAATACAGCCATTGATATATACAAAAATTTCCTATCAGATTCGGCCAATACCTGTTTGTTTATTCCTAATAAAATTAACTGGGGGAAAGTATAACAGAATATCCTAATATGGACTCAAGACGATGTTCAATTTGGGGCAAAAGTTGAGAAAGACTTGGACAGGTCGCAAACATATGTATACTATCAGCCGCCAATGTCCCACATCGGGAACAATGTACCCCAGAGGTCCCGCCCCACCTATAAATTCGAGCCGGGGTAATATAAAGATTACACCATGTCTTAAAGCATTGGGCTTGCAAGCTTGCTGATATACATGATATCTGACTATACAAAAGAGAATCTTGACATTCTCCCTGCTCTGCTTGTAACGTCGTTTGCCACCTCGCAAGGTGTTTAGCCATATCATCCCCCATCCCTGCATTAATAAGTTTATAAAGTAAGGCCATTGTAGATTTACCCCTAGTATCAAATCTAAAGAGGGATTCTATTGCAAGAAATTATCTTTTTAGTTAAAAAATCCTTTACCTGGAGGTATTTAAAGAAATGATTATTGCCAATATCATATTTCTCCTTAATTTCATCAAAAGAGAGTATTCCCGTTTCAGAGATTAAATTGTCTATGAACAAGATTCCTTTCATATTCCAATCTTTAAAATATGCATCTTGAAATATAACGGGAAGTAATTTATTATTATCAAGGGGGAATACCTGTGTATCCTCCCTATCGAAAACTTTTCCGTACAGCCGTCCAGACCCGGAACGCCCCTAGTAAAACCTTGAATTTAACCCTCTTAAAATAGGCATAATCTATCTGGCGCATTAGAAGGCCTTTAGATTCGGCCCCATAGATTAAGCGATAGATGGAAATTCCCCCGGATCCAAGGTTCTCGCCCCTCAGTAATTCCACCATTTGCTGCAGGGCAGAAGCCCAATAATAGATTTGAAAGTTTGGTACAGACCACCCTCCCCGGTCTCTAGTTAACGTCATATATCTAAGAGCCCTACGAGGGCGTAGTCCAGCCCACAAAAACCAAGAAACTATTTGATTAAGCTTAATGAACCAAGATTTATTAATCTCTAACGGGATTGCTCTAAAATAATAAAGGACCTTAGGTAAAAATATCATTTTAATTACGTTACATCTCCCAATCAAAGTCAGATGAAGATTATTTATCCTTTGGGAATCAGCCTTGAGTCTCTGTAGCAAAGGTTTAAAATTACTTTCAACAATAACTTCCACTTTAGAGCTAATCTCAATACCCAAATATCTGGCAGTTGGTACTACTCTATGATCCAAAAATCGCAAGATGGCGGCTGTGTGAGTGCTGTGAGCGTCTCTCCCCGATCACTCTGCTTTAAAGGCTAATGAAACTCTGAACGAAGAAATGCTTACTTGGAATTATTGACGAAAGCAGGCTGGATGAGTAAGCAGTTATATTTCCACGGACTTTTTCGACGTGCAGCAGTGGCTTTTCCATTCGGTATTCATCGGATCAGGAGCTGCTCGCATCTGTTTGTTTGGAACACCCTGCTCGGGGGCTGGCTGGCCGGGATGCCTCCTCGGAAAAATGTGTTGAAGGAGACGGCGACCGGCGCTAGGACCCAACCTGCATCTGGGAAATTGGCTCTTCCAAGGGGATTGGATGCTCCTCGTTTGACTAGCCAGGAGGCTGTGGAAGGCAGTGACAAGTTGGTTGCCCACGAGCGGCACTCTTCTGATGTCGTAGTACGGCCGAAAGTACAGACGGTTCCCGGGATGTTTTCGGGAAAGGGGGCAAGCGGTAAGCAATCTAAATTGTTACCCCTGGACAGAACTGTGAATAAATCCCTATTGGGGGCAAGAGAGACAGGCAATGGGGAAGGGGTCATTATTAGCGCGGTAATTGGGTCTGCAAATCCCAACACTGAAGCTAATCCCCTTGCTGCTCTTAGCGCTCGGAAATCCCCAGAAATCTCTGGTATTCAATTAGGGGTTATTGACAATAATGGGTTTCAGGAACTGGGGCGGGCTGAGAGGGTTCTGCCGGGTACTCAAAATCAAAAGGACAACATTATTACGACGGCCCCCACTGTGAGCCGAGATCACTGCTCTATACTCCCTGGAACTGAAGATAAAATGCAAAATACACTGGACGGGGAAAAATTCTTTTCATTAACAGATGAATCCGACCATACCAACATCAGCGACATAGAAAATTTAGAACTTGATGCTTCTGGCGATGACACTGATAGCGCCCCTGCTACAACAGATACTTTGAAGAGGGCTGTTAGCCGCACTAAACGTAAGAGTAAGAGCAAAAGCGCCTTTGGCTATGAGAGTGGAACTATACAGTCAGACACTAGTGAGCATCTCCAATGGGACTACTCTGCTACCCCGCTGGATGTTGGGGGTGATGCTGTGGGGGTATCGGGACTTTTATGCAATGATTTTGGGAGCCCAGACAACAAGATAGAGCATACCCCGTCTATGGGGTTAATTTACACTACCCTCAAATCTATGCAATTAGAGGCTCGGCAAGAACATAAGAGAGCGCAGCTGGCTAATAAAAAACTCCAGTGGGCAATAACCAAAACAACGAAAGTCTGTACAGAGATAGCTGAACGAACCTCCGCGTTGGAAGAGCGCGTAGTTGTACTTGAAGCTGGACTAGAGAGCACTGAGCAAAAATCAGTTGCAAAAGAGGCCATGATGACCGATATATTATGGAAATTGGAAGAATCCGGCAACGTCGCAACAATTTGCGACTGTTAGGTATCGAAGAAAATGTCGAGGGGGATGATATACGTGGCTTCGTGCTGAGACTTTTTAAAAGTGCGTTTCCCGATCTATCGCACTGGAATTGGGAAACCGAAATCCAACGTGTTCACCGATTTCCTTGGATGTTGAAAAAGAACTATAATTCTGACCTACATGGAAAACCCCGCGCAATTTTGATCTTTTTTGGTAATTTTTTATTACGCCAGGCAATCTTTGAAAAAGCTAGGCCTGATGCCAAGAAGACAGCTGAAGGACAGACCTTTTTTGTACGGCCAGACTTCTGTCACACGACAGTTGAAAGGAGATGGAGATTGCGCCAAATGATTAGTCCTTTTCAAAAACAGGGATGTGAAGCATATTTGATGAGCCCAGCACGGCTGAAAGTTATTTGTCGTGGGAAAGTTCGAGTATTCACGTCAGAGATACAGGCGCAGACTTATCTACAAGAACTGATAGACGGCAGAACTGGCCTTTGAATTTTCGTTATGAAGTTTGCTTTTTGTCTCCGGGGTTCACTTTATTAGGGGTTTTTTTGTGTGTGTTTTTTCATTTAGATTGGTCGGGGAGCGACTTGGGAGCACAGCGGAACACAGGAGGCATCACAAGGGTCTGAGGACCTTTTTTGCCTTAGTTAAGGGGGGGGAGATGGGGGGGGAGGGTTGGGGGGGTGGGGGGGCTGGAAGGGGGTGGATCCTCAATTGTAGAAGGGCATATTTGCACAATGTTCTTTTTCACTTTTCTGGGCTGTTTGGTTTTAGTTTAAGAATGGCACGCTATTCGGATTTTGTTTTTGTTTGGTTTGGTGTTTTGTTTCCCTTAATATTTGATGGGGGCTCTCAGGATTGCATCTATTAACATATGCGGGTTAAATGATCCTGCTAAAAGGCGTAGGATTAACTATGATCTTCGAATTTTAAAAGCTGATATCATTTGTCTTCAAGAGACTCACATAGAAGCAGGAAGAAGTCGACTTTTGAGCCTTGATGGGTATCAACTGATTTCTTGGACTAGGCAAGATGTTAGGACGAGGGGTGTCGCTATATTTGCTCGACGGGGGCTTGCCGAGTTTCCACGTTTACTTTCAGACAAATATGGCAGATGGGCAATTGTTCAATGTGTAATTGATAATTGTGGGTTTACTTTATGTTCGGTCTATGGACCGGTGCTGGATGACCCTGAGATGCTTATTTGGTTAAATTCTGAATTGGTTGGTTGGCCACTCCCTATCATACTCTGTGGAGATTTTAATATTAACGTGAATTGCCTAATATCTAATCATCCTGACATGATTTATCAGGGTAGGAAACCTAAAGTTTACAAAGCTTTATGTCAATTAAAAGATCTTCATGGGTTAATTGATGTATGGGCTCAACAAGAAAAAGATGACCCTGGGTTTACTTATTTCTCTGCCCCACATAGAACTCACGCCAGGTTGGATTATTTTTTTACTTCCCAGTGTTTGGCTCAGGGCTGTAGGATTACCAAATTCCCAAGAGTAATGTCTGACCATAACCCTTTGGTATTGGAAGTCAATTTTATACGGAAAACCCAAATCAGGCATTGGACTTTCAATAGAGCCTTGTTAAGTGATCATTTTTACATTCAGCATATGGAAAAATGGATTCCTCGGTTTATAGAGGAAAATCTGGGTAGTACCGGTATCCAAAATGTTTGGGATTCATTGAAAGCTGGGATTAGGGGGAAACAATTAAATATGGTTGGGAGTCCCAAAAGAGGAGAAGAAAAAAAATAATGAATTATATGGCACATTGAGGAAGGCTGAGATTGATTTGGCTAAGGTTGTATCTCAGGGAGGGGATATAGAAACCGCACAATCCAAGGTTACTATTGCCAAATCTGCCATCGTTGAGATCTCTGTGACCAAGGCCGCAGGTAGATACTTGGCCTGGCGGTCTAATCTCTACGAGAGTAGTGAGAAGGTAGGACATATGTTAGCGGTACGGGCCAGGGATAAGGAGGTTCAATCGCGAATTACAGAAATTTTGGATCCGGATATCGGCCTAGTTAATGATCCAGCTGCTGTATTATTGGTATTTCAAAAATACTATCAAAAACTATATACGGAAGACATTAAGGACAATAATGGGGTACAAAAAGACATTGAGCAGTATTTTCAAGAGTTAAATACAGAGAAGCTTTCCCTTCAGGATAAAAATATGTTGGATGCCCCAATTAGATTGGAGGAAGTACAATCAGTTGTCAAATCTCTTCCATCTGGTAAAGCCGCCGGAACTGATTATCTTCCCGGCGAATTCTATAAACTATTCGCTTCGCAATTGACCCCAATGCTTTTTGAGATATGTTGTAAAGTTCAAGCTGGAGAAATATCTCCTGATTCATGGCAGACGGCCAGGATTGCGGTATTTTTGAAGAAGGGCAAAATTGCTACGGACCCGGGTTCATATAGGCCCATTACACTAATTAATAGTGACACGAAAATGTATTCTAAAATTTTT
Organism: Calotriton arnoldi; assembly: GCA_963921515.1. Lineage (NCBI taxonomy): Eukaryota > Metazoa > Chordata > Amphibia > Caudata > Salamandridae > Calotriton > Calotriton arnoldi. The sequence continues at coordinate 127,943 of CAWUFW010005451.1, forward strand.
GCAAATAGACTAGCATCGGTAATTAAAAAGATAGTATCTCCCCAGCAGCATGGTTTTGTGCCTGGACGGGAAACGATTGATCATATACGACGGACAATCGCCCTTTTTGATTATACCAAGGTTACAGGAGACCCTATGGCTTTAATTTTATTAGATGCAGAAAAGGCATTTGATAGGGTCTCCTGGCCTTTTTATGGGCAGCTATGTACAATAGTGGATTTGGGGAAAATTTTGTAAGGGCCATTCAAGGCATGTACCGAGACCCTACGGCAGGAATAGCAATGAAGGGAGCAGTGTCAGGGTTAATTAAGATATCACGCGGCACGAGACAAGGATGTCCGTGCTCCCCACTATTATTTGCCATTTATATCGACCCCTTGATCAGGCAAATACTAAATAACGAAAAAATCAATCCTGTATTTGCCAACGGGGGGCTGTGAAAATTTTAGCTTATGCCGACGATTTGGCCATTATAACAGCTACTCCCGGGATCGCCATGGAGGAATTAAAAAGTTTAACTTCACAGTTTAGTAAAGTCTCGGGATATCATTTAAATGAATATAAAACTCAAATTGTTATAAACGAGAACATTATTTTTTTGTAATCATTGGGTTCTTTATTGACCTGCACTCCACCTCATTGCCGCCTGACTCTTAACACCCTGACCTCATACTTTGATACTATTTAACTGCTCTGGCTGGATGATGCACACTCCAAGTTCCTAGATGCACATTTCACAGCTGAGGACATTGTGCAGGTGATTTGCAGGATGCCTGGAGACAAAGCACCGGTCCTGGATGGCCTCACAATAGTCTTTTATAAAGAATATGCCCAAATCCTCGCTCACCATCTTCTGTCTATGTATGAGGAATCCCTTAAATGGGGTGTACTACCTCCCTCACTTCGAGAGGCGCTCATTGTCAGTGTCCTGAAACCTGACAAACTCTCTAAGCTCTGTGACTCCTACAGACCCGTATCCATGATCAATGTGTATTGCCTCACATCTTCTCCCTCTCTTACAGCATATTGTTCACCCAGATCAATCCGGCTTCAACCCTATCAGAGCAACAGCTCATAACCTCTGCTCTTCTCCATACCGTGGACCCCCAGGACGACATGTTGGCGGTTTTGTTCGATGCCACCAAGGAATTTGACTATTTAGAGTGGCCCTATCTCTTTCATCCTCTTGCCTGCATAGGCTTTAGTGATAACTTCTTACGCCTTATTAAACTACTGTATACGCATCTTACAGCCTGCCTGTGGGTAAATGGGGCGATCACTTCTCCCTTTGTGTTGTCTAGGGGAACCCGGCTCTATGTTGCCCATACTATTTGCTATCAGGATGGATACCAAGTTGCAGCAGCACCATTCTCATTGCGGGCTTGCATTCACCCCTCGGAGAATCATAGTATCCATGTATGTGGACAACATCACACTGTACATCTGCAACCCGCAAATTAACCTTGGTCCTGTCATTCGAGAATTATCCCTTTCAGTGGATGTGCCGGAATAACCAGCAACTGGTCCAAGTCTGTGATATTCCCACTTACCCCAAACATGCAACCCTTTGTCACAGAATACCCTCTACAATGGGCCAGGCACCAGTTTGCTACCTGGTAGTTCGGCTCAGAGGAGAACTGAGTGAACCTTGGGGTACAAGTTACGGCAGGCTCATGACGTGGCTGGAGGATTGCATGCAGGCGTGGAAGCAATTGGCGCTGTCCGGGGAGGGGGGGGGAGTTGCGGTTGCCAAAATGTGGTACTCCTAAATTCTTGTACTTATTCATTAACCTTCAACCCCCACTCACGGCCACCTTCCATCGCCACCTCTGTTCCAACCTAATCACATTGGTGTGGGCAGGCAGACAACCCCGGGTTGCATGAGAAGTCATTACTCCCCCCTTTGAGCAAGGTGGCCTGTGCGCCCCAGACATGGATCTATACTTTTATTGTGCACAGGTGCATTTTGCTCACTACTGGCTGCACCACACCCTATTCCAGCCCCATATGGCCCTCAAGCACGATTGCATTGCGCCCTACCCTCTAAACGCAGCATTATATCTACCCCCTAAGCAGTCTCAAACTGAAGTTGATACTGTAGCATTTACTATATGGGCGTGGGATAGGATGAGACAGCGTGAGAAACTGGAATGTATGGTCTGACCGCGCCATTTGCTGGGCACCCATCACTTTACGTGCTGGATGACACAGGGGCCTGGGGACATTTGCGATGGCTCCAGCTCCACAGGATTGGGCATCTCTACTCGAAATGCCACTTCCTCTCACAACATATTCTGGACGACCCATCCCACAGGCCCCTTAATGTGCTTACTAACAGTTTTCTGCTGCCGCTCACGCCATACACAGCACTTTTCCTGGAGCATCACCAACAGTTCACGCTTTAGAGGTGATGCTCGCTAGCATCTCTCCTCATAACCTCGTCATTCACGTATATACCGCAATGCAGGAGAAGGCTCGGATTTGTGTCCTTTCTGCCCAATCCAGTTGGGCTGCAGACTTGGAGGCCCTCATCAGCAAGAGGCAGTGGTGCTACTGCTGCACCCAGTCCACTGCCCTCTCGCCGTACTCTGGAGCAGGTTAATACACTTTAAATATTTCCATAGACTATACTGTACACCCATCCAGATGTGTAGGATGGGCTAGGCGGAAGATGCCTGCTGTCTGCACTGTGGTGCGCCTGCTGTCACCTTACTGCATTTGGCTAGGGAATGTCCTGCGGTTGCGGACTTCTGGGCTGGGGTCTTTGACACTATTGAGATGATTAATGAGTATGCACCCACTTGGACGCTGATGATTGCTCTGTCCAGTTATGTTAAGAACATTCCATAATTTTTGCTCCTCTTGGCTAAATGCAGGGTTGCTATTAACTGGGGTAGGCGTACCACACCCAGGCTTAACCACCAGCTGCGGGATGCGGCCTATTGTTAAGAAGAGCTGGAGTATTACTGGAAAAGAATGCCTGTGAAATCGAGACGAGAGACATCTGGGCCTCAATGGTGACTTTCCTGGTGACGGGGGGAGGGGGTGTCATCACCACAGAGACAGACAGGCCCTGTGCAGATGATCCTTTGCTTACCTCACCCACACTTCAGTTTGTCCATGATACTGACTGGTGAGATGCCACCGAGCTCTGACCCTGGCTCACTTGGATACAGGCTTATATTTCAGTCAGGTCTGATGAGCGGGTCCACTTGCTTGAACGACTGCATTTTGCACAGACAAACTATTTCATTAGGATGTAACTCCATGTTATCAACCGATTTATGTCATTGTACTTCGGCTTGCTATGTGACCTCGAAATTACTTTTCGTGTAACTCATCTTGTGCACTGTTGTGTTTTCTACTTAAAACCAATAAATAAAAAAAGCTTACTGACGATATGGATTTAAGTGCTTTTCTTCTGGGGCGCATCCTGTAAAAGAATAAAATATTTCTATATACACTGTAATATATGCTGCTATAAAAGAAGAGCATGCATACTCTGAAAAAGAAGCTCCTGAAAGAATTGGAGAAACTGACAAAGCAAAGCATATTTAAAGTTTTTCAAACACTTTCCAAACATATACATAATCTCAATCATTACTTCTGCCTTCAATCTTTTAAAAGAAGTCCTGAATCTCCTGAAAAAAGGGCAGCTCAAATGTAGGCATTAACATAATTAAATTGGGAATTACAAATTTTGAAAAAACATTAAATGCCATGGAAGCGCATAAATGAATCAGCCGGGTTTGTCACCTATAATTTAACCTCAAGGTAGACTTCATGTAACTTCAATCAATGGAGCTGATAGCACTTTATCTTATGTGGCTCCCGCATGGTGTAATCTTGCCAATCGCTGCTTTTCACTTCTATGATTGTCAAAAACACGTCTTTAAATTGGGATGAAAAAACACACAATGCTTTTCATTAACACACCTGGATGTTCCCTTTCGAGTTCAGCTGCTAGAAGAAATACAATCCTGCTTTCATTAACTCATTGGCATGCACTAACCCACAGGGACATAGCTCCTTTGTGACTCTTTATCACTCTGCCCAGCACATGTAACCCTTTAATGCTACTTCCTTGCTTGTAAACTCCTTGCTGCACCAGTTTCATTCATCCTATCTCATAGCACAATTCTAGGAAACGGTTCATATTTAATTAGAACAAATTAATCAGGCTGTGGGTTGACTCCGGATTTTATATGAGTTAAATATTCAAAAGAAGGGAGCCCTATCTTCGCACTCAGCACTTTTCTCCTCTACCGGGGACTCCATCCCCAACGAACCTTGCGGCAGGGGCCGCCAACGAGAGCGGTTACATGCCTGGAGGCACTTAAAGGCAGCATATCTTTGCATTCAGCACTTTTCTCCTCTACCGGGGACTCCATCCCCCTACGAACCTTGCGGCAGGGGCCACCAACGAGAGTAATTAAACAACAAACCAAGAAAGTCAAGGAGGGTCCTAGGGAAATTTAAAGACCTGCAAAGGATTATTCCCCCAATCAAAAACTGGTCATAACAACTATGGAATCCTTGGGTCTAATCAAAAAACAATATTGCAAGGTGAAAAACTACCAGAAGTCATCACAATGTACCAATACGCACCAACTAAGAAAAGCTCCCTTTTAGGACGAAATCCCTCACTCACCAGAGGTGACATGCTTCGTCATATGGGATTCTCCTCTCAAAAGAAAACCTAGTTTCTTTGAGGGCTACAACCCCCTCTCTGATAGGGAGGAGCTCAGGGATGTTTTATTAGGATATCTCTAAATCCTCATGTGATGAACAAAAAAATTATGAGCGAGGGCGCAGCGCAAAGAAAACGTGTGAAATGTGAAAGATAAAACTGGCTAGTGAGCTCAAATTATACAATTTATTCGTATGCACCCACTGTCAGGATTAAAAACAGTGCACCAGCGGTATAGATTTAACCCGCATTCGTGCGGTGGACGATGATGGTCAACATGTTTCAGCCAACAAGACCCAAACTCGTTGGGCCTGGCTTTCGTCAGGACCTACAGAAAATGCTGCTGCTGCTGCTAAATATTTTCAAAGTGAAAAAAGAAAGGATACATCAGATTTTTCTATATCCAATTGCTTCAGTGGTGACTTGACCTAATGGGAATAAAAGCAACGGATTCAGTGCCATGGTACATAGGTGATACTTTTTATGTATATTGTGTGTAACTATTAAAAAGACACACTCACCCGCTATAGCTGGGTAAGAAACTCCACCTCAACCTGGCAACAGCTCAGGATGGGGGCACCGCTCTACGGAAAAATTTAAACAACAATGCAGTGTCACTTGCACAGCATGTACTCCCTGTGACTTCATAGTAGAATTAATAATGTCACTAGTTTCAACTCATATGAGTTTGAACATTAATCTTAACAAACAACGAGCAAACTTGTGTAACATATCTCATAGAACTAGAAAGTTCCAAGTAGAAAGAAGATTAAAAAAAAACAAGAATGGCGGGGTAAAATCCAAACTCTCTGCATTGAGGCTCTCTAAACATATGGGAGGTCTCTAAACATATGTTGGGGCACTCAGCCTAATGACGAAGATCCAACCCCTTAAATAGTAGTGGACATCCCCCCATTGGTAAGGGCCTGCATAGATCCTGCTGTGTTAGTCGTATTAATTAAATTGCAAGATGCACATTACCCCTGACTTCTCTTTTAAAGAAAAAGACGATGTAACCGAGGGGAAATCTCAAAGCAGACTGTAGCCGGCCAAAACTCGAAAATGCGATAAAGCGCTATATAGCTAAACCGGCAAAGTGTATAGTACAACAAAACAAACGACACGACACTCACCTCTCCGTCTGTACTCCACGCTTCAGTGAGCCTGTGACCGGAGGTGAAGTGTCTAAGGCAAGAGTACTCCCTTTTATAATAACCTCATCTACAGATAAGTCGCAGGTGTGTCAGGACCGTCAAGTCAAACGGAGCCTGCTTCAACGGCAGAACACTGCACCATCGCGCATGCGCCCTGCAGTTTATTGAAATGCATAAAGTTTTTGATATTGATAACCAACTTAGGTTAATCAAAAAGTCTTCAAATATAATTCATAACTATGGGAAACAACAACTGAATAAACTATATGCGCCCGCGTTTGTCAGCGCTCTATTTACAAGTATTTTTAAAAAAACACTCGAGTGCAAAACCAAAGGCGTGACACTAACCAATGTCGAAATCCTGCATTGGGCATGCGTTAAAAGAGATACACTGCGTCTTTGTTCACGTGCATCTACTGATGCTCTTATTCACTAAACTCTAACTCATTACAGGCTGAACCGTGTGCAAAAAAATTAATGTTGAATGAGGAAATGGAAAAACCTCATAAAGATAGCACAAGTGCTGAAAATTAAAACAAGCACATTTCTACTTTAAACAGAAAAATAAAGTATAATAAGTTTAGGGCAGCCCCATACTATTTAGAGGTCTATTATTCAATTTGTACAGTAAGTCATTAAAACAATAGACCATACCAGATGGAATGGCTATCTATAATGCTAATAGGGGTAAGATGTAATAGACCCTTACTAAAGAGCAAATAATGGCAAAAGGTGCTGAACCCTGAAAAGGTACAATCTGTTATCATTATAATGCTACCCAAGGAATTTCATCGTTCAGACCTGTATTGTCACTATTCAATATGTGTACCCACCATTGTTCCCGTCTGAACAAAAATGTTTTAATATCAGAGATATGAGTGGGAATAAATGGTTTTTCAAGAACTGTCCATTTCAGATCCTGTGGGGAATGATTAACCCTGAGAAAGTGACTAGTCAGCTTAGTGGAGGATTTCTTGCACCGAATTGTGCTTTTATGTTCCAAGATGCGGGTTTTGATCTTGCGTGTAGTCATCCCCACATAGCGGAGTGAGCATGGACATGTGATCAAGTAAATCAACTTCTCACTGCTGCAGTTGGTATGGGTGGAGAGTATCCATGGTCTCATAGAGCCGATATCAATCTCGGTGGTATGGGTTGTTTGCGGACAGGCTGCACATGATCCACAAGGAAAATGGCCTTTCACAGGTGGTAATCCCCAAAGAGTATCCTGTTGTACTGCCTTCATATAGCGTGGTCGTGTGTGTACTACACTATCTTTAATGTTAGAACTACGCTTGAATGCGAAAAGAGGTCGTGGTAAAGTTTCAGTCCCAATGTTCAAAATCTTCCAATTTGAAAGAATGCTTTCCTTGATTTTGTTTGAAAAGCTGCAGAATGTATTAACACACGTCAACCTATTGTCTTTCTCTTTGGGTTCGCTAGATTCTAATAGTGCTGTCCTGTTGTTGTTGGCTGCACGTTTCCAAGATCTTTTGATAAGTTTCTTTGGATAATGACGAGCTTGCAATTCGTCCGACAATTTTTGTGCATGTTCTTGATGTTTCATAGTTGTTGAACAGTTCCTTTTAATACGCAAAAATTGCCCGAATGGCAAATTATCTCACAGAGACTTCGGATGGAAACTCTCAAAAGACAAAAGTGAGTTTCTAGACATAGGTTTCCTATACAATTCGGTACTTAAACCACCTTCTGCAGGGAAAATCCTAACATCCAGGAAAGGTAAACTGCTTTTGCTGTACTCGCAGGTGAAATTCAAATAAACATTTCTGTTGTTAAGCCATTCTTTGAACTCAATGATCGATGTTGATGTCCCTCTCCAAATGACCAACACATCATCAATATATCGCTTCCATAAGCGAATGTGTGCTATATATGGATTCTGGTCACTGAAAATGTGGTCCTGTTCAAAAATGTGAACATAAAGATTAGCTAAACTGGGGGCGAAACGCTCCCCATTGAAGTGCCCGAAGTTTGGAGAAATAATTGATCCTCATACTTGAAGAAATTCTCCTTCATCGCCCGACGGGCGCAATTCATGATAAATGACACAGGGGTGATCATGTCTATAACTTTATTGCGCAGTAATGTCTCTATGGTGTTCAATGTTTCATCTTGCGGAATGCACGTATATAACGATTCCACATCGAACGATACGAGGAAATCACATTCAGTGTCGAATTGCAGATCTTCAACCAAACACAGTACATCTTTCGTATCCTTTAAGTAAGTAGGCATGTCGCTTACCAAAGGCCTTAGGAAATGATCCACAAAAGTGGAGAGTGGTTCAAGCAAAGAACCCAGCCCTGAGATAATCGGGCGACCTGGAGGCGGTATCTGATTCTTATGCACCTTAGGAAGTGCATAAAAATAAGGAATTATCGGATGGACCTTAATCAAAAAAATGGCCTCTTGTGCTGTTATCCAGCCATTCAAAAGTGCCTCATCCACTAATATTTTTATTTCCTTTTGTAATCTCTCAGTCGGATCCTCTCTTAAGATGGTATAAAAGCGGGTATCCTCAAGTTGTCTAAGACACTCAGTACGATAAGACGAGGTGTCCATTACAACAATGGCCCCCCCCCCTGTCCGCGGGTTTAATTGTTATCGTGTCATCACTGGCCAAAGTGTTCATTGCTTGACGTTCTTGTCTCGTCAGATTCTGGTATTGTCTTAGTACTAGTACAAATGGATCCCCCTCGAACACCGAAAGACCGTCACTCACGCCCTGGTCACCAGCAGACTCGACTACGGCAACGCACTCTACGCCGGAATAAACAAAAACCTCACATTTTTTAACAGGACCACATTTTCAGTGACCAGAATCCATATATAGCACACATCCGCTTATGGAAGCGATATATTGATGATGTGTTGGTCATTTGGAGAGGGACATCAACATCGATCATTGAGTTCAAAGAATGGCTTAACAACAGAAATGTTTATTTGAATTTCACCTGCGAGTACAGCAAAAGCAGTTTACCTTTCCTGGATGTTAGGATTTTCCCTGCAGAAGGTGGTTTAAGTACCGAATTGTATAGGAAACCTATGTCTAGAAACTCACTTTTGTCTTTTGAGAGTTTCCATCCGAAGTCTCTGCGAGATAATTTGCCATTCGGGCAATTTTTGCGTATTAAAAGGAACTGTTCAACAACTATGAAATATCAAGAACATGCACAAAAATTGTCGGACCAATTGCAAGCTCGTCATTATCCAAAGAAACTTATCAAAAGATCTTGGAAACGTGCAGCCAACAACAACAGGACACACTATTAGAATCTAGCGAACCCAAAGAGAAAGACAATAGGTTGACGTGTGTTAATACATTCTGCAGCTTTTCAAACAAAATCAAGGAAAGCATTCTTTCAAATTGGAAGATTTTGAACATTGGGACTGAAACTTTACCACGACCTCTTTTCGCATTCAAGCGTAGTTCTAACCTTAAAGATAGTGTAGTACACACACGACCACGCTATATGAAGGCAGTACAACAGGATACTCTTTGGGGATTACCACCTGTGAAAGGCCATTTTCCTTGTGGATCATGTGCAGCCTGTCCGCAAACAACCCATACCACCGAGATTGATATCGGCTCTATGAGACCATGGATACTCTCCACCCATACCAACTGCAACAGTGAGAAGTTGATTTACTTGATCACATGTCCATGCTCACTCCGCTATGTGGGGAGGACTACACACAAGATCAAAACCCGCATCTTGGAACATAAAAGCACAATTCGGTGCAAGAAATCCTCCACTAAGCGGACTAGTCACTTTCTCAGGGTTAATCATTCCCCACAGGATCTGAAATGGACAGTTCTTGAAAAACCATTTATTCCCACTCATATCTCTGATATTAAAACATTTTTGTTCAGACGGGAACAATGGTGGGTACACAAACTGAATAGTGACAATACAGGTCTGAACGATGAAATTCCTTGGGTAGCATTATAATGATAACAGATTGTACCTTTTCAGGGTTCAGCACACCTTTTGCCATTATTTGCTCTTTAGTAAGGGTCTATTACATCTTACCCCTATTAGCATTATAGATAGCCATTCCATCTGGTATGGTCTATTGTTTTAATGACTTACTGTACAAATTGAATAATAGACCTCTAAATAGTATGGGGCTGCCCTAAACTTATTATACTTTATTTTTCTGTTTAAAGTAGAAATGTGCTCGTTTTAATTTTCAGCACTTGTGCTATCTTTATGAGGTTTTTCCATTTCCTCATTCAACATTATTTTTTTTTTAGTGTATAAGAGCAGCAGTAGATGCACGTGAACAAAGACGCAGTGTATCTCTTTTAACGCATGCCCAATGCAGGATTTCGACATTGGTTAGTGTCACGCCTTTGGTTTTGCGCTCCAGTTTTTTTTTTTAAATACTTGTAAATAGAGCGCTGACAAACGCGGGCGCATATAGTTTATTCAGTTGTTGTTTCCCATAGTTATGAATTATATTTGATGACTTTTTGATTAACCTAAGTTGGTTATCAATATCAAAAACTTTATGCATTTCAATAAACTGCAGGGCGCATGCGCGATGGTGCAGTGTTCTGCCGTTGAAGCAGGCTCCGTTTGACTTGACGGTCCTGACACACCTGCGACTTATCTGTAGATGAGGTTATTATAAAAGGGAGTACTCTTGCCTTAGACACTTCACCTCCGGTCACAGGCTCACTGAAGCGTGGAGTACCGACGGAGAGGTGAGTGTTGCGTCGTTTGTTTTGTTGTACTATACACTTTGCCGGTTTAGCTATATAGTGCTTTATCGCATTTTCGAGTTTTGGCCGGCTACAGTCCGCTTTGAGATTTCCCCTCGGTTACATCGTCTTTCTTTAAAAGAGAAGTCAGGGGTAATGTGCATCTTGCAATTTAATTAATACGACTAACACAGCAGGATCTATGCAGGCCCTTACCAATGGGGGGGATGTCGTCCACTACTATTTAAGGGGTTGGACCTTCGTCATTAGGCTGAGTGCCCTAACATTTGTTTAGAGACCTCCCATATGTTTAGAGAGCCTCAATGCAGAGAGTTTGGATTTTAGCCCGCCATTCTTGGTTTTTTTTTATCTTCTTTCTACTTGGAACTTTCTAGTTCTATGAGATATGTTACACAAGTTTGCTCGTTGTTTGTTAAGATTAATGTTCAAACTCATATGAGTTGAAACTAGTGACATTATTAATTCTACTATGAAGTGACACTGCATTGTTGTTTAAATTTTTCCGTAGAGCGGTGCCCCCATCCTGAGCTGTTGCCAGGTTGAGGTGGAGTTTCTTACCCAGCTATAGCGGGTGAGTGTGTCTTTTTAATAGTTACACACAATATACTTTTTATGTATCACCTATGTACCATGGCACTGAATCCGTTGCTTGTATTCCCATTAGGTCAAGTCACCACTGAAGCAATTGGATATAGAAAAATCTGATGTATCCTTTCTTTTCTCACTTTGAAAATATTTAGCAGCAGCAGCAGCATTTTTTGTAGGTCCTGACGAAAGCCAGACCCAACGAGTTCGGGTCTTGTTGGCTGAAACATGTTGACCATCATCGTCCACCGCACGAATGCGGGTTAAATCTATACCGCTGGTGCACTGTTTTTAATCCTGACAATGGGTGCATACGAATAAATTGTATAATTTGAGCTCACTAGCCAGTTTTATCTTTCACATTTCACACGTTTTCTTTGCGCTGCGCCCTCGCTCATAATTTTTTGTTCATCACATGAGGATTTAGAGATATCCTAATAAAACATCCCTGAGCTCCTCCCTCTCAGAGAGGGGGTTGTAGCCCTCAAAGAAACTAGGTTTTCTTTTGAGAGGAGAATCCCATATGATGAAGCATGTCACCTCTGGTGAGTGAGGGATTTCGTCCTAAAAAGGGAGCTTTTCTTAGTTGGTGCGTATTGGTACATTGCGTTGACTTCTGGTAGTTTTTCACCTTGCAATATTGTTTTTTGTTTTTGATTAGACCCAAGGATTCCATAGTTGTTATCACCAACGAGAGTAGTCACGCGCCCGGAGGCGCTTAAAGGCAGCAAAGGGCTCCCTCCGTGCGGGACGCGCCCGTCAGAGCCTGAAGGAGGCTGGGCAGGGGCTCCTCTCCGACACCTGGACCCCAGGACTACCATGTTTCATCATTGAGGTATAGTGCCACTTTCTTGTTATTAACATCCTATGGGGCACTAAAATGAGCAAGCGGAAGACCATAAATGACCAGCGAGGGACGGGGGTAGCAGGAACACTCAACGCTTTTCTCTCGAGGGGTGAGTCAGTCCTCACTCAAGAGATCGAGATAACGGAGCACCGGTTATCTATGGAGCCCTTGATCTCGCAGAAACGTTCCTCACTTGGTAGTCATTTTAAGGGCAATATTCCTTTACATCCCCCCCAATCTCCACTAATACAACACATGGCGTCAGATTTACAAACCCCTATACCCACTCAACTACCAAATGGGCCTAATATAGTTACACGGGGCCAGGTTGCTAAAATCCGGCAAGATAACAACAACGGGCACCCAACAAAAAGAAGAAAGGGTCGGGGGCTGCAAAAACAAAAATCTGCAACAGTTACTAATAGTGGAGAAAGAGAACGCAAATTTGGGCCAATCTCTGTATTGAGGACTAATGACTCTGTTATATTGCCTCCAAGGATGAACGATGAGGACTTCTGGAAAAGGCTAGAGACTATGGTTTCTGTTCTTATTAATCCTCTGTCACTAAAATTAACTCAAATTGAAGACAGACTTGCAAAAATCGAGGGGATGGCTATAAGTAATTGTTCAATTGCCCTGGGTATGTGCCCTGGAGGGGGTCATGGGTCTTTGGAAAAACCGGGGTCGGGAGCTGGGGTTAATCCAATTGCAACCAACTCTGAGGGCATCCAACCGCACTATGCAAACATTAATGATGGTGCTGTTGAAGCCACAGCTCGACCTCACTGGCTAATGCCACCCCCCAACGCCTAGAATCTATTGGGCATCTGCCTAATACAGAAGGTCCCATAATTCCGTGTATACGGGAGGGTAGCATCTCTAATAGGACCTTATCAAATATACGGGCACCACCGTTGGGAGACGGAGGGAGAGAGGCCCACACCCAGCAACAGCAAAGGCCTAACCCGAGTCAACTCATCAAGCAAAATTAGTCCCTGCACCTTCCGCCAGAAGCCACTCCGTATACGATTGTATTGGCAAATGTCCCTCCCCTCCTGTTCATGCCTGTGAACCTTGGACCTCTCTAAGGAATAAGTCACTACATTAGCTGAGTACTGGAACTGGCCTAACTGATATCCTCTTCTCTGAATTTAAAATGGCTAGAATAGGATGGGTCAGTAAAACAAGTAAATATTTTTCAGGTGATTGTGTGGTCCTAACCTTTAGATCCCCCCATTTGGTGCAGACTATCCTTGATAGGGCTGGTAATCATGCGACCTCGGCCCAGGAAATTAACATTCTACCCCTTGGGTATTTTTATCAACCTTCAAGGGTACAGTGGTTCAGACCCATGGAGGAGAGTTACTCAGGTATAACGCAGCATAGGTACAGGGTCCCGGTCAATAATCGTTCGGATATCTTCAATACCTTAGAAGACAGACTGACTAACTCAATCTATAGATCCTCAACCTATTCAAAAGGAGGACCCTAATACTAATAGACCTGGCAAATTAAATACATGTAGAACCATCGCTGACTATGTATATAAAGAAATAAATACTCACGCCTTACTACCGGCCCACTCTAATCTGAGAGAAGAGTTTTTGGGTACTAAACATCCAATCGAGGGCCTTATACACATCCCAGTCATCAGCCCTAATCAAGCATTTTCCTCCAACTGAGCATTAATCCCTGAAAATGCCACTGCAGTGAAGCCCACATGTAAAACCTATAGTGTTTCCTGTAATCTGGTTTTCTGGAATATCTCTGGTATACGTTCAAAGTTGAATAACCCTTTATGCTGCAACTTCATATCAGAGTTCGATATACTGTGCTTCCAAGAAACCTGGGCAAAGGATATAGTACATATCAATGGCTTTAAAACTTTTCACACAGCAGCTGTTGATGTGGTTTGTGGGAGGGCAAAGGGTGGGCTGCGCACCTACGTATCCAATAGGGTGAATGCGAGTAAAATTGAGTTATGCATAGAAGAAATTAATTACCAACTGATTTTACTCAATATTGACAAGAAGCAATGTATCGCCCTGAAAAACTTTTATAATAACATCCCCCCGGACCAGACTGGAGCAGTTGTGAAGAAATTGGGCAATGACCTGAAAACAATCTATAGCAATAACGCAAAGGATACACTCTTGATCTTCGGAGGTGATTTTAACTCTGCGCTATGCTCAAATGACGGGGGGGGGGAACAATGTGGTTTTATAAATGAGGATGGGACTAGCCATACACATTTTCGACAATCTAAACTTGGTGAACTACTTAACGAAGTGATGTTTGGTCTTGATTTAGGGTTCGCAAATGAGCTATGTGTCCCACCTGTCCCCTTGAGGCATACCTTTAACGGTAGAGGATGCTCTACAACCATAGATTATATATTGCTGTCAAATAGTCACTCAAGTAGAGTTAAACTATTTACTACCTATGACAATTCACTAAGCGACCACTTCCCACTAAGTATTACTGTTTCACTGCGGAAAACGCAATTTGGAAGTGGGGAAAAAATTGCACACGTCGCACAAAACGTAAACATTAATAACATTAATGGTTATTCACTGCGTTGGTCGATGGTGGATCCCTTAGATACCTTAAAACAAGTGATAACTAGGTATAAATTAGCCTTCGAAGTCTGTTTGAGTGAAACACCCACACCTGATAGTGTTTTAACTTCTTTTCAAGAAATCTAGGGAGCTATTAAAGATGCCCTATTTGTTAAGAATAGCAAAATAGGAAGAAAGCAACATGGGTGGTTTGACTCTAAATGTACACAAGCCTACACTAATTTAAAACGTGTTAATACATAAGACTCCCAGAAATCTAAATGATGTGAGACAGGCTAGAGGGGCCTAAAGGCTAGCACTAAAGAAACGTAAAGCAACTGTGAGAAATGATGCTTGGCTAGCATTGCATGATACCTCCCTTTTCAAAGATAGCGCGGCCTTTTAGAAAGTTGTGAAATCCCCCTTCTTGATATCTAGAGATGGCCCGACCATTGAAATAGCTATTACAGAAGAGCAATGGATCGAGCACTTCTCCATGATGCACAATCGTGGTTTGAGTGCTGATTCTTCAGATAGCTAACTGTAAGGAGATGTTGCTTTGGCACCCCTAATCCACCATAACGATCTCCAGTTTACTTTGGAGGAGGTCAATCGTGCCATATTGGCAAGTATAGGGGGTAAGGCCCCTGGGCCGGATGGGGTCCCAGTAGACTTATACAAGTCAAACACGATGCTATGGGGCCCGCTATTAACCTAGGTAATCAATGCAAGCTGTTCTTCCCATTTTATAACAAGCTGGCCGGAATCTATCATAGTGCTTATTTTAAAAAAGGGGGATCGTCAGGATCCTGGCTGCTACAGGCCAGTACTATTAGACTCCCTGGTAAAAGTGACTGGTCGAATCATTTTAGAACGACTGCATGACTGGGCCGAGGACAACAAGGTTGTCTCTGATATTCAATACGGCTTTCGTGAGGGCTTAGGAACTGTCGAACAGAGTTTAAATTTATATATCATCGTAGGGAAGTATACTCGGGCCAAGAAGGGTAGGCTGTTTTTAGCATTTGTGGATCTCCCAGCAGCCTTTGACTGCGTTAGGCACAATAAGCTCTGGAAGATCCTCGAGGATCTGGGAGTGGAAAAACAAATTATTAATTTTCTTAGACGGCTGTATAGCGATGCTAAGTGTGGTTTGGTGTAAATGGTGACTGTTCTGCCCCGTTTCCAATAAGGAGGGGGGTAAGGCAAGGCTGCGTGCTAGCCCCCTTTCTCTTTAACCTTTATATAAATGGCTTGTGCAAGGCACTGATAAAGGATTGCCAAGATCGTCCGCAGATAGGTGGACGCCCCATACCGTCTCTCCTATATGCGGACGATGCAGTCCTAATGCCTCACACTCAAGTGGGACTGCAAAGGGTTTTAAACAGTTTTTCACTTTTTATTTCCAACCTGGGACTTAGGGTAAACACATCGAAAACTTTTATTATGAGATGTGGTAACGGCAGCCAAAAGTTCAGGGACATGCACATAGACAAGCAAAAGAAGAGTTTACTAAGAGATTTTCTTATCTTGGTATTCTTTTTGACCGAAATGACTCTTGGTGCCAAGCGGTGCAAGCAAAAAAAATTGTCATTCATGAAGACCACAGCTGCCCTTGCTAATTTTTCAAGAAAGTTGGGTAAGAGGCCGCCAGTGGAGCTTTTAGAGATTTACAAGGCAAAATGCGTCTCCACGGCGATGTATGGTGCGGGATTTGAGGTTATGCCGATTTACACCCTTTACAAATAGTGGAAAATGCGTTTTTAAGATATATTTTTGCAGTCCCGAACAGCATATCCTCGTACGTCTGCCACTCAGAATTAGGCATGCCATATATTTCAGATCTTATAAAAATGGAACCCATTCTCCAATGGCACAGGATATGGTTATCGACAAAAAACGTGCTTAATCAGGACAGTTTTATTCTGGAAGGGGCTTTAACCATCCCGTGGCTAAGGTATGTCCGGAATTTCATGCGTGATCTGGGCCACTTAAATTATTACACTAAGCCTAGTACCATGTCTACCAGCACAAGAAAAGAGAAAAAAAAAAAAAAAGAGGGCCTAATGTTGCTAGAAACACTCAGGCTATTGTCAGAGATCACAAAGCCTACCGTACTGTCTAACCAACGGATTTTAATAACTTTCAGTATTCAACCATATTTAAAAACTGTACTGGGTGGTTATGACAGGTTCTTGCTGACACGATTCAGACTTGGGATCTTACATAGATTTATAAGTTTCCCAAAAATGAAAGACTGGTCACGAACAATGCATTTATGTCCCTGCGATGACCATTCAGAACAATCAACTTTGCATGCTTTTTTATTTTGTAAATTTTATGATGAAGTTAGGAAAATGTGGGTTGTTCCAATTTTAAAATCTTTGGGTATCAGACAATGTCAGCCTGCGTTTATTGTATTACAGTCTTTGGAAAATGAACTTATAGTTTGGAGGGTAGCAATGTTTCTAATGAGTGCATTTAATTGCAGGAAACGTATAGTATTATGAATGGCTGGCCCCATTATGGAAAAAGGGACAGCAATTAAATGAATTAATTTTATATTTGATGTTTTTACTTTTCTGTGTATTGTATGTGGTTTATGTGGTTTTATGATTGTCTACGACAGTAATCGAATAAAGCTTTGTATGATTTGATTTGATTTATTCAAAAGACAATAAAATGTTGAGGTATTACATTGTATCCTCTTTAAGTGAAAACTATTTGAAAGTGTTCCCTGGCCATAAGTAGATATATTAAATACGAGCTTTGATAAATGAAACAGTCTTGTTGCAAATCTGACATTAAAAAGGTGCCTTTAACCTTTACAGGAAACGTTTGCCCAGTCTACATTTCAAGTTCAGCAACTTCTGCACACTCATACTCAATTGCAGGCTCATTTTGCTGTATTAATAAACACAATATTAAATGCTTCAAACACAACAGACATAATTCACATTTTTAAAACCATTGGATCTTGTGTGCTAAGTGGCTTTAACACGATTTTTGGATTTATTCATTCCTTCCTCAATTCTTTGTTTTCAAATCTGTCTGGTGGAATATCAACTGCACTTCTTTTAGTTGGTTATTCAATTCTTAATTTTTCCTAGTAAAGAAATATAGCAGCATGAATGCCAACATGAATAAAAGTAGTTCCTACCCGACTGAATTCCGAGTGGGTTGGTGCATGACGTGAAGCAGTGGCATTCGACTTTGGAGGAGACCTGCCTACCAGGTTAAGTGAGAAATGAACTTTGTCTAAAGTGACATCGCACACCCTCAAAGAAGCTATATTCAATAAGGTTCCAATGCAATCACCTATGACTACCCCATTAAGAATGTGTGACATTACAACACATTACCATGCATGACTGTTCAACGCAGCCTTTACCACAAATGCCTTTTCAACGCAGCCTTTACCACGCATGCCTTTTCAACGCAGCCTTTACCCCGCATGCCTTTTCAATGCAGCTTTTACCACGCATGCTTTTTCAACGCAGCCTTTACCACGCATGCCTTTTCAACGCAGCCTTTACCACGCATGCCTTTTCAACGCAGCCTTTACCACGCATGCCTTTTCAATGCAGCCTTTACCCCGCATGCCTTTTCAACGCAGCCTTTACCAGGATGCCTCAGTAACGGTGCTGAAGTAAATTTTTCTTTCAATCTGGTGAAAGCTTGAGCTGCCTTGTCTGACCAAGAAAAAGCCTGTCCTTTTTGTAACAGTTTAGTGATAGTCACAACAGTTTCTGCAAACTGAGGGATAAAGCGCCTATAAAAGTTGGCGAATCCCAACACTTTTTGTACTTCCTTAACAGACGTCGGTTCTGGCCAATCCAATATGGCACTCACTTTCTTTGGATCCATCATTTTGCCAGCTGGTGACAAACAATACCCTAAAAAAATTCTTCAGTATTAAATATGCACTTCTCCTGCTTTGATAAATGAAACAGTCTTGTTGCAAATCTGACATTAAAAAGGTGTCTTTAACCTTTACAGGAAACATTTGCCCAGTCTACATTTCAAGTTCAGCAACTTCTGCACACTCATACTCAATTGCAGGCTCATTTTGCTGTATTAATAAACACAATATTAAATGCTTCAAACACAACAGACATAATTCACATTTTTAAAACCATTGGATCTTGTGTGCTAAGTGGCTTTAACACGATTTTTGGATTTATTCATTCCTTCTTTAATTCTTTGTTTTCAAATCTGTCTGGTGGAATATCAAGTGCACTTCTTTTAGTTGGTTATTCAATTCTTAATTTTTCCTAGTAAAGAAATATAGCAGCATGAATGCCAACATGAATAAAAGTAGTTCCTACCCGACTGAATTCCGAGTGGGTTGGTGCATGACGTGAAGCAGCGGCATTCGACTTTGGAGGAGACCTGCCTACCAGGTTAAGTGAGAAATGAACTTTGTCTAAAGTGACATCGCACACGCTCAAAGAAGCTATATTCAATAAGGTTCCAATGCAATCACCTATGACTACCCCAGTAAGAATGTGTGACATTACAACACATTACCATGCATGACTGTTCAACGCAGCCTTTACCACACATGCCTTTTCAACGCAGCCTTTACCATGCATGCCTTTTCAACGCAGCCTTTACCACGCATGCCTTTTCAACGCAGCCTTTACCACGCATGCCTTTTCAATGCAGCCTTTACCACGCATGCCTTTTCAACGCAGCCTTTACCACGCATGCCTTTTCAATGCAGCCTTTACCACGCATGCCTTTTCAACGCAGCCTTTACCAGGCATGCCTTTTCAACGCAGCCTTTACCAGGATGCCTCAGTAACGGTGCTGAAGTAAATTTTTCTTTCAATCTGGTGAAAGCTTGAGCTGCCTTGTCTAACCAAGAAAAAGCCTGTCCTTTTTGTAACAGTTTAGTGATAGTCACAACAGTTTCTGCAAACTGAGGGATAAAGCGCCTATAAAAGTTGGCGAATCCCAACACTTTTTGTACTTCCTTAACAGACGTCGGTTCTGGCCAATCCAATATGGCACTCACTTTCTTTGGATCCATCATTTTGCCAGCTGGTGACAAACAATACCCTAAAAAATTCTTCAGTATTAAATATGCACTTCTCCTGCTTTGATAAATGAAACAGTCTTGTTGCAAATCTGACATTAAAAAGGTGTCTTTAACCTTTACAGGAAACGTTTGCCCAGTCTACATTTCAAGTTCAGCAACTTCTGCACACTCATACTCAATTGCAGGCTCATTTTGCTGTATTAATAAACACAATATTAAATGCTTCAAACACAACAGACATAATTCACATTTTTAAAACCATTGGATCTTGTGTGCTAAGTGGCTTTAACACGATTTTTGGATTTATTCATTCCTTCTTTAATTCTTTGTTTTCAAATCTGTCTGGTGGAATATCAACTGCACTTCTTTTAGTTGGTTATTCAATTCTTAATTTTTCCTAGTAAAGAAATATAGCAGCATGAATGCCAACATGAATAAAAGTAGTTCCTACCTGACTGAATTCCGAGTGGGTTGGTGCCTGACGTGAAGCAGCGGCATTCGACTTTGGAGGAGACCTGCCTACCAGGTTAAGTGAGAAATGAACTTTGTCTAAAGTGACATCGCACACCCTCAAAGAAGCTATATTCAATAAGGTTCCAATGCAATCACCTATGACTACCCCAGTAAGAATGTGTGACATTACAACACATTACCATGCATGACTGTTCAACGCAGCCTTTACCACACATGCCTTTTCAACGCAGCCTTTACCACGCATGCCTTTTCAACGCAGCCTTTACCACGCATGCCTTTTCAACGCAGCCTTTACCACGCATGCCTTTTCAATGCAGCCTTTACCACGCATGCCTTTTCAACGCAGCCTTTACCAGGCATGCCTTTTCAACGCAGCCTTTACCAGGCATGCCTTTTCAACGCAGCCTTTACCACGCATGCCTTTTCAATGCAGCCTTTACCACGCATGCCTTTTTAACGCAGCCTTTACCAGGCATGCCTTTTCAACGCAGCCTTTACCAGGATGCCTCAGTAACGGTGCTGAAGTAAATTTTTCTTTCAATCTGGTGAAAGCTTGAGCTGCCTTGTCTAACCAAGAAAAAGCCTGTCCTTTTTGTAACAGTTTAGTGATAGTCACAACAGTTTCTGCAAACTGAGGGATAAAGCGCCTATAAAAGTTGGCGAATCCCAACACTTTTTGTACTTCCTTAACAGACGTCGGTTCTGGCCAATCCAATATGGCACTCACTTTCTTTGGATCCATCATTTTGCCAGCTGGTGACAAACAATACCCTAAAAATTCTACAGTATCAGTATTAAATATGCACTTCTCCAATTTCGCAAAGAGGTGGTTTTCTTGTAATTTTTTCAACACCACCTTTACGTGCTGCACCTGTTCTTTATTTTTTTAATAAATGAGAATGCATCTATGTACACTATTACACAGATGTCAAGAAACTCGCTTAGGACCTCATTAATAAAATATTGAAAGCCCGCAGGGGCATTACACAGACCAAAGGGCATGACAGTGTATTCGAATAAACCAAACTTGGTTCTAAATGCTGTCTTCCACTCATCATGCTCTTTGACCCGTACAAGATGATAAGCCCCTCGAGGTCCAATTTAGTGTATACAGTGGAATGGTGCAGCTGGTCAAGTAAGACTGGGATCAATGGTAACGGATACTTACTTTTAATAGTGGCTTTATTCAACCCGCGATAGTCAATGCATGCTCTTAAGCCACCATCCCGTTTTGGGACGAAAAATAGTGGCGAAGAGACGGGGGACGTAGAATGTAAGATAAAGCCTAAGGCCAATAGATCATCCAAATAACTTCGTAGGTATTGTGTTTCTTCCTCTGAAAGAGCGTACACTCTACTACTGGGAAGTTGAGCTCCTGGGATTAAATCTATACAACAATCGTATGATCTATGTGGGGGTAGAGTAGTAGCTTTTACAGGGTCAAAAACGTCTTTACACTCCTGATATTCATTAGGTATAGTAGGAGAAGGTGTTGTGGTGGTGGCGCAATGTAACATCGTCATGGAGTCAATGTGTGCTTCCTGGTAACAATGTGACCGGCAATGTAAAGAGTCTAAAGTCACTGTTCTTAAATCACAATTAATTTTTGAATTGTGCACCATCAACCACGGTACACCTAAAATAAGTCCAAAGGTGCGTGTGTCTATGAGGTCAAAGCTTATTATTTCTGTGTGACCATTCTGACAGACCATAGTGATGGGACACGTCTGATTGGTTATTAATCCAGATGACAATGCAGAACCGTCAACAGCACAAATTGGTTCTGATTGTGCCTTAGATACTGAGGGAATATGCCATTTTTGTGCTAATCGGATATCTAGGAAGTTTCCTGTCGCTCCAGAGTCTAAAAGAACTGGAACTGAATGTCTGATTTGTGTACTTAAAATCAATGTCACCTGAATGATGAAATGTCTGGGTATACGAGCTACTGGGTTGGCTAAATGTTGGGAGATCTGTGAAACTGTCTCTCGTCAAGGTGACCTCCGTTCCTGACGAGCTCTTTAGTTTTCCTGCTCTATATTAATGGAAGCTGTGGCATTAATCTTTTTAGGTACTTTTGTTTTAAAAGAGCAATCTCTCTCGGGGGGCATGGCCAAGATGGCGAGCGGGTAGGACGTGTTTCGCATCATCTCCCCGCTCCCGATGCCCGAACTCACCCATGCTGATACAGCGTTGCCCCTGAAAAGCTAAGGACTGCAGGAGGAGCTATCTCCGGCCGTTAGAGCTTGTTATTCGAGTAAAATAGGGGCCGGGGATTGCGGAGCAGCCAATTCCATGCCAGCGGCGAGGGTCACGCCAGATGAGAAAATGGCGGCCATCACCAGACAGTGATGCGGTGATTAAGAGGGAAGATCGCCTGCCGGTTATCGCAGAAGGGCCCAACCCCGGAGAGCGGACCAAAGCCGGTTTGACATAGCGACATATGGTGAGGAGTCCGACGGGGGCCCGGGGAAATGAGCAGAGACGCCGAACGGCAGACGGAAGGCAGGCCGGGAGCAAGAGCCAGAGACCCAGCGGACGCTGTGGTGCGCGCAGGCCCTGGGGGTAGCTGCAGTGCAGGGCCCATTAAGAGAGACTGAGAGGACCACCCCTCGATAGCGGCCAGATTATCGGCTGGCGTCGGGGATCTGCAGCGATTCCTCACCACCATACCTGGGGAGGGCAGAGAAGGGCCCCACGTGGCAAGAGGCAGTGTGAGAAGCAGAGGGCCTGAAGATTAGGAGCGGTGGCAGCCCCAGGGCCCAGCAGCCTCAGTGGAGGGGCTAGGACCCAGAACTCCGCCTGATACTAGCTGGACTAAGGAGAAGTCGGTGAGGGCCCCGACGGAGGTTCTGGGCAGCACCCGGCGTCGACCGGGGGCAGGCAGGAGTCAGACCCGGGCCGGGGAAGAGAGGCTCAGCGGCTCTTGCGTGGAGACCCAGGAGTGAGGGAAAGCGCAAGGGCAGCAAAGCGGTGCAGCGGAGCGTAGGCCCCAGACAGCGGCCAGACTATCGGCTGGCGCAGAGGAACTGCTGCGGCACAGCGAAGTGGCGCCCATGGAGTGTGGAGCTAGGCCCGGGAGGCAAGTGCATACAGGAGTGGGCCGAGGCGATATCTGCAGGGCACCGGGGGCTCCGCGGGTGGCGGACCCCCCTGCTACGGGATTCACATGCGGTGCAGCTGAGACTGGCAAACTACGGTGGGACCCGCGATAAATACAGGCACAGCTGCCCTAACGGTAGGGGCGAGAAGAGTGAGAGGAGCCACCAGTTGGGAGCGCCGCGGGGCACCAAGAGGGCAGGTGGTGTCGGAATTCGGCCAGACATACCAGCTGGCTTGCCCCCAAAGTGTGTAGCCAAGGAGTGCCGGGGACAATGGCCGGTCCCCACGGGGGATATCGGGGCCTTGCAGGCAGGGGCGGACGGGCCCGAGTAAGAGCAGGGAGAGACGCTGAGCGGCCCAGCCACGTCACGGGAGGCACAGGGATAGTGGAGGAGGCAGAGAGTGGAGTACGGGGCTCCGGAAGGGCCCTTCAGCTGAAACCCCTGGAGTAAGCTGGAAAGCCCTGGTGGACCTGTGGCGGTGGCTGGGAGGCCAAAAGTGGTTGCACAGGGTCCAGGCAGCGGCATTAGCTTTAGTGAGTTTCCCAGGCCGTACTTCGCAGTGGAGTGAGCAAAAGCCTGGTGGGGGGCAGAGGGCCCGAGACAAACAACCCGAGGCATAGGGCCCGATTGAAGGGGCAGGTGGCCGACCACACGAACGGGGCATCGGCCAGGGAATCAGCTGGCGGCCGGTTTGACTGGCGTAATTGATAGAGGCCGGAGAGAGCGCGAGGAGGTCAGGAGCCTCACCTGCGTCGGTGGAGGGGAAACGACAGCGTGGGCAGAGGGTCAAGAGGGGCCCGGACACCATTGCGATAGTTCTCCTGGGGCCTAGTGCGAGGACCACAAAAGGCACCCTTTCTGGGTCTCCAACCGTCTCGCTAAAGTCATGATGACGCAGCGGGCTAAAAAGGACTGTACATTGAAGGACATGCTCATCAAACCGACACCGACGTCCCCGGACGTGGAGAGGGCGGAGGGCTCGGTCACCTGGGCTTTTTTGGAGACATTATTCAACACCTTGAGAGACGATTTTCAAACCCTGAAAGGCGAGGTAGCAGGGGAGGTGAGGGAGATCAGACGTGAAGTGGACACCCTGGGAGACCCAGTGGCCGCGATCGAGGATCAGGAGCAAACTAAAGACGAGGAGGTGACAACTCCAGCAAGAGGTGATCCGCTTGCGGGA
Organism: Calotriton arnoldi; assembly: GCA_963921515.1. Classification (NCBI taxonomy): domain Eukaryota; kingdom Metazoa; phylum Chordata; class Amphibia; order Caudata; family Salamandridae; genus Calotriton; species Calotriton arnoldi. Next base: position 152,332 of record CAWUFW010005451.1, read on the forward strand.
ACAGCAAATCGACTCCAGGGATTTGGAAAATCGCTCCAGACGGAATAACATACGGATTCGGGGAGTTCTGTCGGAAGCGGAAGGGCCAAACATGGTCCAATACCTCCAGGCCCTGTTTCGGGAGATACTCGGGGCCGCAGATGACATAGAGATCCGCATTGATAGAGCTCACAAAGTTGGATTGCGCTGGAGGACCCCTGCGCCACCCCCGGATATCCTTGCCTTCCTGCCGGACTTTCCCCTGAAGGACCGCATACTGCGGGCAGCCAGGGCGAAACAACCGATCCAATTCCAGGGCCACAACATAGCCTTGTACCAAGACCTGGCAGCCATCACCCTCCAAAAGAGGCGAGATTTCAGAGAGGTGACCTCCCACCTGCATGACAAAGGAGTGGCATACTCCTGGGGCCATCCTTTCCGCAGGCTGCATCAGATCCGCTCGCTACAGGAGGCCCAAAAGTTGCTGGGCCTGCCGATTTGCAGTCCCGATGAGAAGTCCAGCAACAGTCAGCAAGCCGACACAAGAAAAATGGCAGAGAGTGGGCTCGAGACGACTCTCAGTGGCTTCCAGAGGGCCCGATCCCGAGGCGATGGTGCAGGAACGAAAGGCGGCATTGGAGTCGGTGCTAAAAGACACTGCGTTTAACGAAATCTCCTGAGTGAAAGGGAGACAGCACCTATTTGAAATACGGGAGGGGCGGGGGCTCGGGGGCGGGGGGTGTGTTGTTCCAGGTTCTGAGCCACGGAATGCCCCGGTTCACCTTTTCTTCCAGAGACACACGAAGAAGCCCGGCGGGCTCTGGACACTGGGGGGGGTGGGTGGGTTGGGGAAGTTAGGTGGGGGTTAGGGTGGAGAGGGTAGGGAACTGGTGTACGGAGCAAAAGTCCACGCGACCGTAAGCGGCATAGGCGATTGGCGAGGGCGCGGGGCCGAGAGGGAGGCTGTGGTGGTGGGGGGATCTCGTACGCAGTCGCAGCGGCAAGAGTACACCTGTCCTCTATGACACACTCTGAAATACGCACTCCAACCCTCAATGTGCGAGGCTTAAATAGCCCTAACAAACGAAAGTCCATACTGTCATATCTCGAGCAGTCCAGGGCGGACATATGCCTCTTACAGGAGACCCATCTACTGCCTAAAGATTGGCCTCGGATGAGGTCTAGAGCATTCCCCCAGCAGTTTTTTTCTTCCACACAGGACAACAAGGCAGGGGTAGCCCTGTTAGTGGCCAAACGATTCGCGGGGAAGGTGGGTGACAAAATTGCATCGATTAAGGGCCGGCTATTAGCATACAATTTCTGGGTGGGGGGCTCACCCCTGGTGGTGGGGTCTCTCTATGTGCCCAACGCAGGTCAAGAGAAATTCCTCAAGGCAGCCCTGTCCGATGTCTTGGGGGTGTAGGAACGCTGGGCAATAGTTGGAGGGGATCTGAACATGGTTATGGATACGTCAGCGGATCGGTCTAGCCACAGATATGCTCAAACGGGGGCAATATCGGCGGTGGGGTTGAAGTGGCTACAGCACCAAGGGTTAATAGATTTGTGGAGAGCAGCCCACCAGCACGCCACACAATTCTCCTACTACTCCCACGCACACCACACATACGCCCGTTTAGACCATTTGTTGGGTACAGCGGAAGTGAACACCTTGGTGAGGGAAGTCATTATGACGACAGCGGCCCTGTCCGACCATGATGCAGGACAGGCGACCTTGTGGGTGCTGCAACCCCGTAAGAAGGGGGGGTTGGCGACTGAGGGAGGGCATGCTTCATAAGATAGCGGTACAGGAACAGATCCGCAAATGCATCACAGACTACCTCGCCATAAATGATACCCCGGAAGTCTCCAGGGCTACACTGTGGGGGGCTCTTAAAGCGGTGGTAAGAGGAGAGCTGATAGCGATCTCATCCGCCAAAAATAGAGAGCGAAGGGATAAACGCGACCAGCTGACGGCCCAAGTGCTGAAACTCAAGAGGGTACACTGTAGGACTGGGGCACCGCGGGTTTGGCAGCAGCTCAAAGCGGCGCGGGCCCAACTGGCGGGACTCGACCTGGACAGGGCTGAATATGCGGCACTTAGGCTCAAGCATTCTTACTACATTGAGGGAGACAGAACAGGACGTATGGTTGCGAATAAACAGAGCTCGCACCATACAAACCAAGGTACAATCTCTCACAATGACTGATGGGACAGTGACGAGGGGATAGCCTGAGCTTTCAAGTCCTTCTACACTGACCTATATCGTAGTGAGTCCCCTGTATCCGACGAGGTTGCAGCCTATCTCGCAGAGACACACATAACTGCTCTAGCGCCCACACACGCCGACTCGCTAGAGGCACCCATACGAATTGAAGTCGTAGGAGCTATTTCGTGCCTTAAACCTTTGAAGACGCCGGTGCCCGATGGCTTCTCGGCTGGGTTTACAAAACGTTCTGCGTGGTGTTGGCCCCGATTTTGACGAAACTGTTTAATTCCTTTACGGGACTCGGAACGATCCCTGCAGACATGCTGGCAGCTTCCATCGTGGTACTACCGAAGCCGGGGAAGGATAAATCCCTGTGCAGCTCATATCGCCCAGTGTCGTTGCTTAATGTTGACCTGAAGTTGTTTACAGGTATACTGGGGGCCAGGCTGGGGCCCCTTATGCCGGGTATCATCGAACCCGATCAATCCGGTTTTATCTACAATAGGCAAAGTGGCGACAACACCATACGCCTATTTCATCTCATTGACACGGCCCACCGCACGGATATGGATGCCCTTCTCTTATCAGTGGATGCCGAGAAGGCATTCGATCGCGTGGATTGGGATTTTTTAGACAGTACCATGCTTCGTTTTGGTCTGGGGGAGAGGTTTGGGGCATGGGTCGCGAGTTGCTACTGCAAGCCCACGGCGACCATACGGGTTAATGGGGTGACATCTAGCCCCTTTGAGATACAGCAAGGTTCCGTCAGGGGTGCCTGCTGTCGCCCCTTCTTTTCGCTCTCTATGTCGAGCCGCTTGCTCAGAAGATAAGAGAGAATCCTGATATATTGGGTATCCCGTTGGGGGGGGGGGGAGGCATACCATAAGTCTCTACGCAGACGACATCATTGCCTCCCTGGAAGTGCCGGCGAGCTCGTTCCCGGCGTTTTTGCGGGAGTTAGAGACCTTTGGCCAGGTTTCGGGGTTCCGGGTTAACGTGGGGAAATCGATGATACTATGGCTGAACAGCACAAGAGTCTTACAGACGGCGGGGGGGGGGAGAACACGTACAAAGGGATCCCGGTTAAGAATTCTATCCCCTACCTGGGCATTGAATTGGTGTCATCGGTGCCCCAAACGGTTTCGTTAAACTATACCAGACTAGCATCACAGGTTGCTAGAGATCTTCAGCAGTGGAAACAACACCAGCTCTCCCTCCTGGGTAGGGTGGCAGCCATCAAAATGTCTATTTTGCCTAAAGCATTATATCTTTTCCAAACGATACCGATTTGGCCACCTCCAGGCACTATTCAGAAATTGCAACAAACAATACACAACTTTGTATGGGCGGGGGCGCGCCCCAGGCTGCGCAGGGAGTTGAGCTACCCAAGACCGGATGAGGGAGGACTGGGGATCCCGAACATTCTGGAATATTTCATCTCCGGTATCTGGTGGAGTGGAATAGATCCGAGTCCGAGAAGAGATGGCTCTTTGAGGACAGGGCGCTGGCCAAGCTATCGCTCTGGAAGGTTCCCTTTCTTAAACGTGGGGATCGACCTCCCAATCTTCGGGGCTCTCCCATAACACACACGGTGCTTCGAGTTTGGGATGGGGTCGTCACCAAGAAGGGATTGTCCTCTTTCCCCTCGCCCATGACTCCTATTTTGGACAATAAGGACTTCACGCCGGGTGCGGACGAAAGGGCGTTCCCGAGATGGAGGGAGGCGGAATGCAAGGCAGCAGGGCACTTCTTCGATCTGGAGGGGATCTTATCTTTCCGGGACGTACGGGCAGGATATGGCCTCCCAGAGGCTGAACGGTTTCACTACCTACAACTGAAACACTGGCTACTAAGTCCAGAGGTGGTGCCGAAGGTCTCTCAGAAGCGGTCGAAATTTGAACAAGCATTTGCAATGCAATAGGTCTCGCATTTACGAGAGTTTGAGCTATTGGCATTGTAAATGACAATGCCAATAGCTTAAACTCTTGCAAATGCGAGACCTATTGCATTGTAAATGCAATTTTTGGAAAAGCGCCACATGACGCGCTTTCACATTAATGTCGATCACGCCCCTTTCTTTAGACGAGCCACATCTAAATAAAGGGGCGCAGCTATCATTAAAGTGAAAGCGCCGTGTGGGGCGCTTTTACAAAAAAAAGCATCTAATTATCAAGTTGACAAACAAATGCTTTTTTTTTTGTAAAAGTGGCCCATGCTGCGGTTTCACTTTAATAGCGACCTCGCCCCTTTCTTTAGACAAGCCGCGTGTAAAGAAAGAGGTGTCTGCTATCCAGTCATATCAATCTGGAACATGGCTATGTTTTGGTCCGAGTTGTTAGACAGAGATCACAAGCCGAGCATCATCAGCATACGAGACCAGGGAGAGACCCCTACTTTTCACAACCCCCGCTAGGGATTGTATGTATATATTGAACAGCGTAGGGATCAAAGCTGAATCCTGCGGGACCGCATGACGTGCGGTGTGAACCTGAGAGCCATAGGGGAGGGGAAATCACTTGAAAGGATCTATCCGATAGAAAAGATACAAACCAATTTAGAGCGGCATCTCCAATGCCTATCTCTTGTAAACGATGCAGCAGAATCTTATGCGATAGCGTCGAAGGCGGCGCAGAGGTCAAGAAGAATCAGAGCCGAGATATTGGCCTCATCCAAAGAACTCCGCAGATGTTCGGTAACTGCCAACAGAGGGATTCAGTGCTGTGGCAAGGTCTAAAGCCATTTTGTGAGAGTCCAATATTTCGTTGGACTCAACAAATTCAGTTAGAATAGAGTTGATGTAAGACTCAGTGACTTTGGCCACAAAAGGAAGCAATAAAATGGGGCAAAAACTTTGGCTTAGTCATCAAGGGTCCTCTTTTTTATCAGTGGAACGACCTTGGTGTATTTACATGAGGCGGGTACTTCTGTGGATGCCAGAGACAGATTTATCAGCTCACAGATGATGATCTGGTTTAATTGTGGATCAGTTTTGATCCAGATTTAATTTTGTTACAGGGGGTACTCAATACTTCATGGGATAGTGCAGGGAAGGGGAGTAGTGAGGTGCCAGAGAAACTAGACAGATCTTTGGGACCTTCAATGCTAGTAAAGGGGGGGCGGTAGGTTTTATAGATCTCCTCAAAAATTTTGACCAAAAAAAAAGGTGGCTAAAGCCTTGCAGTGAGAGTTCGAGGTGATGGTGGATGCACTTGCCGAGGAGGGGTTTGTAAGATCATTCAGCAAGGAGAAAATACTTTTAGCCGGATTGCTGCTGGTTTTAATTTTTTCTGCTAAGTAGTCAGCTCTCGATTTACGTATATATTTATAATAAGCCTTAATTGCTCAGCAGTATTGTGTCTTGAGGGCAGGGTCATAGTGGCGTCTCCATGCGCGTTGTAGTACCTTGCAGTTTTTCCTCATCTGGGTTAGAGTCTCATTGAACCGAAGGACTGGTCTGTGTTCCACAGCTATACGTATATTTGGCAGTAATACATTTGTCAAGAGTATGCATGAGCCATTCGTGAAGAAGGCTGTTTGCTACTTCTATATCAGTGGGCAATTGAGGCATCTGGGTAAGTAAAAGATCCCGAAAATTATTGGCGTCTAACTTGTGCCAAGGGCATTTCGAAATAGGCTTGGAGTAGATGCGTGATGGCGGGCCTTCACCATGAAGTGTCATGGAGATAAAAAAGAGGTCTGACCAGGCCATTGGGAGGGGAGAGCGAACTTTTAGGGAAGGTATATTAGTGAATAAAGGGTCTAAAAGGTGACCAGCAGATTGTGTCGTACTAGGGAGAGTGAACAGCAAGAACCTGCCTGGTGCCATGGTGGGATGGGATCGTAACCATCCATTGGGGTAGTTTATTCCCAACGTCACTTTCAAGGTGTAGTAGTTCTTAGTTTTCACAGTCCGCGCCAGCCTCTGGATATTTGAAAATAGTAAAAAGACAAACCAGAAGCCACAGAATCCTACTGGTTGATTAGGAGAACTACTGCTAAAACCAGTTGTCCACTTGTATTCATTTTCTGAGTGGATTAGTGATCTAGGCTTCTAGGTCCGATATAAAAACCCTGCCCAAATCCCAGTTAAGGAGGTCTCTCGAAAACCCTTACTCTCCATTGCCTTTAATTTGTCACCCACTTCTTCAAAGCTGCAGATCTGAGGCATACATTGCTCTGGCTCGAGGTCACCTTCAAGCTATGGCGAAGCCTTTAAGATTGCCTCCCAAGGGCAGCCACATATGTGCTATGGGGTCACTCGCTCTGCTATATGCGGGCTGTACACCTGAAAGTGAATCACATATGTAGGACATAAATGCTTTATTATTCACTTGTGGGAAAGCTGCATCGGGTTTCTTCCTAGGGCACATCAGTACCATGGATTTCAACAACTTAACAGTCAGTGAACGCTCACTACAAAAATCTTGAAAGGAGCGACAAGCCACTACAATGCAACAGTGAGACCATCCCAAGTTCGGTGCATCACCGACAAACAAGGATGGTACGTTTTGAGCCCTATGCAACAGCACATTTGGTGAATGACGCACTCGGATGTATATAGTACAAAAACAACACCTACGTAGAGGTGTCTGCACTAAACCGGTTCACGCATCCTTCCCAATGTCCGCTCCTGAATACTGCTGCTGCCGCCACCTAGCATTGCCATAATGCACCTCAGACTAGTCTAGATCCCTACAGGGTAGGGCAAAGGCCGAGATGAATCCCCTTCACATAGTACTGACAGCTCTCTCCTGAGGTTCTAGGTCGCCCCCAGTCTGGGAATACCTCTGTATTACAGTCAATGGCCTCCACCCAACGAATTTCATTAGTAGGCCTATAGCACTAGGGGTACACAAGGACAGAGTTAACCCACCAGCCAAGCTTACTTAGGGCCTCTGCCGTTTAGAAGGGACAGTGTCTTCTGGATAAGTAAAATAAACTTGGTTTATTCCAGACCCTCTAGGCGCACAGGTCCAGCAGAGTGCAATTCTCTGTTACTTTGGAACAGAAGGGAGTTCTGGTGAAGGGCAGGCAGCGGAGCCCCCATTGTTTTTCAACTCCGCATGCAGGGTGTGCCGTGGGCACACTGCAGGGGGGGGTGCAGTATGTGCACAGGCCTTTCCTGCACAGGGTGCCCCCCACTAACTCCCCCTGGAAGATTCACGTGCTCCCACCATCAGGAGTGGGATTCTGCAGCAACCGGTCCAGTGCACTCTTTGCGTGTCTGCCCCTGTGCCTGACCTACAGACCAGGCACAGCGTCTAATCCGCTTCCTGCTAATCCAGGTGTGTGTTTCTGAGAGGGATTAGGTTTTGGGAGGGGCGTGGGGAGGTGAGTCAACTGGAACCCTTCTCAAATGTGTAGACTCCAGAGACGACTGGAGAGGGAGCTTGCAGCCGGCAGCCTATAGGGGCACCTGCAGCTCAGGTCCAGATTACCAAACAGGCAAAGTAGGCACCGGCCTAAAGGGCCCCACTCCTTTTAGGGGGGCACAGCGACAAATCTTGAAAGAAAATTACAATTGAATAATGTCTCCAAACGATAGGGAAAAAAAAGAATCAACTCAGAAACGAAAACTTTACATTAAAGACTATAGACAAAATACTGTATTAATGTACCCATTAACCACTTCAAGTACATAAACCAGAGACGACAGATTCACATAACAGTTTGTCTCTTAAAAGTTAATCTTCTGGCAGCGGTCAGTTTGTAAGAAAATCCGGTGCACTGGGTATTAGGAGACAATTTGCGAAGGGGACCTGAAATTTCGACTGCCTAGGGGCCTCCTCGTCATGCCTCACGGTGGGCGTGTGCGCATGACGAGCTGAGCTCGTCACGACCACGCCCGCGATCAGAATGTCCAGCACCTGGGAGGAATTCCGATCGCAGCGAAGGCGTTAATCTGGCACTGCTGCAGCCGCTTCATTAGACAACAGCCTGGTGGAAACGCATCAACCAGACCACCAAAGAAAGCAAAGCGCATGGTGCTAGTAAATTAACTGCTGGGTATCACCTTCACTTCGACAATAAATCAATCAGGTTTCTTGTAGAGCGCGACGACTCACCTGTTAAGGTCTCAAGGCGATCCCTTCTACACACTGCACAGGGCGACTATCAACAGATCAACACAAGTATTGCCAGATTCTCAAGATGTGCCAGGGACGCCAAGGCTTCAGATCCTTCGCGGAGAACTGAAGAGGACTGAGCGACTATAGCTCAGTTACGCACCCTCTGAATGACGAGAACACTCTGTTCCCGCACTAGCCCTCATTCAGTCAGTATGTAGCTTTGAACCCACGGCACACCCAGTCATTGGTGCACCCTGCAGCCACAGTGGTACCTCACTTGGAACTGGGCCCCAAGTAGGCATGGTCACCATCACCAGTGCTTGCTCTTGGACGTTTTACATCGCGCAGAGTCATTGATTTAATGTGTTCTTAGCCCATTTCAGCTAATTAGAGACGGCTCCATAACAGAAGTCTTCCTTCCTAGAAAAGACTTTTATGGAGAGGAAACTGAGAACCTGGCCAAGCGTGAAGTGTAGGCTTTGGAGGGAGATCTAAAGCCTGCAGAGCTAACAAGTGAGCAGCGGAAAGCCACAAGCTGGACAAGACAAGCCACGAATAATAAGCGGGCAAATGAGCGACAGCGAAGCCAATCCATGGCAAACAGTAGGCAGGCTGCAAGCCATTATCTTCTAGGTAAGACAACAATGCCTTTTGCAACCAGACCGCAACGCTGTCTGGCAAGCTCGACCTAAAAATCCTTAGGTGGAATGTCTGAATGAATCTCAGCCTCTGGTAATTACTTTAGTCCTCATTGTAATGCAATTTTTTCTTTAAAAAAACAACAAAGCAAAAAGACCAACCACTACACCACTTCAGAAGTGGAAATGGAAAATCAGCACTGGTGCGCCTAAACAAACAGTTCTGCTGAACTGCCAGGCCACGCCCCTGCCGACCAGTAACACACACACACAACCCCAGACCAGCTTGTGTCCTACGGCACAGTGAGCTATAGGACCCTTGGCTGGCAACACCAGTAACAGGCAGTAAACAAGTAATGGCCAGAACGTCTGAATTAGTCTTAGCCCCTGGTAACTACGCTGGGCTGCATCCACCCATCGAGGCAGGAGCACTACCTAAGGCTACTTTGACAACCTTGGCAGTAGAGGTGGGCAGCCAATAAATGAGCAGGGAGAGCAGAGCCAGAACCAGAACCAAGCAAAGTGTCTGCCTTGGATCTTAGACCCCGTGCATGAGCCGAGCCCCGAAAAGGTTGGCTATGTAAATCACGTAACAAACAGGCAAAATATGATAAAGTTGCTTCAAAATTCAAAAATGTGCATTTTTATAACATAGTGAAGCTTTGGCATTAATAAGTTACATTGTAGCACTGCACGGAGTAGTACTTACTAAAAGAAATAGTTTTTGAACAAACTATTATGTACTAAGAGTCCAGGCAGTTGTGTAAACCCTGTACTAGCCCAGATTATTACAGAGCAACAGTTATTAAATCAAGCACAAATGTTTTGTACAACTGGTATTTTGAACTCACAAATTTGAAAGTGCTGTCATGCACGACAATGAAGAAAAACAGTTTTGGTGAAAGAAAATATTTGCCCAAGATCATACAATTTAAGCGGTGAAGCTGCGATTTGGCGGTTTTTGGTTTCATTTTGTACAAATCAGCCAGGAAATTACCATCTTTTTGTCTTTCCTTATGGTAAAGATTTGATTTTACTTTTTTTTTTTTTTTTTAGCAGTTATTGGTATAGCGTGAACCTCACCCAAAGGCCAAATTGGAGGGCTTAACATGAGCACCACTTACATGACACAAGGTAACATTCATTGCTTACAGGCATGGGAAGGTTAAGCAATTTGCCCAGAATCACTGGATTTTGTGCAGACGCGGAGACTCGAAGCTGTTTCCCCACTTCCAGAGTCGACAGCACTGGCCCTAACCCACATCCTGGGTAGAGGGAGTGCGGGAGGTAGGCAGAAGCCACGTGAAAGCTAGGCTCGTTATGGGCTCGAGGATCCAACAGGGCCTCGAGCCGAGCCAGACTTCAGGCTCACCATTTCAGTGGCTCGCCCACCTCTACTTGTCAGTAGTGAAGATTGCCCACTACTACAACCGTGTAAGTAATTTGGCTCCGAGGTTTCTCTTAAAGAAATTGTGTTACCCACAAACTACTTCCCGTGAAAGAGCACCGGAGTAAGTCAACACCGAATTCCTCATCTCTTTCTGAAAGGGTCACGTGCGACATCATTGCAGTTGTATTCGAACCCCAAAAAACGAAACCCCAGATGGGAGTTTCAAGGACACGAAGTCGTGGATCTTGAAGCCTCATCTGCACAGAGCTGCCCAGCGCACCACATGCACCGCTTCATCAACGTGGTCTTTCTGGTTGTATTCGGAGAAGACGCTCTGAGGAAGGTGGTAAAGAAACGCACAGAATGACCGGTGATGCACAGGGGCGAGCATGAGGACGCTGGGGTGGTGGCTGAAGCAGTCTGGCGAGAGGTTTCCTTTGGAGAACCTCTGCAGGGGCGATCCCCGGACCACTGTGCAGGACAACCGTACAAGAATCAATCAAGTACACCCAACATAAACAGCACTAACGGCCAAGAACAGAAAATACACGACAAACGAGTTACCAACACAACGCTCTCCAAGACAAACACTCGCCCACTCATGGTCAACACCACCTAAGAACAGTAAATATCCAGTCAGCAGGAACGCCAACTCCACCCACTCCCCGGCAACCTCAGAGGTAGGCTGAAAAGGAATTGTGCAAGCATCAGATTATGAGCCCCGAGCATATACTAGACAAGTTATGCATCAACAGCAGCATTACACCCTTCTCAAACAGTGAATAACAAGCCACTCCTCATTAAGCCAACACAGGACACACAAATCATCCAGTTATGAGTGGTATTCAATACCCCTTTGCACGCCACAGTGACAAAACAGCGATCACAATTCATCTTTCCACATGTGATAATCGCCTTTTTAGATACTGGAAGTCGGCCCTTAGAAAAAGGAACAAACTACACCCCTAGAGGGGTAACAAAAAAATAACATTTCAACTTTGCAGGCGAGTAAACCATGCCATACTGGGCAGCACACAGGTTATCCCACCCGTCCCAAAAAACTCCAATGCCAAACAGCATGCCCAATGCAAAATGAACCCAAAGTCTCACCATTAATCAAAGACCGTACGTGATCGCCTGCACACGTGTACAGCAACACCCATACCAATGGCAGTTACACGCACTCTATAGGACTCAGTAATGAGTAGCCAGGGCAGTCACCATTATGTCCCAAGTTCAGTCAACCCCCATTAGAGGATCATGAAATCCAGAACTCCAATTCAAAGCTGCACCATCTTCCCATAACTCATACACATCATGCCACTTGACTAGGAAATAAAGGTTAGACCTCTAACTAGCAACAAGTATTCACAAACAGGCAAAAGTAGCATCCCTCCAAGGCTAAAACTTCCGTTGGAGTAATTCACAATAACCAAAGTAACAACTGGAATGTCATAGTTTTAAGATTTGTGATGTTTAGTTCAGTTTGCAGGTGGAATGCTAATAGAGGTATTTTTTTATACCAACAACTAGAAAAGACGAACAGACTCACAACTACATCAAACCACACAAAAACTAAGTCCAATGCAGCAAAGACATACACGTAAACAACATTAAGTGTTATATACGCACCACAGTCATTTTCATATAGAGGGTATTACTGCACTTTACACAGTCCATGCTCGGTCACTTGGTACACTGTTTTTCATCCAGGTAGGCCAGTGCTTCGAATGCAATGAGATTTTCTTCACAGTTCGTATCTTTGCAAGCCTTTTCAAACTATGGAACCTGCACTTACTTATTTTTGAATACCAGCGTAAAGATACTACCTTTGCAAGATGAAAGATTTCTGCACAAAGCAACTTTTGGTGGCGTTGGGCATTATTAACAGAGGTGTGTGCGCCCTGTGAAAGAAAGCCTCGGGTTGGTAGCTCTTGTGGAGAACATTTCATCAGCGGACTGTCCACTCTAAGGATTCCCTCTACAGTATCTAGTAGGTGTGTAGGCTTCTACCGAGAGGTTTACAAAGGAACCCGCCATCTTCACGAGGGCCCGGGAATATTTTACAATCATGTGCACCCCTGAGGAGGCAAGGGCTGTAGGACTGGTGGAACAGGAAAGGATCACTCCAAGCTGTGTGCGGAAGCTGCCGAGTAATGGGTCCCCTGACGAGGGACGCCTCGGGCCCCACAGCTTAGTCTGGACAAACACCGCCGTCACTGCCGCTGTAGAACGGCTGGTATAGGCGCGAGCGCGCGAAGGGCATTCACCAAGCAGCGACAGGGTCACAAAATGACACCCACAGAGACAGGCCGTCAAGAAGAGCGAGACGACTCAACAGGAGGGCAACACATACAAAGGTGAAGCCAGGCCCTCAAATAATGAGACAAGCATACTTCATCAACCCTTTCAGTGTAAACTATATAGACTAACAGGCGTAACCACCCAAAATACAGTGATAAAAACAAAGTCACTCAGTTACACAATGGCCTTACTAAGGGTTAGAAATGCACCCACCCACCAAGAGGTCATCTTCGACAAAAGCATACAAAACCTAATGCAGATGCACTTCCAGCTAGAGATGGTCACGGTGAGAAACTCAAGGAGAGATGTCCAGAACCGATGTCCCAAACGCACACGGACAGGCATAGATACACTCCCAGGGCCAATTACCCACCAGTTCCCTCACATGAAGGATACAGTCACAGGGGTGAAGACACCAGGCACGCCCCCTGATAACATCAAAAACAGGACACACAACTCCAGTTTCAGTGAAGAGAAGAGAGATTCACAGGCTTCAATGTTATAAACAGACACACGCAGATCTTGACTTCAGATAGAGACAGGGACACAAGCAGACCTCCACTTCAGAGACAGGTACACACGTAGACCGCCACTTCACATAGAGACAGACCTACACTTCAGATAGTAGTCTGTTGGCGCCTCTGAGCACTCGTCTAACTCCAGAGCACACCGAGACTCCAGTACAGACATACATACACCCAGAGCCCCGGGTCACAAAAGCCTGCATCACACTACAGACGGCAGTACTTCACTACGGAGCCGATCCTTCCATGGAGGCTGTCACCCACCTCAGCAGAGACTGTCCGCTGCCCTCCCTCGGACCCAGGGCCAGAGTCTGCCCGAACTTTGGCAACTATCCTGCCCCGTCCCTCGCCCCGCCCGCCGCTCACCTCTCCACAATAGCCAGGAAACGTGTCGCTCTGCGGTAGGTTTGAGCGAAGGAAGAGGCCAGGCTGTAGCAGGGGGCAGAGGACACCCCCAGCCGGGGCCGGACGGGCGCCAGCACGGCCCAGTCTAAAGAGAGACAGAGAAGGAGGGGCCGAGGGGGAGACGCGAGGCCATAGAGGGCAGGCAGGATTACTGGATGGGAGGGAGGGACAACGGAAGGGAGCAGAGACACAGAGGGCATGAAGAATCATGAGGGGCTGGACAGAGGAGGGCCAAGGAAGAGGAGGGTGGAGCAAGGAACCTTCGTGCCTGCCTGCGAGAAAAGTGGCTGAGGTGAAAGAAAAAGGCAGCCATCACAAAACCAGCTAGATATAAACTTAAGGCCCCGAGATTGCTGCAAGCAAAGCACCGACAACCAGGCGATAAGGCATCTCAGGATTTGAAGTGTTAATTAACTGGGGGCGTTAAGGAGGCTTGGGGAGGGCAGAACGAAGACAGGACGAGGAGGAAGGCGGAGAGCCAGTAGGGGCCGGGGCGCCGCCGGTGGACAGAACCGAACCTTCCCAGTGAGGAGAGGACCGGACCACGAGGGATCGGCTCTGCCAGCAGCAGAGACCTAGGAGAAGCGCACGCTCCCTCGCTGCCCGGCGCAGAGACTCCCAGAGGGGGCTCTGGTCGCCATCTCCTGTGTGAGGAAAACCACTTCCAGAAGTGGCAGAACTCTGCTTCCTGCTTGGAGGAACACATGCGTGCGAAGAGGGACCAAAGTGCGTCCCTGCCTGCCATTGAGGGGACACCGCTAGCCTGGAAGACAGGCGGGACCAGACCGCTAAGAGCTATGTACAAAACACAGTAATGCATGCATGGCATGTCAAGGAGTAATTCCAAATAAACAGTGGTGCGCGCGCACCACAGAGGAGCGGGGGGAGGGAGCGCGGCAGCGAGGTGAACGCGTGCTGCTGCGCGTGCTGGCCACCGTCGGGAATGGGAGGAGCAAAGGCGGGACATGCGCCCGCCTTTGCCCAATCGCGTGCCGTTTTAAAAAAAAAAAACGCACGCTCCAGCCAATGTGGGCTTCTGAAAGCAAAACCACACGCACGAGCGTGTAGGCAGCTTTCAGAAGCCCTTTCTAGAGGTCTCGCGCTGCGCGAGCAGTGCTACGCACTGCAACGCTAGGCGCGAGACCTAAAAATGGCTTTATACGAAGAATACAGACAAGAAAATGATCACTGAGATTTATAACGAGTTACGCCCTCAAGCCCCGAAAGAATACACAGTTGGTCAGAGGAGATGGGCAGGGGAGCTAGGGAGAGACCTTACAGCTAAAGACTGGGCGGATATCTACTACCGGGCCACCCACACGGCGCGCAATACTGCTAGTAGAGAGACGGCAGTTAAGGTAGCGATGTACTGGTACCTAATCCCGGTCCGGCTTCACAGGGGGAATCCTGAGCGCAGCTCAGCCTGCTGGCGTGGATGCGGGGCGGATGGTACGCTAGTACACTTATTATGGGAATGTACGGAATTGACGAGCTATTGGGAAGCCATACTGGACGATGTGGATCAACAATTCGATACGCAGATCCCGAGATTCCCTGCTTATGTGGTGCTAGGCCTGCCTACTCCGCTGACACATCCACTAAAGTCCCGCAGAGGGAAACAAATGGGGCTGGCATTGGGGGCAGCTCTCCAAAACATCTTAACGCACTGGGAGACACGGGTGAAGCTGACATACGTAGGGTGGCTCCATAGACTTTGGTATATCATGGGTATGGAACGCATACAGGCCTCACTCACCAACTCCACGACAAGCTTCACTGAAACTTGGCAACCGCTACTATCACTGTTGTCAACAGAAATGAATGAAGTCACTTGTCCTAGATATCTGCGCCTCCTCCGCCTGACGAGCACTGCCTCTCTGACATAGGAAGGGGGCAGTTTACGTATGCCTACGCCGCGCTTAACGAGTCACTCAGCCACTCCGAAGCACACCAGTACGGGGGAGGGAGAGGGGAGGAGGGGGGTTTGCTCTTCTTTTGGGTTTTCCCTTGGTTTTGTTTCTTCACTCTTCTCTAGTAAAAAGGTATTGCTTATCCAGAAAAGGCACGATATGTGGGACTATAATGCACCAATCTGGACACAAGAACAGGCCCCCCCGGGGCCAAGTGGGGACAGGCAGTTACAGCATGTTAGGTCAGGAGACACGGGGTAATGGTCTTTGTATAGCGCACTGTGTAATTCAGACATATGGCAATGATTGTTATCCTATCGTTGAATGCCAATAAAAACAAAGTTAAACCTAAAAGAGCAATCTCTGGCAAAATGTCCAGACCGACCACAATATAAGCATAGATTTAATTTACGTCTCCTATCCTTTTCTTCTGCAGATAATGGTCCCTTGATCCCTCCTATCTGCATCGGTTCTGGTTCTGGTTCTGGTCATTTACTTTCAACATCTTTCTTGTCATTCTTAACCACAATCAATCTAGTATCTATTCTAGATCTTTCCGCTTTTCGTTCTCCAAGGCGATGATCTAGTTTTACCACTAAATCTACGAAGTCTGAGTAATCTTCTGGTAGCTCAACAATATGTGCAAGAGCGTCTTTCAAGTCATCCCGCAATCCCCTATAGAATAGGGAAGTGCGTTTTTCCTCTCTCCATTGGGTCTCCGTCAATAACCTGTTAAAGGTGGTTAAATAACTTAACAGGTCCTTACTGCCTTATTTTAAATTCAATAACTCGTTATCGCTAGCCTGAACATATGTGTGCTTAGCGAACAGTTTGGTCATGGTGGCTTTAAACAACTGCCAATTATACAAGATGGGGTCATTCCTATCTATGTATGGGATAGACCAATTAGCAGCTGTGTCCCCCAAATAAGACAGCACAAAGGCCACTCTGGATGCATCGGTAGGGAAAACTTGTGGCTTAAAAATAAAATGCAGTTGGCACTGACTAATAAAGACATTAAACTTAGCACTATCACCAAAGAAACATTCCGGTGCAGCCAAAGGTACTACAGTAGGAACTGCTACTGTTACATGTACTGGCGATGATGCCGCATCAGATGCCATGAAAGTGTTAGACGTTTTTGATCTAGCACCAGTTTCTGCAGGGGTCTTGATGGCTTTAGGAAAGGGACTGTCCCATAAAGACTCCCTAGGTTTGTATTGTATTTTCTTCTTTTAATCTTTGCATTTCTAACCGCAGATTCTGTAGCATTTATGCTACAGTTTGATCTTGATTAGTGTCCTCAATCAAAGCTTGGGCCATGGCTTGAACATCAATGCGATCGTTCTCTGGGTCCATATCTCTCAAAAAGAACTTGAGGTTTTGTGAAGGCTTGCACTTCTGTCAAGTCTCCACTCACCTGAAATCCAGGATGTTCGATTTGAGAGATAAGACGCTTGTTCTCTACGCCCGCAAAAATCTACACCTGTCAAACCGTATGTATAACACAGCTTATCAAGAACAGATCTTCAGGGGAAGGGGAAAATGGGACAAAATAAAAAAGAACACAAAAAAAACTCTGCTGGATTCGGATCTTGGCACGACTGTGGCGCTGATCGCGATACCTTAACCACTCTGTAAACACAGCAATTCTTCTGGGAAAAATATCTATGTACAAACGATAAAGATCAATAAACATTCATTAACCTACTTAGTTTAATACATTCACTAGTATCCTGATTTACGTTGCACATAAAGATTATACCTTTCACTTTAATTTGCTGCTCAACATATAGCTGAGATAATGTTTCCCTTTTATCATCAGATGTATCACGTGCTTAAAGTGAAATTCTTAAAAACGTGTATAATGCTGCTCTCTGTAGTGAAATAAAAGAACACCTTGTCACCTTTTCAGCATAACACACCAATAACTGAAATGCAAATGTTCCATGAAACACTTACTAACAAAACACCTTTTTCTGGTCTTCAAGAATATCATAAAATAAAAGTAATACAACACAAAATAAGTTTCAGCAGAAAATGTCCACTTATTTCTGAGTAGGAAATGAGTCTGTCTCTCTTTACTCTGAAAAGTCTCATTTGTCTCACTCTTGAAATACAAAGAAACTATTATTTAATGAACTTTGGAGCATTTCCTCTGTGAGCGCAAAAGTCGTAAATTATCAGTCTTTAGACTAGAACAGAAAAGTACCTGTTTAATCTTTGACGCACTTCCACTGCAAGCTTTAATTAGAAATGCCTTACTTGACAGAGCGCTGCTTTTCCTTACTTTGTTGCAGGTCGGAGTTATTTCCTAGACGGAACAAGGAGGAAGTCGTGGCGTTGTCCTGGAAACCACCAAGAACTGACTGAACCGATGAGGAAGAATGCTGCCTGCGGCGCGGGAACTCGAAGGAAATCAGGTAAGTGGGGAGTCGTGAAGATGAGCGCAAGCGCGTCTCATTCTGCTTTCAAGCCTTTTATAGGCTTCAGGTGGGGTGGGTTAACAGAAATGCAAATTGCCAACTGTAAAGCCGGTGTGGCAGGCACATGTTAACTGTCATTAGTTCTGCTGAATCAAGTTGTTTCAAGCTAAATGGATTCTGATACCAAGAACTACTTAATGTTTATAACAGTATTACAGCAAACCATACCAATTTATACAAGAAAAATAAAAGCATGAAAGTTCACACTTGTGCAATTCCATAAAGCAAACCAAAATAAAGACTGAACATGCTACATATTTTGGGTCAATTCTAATACACAGTTTGAGGATTAGCCATGTTTATGGCGCAAATCCTAACAGTAGTATGGAGTTTACTTTTGGTTCTCAGTGATAACAAACTAAATACTATTGGTTTTTTCTATTGCTGCGGACTAGTAATTCTTGCCTTCTCTTCTTTAGATGTCCTTCTACATACTACTCACAGACATCCCTGTCCTTTATCGGCCTTCTTCCCCCGGTACCGAACCTTTCTTCTCGTGTAGACCTTAGTGTTTCGAGTAAAGGTAAGGGGCAGTGGAGTTTGGTCATATCGTCTCTGTAAGGTCTCACCGCAAGTCAAGGTAAGAACTGCGGTGGCCTGACAGATGCCGAACCCAGGTTAGTGGTGAAGAATTCAGCGATTTTGGCGTCTAAGGAGTCTCTAAAGACAGCATCCGCCAGCAAAGTTGAGCATAACTACCATGATGGTAGAAGTGGGCATTCAGCCACTGGTTTCAGCATCAAAAGGCCAAACCAACAGCTGCTCAATGGGCTGATGACCCCGGGAGCGGCAGAGTCGAGCTGTCCAAAGATTTGGCTAAAACACAATTATTCGCCGTGACAGGGTATGAAGAAATGAGTCCTGATCATGATTTGGCGCATAGACACTGCCCAGCACTATGGGTTTCCTGCAAAGTCATCCCTCTTTATCGATATCGATTACAGTTGTTTCAAAAGGAACTCCCGCCTGCACCCAGATTAGCGCTCCCCCTTGCAAAGGCAGAGTATGTAGTAGCATGAAGCTGACCGTGCCATCGCCTATGGAGGCGATCAGCCTCAGCCAACGTGAGGTGCGACTCACGAAGCAGGGCAACATGCACACCACGTCTTTTAAGCTGCATCAGGATTTTATGGCGTTTGGTAGCAGAGCCCACGTCACGTATGTTCCATGTCATCACTTTGTAGATATTGAGTCTGTTGGCCATAGCGCTAGCTATGTGGTAATCTGGCACAGTACCCCACCCTCAGTGAGGACTGATGGCAGTAGGATGTAATGTTCATTTGTTTTTGTTAAAAAACTGCTTCCCATATATTTGCCCCCTTCTGTAAAAATTATATTTGAGTCGGGTACTTGAAACCAATGTAGCATAGTAAGTCAATACTGCTAGCTCACTGAGGCATAAACGTGGGTACTTGTTTTCATTTTTGCTTAAGATATTAAGAAATTAAGGTCCTGAATTACTAGACAAGTTGCGAATAGCGATTGCAATTTGTGCATCATCTCTTTGGATGCATCCTTTGTAGTAATTGGTACAATATCTCTAGTTACAGAGGAAGCTGTCTAATGTATATTATTTAGGCAGGTTACGATTTGTGACCTCCTGTGATTGGATATAAACACAGGGATGCTGATGTACAAACAGGAGACCACCATCTCTGTGTGTGCATTCCCAAACTAGAACTTTGTTTTTCTTTTATCAGCAGTCAGTTTTCATTAAATACTAATTTACAAAAAAAAAGGAAAGGGTTCCTGTTTAGGGAAACCTCAGGGCAGAGCAACCATTGGTTCATTTGACCATGGCCTGATGTTCATATCCCCCTGAGCCTCACATCCGCACGACACTATTCCGAAAGGGGAAGCAGTCCTTTTCAAATCTGTTGCTGCCCTCTTTGAAACCCATACCACAGTTGCAAATACTATGATTTTTCAAATTGCAGGGTTTAGATTTGAAAAAAGCTTTGTACATCTGTCTCTAAGAGTTAAAGAGAAGGTTTACGGTCTGGCTACTATTCTGAAAGTTAATGTAAAATAATGTCACCATCCACACACTCGGGTGGAGACCTTTTTAGATTCCTTCTTAGATCTTCTTCCTGTGTCACTATTCCATACCAACTTCATAGCACTTTGGGACTCTTACTATATGGGCGGAATCCCTGTAAAGTCAACTGGATTCTAAATGTTTTAATGGGATGGCTTTCTTAGAGCTCTGTAACTGTTCTGGGGTCTAAGCATGGAAAAGGCCATACGCTAGACCTAATTTTTGGTCCAATTGAGACAGTGAACCTTGGGGAAAAATGTGCCCAAAGTGTGATCTGATCATTATTTGGTCAGGTTTACTATCAAGTTGAAGACGTACGTCGCTCCTGCACAAGTGGACCTAATGTGACTATGCTGGCACGTCCCTGGGATAGGTTATCCATTCCAGACTTTGTCCATTGACTCAATATGATAGACGGGGCTCCTACATTGGATTTCACTGCTGAGGATTATAAAAGCTATGACCACTTGGTTGATATAACCTAGGATGTAGTTTTACCTTTATAAAAGGCTAGTACCAAAAGCGGCAGGCCTTCGGACCCTTGGTATACTTCCTCATTAAAAGAGGCCAAGTGTGGCTGTAAGAAATTGCAAAGAATCTGGCATCTGTACTATTCTTCCACCGAGTTGGAGCTAAAAAGTCCATGAAGCACTATAAAGGAATGCTAGTCGCAGCTAAAGCTGAATACTACACTAAAAAGATCTTAGCAGCAGAAAACGTCACATAAATTTTTTAAAGTCTGATTCTTGTTTATCCCACAGTGTGCATTATCTGCTGCTGAACATTCAAGAGACTAGCAGTTAAGCTTTCACATTTATTTGAGGAAACATTATTATTTGTAACTCGCAGGGTACTGAAAACGAGAAAAACAACGTGACCCTGTATGAGAGGCACAGACAGAGTGTCGCAGTTGCTAAATAATAAGTGTAACGTGTGCAAAAGCAGCAGCATGGAAGCGAAGCTCATGGCAACTTAATGTCGACAACGTATATAAGGGCCCACATGACACCCTCCCCCTGGGAAGTTCATATGACCAAGACAGAGTTCAGAATGCTGAGCAGAGATCAAATTGTTTTCGAAAGTGAGTGTAAATCACAAAAATGAAAAACCAAAGTGGAGAAAAAAGAAAAAGAGTTTGTTCGTTGGTGTATCATCACAACCTGCCAGGTGGGATCAACGTGAAGACCGTTTTAGTCAATCCATAAAGGTTTGTGAACACAGAAAAGCAATGCCTTTGAGAAGGTCATCCGGTTCATTGGTAGAAAAGAGTGACGCCATCCAATCAAACAACTCGAATGAGCAAGCGTGCTCCTCATAAGCAGATGGAGTCAATAGTGAAAGCGGGAAGCTTGCGTGATATTCAATGTAGGTTTGTTGCAAGAAGTCATGTGCCGCGGCACAGACATCCCATTCAGATAAAATTCCAAGTAAAGCTGCACGTGCCATTTCGCCATCCTCCAAACAAGCCTCGTCATGCACCTCTAAGGGACCCATCAACCGGCAGAAATCAGGGATTGGACAGGATGTGTTTGAGAGGCAAATATCCATAGCACACTGAAAAGGACATCGCCGACAGTGAAATACTGGCTGCACGCATGTGAAGTATGCAAATCGAAAGGTGAGGCCATAACTAACGCCAAGCGTTGCCAGCGGGAAGCACCCAAAAGCCTGGGCCAGGCGGTTACGATACAGATGCAGCCGGTCCGGACTTTGTAGGGCCACAAGGTTTGCAGCCATTGCGAATTAGTAGAATAAGAATCAATATTCCAGCAACAAGCGCCAAAATTAAGGTCAACCCTCCGAAGGCGCTTGAGATAATAGAATGCATAAAAGCAGGTATTACACCAAATGTTGTCTGGAATGAAGTCCAAGACCGGATCCCACACACTGAAAGAAATGTGCAAGGCCGTTAGTGTCAGACGCATTAAATATTTGGTGAATTAACTCCCCAAAATGTAGTGGGAGGTTAGTATTTAGAAGGGACTGTATCTCACTTGCGGTCCGGGGCACCTGCAACTCGAAGGTCTCGCAAGCGGAAGTCAGGGCCACCTCTTGCTGGGATAATAGGGCTTTGAGCCTGCTCAACTTGTTGAAGTCTGTCTTTAAAGTGGGAATGGAAGGCCAAATCGAGGTTTCCAAACTCCCACGTGGGGGTGGAAAAGGACATTGCTACACCAAGTTACACGCTAGGAAACTGTAACCAAATATGGGATTCCCGCATGCAAACCACAGCAGTCTTGGTTGTTCAAAATAAGATAGCTGCCATTTGTAAGCAAACAGAAAACAGGAATTATAGCTGGCACTGGAGTGCCTTTTAAAAAGCAGGCCAATTTGGGTGCCGAAGCGTTGCAAGCGCCATGCAATTTTATATGTTTGCATACCATAGAGTGTCCCATTGTAGAATCACACTCCTCCCCTGTAAGAAAAACTTCCTTACCCTCTTGCTGACATTGGTAAGTAAAAGGAAGGGACCATAACTCAAGCAAAAAGGCAGAACCAAGTGGTTCATAGCGACCTACAGGAACATGTTGCATGCAAGATTTGAATTGAAAAAGCGAGAAAGGGAGAGAGATAACACCATGAATTACGCAAACAGCAGAATCTGTTTCCGCCACCGAAAACGGATCTAATTGTTCAATATGCAAGAGTGTGTACACAGAATCTTTCATGGACATAAACGTTTGTTTTTCAGTCAGGTTAAATGGCAAAAATAAAGCTGTGGCATTTAAAGAATCCCAAGGCACTTTTCCCATTTTGAGTGTTTGCAAATTCCAAGCAAATTGCATCACAGAACGTAACTGATTTTGACCACGATACAATACAGATACATCGGTTTGAACAATAACAGTGACAGAGGAAACAATATTATCCAATGTGTAAATACGGAAAGAAAGTGTGTTAATGCTGTTGTCAACTACCGCTAGAACTTTTTCTAAGTTTGCCTGATCAATCTGTCGAAGATGAAAGACAGCTTCCATTTGTGAAATCTTCCAAATTTTATTGTAAGTGGCATATATAAATCGTTTAGCCCCAGGATTTCTAGGCCCTAATAGAAAGTCAGCCAGAGTGATGTCATTATACAACACTGAAAGATGTTGTTTCACAGATGACAACGTAGAATGCTTTAACCACTGTTGGCACAATTTGCCCACTGAATAGGTAGTAATTGTATGTTCACGGGGAAAGCGAGGGTCAGGTCTACTCTGTGTGAACCCAGAAGTGATATTATAAAAACGTAATTGGCAGGCATTTGCATTGTGTGGCCAGATCAACCAACCGCAGGAATTTAGATCAGAATCATTAAAGGTACCGTTGTTAAGCAATGTCTGCAATGTTTGCATTGTGAAATTAGTACACTTGTGCCAAGTATCACATTGTGCTAAGCATGGAACAGATGGTGCATTTAAATTCTTGACAGAGGCCAATCCAAAACATGATGTTTGGTAAATGGTATCATTTAAAAACAGAATTTGAGAGGGGATCAGGAAGGCATGATATAATGCTTCAGTTCCCTGAACCTGCCAAGGCTTTGTGCCCCAGATTGATTTCAAATCAACGGTCACTTTCCAATGGTCATAACCCTCGGTAGCCAACCGTGACCTAAATAACTCAGAATAAAGTAATTTAGTATGTGTCAACATAAATTTCGAAGTCGAAAATTTTGGTAGATTCTGAATTAGATAAATTATAATCTGTGAAATAGGAAAATTTATTTCTGTGAGTTTTACAACTCCCTTCCAAAGGAGTTGGGCAATGTTCCCATTGGGTTAAATTAAAATTAGGACGCAAGGTGTTGGTTTTGTGTAAGAAATGATGGCCATAATGCTGATAGCAAAATAGGTCACCATAGTTGGCAGAATATAAATACAAATCCTCAGCATCAAATGCAGTGTAATACTTTAAATCAGAAAACAATGCATGAACTGCCTTTACATTCCAATCATCAGAATGAATGTCACGTGTCACCACATCTCCTAATGAGACGCGAAACACGTATGGAACGTTAAGAACCTCAGTCGAACCATGTAGTTTGTAATCCACTTTGTTCCAAACGATGCCATCCGCAATTAAAAACGCTGTAATGTTTACAAGGGAGTTGCCACGCTTCATCCGGTGTGATGAAGTGTGTGGGGCCAAAGTTCCGTTGACCAAATTTGCAGCATAGCGTTCAGGGAGATAATGGCCGTTGATGAATAAAAAGAATACTGTAATAAATCTGATGAACATGAAGAGGAAAATCAGGACCAGGACCAACCAGATGTAAGTCCACGGCGGGACCAGGTAAGTCTTTTTGAACCAGGAAAAGAAAAGTTTTGAATTTAGAAGGCGAATCCCCTACACTGAGCCTCAAGGAGGAACTAGAAGAGATGCTGGTATTGTCACCACAATATCCACTATTTGTGTTTTGAAGCAAAGGTTGATGTGTGGATTCCTCTATATCAGGAGAAAACGCAACAGTCGTTTGTGAAGATAGAGGACGAACTGGGGAAAGTTCAATGATAGTATCCATTGTCTGGTTAATTGCAGGCGTTGAAACAGAAGAAGACAAAGTTAGTGGTGACAATGCGATTGCATTGCAGGAAACTGCAGGTGTGACACTATTCAGAATCGGGCATACGGTGTAACTTGACATTGTCCACTGAGATGTATTGGTTGTCTCTGTGACCAGGAAGTGGTGGTAAAATGACAGTACGAGTTCCCTTTAGACCAAGAACTGAAACAGGAGTGTGGTAAGATGGACCAAATTCTTTTTTGTTCTCAAACTTTTCTCGCACCAGATCGCCAATGTTAGGTAGCCATCCGGTAACTGGATGCAGTTGCCCTGGATCAGTGGAAGATGGTGAATGTTCAGTCGCCAGGGATTCTCGCGTCTTTTGTAGATTCTGTAATACAGCAGAATGATTATCTACGTCAAACTTTGCGGCAGCCGCCACAATGTCTGGACCGTCAAGGTCCGGGACAAACATTTGAATGCCAAAGAGCATTTCGTAAGGGGTCCGCCCACCCAGAGATCTTCGAGGGAGATTAAGTGCACGCTGAACTCCATGTAAATGGGACAACCAGTTCCTGCCAGTGCCTAAGACTCTAGCTGTCAAGGATTGCTTTAAGTCACGGTTCAATCGCTCCACAATAGAATTGCCCTCTGAAAACTGCACCTGGACCCCCATAGCCTTCATCGCATCCTTGTAAACCTTCGAGGAAAACGCTGGACCTTGGTCAGAATGGAAGGTACCACAGGCAAACATCCCTACAAAGACACGCAAATCCCTGATGACATTTTGAGCGTCAGCACTGCGTTGTGGCCAAACCCAGAGGAATCTAGTGCACGAATCAACTGCAACAAAGATGTACTTGTACGCAGCATCAGAAGAAAGAGGACCGCAGTGATCAAGATAAACACAGCCAAAAGGTTTATTAGAAATACATAGCTGTGTTTGTGGTGGGAGTGTGCCCGAAGAAGGTTTTATTTGTTGACAAATGTCACAACAGAGGACAAAATTACGGGTCTTTTTATAAAAACCACGCCACCAGTAACGTTGCTGTAGTATAGAGACTGCAGCTGCAACTCCAACATGGGCAGACACAATGCCTTCGTGTGCAGCTTTGATCAAAGAGGGTCTGCGGTCAGAGTTGGGAATCAGCCGATCCCCAACCTTAGGAATAGTTACATATGGAACCTGTTCGGGACTTATGTGATCAGAGTATTTCGAAGGGAATACCTGAGGAAAAGCAGTTCCCTCCCTCGTAGCAGCGACCGCTGCCAAAATCTCATTATCTATTTTAGATTTGAACCGTGTAACTGCTGCTACTGAACAAGTGGCTACTGTAGACTTGGCCTCTTCATCAGCCAAAGAATTTTCCGAGAGCATGTACTCCCATAGGCTGATGGCCAAGCGTGTGTATAACATGTGTGAGGGGCAGACGTTGTTTAAGGGCTCATACAGGATTTTTACTGCTGCTGCCTGAATGAGGGAAAGCCGGAGCGCTGACCGGTCTATCCTCTGCCGCCACCAATGCCGGAATTGGGCTCGAGGGGAAGCTGAACTACAACCCCCAGCCTCCCTTGCCTCAAGGACGCTGCTGTCGCTGCCAGCACCACGCCAGCGACAGGAGGCGCTGAAATAGCGGACAGGGCTCCCGCAGCGCGGGGGCTCATACAGGATTTTCACTGCTGCTGCCTGACTGAGGGAAAGCCGGAGCGCTTACCGGTCTATCCTCTGCTGCCACCAACGCCGGGATTGGGCTCGAGGGGAAGCTGAACTACAACCCCCAGCCTCCCTTGCCTCAAGGACGCTGCCGTCGCTGCCAGCACCACGCCAGGAGGCGCTGAAATAGCGGACAGGGCTCCAGCAGCGCCCGTCAGAGGCTGGAGGAGGCTGGGCTGGGCCCCCTCTCTTGGTCTCACCACACAGTGAGTGTAGGTGCTATTCTGGAACATTACTTGAAATGACTGTTTTACCCCTAACAATAACTATTGACTACCGTCTTTTGTGGGAGATTGCATGCAGTTTGGAAGTTGAAAATGGGGAAAAGAAAATTACCCAGTAATAATTCAGAGAAACCCCTTAGCAAGCCAAAAGACGCGAATATGTCCCTGCTAAACTAACTTACGGGGGCTGTTGGTGTGATTGAAAAACATATCTACAGTAGAAGAAACATTATGTATAGAATCGCAGGGGTTAATATCGAATAGTAAAGCTAAAATCACATCTGGTAAGGGGTCTGTGGAATGTACATCAGAGTATTCGATTATAGGGCAAAGTAGAAATGGATGCATCCAAGTTGCTATTGATGATATTGACGATATCTCTACCAGTGACCAGGATGCTGATACCTTACCCCCGTCCAAAAGACCCTGTAATCCAAGGATAATGAAGAATCCCGAAACCATCCAGGTAGAAACACACCAGGCTCCCCCTGTGAATAGTCCGTCTAAGACTATTCCGAATAAACAGCAGGGGAAAAAAGGTAATTTGCAGAATCAAAAGGGAAAGACAACGTACCTTGTCCAAAAAACAAAAGCAACACACCCCCTATAATTGAAAGCAACAAAATGTTAAATCTGATTACAGAGCTAACTAGATACGTTAAACAGTCTATATGCACATTGGAAGCTAGACTTGATAAAATTGAAACAAGCCTAGAGAAAGTTATTGGAAACCAGAATATTATACTCCAAAAGGAGAGCCTATGTAGATTGGACACTACTAACAGTGTAGTAACTACAACCAGACATCAAAGCTCAAATCCCAATAATAATCCTCTGGGAGCAGTGAGAGAGTTAGATGAAAGGGCTGGGGTACCCAAGAGTCCAGCTGGAAGCACGCATAGTAGCCTAATACGAGAGAAAGGAGGGGCAAGCGAGATAGGGAAGAGAGCATCAGAGATACATCGGGGGAAAGATTAGTACGTGAATCGCAATCAAGAACATGCCTAACAACTTCTAATCTTCATGAAAGTTCACGTAATGTACATAATCTACCGGCTGCAACCCCCTTCACAGTGATTCTGGCAAACGTCCCGGCTCCCGCCCCAGGAGAAATTGAATCATGGATTACATTAAGGAACAAAGCTATTTACTGCCTAGGGAACAGAGTAGGCCCGATTATGGAAATTTTTAGAACTTTTAAGATGGTAAGGCGTGTTCCCTGGGTAGGAAAAAGTAGGAAAGCTCTCAGAGGGGATTATGTTGTACTCTCTTTTGGTTTACCGTCCCTGGTCAGGGAAGTGTTAACTAGAGCAGGAGATAAAAATATTACTGATACCGGCATTAATGTCCTCCCTCTGGGTTACTTTTATCAACCTAATTTCTCTAACTGGCAGAAAGATAATTACCCCATAACACAGCCTATTGACCAAATGTGTTATAACTTGGAAGTGTCAAATAGATTCGGGCCTCTCCGAACATTAGATGAGAACGATTGACTACCTGTAAATAAAGATCAGAATTCTGGCACGAAGGGTCATGATAATCAAGTGGTCTATGAGCCATGTAGCACCAACTATAATAAAGCCCCAACCATAGACCGGAGGGAATACATAGATACTAAGGAACGAGTTACTGGGCTGGGGACTAGGACTAGTGGAATATCAGAGTTAAGCATGACTAGCGACCCGAGCCAGGATGAGGCGCCGGGGCATGAGTCGGTCTGCCAGACTGAATCTCCACCCGAATTAATCTCCCCGAAGATTATTAGTGTACTCTTTTGGAATATAGCAGGCCTCCGAAACAAAGTGAATGATTTAGTCTGGCTCGATTTTATTGATAAATTCTACATCCTGTATTCTCAGGAGACCTGGTTGTTAGAGGAAGTCAATATAGATGGTTATAAGACATATCACACGTCAGCAATACAATCAACACATGGTAGACACAAGTGGGGGGATTTGCCTTTATATTTCAAATCTGCAACATATTACCAGATAGTATCAATTCACTTGGACACTAGTTGTATTTTGATTGTAATAAATGTCTATAACAATATAGGAAATGGTCAGTTGGGGGACATTTTAAGACAGCTCAGCGATGATGTTGGTAAACTAAGGGCACCTAAGGGTACAGATATGATTACTATTTGGGGGGGAGATTTTAATGTTAGTTTATGCCCAATAGCAGGGCTTGATGTTTGTGGTTTAAAAACAGAAGAGGATGATCCTCTAATACATTTTGAGCATTTGGAAAGGGGGGAGAAGTTTAATTAAATTTTGTTCTCTCATGATTATGGTTCTGTTAATCAGTTGTGTTCCCCTAGAGTGGACTTTGATTACACCTTCATTGGTAGAGGATTCCAATCTATAATTGATTTTATAAGCGCCCCAAACTGCTACGCTAATTGGGTTGCAAATTATAAAACCCACCCAAATGTTATGAGTGATCATCTGCCCCTAAGTATTGATATAGTTTTGCCAAATGCCATTGATCAGCAAATACATAATAAATTGGTCTGGACACAAAGCATATCCCTTTCCCGCCAAAATGGATACACTTTGCGCTGGGATAGTCATAACCCGGTCGAGATGAATAAGCAAATTATATCTAAGGCTTATGAATCAATTTTAGTATGTTTGCAGGAAGGTACTTCCCATGAAAAGATCTTGAGTGCATTTTCCCAGATCACTTTGACGATCCAAAATCTGCTTAGAGTAGAAAATAAGGGTATTCGTGACTGTAAAAATGGGTGGTTTGATTCAAACTGCACAAAACAATATACCCGATTAAAAGAGGCCCTTCATAGGACAGAGAGAGATCAGGGAGAGATTAGAGAATGCAGAAAGTCTTACAATTTGGCAAGAAAAACCCGAAAGAAAGAGCTAAAAAAAAATCAAGCATGGGTTACCTTCCATGAAGCATCACTGAGTAAGGATTGCTCCTTATTTTGGCGGGCTGTGAATGAACCGTTTTTTAGTAAAAAAAGATGTTGCAACAATAGCGGTCGCAATAGACGAGAAAACATGGGTAGACTTATTCTCAAAGGTCTATAGTACTAAGGGGAATGTGGAAAACATTCCAGATTCTTCAAATCAACAGGGGGAAAATCCTAATATTTTTTCACCCATTGCCCTCCAAATCACTCATGACGAGGTAATTGGGGCAATAAATGCAAGCAAGGGCGGTAAGGCCCTAGGTCCCAACGGGCTGCCTATTGACCTATTTAAGTCAATTCCATCACTATGGTCACCGCTGATAACGCCGGTCCTCCAAGCCAGTTGCGCGGAAGGCTTTATTAAGACCTGGTCGGAGTCAGTAATAATACCGAATTTTAAAAAAGGGGAACGGGAAAATCCAGCGTGCTATCGCCCGATATCCCTATTAGACTGCCTGATGAAGGTAATGGGAAGGGTGGTTCTGGATAAACTGCACACCTGGGCAGAGGAGAATAATATAAGTGATGTGCAATATGGTTTTAGACAGGGGTTAGGGACAAAATGGCAGGCTTTAATCGGAAAGTACACTCAGACAAAGGCTGGGAAATTTTATATGGCATTCGTAGACCTTACTGCTGCATTTGACTGTGTTATACACAGTAAATTGTGGAATATCTTAATGAATCTGAAGATCGACCCGATATTGGTACAGTTCTTAAAACAACTATATTCTGGGGCTACTGCTAAGGTGCGGTATGGACCCAAGGGGAAATGTAACGCGCCATTTAACGTGGAGAGGGGTGTGAGACAAGGCTGCGTTTTGGCACCGTTCCTGTTCTCTTTATATATCTCTGGAACAGGAACTTGAAGGAAAGGCGAGAGATCCACTGTATGTCAATAAACGGCCAATAGTCTCCCTCCTCTACGCGCAGATGACGCGGTACTTATGGCTCGCATGCAGTTAGGTCTACAAAAAGCTTGTCACATACACTAGCTTCATGGATAATTTAGGATTAAAACTAAACGCGAAAAAAACGTTTGTCATGACCCGCGCGTGAGGGAGAAATAAAGGTAGTAGCTTCCTACCTAGGCGTTTTATTTGCGCATACAGGTTCCTGGGGTCCAGCGGTGAAGAGTAGGAGTCTACTTTTTATGAAGTCGACCGTTGCTGTTGTTAACTTCTCCCAAAAAATGGGCAAAAGGCCCCCGGATATTCTTCTTAAGATATACCAAGCAAAGTGTAGAAGTATTGCGATATTTGGGGCGGGAGTTTGGGGTTTTCATGATGTATCCCCGATTCAACGTGTGGAAAATGCATTTTTAAGGTTCATTTTAGCAGTACCAGCTAGTTCCCCAGTTTTTAACTGTCACAGCGAGTTGGGTATTCCTTACATCTCCGATAGTATTAAGATGCAACCTGTACTACTCTGGCACAGAATCTGGACCACTTGTAGTACAGGTTTAAACAGAGATAATTAAGGATTCGATGAACCTGGACCACGCAAGTAAGATTGCTTGGAAGAATTACGTCAAAAAATTAATGATTGATCTAGGGCATCTAGATTATTATACTACTCCAGAGAAAATGAATTCTATCTCTAGGAAGGAGTTTAAAATAATTTGTCTGACCCACCTAGAGTCACTTAGAGCTGCCCTGGAGATGAACAAAGGGATGATAGCGCAGCATCAATTGACCTTGATTACAAATGACATTCAACCGTATCTTTTATGCTGTACAGAGGAGTACGACAGATATGTTTTAACTCGGTTCAGGTTTGGAAGCTTCCATCGATTGGTTAGTTACCCGGAGCTTAATGATTGGTCTAGAGAACTCTGCCTTTGCCCATGCGACAATGTGTCACCACAATCCACTATCCATGTGACCTTGTTCTGTAAATTTTATGCGAAGGAAAGAGCTAGATGGGTCCTACAATTGTTAAAGCTGGGGGGTGGAGGCAATGTAGACCTGCTTTTTTATACTTACAATTTTTAGATAGTACCCCATCTGTATGTGCCATGATTGGATTTTTGAAAAATATACTGAGAGTAAGGAAAAGTTTAAATGGTTACACTTATTCTGTAAACAAAACTGAATGTATTAATTTTGCAGGTTAATTGGCCTTTCTTAAATGTACTTTATGGTGATGAAGTTATATGGAATAAGATGTTTTAGATTGGGTTGTGGAATTTATATACTCTTTTAAACTTACTGTATATATGAAATGTTTTTATCTTTTGAACTTGCCTACTTTTGTGATTTTAAACGACAAATTGAATAAAGCTTATTTTCAACTTTGTTTAATATCTGCCACTCGAACCCAAAGCGTTTTATGCTTAATTGCACTGCCTTTAGAATCCCGATAGTCATTTTGTGACCAAAAGAATAAGTTGTCATTGAAGGACTGAACACAGTAATAGGAATCGCACACAATAAGAGTATTCACTTTTGGATCGACAAACTCAAGAGCAAGTACAAGAGCACGCAGCTCCGCCAATTGTGCTGTACAGTCACCAAGTGCTTGAGTATGCACAAGAGTAGATTTAAACTCTCCATTAACAATGGAGCCAGCCACAAAAGCGCAAGCCGCTGAATAAGCATGCCTGGAACCCGTGGCCGGTTGTAAATGATGCAAGCATAGTCCTGCAATGGAAGCATGGACAAGGGTGGAGGATGAACAAAATCATATTGTAAAAACTCCTGTGTTTGAAGAGAAGGATTGAAGATAAAGGTGACATTAGAGGATGTCAAAGAAGTCGCCCATTGAATCCAATGGGGATGCAAAGCTTTTGAGTTCAGAACACTAGCCTTAGTCACTGCTTCCAAAGCGGGGAATGGAGTGACCATGAAAATGCGTTTGCCCTGCACCAGTGAGCGTTCCTTTAGAATCGCCATCTGCACTGCCGTCAAAAAATTTTCAATTGCAGAGAAATGCATTTCAGCTGCAGTGTATAAATGTGATTTGTATGCAATAGGTATTGTGTCTCCTTCATTGAAAGTTAAGTATGTGAAACCCACTGCTCCTGAAATGATGCGTATCACCAGGTTGGTGGTGTTGTCACGAGTTAACAAGTAGTTTGTTGCAAGCAAATCTGCTTGCAAAGATTCCAGAATTGAGGTGTGCTCAGGAAGCCAGCTCGCGGAAGAAAATTTGATTTGTATCAACGCATAAAGCGGTTTGATACGCTGGGCATAATCGGGGATGTATGTCCTCCCGAACTTTAAAAAACCCAGCAAGGACTGAACTTTTTTCAGTGTAGTTGGGGGTTGCAAATTTGCACATTTTTCCAAGAAGTGTAGGGCTAAGCCTTTACCCACATTGTTGAGCTCGTAGCCCAAAAAGAGCACTGTCATTTGGGCAATGTGTGACTTAGCAATGTTAAATTTGTAACCAAAGTCAGCCAGGTTCAAGATCACCCGGTCAACTTGTTTAAGATGTGGCAGAAGCTCATCATCCGTCAGATAAATGTCATCTGCGTACGAGATGGCTTCGGGGTCAAAGTCGTTTAACAAAGACTCCAAACGTGCGACAAATGCCCCGGGGCTATTCTTATACCCCATAGGTAATCTTAAAAAAAAATTCTGTTTGCCGACGACAGTAAATGCGGTCAGATCACTGCTCTCAGGAGGCAGGTTGTGACTGTAGAAACCATTAGAAATGTATAGTGTAGTTTTGTATTTTTTACGAACCAAATTGTTTACCAGTGCGGAACTGTGTGTGTTCTGCACCGCATAATTCCGGCAGTGACTGTTCAAATTTCTGTAATCCAATACCAAGCGATATGAACCATCAGGTTGTGATACCGTAAAGAGAGGATTATTCATAGATGATGTACACGTCTTAATCACATCCTGATACTCCAACTGCGTAAGAATATCACATACGGAAGCTTTTGCTTCACACTTGATTGGGTATTGCGGTTGCGGCTGCGGTGTAATGCGCAGAGGAATGACATGAGCAGGTGAATCACCATCATGGCCCACTTGATTACGATAAACCGCCGGGGTTAAGGCAACCACCCAGTCAGCTGCGAATACCTTTGCAAGGTCCAAAGGGACAAGAGGAGAAAAACTCGGAAGAATGACTTCTTCCCCCCCTTGGAGCAGCCAGCACAAAAGGTGGAGGCCAATCCCTCTGTGCTAACAGAATGTCATAAAAGGAGGTCAGATTTTCCCAAAAAACCACATAGATTGTACGTGATATATCACCCTCAATGAGGAAAGTCACTTCATAGAGTCTATCCGGGGGGGGTGGGAGGGGACACCCGGGTGTCAGCAGTCTCAATAAGAACAAGAGTTTCAGTTGCTATCGCATCCAGATTGAGACGCAGAGTCTCCCGAATGACGGTCACCTCTGCTGCGCTGTCGAGCAGAGTCACTGCCCATGTCCAATCCAGAAGACGGGTTCTCACCGTCTGAGGCAAAACGTGCAGTCAATGCGGAAACTTTTTTCTTTTGAAAAGGAGTTCGGAAACGAGGTAAATCCTCCGGTTTTTCTTTGATCTCTACTTGTCGAGGCTGCTCACGACTCTGGGTTGCAGGTTGGCTTTTACTCCGATCCTGCCGCTCTCCACCACCGAATTGTGACCTAGATGTGTCCTGTAAAGAACGAGGAGAGCGTTGTTCAGGGACTTGAAATCTATCAGGGGACTTAATTTTCTCGCGGTCACGCTAATCATAAGTGCGCTCAGAAGAATCGGGGGTCGGTGAACTAGCACGCGACCCTTGCTTCTGTTGTTGTTTCTGTCCCTGTTTTACATTTTTCCAATTCTTTTTAGTAAAGAAAGGACGCCCATCCTTTTCAGGCTGGGCTTTTTGGGGATTTTGAGACTGCGTCTCAGTTTTAGTAAAAGGCTTATTTCCCAGGCTATTACGGCCTATAGTTTTATAAGCTCTAGCAAAGATTTTCGGTAATTCACGTGGTTTGTCCGGTTCAGCTCCAACCTTCTAGAGATTAGCCACTTGAAAGCTCACTGCGTCGCCCTTGACATTGGAAAGGATCATATCACGAACCACGTCGAACACTCCCACCAGTCTCATTCCCAGCTCAACCGCGGCTTCAGCCCCGTGCTCATCCTGAACACGTTTACTCACAGAAGGGAGTACTGTCATGGAAGGAGTGCCGAAGCACATTGCATAAACTGCTGCAAACACCCATCCCCAGGTGTTACAATCAGCAACCTCGGGAATCAAGTCTTTTGGAAGGCTAAGAGTCAAAATACGGTGTTTATCCACCGGAGACGTGTTAGGAAACACCGCCTCTAATTGACCACATTTTTCAGCAAGCCAATAAGGAAACTCGTCCTTATTTAGGGGACGCTTGCCCATAACTGAATTAACCATAAGGGGACTGATGGTTACACCACCAGTACCGCCAGGTTGAGCAGCAACGCCAGGCGGTCCCGCCTGGAAGTTGCGAGCGATATACTGTATAACTGCTCAATGAATGCGTACCAACGAAGTATGTTGTATGTGAAGTTCAGCAATTGTTCCAGCGTTAAGATAACGTTGGTGTGGGGTATACCCAGCCAGAACAGGCCAAGTGGCGACTTCGATTGATAAAGGGCCTAACCGGACTGGTGTGGCCGGGTGAGGAAGGGCGCCATTAAACCAAATAGTGTGTTGCCAAGCTGTAAGTGGAACCTCAAGAGCCCTATAGGGCACATAATTGGCAGGCACTGCCGTTGCAGTGTATGTATGGAACGTATTGCTTGTTCCGTCTACTTCAGGAAAAGTAACCCAAGAATAGAAGACCTCGAAGTGGTAAGCCGGATGTGCTTCCATCACGAAAATGAGGGTGACACCGGCATCAGGCACTCCATAAGCATTTAAATGTGCTCTGAGCTCTGCTCTACTATGAGCCGGTATATCCACCGCCATAATGTAGAAAAAGACACCGTAAAGCGCGGCAGCTCAGTATGGGGTTGAATATAAAGAAAACCTTTTTTAAATATTTTCAAGCTTGAGAACCTATAAAAGTATCAATATAGGAGGTTACACCGTTACAGCTGTTTCTGGAAACAGAAGTGAGGGTTTGTGGACAAGCACAAGCGCTACTCAAGCGTCTTGCAGATAAGAACCAGACCAAAACGTTGGCGGCGCCATGTTGTAGGGATTCTGCACATACACAGACCTATGCACAGGAAAAAGGGACCTCAGTGAATAGGGGTGTACCAACCTACCACATTAGCACCCAAACTCCCAAACCGATTAGCAATAGTGTCTCATTCGGTCTCCCACAAATATTAGGAAGCAACAAATGATTTAGATAACCCAAGAACATAACACTCCCGACTCACTCAGAATCGCGGACCAAGAACACTCTTTCGCTCACTCACTTGTACCTTATCCACAAAAGAATATTGTCAGACTCACTGAAATAGTTCAAAATGTATATTATGACTATTGTGCTCTGCAATATAGTATACGAGCCACCGCTAGCATCAAAATGCATAAACTAAGCACAGTTAGCATTGTCGCAAGTCCATAGAATACAAAAGGGGTAGTCATTTTTATAAAGACTGGCTGATAAAAGGCAAAATAATAATAAGGCCTAGTTACCCTCCCCTTGGACAGATGTACTTTATTTTATATAAAGGAAGATCTCTAGGCTTTGTCAGCAGACCCCTACCTTTTAAGGCTGGATGCAAGGATCACATCATATGCACACCAGAGCTCCTCTCCCTGGAATAGTTCTCCCCAAGTGTGTTAGAAAAACATGCAACAGCATAATATCAAAGCAGGATTTTCGCAACTCTGCAGCTGTGTGGTACATGTTATGTCTAGGTAATAAGAACTGACCAGAACAGAATAACAATATGCACTGTTGATCAACCTTGCATTTTGTGTTAAGACAAAACTTCTAGAAATACCAAAAACGAGAAAAACAACGTGACCTTGTATGAGAGGCACAGACAGAGTGTCGCAGTTGCTAAATAATAAGTGTAACGTGTGCAAAAGCAGCAGCAGGGAAGCGAAGCTCATGGCAACTTAACAATGTCGACAACGTGAATAAGGGCCCATATGACATGATGTCTTCGTTAATCATGCCCTCAGGTTCTCAATGTGTCCTAATGTGGGCCGTCCAACCTCCGTCTAGTCGATGCTGCTGAAGTCTCACCC
Source organism: Calotriton arnoldi (assembly GCA_963921515.1). Classification (NCBI taxonomy): domain Eukaryota; kingdom Metazoa; phylum Chordata; class Amphibia; order Caudata; family Salamandridae; genus Calotriton; species Calotriton arnoldi. The sequence goes on from CAWUFW010005451.1 coordinate 188,767, forward strand.
ACACCTGGTAGGGATGCAGTGACTAGTAGGCCTGGGCGATAAATTCTGTTCCGCTCACGGAATTTGGGTAATTTCGCGTTCCGTGGAGAACGCGGAATTGCCAAAAATTCCGCGATCCGCCGCTTCGTGGAATTTTTTGCGTGTTCGCGCTTTCAAAATGCGTGTTCGCAAGATATTTCTCCCTGAGCACGCAAACAGCGTTCGCGAACAGGAAAAAAGCATCGCGAACGGGCGGAACAAGCAATTCCGCATGTTCGCGGAACTTTTGCGTGCTCGCGGATATTTTTTACAGTTTCGCGTAGCACAACTACGGAAATTCCACCCACCCCTAGTGACTAGAGAGGTGTCATTAGTCCTTTACTTGGGCCACTTTGATCCATTCTGTTTGGAACAATTCATCAGGATTGCCTTTGGAGCAGATTCCAACGAATATGTGGAAAGCAGCTACTTCCAAACTTGCCAGTCCTTTACTTGATGTCTCCAATAGCTCCTTAGATAATACCCGGGTTCTGCCATATTGGAAAAAGGCACTGATTGTTCCCTTATTAAAGACACTTAATGCAGATAAAACTTTCCTTTCCAACATTATCCCAATCTTTCTGCTGCCATTTGCAGTTAAAATCCTGGAGAAGCATGTGAATAGGTCAAACTCCATCTTCCTGGAAGAAAATTAGTCTCCAGAGCCTGCACAGCTTGGGTTCAGAACAGGACACCGTACAGACAAAGCTTTGCAGTCAGACCTGGATGATCTGCATTTATCAGCGGATAAGGTTAGTCCAGTGGCCTTAGTGCTATTGGATTTGTCTGCCGCTTTGACACAGTGCCACATCACACACTTCCAGACTGTCTGAGGCCGGTGTCAGTTGGCCTTAGGCTGTGTTCTTTCAACCTTTTATGTCAGAATGTAAAACCCTGCACCAAGGAGTCCCATAAGGGTCTGCACCAAGCCTCACCTTTTTTAATATGTACATCCGTCCTTTAGCGAAATTAGTTAGATCTCTTGGACTTTGCTTTTAAATCCCTTTTCGAAGTTCACAAAGCCTTGCACCACGAAGAGACAATTTATCTCAGGAATAACTTTACCAGTTATGCTCCAGGTCGAACTCATCGTTCCACCGACACATTTCTTCTTATACCTAGAGTCAAATCTACTTGTACAAGTGGTACAGCTTTTTCAGTGGTTGCCACCAAACTGTAGAACACTCTTCCAGTAACTCTGCTCAGGAAGCAAGACCTGTTGCATTTTAGGAAATCCTTGGAGACCTGGCTTTATGGGCAGGAGTTCTAACTCTACGTTACATTCAGATGTGTTTCTTAGCACCAGCACACCTGTATAGGTAGCAACACGCTTAATAAAACCTAGAACATAACAAAAAATAATCGATTGCTATAGCTCTCCTTCTGAGTGAAATCAGATAAAATCACCAATTCAAATTGATTTTGCTCATATTAAGGGCACCTACTATGCATAACATCAACTAATATAAAGCAGATTCCAAAATATAGTCTAAAGAACATACTCAATTTCATTATATGCGCCAGGAGTTAATATTGTAACTATTATATCAATAAAATAGCTTTATCAGTAGAGGTCACTGACATGTTTGAGTACTTTTACTGCACAAAACGCAATGCTATTAAAATCAATATTTCTAAGGGAACTGTGAAATAAGGAAAAAAAAAAAATTTTCACTGTGAAATATAGCTTTCATTAACATAATGAAAACCCAGAAACCACTCTGCAGATTATCATTATCAGGGTTACTAGGGTAATGGGAAGAATGGACGACTAAATTATGTGGCATGGTAATCTAAAGCATGTGGCAATAAAGGCGAATTATGTAGCCGTATTACAGTTTTACAGCATTGAGGAAGCAATGCTTATTGCCTTAGCGAGTCCATTCTAAAAATTAATTTACAAAAGAAATCAACTGGGCCTTACACACAATCCTATTTACCATAATTCTTCCTTTTTAAAAAAACCAAACTTTTATTTGAACTTTGGTGAACAACAAAAAGGAAAAGAAACAAAAACATACACAAATAGGTCTCTTGCCATTCGGGAATTGTGTCAAACAGTCCAATGAAAACAATTGGGCGATGTAGGAGAGTTACATTCAAATAAATTATAGTTACATTTGCACATTTATGCCCAGTATACAAATACTGCTGGTCGTGGCACATGGGGTTATGTTGTGTCTATCTGTGTGAGTCATGGGCAGGTCTACATACGAATATTCAATGAACACCTATATTGCTATGCAGCTTAGGACCCAGATAGGCACATCATATAGTTCATGCAGCATATATGTTCCATGATCCTATCCTGTGAGCCATAAAATGGCGTAGTGGGAACCAACGGTTTCTAGGGTGAGTGCTGGGAAGCTGTAGTTGTGTGTATAATTCGATATTTTTGTTACTGTAAATAAATCTTTATGCCACTAGTTTTTGGGCTTGTAGCAGTGCTAAGGTTGAGAACTTACGCACAGGTTTTGATAAAGCTTTAAAATATTCCAGAAGCGCCAACACAGGCTCCAGTGCCAACTTCAACTATCATGATGGATACATCTTAAAAGATTTTCCTTCAGTAATGCAATATATTCAGACAGTACCCTGCCAGGTGGAAGAAGCCTGCCTCAGGGTGACCGCATCGCTTACAAGTTGCCTCCGCCCACAGTTACAGATGCCCTGGCTGGGTTAAAGCACGCCATGCGCAATAATTTATACTGGATAGCTCTGTGGTGACCATTCATTGAAACATTTTGTGGTTGATGACAATAGTACTTGCATTGTTCATCTATCGGCTCTTTACCAAAACACCTGTTCCACCTCTACTTAACTTTAACTGGCGTTTTGGCTTGGCAAGCATGGACATTTGATATAGTTTTGAAACAATTTGTTTCGACCCTGGTGCCACTATAAGTTATGAACATTGAGTTAGTTTAAGAGGTTCCCGAGAGAAGTTGGGCAGTTTCTATTTTAGTTAAGCTTTTAATCTGTTATATAGAAACATAGTGAACGGGGAGCTCCCATCCAGCCCCAGAAAATCTTAGCGTGATAAGAAAGCTCTGTTTAAAGAGTTTCCCAGTGGTATTGTAACCCTTTGCATGTAATTGCTGTTGAGCCTTGGGTTCAGAGGTGAGGGACATAAGGGGGTTATCAATGAGAGGAAGGTATGGCGATAGAGGGGAGCCGGAATAACTTGACAGGGAGTGCCACCTCTGGCTGGTGTCACAACGGGATTGATTTCCTGCCAGGAACGTGGACTCTTCTGACACAGGGTCACAGGTATTGGGGTCAGGTCGGCCATATCGGACTCCACAACCACGTGCTGTAAGGGAGGGCCTATGCTGCACAAGTAGCATGCAAACTGCCCCTGTGCAGAGGCATGGTACAATATCGGGTCGGGAACCTTAAGTCCCTATCTTGGAATGTGAGGCTTAGTGTGTCCCATTTTATTTGGGGCTGTTTGTCGCCCAGATTAGTTCATGTTAAGTACACTCTGAGATGTTGAAGTTCTCCAAGATGCAAGAGTTTATTGAGCGCATTGTGTACAGGTCCAGAGGGCCCATGGGATCAGCATCAACTGCCCAACAGTTCTAACATAAACATTCCAAGAACCACATGACATAGTGAAGGCTCCCAGCAGAGAATGACCATTAAACATTCCAACCACTAACATATAATATAAGGTACTATGAGAAATTAACAGACACCACAATTCAATTAGTAGTGACTGGAATGTATAGAAAAAGTGCCTGGTTTGGCATATAGGAATATTCCTGAAAAGTCAACCAATTTAGGCATGGTGATCATCTTTAATAATAAAAAGGCCTGTAGAACTGCCTGCGATTCTGTTGCGATCTCAGACTCTGTGACATTAATTTAATAATGTCAGAAGCTGCCTATTGACCACACATCGGGGATATCAGTGACCTGCCCGCGAGCTCACCCTCGCCATATCAGCATGCTGTATAATATTTGCACAGAAAGTATATTTCTTGGTCTGTGTGGGTTATGGCACCTTCAGAGGTCAGTGAGCTGGAGATGTGTTCTCGTTTGGTGTGGTGCCTGGCAACCAGCGTCATGGAGTGTTTTGCATTGGAGGTTCTATTGATCTGGAGGTCTAGTCCCAGTTTGAAATATCCACCTCATAGTAACTGCCCTCTTTGGCACTGGCATATGCTGTCCTCTAGGTCCTGGAAAAATGTAGGAGAATCAATATTCGGTTCGTAGACATTGATAATATTAACAGGTCTTATATCTAATAAACCGTGTACTACCAGGTAGCGACCCTCAGGATCCTTAAGGACCACTTCCTGACATAGCTAGAATAAGAAGCAAAAGGCCGGTGCGTACTCCATTGGGACGCAAATCTTGTTTCCATGTTTGGGGTTAAGAATGTGTCCCGTAAACATACTATGTGTACGTTGTGCCTATCAAGATACGCCAGCACCTACCTGGCTTTACAGGCATTGCTAGGCAAGTTACTTTCCTTCAGTAACACCTTATATGGTGGACACTCTAGCCACTGATTCGTTTCCTTAGAATATTCCCCAGACGTCAGACTGGATCTGTAAACTTTTCAAGCAGTACCTCTGTGTGTTCGTAGGTGACATTGAGTGGCTCTGAGTCTGCGTCATCTGCGCTGAAGGCACCACCCCAACTCGCTGACATCTGTTACTTTTTGCAACCTTTCCACGCCAGGAGCGCACAGCCACAAAGGTTTCTGATGTACACTAAGAACCTCATGAGGGTTACCCTACATGGAGAAATCTGTTCATTGAGGGGAGGATTAGTACGTAATCTGCGGCTAGATAAAGTCTCTCCCAGATAAGGCATTACTGATGGAGTCATTTGATACAGACTTCTAGCCGCAGATTCCTTACCTTAGAATAGATACCCAATCAATACCTCCCCAGAGGTGGGTCTGCAAACAGATTTAGACCAGGAAGTCCAGGAGGACAGAACAGGCAAAGTGGTCATCACGACGGACCTGACTACCCAGGCAGTAGTGTTTGCTAAATGGGTGCAGAGATGCCCACTGTGAGAAGTTGGCCTGGCATATGCTGTCCACTAATTATAGTGGGCACCTTGCACCAGTCCAAATCGACTCTTATGGTAGGTAGGTTAAAGACAACCTTATTGAAAGCTATCCTAGTGGTAGCTGTGGAGAGCAGCCTTCAGGCTAAGTCTTGAAGGAATGTAAAGCAGCTTGTTTTACCAGTCTATAATCTCTTGAGTGACCAAATGAAAGAGCACCACACCAGGTATATATTCAAAATATATGTATTTATTACTAAACACACCCCTCTAGTCTCTTTATGAGGCTAGAGTTCGAAGTACATAGGTTATAAGATCTTAAATCACAGTAATAGCACAAATACACGTTTGGGCCCTAGGGGCGTACCAAACCATATACCAATAAAGTGGTATGCGAACCACTACTGAACTAGACACTAGGCCTAGAGCCTCTAGAAGTGCTTGGACCACAAGGAACCACCCAAGGTAGTGACACAGGGGACCCACGGGAGACGCGTGCAGTGTAAATACACAACCGCGATACGCCGTTAACTTCTATGGAGAAAGTCGGGATCGGGAAAATAGAGGAAAGGGACACTTTAAAGAGGACTAGGACAAAACCCTTTGAGATCTAGGACTTTGAAGAGTCTCTACCCACGGGAGCACCGGAGTACTCGTGTTACCTCACCCAGGGAAGCCGGGTGCATAGGTGCCTTTCGGGGTCGGGTTTCGTCGTCGTTTCTTATGGCGATCTGCTGCAAAGTGCTGCTGGCGACCAGGAGAAAAGTGTCCGGGTGGATCCAAGAGTGGATCGGAGTTCTGAAGAACCTGAAAGCAGAGGGGACAGAGTCTGGGTCACTAGCCAGTGACCAGGAGGGCGATGGACAGATGCCCACCGATGTCGAGTGCTTCAAGTTCGTTGACGGTCGTCTTGACTCTTCAGCCACGAGGTCCGGGAGGCGTTGTCGGCGACCAGGAGCAGGATTCGGGCTGTTGCTCGATGTCTGTCGAGTGCAGAGGTGTCGGCGACCAGATTGGACCCAACAGGATTTGGCAAAGGCAAGTCTCGAGTAAGATGTAGATCGTCGATGATGCAGACCAGCAAGGTCTGGGGAACTCACCCAGCAAGGGTAAGTGAGGGCAGGCCTGGAGCAACCAGACTGCCAAGTAAAGAAAAGATTGGCCTTCGGTAAGGGCTACTAGCCAACGGGCTAGCGACCGCGAAGGAGCCTCGTGACGCCGCACGTGGAGCTGGCTTACAGGACACTCGTGGAGTGGGGGCCAGTGATCTTCGGTGCAGGTGGTGCTGGAGGCTAGGGCTACTCGGAGCCCAAAGCACGACTTCTTGGGAGACCCAGAAGATGGTGCACTTGCAAGTGTGCTCGGTGTCCAGGGGTCACGGTCTCAAGTCACCCACGATAGCCACGGGCCTCAGCTTTGCTGGGGACTCAGGGTAGCCTCGGGGAAGTCTGAGAATCCACCTCTGGTGATGCGATGACTTCGGCGTCCGACGGGAGCTTCAGTAATGCGAACCGGACAGATGCTTCTTTGGTGCCTGCCAAGCAGGGGAGTCACTCCTTGACCCCAAGGGAGATTCTTCAGTCCTCTAATCGTGAGTAGAGCGTCGAAGGTCCAGGATTCTGTTTCAGAGTTTCGTCCAGGTATAATCTAAAGTCCTAAGGACTGGGTTCCTACCTTTATTCTAAAAATAGGGGATGGACTACTCTGTGGCCCCACCTATGGGTGGGTCAGGGCAGAGGGGTGGCTACACCCCTTTCCCTTTGTCCAGTTCGCGCCAAAGCAGGGGCTGCAAGCCCCTGATCCGGTTTGAACTGGGGTATGCACAGGGACACCAAATGTGCCCCCAGTGCAGGACTTCAAAGCACCCGAAAGTGCTCCCGCCCAGCCCCAATACACATTGTCCTGTCTGGGGAGGTGGTCACACCTCCCTGGGACAGGAAACCTATTGTCCAGGCCTCCCCTGCCAGAGTTTCGTCCAGCAGCAGGAGGCCAGACTCGTGTCTGTGGCAGCAGCATCCATTTTGTGATGCCAGGGCTCTGGAAAGAAGTTACCGGACTCGTCAGAGTTAACATGCCTTTCCCTCTAGAAGGGTGGAATGCTACCCCCGCCGCCAGAATTGGCGGGGGGTAGTATTCCAAGATGTTTGACACCAAACACAACATGTTTCGGTGCAGCCATTCCATAGTTAGCATTTTACCGCGAGGATATAATGCGTTTAAGAGTATATGGTCAGGCTGCACTACAAACAGCATCAGAGATGGTCTCCGAACGCTGCAGAGGGGCCCTGCTCATGCAGGGCACCCTCTCACATAGGAACCATGCACTCTGCCTTTAGGATTGATAAGGCCTGCCTTAGGAGTGACTTATAGGTTTCTAGGTGTGTATGTATTTCGTGATATAGGTAACCTATATCACAGTAAGAGGTGCATGCACCACCTTACCCAGGCTGCAGTAGCAGACCTGTGGTGTCAGTTTGGATGGCCTTCCAGGGGTGGCATAATACATGCTGCAGCCCCTGGCAGGCCTCTGAGGTACCTATGCCCTTGGTACATAGTATACCATATACTAGGGACTTATAAGGGCACTCCAGATCCCAATCAGAGATGTGCCTAAGGCACATGGAATCCATTTTACAGAGAAAGCAGATAGACTGGGGCCCTGAATAGCAGGATCCCAGTCCAACTAAGTCATAAACCAGCAAAACACCATAAAAAAAGTGGGGGCAACCATATAGTCAGATTCCACCTTCCTACATAACCCCCCCAAACGAAAGGAGATAAGGCTAACCTTGGCCAGTTGAGCCTATATTGACTAAGTGGCCATATAAGAAGCACCTGCACTAGCATGGTTGCCCCCTATGTTATGGTCCACTAAGCAATCCCTCACCCTAAGGGTATGAGAGGGTCTCCACCATGGGGAATCACTACCTCTGGTGTGCTTAGGTAAAGTACAAGGCTGGTGAGGTGGCTGAGTAGGAAGTGAGGCCCTAGGAATGTTGGCCTCAATTTCCTCAGATCACTGGTCACCATGTATGCCTGTCTTTCCATGACTGAGTTGCACTTTGCTCTAAGGGTCAACCTTTGGCTGCCTACAGCTGGGGGTTGGGTCCCTTTGGATGGAACACTGGGGGGACATGGCAGGTTTGGAACCTTCTGGTCCCAGGTTTGCCCTTGCCTACCAGAGTCCTTCTGGGGGAGGTCCCTACATAAAGGTATGGGGGATCCCTCAGTGTGTAGAGGAATTTTCACCTGGCTAGGGCTACTAGACTGGCTGCCCCTAATCTGCTGATGGGGGCTTCCTCTGGACAGGGGGCCCGGGGGGTCCACTGACCTCCCTGACCTCTGCAGCCCTGGGCTGACTGAGGCAGGGTAGAGAGGGGCAGGTTACCTGCTCCAGACTGGGTACCACCGTGGAAGGGTCCTCTGCCATCAGGGGTGTGGCCAGGCCAGGCCTGACTACCTCTGTGGCAGTTCCTTCACTAGGGGTAGGGTCAGTTCCCTGAGGAGGCTGACCCTTACCTACTGTCTGGGGGAAGAAGACTTTTCTTCAACCCTTTTGCTCTCTTTTGGGGGAGAGTGGGCCATTCTTTCAGGCTCCATCTCTCCAAAGTCTTGGGCTGGGGCTGTGGCCATCACAGCCCCACTAACCTCTGCAGGGACGCCCAACATCCTAAGATGGGTTTGGTGTTCAACTTCAGCCCAGGCTGAAATTTCCAAATCATTGCCCATCAGGCAATCTACAGGTAGGGTTGGGGACACTGCCACTCTTTTTGGGCCTGTGACCCCCTCCCAGCTGAGATTGACTATGGCCATGGGGTGATCTGTTCTGACACCATCAATGTTGGTCACCTGGTATTTAAACTCAGGTAAAAGCTGGTGAGGGGGACTAGTTTCCCTGCCACCATGGTGACACTAGCCCCTGTGTCCCTAAATGCCACAGCTTTCTGACCATTAATCATTGGCTCCAGTCTGTACCTGCCCAATGCTATGGGACCCATGGTAAAGGTGGCAAATCCTATACCACCATCAGAGTCAGAGGAGTCTGTTGAGGGGTCCCTGTCTAAACTAGGGCCCACCTCTGTTCCTCTTGCAAAAGCACCCAACTTTTTGGGTGCACTACTCCCAACTGGAGGATTACTACTGGTAGTACCAGGAGGGGTGGTAGTAGTTGGGGGAGGAACATTTTCTTTATTGCCAATCCTGGGGCAACTGGGATCAGTTTTCCAGTGCCCAGGCTTTTACAGACATGGCAATATGGTTTCTTTTCAGGAGAGGAAGGAGTTTGGGACCCCCCAGAAGAGGAATTTTGGGGCCCTGTAGGGGACTTATCCTTAGATTTATCCCCACCTTTCTCTTGGGACTTAGTAGAATCTTTCTTCTGGTCACCACCCTGATTTCTAGTTTTTACTCTGGTTCTGACCCATTTGTCTGCCTTCTTTCCCAATTCTTGGGGAGAGGTCAGATCAGAGTCCACCAGATACTGGTGCAAAAGCTGGTTTTGACAATTATTAAGGATCTGCTCCCTCATAATCAAATTGTACAATCCTAAAAAGTCATGCACTTTGTTGCCATGTATCCAACCTTCCAGAGCCTTTGTAGCACAATCTACAAAATCAACCCAGTCTTGAGTCTGAGCTTTTTGGGTGTCTCTGAACTTCAACCTATACTGTTCAGTGGTTAGGCCAAACCCATCTATCAGAGCACTCTTCAAGACTGTGTAATTGTCAGCATCCTCTTCTCTTACAGTGAGGAGCTTGTCTCTACCTTTGTCTGCAAAGGAGAGCCACAAGATTGCTGCCCACTGCCTCTGGGGGACCTTCTGAACTTTACAGGCCCTCTCCAGTGCAGTTATCCATTTGTGGATGTCATCCCCACTCTGGTAGGGAGGGACAATCTTGTTTAGGTTTCTATGGTCATAAGACCTGTCCCTATCTCTAGGGATATTGCTGCCACCATGGGACTCTAGTCCCAACTTTCTTCTCTCTTTAAGGAGATCTAGGGATTCTCTATCTAAAGCCAATTGCTTCTTCCTGATCTCCAGTCGAGTTTCCTCATACTGGACCAGTCTCTTTCTTCTCTCATGAGAGGATTCCCTCCTGTGAGAAGAAACAGAGCTCCCTATGGAGGTGCCAGAGTGGTTAGACTCCTGAGAAGGAGACCTAGACTTTCTGAGCACCCTCATAATCCTTCCTGGGGGACAAAGGTGTGGTTCTCCAGATCCTCATCTTCATCTTCCCCAGAAGGGATTGGGTTTTCCAGGTCAGGGTCATTGTCACCCTCCTGGTCAGTTTCAGAGGGGGGCTGGGGGTAGTAGTACCCCTGGCCCCTTCCTCATCTGCTGGCCCACCCTCTGCTCCTACCCCTTCAGTCTCTGAAGACTTACTAAGATCATAAGCCACCAACAACTCCTGGAGGTGTTGGGTGGTGGGACTTTGGCCTGTCCTTAATTTCCTCACGTTACACAAAGCTCTCAGTTCCAAGAATGGGAGTGTGTCATACTTGGAGGGGAAGCTCAATGGCTTCCTGCAGGGCATCTCTAGATCCTGCTTTTAAAGACATTACTAGTGTGGTGTGGTGTATGCACTACCTACTCTAGTGTGGCCTACTAAACTCTCTTGAGTTGTAGAAAGGGTTGTGCTATCCCTTAACACACAACTCTAAGTTCAGTAGAACTTACTGATATTCTAAGCTTAAATTATATGTACCTTAGGTACCTTTAGTGGTTTTCAGTTGATCAATTCAATTGAGATTATCTGGTAAAACAATAGCAAGCTGGAATCCCACACGCTGCACACCAATGTGAGAAGTTGGCCTGGCATATGCTGTCCACTAATTATAGTGGGCACCTTGCACCAGTCCAAATCGACTCTTATGGTAGGTAGGTTAAAGACAACCTTATTGAAAGCTATCCTAGTGGTAGCTGTGGAGAGCAGCCTTCAGGCTAAGTCTTGAAGGAATGTAAAGCAGCTTGTTTTACCAGTCTATAATCTCTTGAGTGACCAAATGAAAGAGCACCACACCAGGTATATATTCAAAATATATGTATTTATTACTAAACACACCCCTCTAGTCTCTTTATGAGGCTAGAGTTCGAAGTACATAGGTTATAAGATCTTAAATCACAGTAATAGCACAAATACACGTTTGGGCCCTAGGGGCGTACCAAACCATATACCAATAAAGTGGTATGCGAACCACGACTGAACTAGACACTAGGCCTAGAGCCTCTAGAAGTGCTTGGACCACAAGGAATCAATCAATCAATCAATCACGGCATTTATAGAGCGCGCTACTCACCCGGGAGGGTCTCAAGGCGCTGGGGGAGGGGGTAAGTTACTGCTCGAACAGCCAGGTCTTGAGCTGCTTCCTGAAGGAGAGATGGTCCTGGGTTCGCCGAAGGTGAGTGGGGAGGGAGTTCCAGGTCTTGGCCGCCAGGTAGGAGAAGGATCTTCCTCCGGTGGTGGTTCTGCGGATGCGTGGTACGGTGGCGAGGGCGTGGCTGGTTGATCGTAGCTGGCGTGTGGGCGTGTAGAAGGTCATGCGGTCGTTGAGGTACTTTGGGCCCAGGTCGTGGAGGGCCTTGTGTGCGTGGGTGAGGAGTCTGAACGTGATTCTCTTGCTGACGGGGAGCCAGTGCAGGTCTTTCAGGTGTACGGTGATGTGGCTGTGTCGGGGGATGTCCAGGATGAGTCGTGCGGAGGCGTTCTGGATGCGCTGGAGTCTCTTTTGAAGTTTGGCTGTGGTTCCGGCGTAGAGGGTGTTCCCATAGTCCAGTCGGCTGGTGACGAGTGCCTGGGTGACGGTCTTCCTGGTTTCAGTGGGGATCCATCTGAAGATCTTGCGGAGCATGCGCAGGGTGTTGAAGCATGAAGATGAGACGGCGTTGACTTGTCTGGTCATCGACAGGGAGGAGTCCAGGATGAAGCCCAGGTTGCGTGCGTGGTCCGTTGGCTTGGGTGCGGTGCCCAGGAACCACCCAAGGTAGTGACACAGGGGACCCACGGGAGACGCGTGCAGTGTAAATACACAACCGCGATACGCCGTTAACTTCTATGGAGAAAGTCGGGATCGGGAAAATAGAGGAAAGGGACACTTTAAAGAGGACTAGGACAAAACCCTTTGAGATCTAGGACTTTGAAGAGTCTCTACCCACGGGAGCACCGGAGTACTCGTGTTACCTCACCCAGGGAAGCCGGGTGCATAGGTGCCTTTCGGGGTCGGGTTTCGTCGTCGTTTCTTATGGCGATCTGCTGCAAAGTGCTGCTGGCGACCAGGAGAAAAGTGTCCGGGTGGATCCAAGAGTGGATCGGAGTTCTGAAGAACCTGAAAGCAGAGGGGACAGAGTCTGGGTCACTAGCCAGTGACCAGGAGGGCGATGGACAGATGCCCACCGATGTCGAGTGCTTCAAGTTCGTTGACGGTCGTCTTGACTCTTCAGCCACGAGGTCCGGGAGGCGTTGTCGGCGACCAGGAGCAGGATTCGGGCTGTTGCTCGATGTCTGTCGAGTGCAGAGGTGTCGGCGACCAGATTGGACCCAACAGGCCTTGGCAACGGCAAGTCTCGAGTAAGATGTAGATCGTCGATGATGCAGACCAGCAAGGTCTGGGGAACTCACCCAGCAAGGGTAAGTGAGGGCAGGCCTGGAGCAACCAGACTGCCAAGTAAAGAAAAGATTGGCCTTCGGTAAGGGCTACTAGCCAACGGGCTAGCGACCGCGAAGGAGCCTCGTGACGCCGCACGTGGAGCTGGCTTACAGGACACTCGTGGAGTGGGGGCCAGTGATCTTCGGTGCAGGTGGTGCTGGAGGCTAGGGCTACTCGGAGCCCAAAGCACGACTTCTTGGGAGACCCAGAAGATGGTGCACTTGCAAGTGTGCTCGGTGTCCAGGGGTCACGGTCTCAAGTCACCCACGATAGCCACGGGCCTCAGCTTTGCTGGGGACTCAGGGTAGCCTCGGGAAGTCTGAGAATCCACCTCTGGTGATGCGATGACTTCGGCGTCCGACAGGAGCTTCAGTAATGCGAACCGGACAGATGCTTCTTTGGTGCCTGCCAAGCAGGGAGTCACTCCTTGACCCCAAGGGAGATTCTTCAGTCCTCTAATCGTGAGTAGAGCGTCGAAGGTCCAGGATTCTGTTTCAGAGTTTCGTCCAGGTATAATCTAAAGTCCTAAGGACTGGGTTCCTACCTTTATTCTAAAAATAGGGGATGGACTACTCTGTGGCCCCACCTATGGGTGGGTCAGAGCAGAGGGGTGGCTACACCCCTTTCCCTTTGTCCAGTTCGCGCCAAAGCAGGGGCTGCAAGCCCCTGATCCGGTTTGAACTGGGGTATGCACAGGGACACCAAATGTGCCCCCAGTGCAGGACTTCAAAGCACCCGAAAGTGCTCCCGCCCAGCCCCAATACACACTGTCCTGTCTGGGGAGGTGGTCACACCTCCCTGGGACAGGAAACCTATTGTCCAGGCCTCCCCTGCCGGAGTTTCGTCCAGCAGCAGGAGGCCAGACTCGTGTCTGTGGCAGCAGCATCCATTTTGTGATGCCAGGGCTCTGGAAAGAAGTTACCGGACTCGTCAGAGTTAACATGCCTTTTCCTCTAGAAGGGTGGAATGCTACCCCTCCGCCAGAATTGGCGGGGGGTAGTATTCCAAGATGTTTGACACCAAACACGACATGTTTCGGTGCAGCCATTCCATAGTTAGCATTTTACCGCGAGGATATAATGCGTTTAAGAGTATATGGTCAGGCTGCACTACAAACAGCATCAGAGATGGTCTCCGAACGCTGCAGAGGGGCCCTGCTCATGCAGGGGCACCCTCTCACATAGGAACCATGCACTCTGCCTTTAGGATTGATAAGGCCTGCCTTAGGAGTGACTTATAGGTTTCTAGGTGTGTATGTATTTCGTGATATAGGTAACCTATATCACAGTAAGGAGTGCATGCACCACCTTACCCAGGCTGCAGTAGCAGACCTGTGGTGTCAGTTTGGATGGCCTTCCAGGGGTGGCATAATACATGCTGCAGCCCCTGGCAGGCCTCTGAGGTACCTATGCCCTTGGTACATAGTATACCATATACTAGGGACTTATAAGGGCACTCCAGATCCCAATCAGAGATGTGCCTAAGGCACATGGAATCCATTTTACAGAGAAAGCAGATAGACTGGGGCCCTGAATAGCAGGATCCCAGTCCAACTAAGTCATAAACCAGCAAAACACCATAAAAAAAGTGGGGGCAACCATATAGTCAGATTCCACCTTCCTACACCCACGTTGCAGCCTGGCAGATGTCCAGGACAGGACAGGGACTCCACTAGCTGAGCTAACGCTGTGGTCACAGTCGTGGCTCTGGTGGAATGAGCCCTCAGGGGGTTACTTCTTGGGCAGTGCATAGCAGATTTTAATGCAGATCACAATCTATTGTGAGATGGTCCATTTCTGCACTGCCTTTCCTCCTCCCCGACAAACCCAGTGAAGAGTTGATCAGACACCTGGAACTCTTTGGTACAATCAATATAGAATGACAATGCTTTCTTTGTGGGGCAGTTCTCTTTCTCCGTCAGCACTGGGATGCCATCAACTCGCCATGTGCTCTATAAATCACGTAGCATAGAGTAGCATGTGTTGTAGTACTTTTAAGAAATGAGTCACAATGTGTGACTTGAACATAAAGGGCGGATCCGGTAACCGAAGGAATGCTGATATGGCCAAAATGCACCTTTTAAAAGTCTTGTAGGGTTAGTGAAAGAACAAAATAACATTTCAGACATGGGTGCAGAAAGGGGATCAGCATTTTTGGAAACACACCAAGCCACAAATTTGCTGCAAAGGTCAGGCGTATAATGTCTTAGTTGAGGCATGCCTGGCTGCTGGAATGACATCACCAACTTCAGGAGGAAGGTAAAAAACTGTCAACTGCTGCGGCTCAATCTCTACCCATGAAGGATGAGCGTGCGCACATTCGGTTGCAAGACTCTGCCTGTGGCGGCAACAGTAGATCCTCCAGAAGAGGCAGCATGATTGTAGGACCAATGTTCATGCTCAGGAGTTTGGGATACCATACTCTCTGTGCCCAATCCGGGGCCCAGTCATTCCAGATCATCTTGAGAACTCTGGGCTGGAGTGGTATCGGTGGAAAGGTGTATAGGAGGTCTGAGCTCCACTCAATACGAAATGCCTCTCCGAAAGCGAGAGTCACCTTGGAAACTCCAGTGCGCAGAAGTGTGAAGATTACACGTTCCCTGTGGTTAAGAATACATCTAACCAAGGTTCTCTCCAATCTCTTAAGAGACCTTGTACCACCTCTTAGTGGAGCTGCCATATATGATCCACTAGGCATCAATAGCTTAGTTTGTCCGCACTGACATTCAGAGAGCCCACCATATATTGAGCCACCAGGAAAATGCCCTAGCGTTCAAGCCCTGTCCAGAGATGTAGACTCTTTTGACAAAGGGTCCCCACCCTCACCCTGCTTGTTGAAATACCAAATGGTGGTGGTGTTGTCCGTGAACATGTGAACAAGTTTTCCCTTGATAGAATGAAGGAATAGGATTTCAATGCCAGCCGGATAGTTCTCAGCTCCAGCAGGCTGATATGGAGCTGAGGCTCCACCGGAGACCAGAGTCTTCTGACCTTGACCTCCCCCAGATGGTCCTACCGGCCGAGGAGTGAAGCATTTGTCACTAGAGTTAGCTCCGGGTGGGGAAGGATGCGAGGACTACTGCTGACCCAGTTGCGCTTCGTCAGCCACCACTGCAGATATTTTGCACTTGCCTCCGATATCTGGACCAGGTCCGAGAGATTCCCCTGATGCTGCGCACACTGGGACTACAGGTCACACTGCAGGGCTGCATTTTCCAATATGCTTGTGCTAGCAGCAGGAAGCCATGAGGCATAGCAGCCTCAGGCTCACTGAAATCCAGGATAGAGGCTGAAACATCAGAATCATAGCCCAAATATCCTGGACTTGGGGTTCTGGAGAATATGCCAGAAACTGCATTGTATCCAGAACAGCTCTGATGAAAGGGAGCATCTGAGAGGGAGTCAGGTGCGACTTTGGCATGTTTATAGTGAACCCAAGCGAATCTAGGAGGTTTGCCATAGTCTGGAGGTGGGAGATGATTGCCTAGGCAAGCTCATCTTCAATCGCCAGTCGTTGAGATAGAGGGAGACTGGAACAATTGACTTTCGCAGGTGTGCTGCAATCACTGCCATCGCCGTGGTGAGCACCCGAGGAGCGCTCGTAAAGCTAAAAGGGAGCACAGCTACATTGTAATGCTCGTGAACCACAGGTAGCACCTGGACAGGCAGGATGGGAATGTGGAAGTAGGCATCCCGCAAGCCCAGAATTACCATCCAGTCTCCATGGTCTAGGGCAGACGGAAGCTGAGCTAATGTGTGCATTCTGAATTTCTCCTTGTCAGGAAAAAATTGAGGACGACACAGGTCCAAAATAGGGTGGAGGTTTCTGTCCTTTTTGGGCACCAGAAAGTAGCAGAAATAGAAATCACGACCTACTTCTGGTGCCAGCACCCTCTTGATGGCTCTTTTGGCCAAAAGAGTCAGAACTTCTTGAAGGAGCGAGTACAGGTGGCCCTCCATCAGCCAGTCCAAAGATGGTGACACTGGTGGCTGGGTTTGTAAGAAGGAGACAGAGTAACCCAGCTGAACAATCTGAAGTACCCACTTGTTCGATGTTATAGACTGCCAGTGGGACATGTGAGGTCGGTTCCTGCTGCCAGCTGGGTGCCCATGATAGTTTGACGGCAAACTAAAGTAGTTTGGAGGGTGCGGTTGCTGAGGGGTCGGAGGGGTGGCAGACTGGGTGGACCTCTAGCTATTTGTCCGTGGAGGCCACAAAAGGACTGGGGCGCCGCTTGGCCTTGGTGGCTGGGCAGGAATGGACGTGGCTGGTAACTCCTACCATAGCCACAAATGGGGTGAAAGGCAGAATGGGGTTGGCATGGGGCATGGAGAGGCCCAAGGACCTGGCAGTGGCCCAGCTGTCCTTAATGAGCTCCCTGTTAGCTCCCCTTTGAAACCTTTGTACCTGGACCTTGCCCACAGGCAGCTGAAATATAAATTGAATTGTAAGTTGCTAATGTTCTGGTATAGGCTATGGTCAGTCGAAGAGTTGGAAACCTATCGGGAGTCTTTGAAGGACCTCCTGAAGTTCCAAAACGTAACGTCGATTAGGTGGTTCATCTCCCTTAGAGAATTGCTAGGGAAGTTGGGGATGGAGACCTTTTGGACTGATCCTGAATGTATGGTGCAAATCTCGAGGTAAAGCTGCGGGAACTGTTTTGGGAAAAAATTATGGCATTTGACTTGTCAGAACCAACGACTAAGTTGACCAAAGACTTTTTAAAATTAGCCCATTGTTCGAGCCACCTATTGATGAAATCTTTCCAATAATGGCTCGTAAACTCTTTTTACAGTTCCGTTATAAAACTTTGCCCACTAGATTATTTTGCCTCAAGTGGTGCTCCAATGCTCCGTTCGATGATTTGTGCCCTGCATGCAAAACCTGTCGAAAATCAATTGTCCATTTACTTTTCTTCTGTCCTCATTATTTAACGCTGAGGAAAAAACTGATTTTCCACTGTGTAGACTTATTGATCTGGGTCATTATCTTGAGGTAATGAGAATATTGTGCACTGATACTCGTAGATCATTGGTCTTTGGCCTCTCAAGATTTTGGTTCGCACTTTGGATCAAGCGTGGGAAATTACTTGTATGAAGCACTTTATTCCCCCATGAACTGCTGTACTTTGCACTTTCCACATTTAGGAAATGAAATTGTTATTTTAAAATATTTATTCTCGTCTGTTTTACATCTTTGTTTTTATACCTGGGCTATGTACTTTTTTGGATCTTGGTGATCGTAATAAAAGTTTTGATGATGATGATGATGATAACACAATCACTCTGCCTAGCGAGTCAGTCGTATACAGTTCACAGCAAAATGGTGAACTTTGCTTCATTTCTGCCTTTGGCAATAGCCTGTGTGGGCTGGGCCTCGTTCCAGGCCAAGGGGAACACAATTGCAACTGAATCCCAAACCATGTGGTTATATAAGCCCAAAAGGCACTCCGTGTTCACCGACCACAGTGCAAGGCTGGTAGAAGAGAACATCCTCTTGGATTCCCTATCTGGAGGTTTGGTAGGGAACGTACCAGGGTTGATCTTGGTTATGGAGGACTGGACAACCCAACTTTCTGGGGTTGGGAGCTGTGTGGGGAAAGCTGGGTCTCTAGGAGTGGGGCGATGAGGGACAACTGTCCTCTGCACAGTCACCTCTGTGCAGGGCTTGGCTTAGGCTCCGAGCAGGACATCAGTGAAGTTACATCAGTGAAGTTACCCGACGACTGAGAGCGATGATAGGATGACTTTTGTATCTAGTGCGTAGAGAGGCCTAGTACATGATGTTCAAGGCATCATGATAATGTTGTGCGAAGCTGGATGTGTAAAACAAGTAGCTTCAGAGAAACTAGTCCAACATTGTCGTGCATGTTTGTGTGCAAAAGTTCACTGCTGAAATGTTATTTTCTAGGACAATGTACGGAATAAGCTGCCTCGCTACATGGGCCTAACCCTGGAATATAACACAGCTAGAAGTCTCTATCAGAAAAGTCTCTTTACATTCCATGAGAGGAGCTTTATATGAGTTGTAAGCAACTGTTTCCTACACTGCACAATCTTTGGCGTGTGAGTATGGATACCATGTACGAGTCGATCATGTGACATGCTTCGCAATCTGCTAATGCTTGTTCAGTTTAGTGAATACAACTATGCCCGAAGCATCCCTCCCCCACCCACACTACCTCCAATTGGTCAGCAAACTCTCAATCACCCAAGAAAGCCATATGAAAGAACAAGCAGTAGTAAATGCATTAAGTTTTGCCTAGGTGATTAATAATAAGCTGTTTTTGTTGCAAGTTATAGCTTGCTGAGTAGTTGTACAATATAAAGTTACAAAAAGACTGCTAAAGTGTTGACTTGTTTTAGTACAAGAAGGCAATATATTGTTCTGTTACTAGGGGTATCATAATGTGGAGGGATTAAGTAAATGGTGGAGGACAAAGATAAAAAATAACCATGTACCTGATAAGTAGGCTTGAAAGTGGTACAGCTATGGGGAGAATAGGTAAAGGGTGGATAAAAAAACATAAAAGTAAAGCGTAAGCGCTGTTATTGTACATCCAAAAAAACAAGATTACGAAAACTAGATGAAAGGTTTTGTTTGGTTATTGTCCATTGTTAAGATAAACAAATGACATTTAACTTTACATTTTTCAAAGGAGCATTTGAGCAGTTGTTCAATGTGTGAAAGAAACAAACTGAAAGTGATATTGTTTTATTGAGATGAGCAAGTTTTTTTTATTTATTACAGATTTCTCTTATAAAGTTTTTTTTATTTTGCACTGCACAATTTTTTACTATTGCAAAAAAACTTAAAACATGAACATAAACTTGCATTGTCATTGTGTTACTTATGGTTTACAATTTTTCTTTATTTAAACAGTACACTGTGACATTTTCAATTGTTGTGCTATTTTTTTTAAGTTTGTATGTTGTAACAAATACTGCATTTTTTTTCAAGGCATTTGTAATAATAAGTCCCGGTGCCACTGCATCTGCTGCACCATTGAAATCATAACCCTAATGCTGCTAGATAACTGCACTTTGCCTGTTTTAAGAATGTGCAGCTGGTGTGCTTTATAATATATAAGAATGATGGATTAAACCCAGATACTTGTGACTGGGGGTGAACGTTTGCATTGTCCAGCATTCCGTCCATCAATTGTTTCTTTTGCTTATAATATATAACAACGAAAATACAGGTGACTGTTTAAATTACTTTTGACAACTCAAACCCTTTTTAGCAATTATTAAGCTAAAATACCATGCATAAAGCGAGCTAAATTAGACAAAGCGTTTCCCTGTTTTACGAACGTGCAATTGATGTTCTTTATATTACATAACAATGACAATACAGGAGGCTGTTTAAATTACTTTGAAGAACTCAAACCCGTTTTTAGCAATTATTAAGCTTAGATACCAAGCGTTAAAAGTATGCAAGTACTATCAATGCATTTTACATCCACGGAAAAATTAATGGCAAAATTCTCACTATTAGGAAATAACTCCTGCTTACGTTTACAGAGTATCGCTCAATTACCACGTTCCTTACTGATATGGCCAACGGAAAATCCAGCAAACGATATAACATGTTTTTGGTGCTAGGACAATACAATCTGCACAGTAAAGGCCTGTCCGGAAAAAAGCCATTCTTACCACTTACTTGCTTACTAAGCTAAACGCTCGGTGTTAAAAAAGTAGAGCACCAACACCAAAGAAGAAAAAACATTTTTTTTATTATTCCAAATAATAGATATCGTCTGAAAATAGAACAGCAGCACAAATCCCATACAGTTACCAAACACTCGTGATCACAAAGACAAGCTTTGGCGCAATGTGAAAACAATGCCCAGCAGCTGGAATTTTCAAATTCACTTGTCTAGAAACTACAAAGCCTCCCTTCCCGGCCAGTCGAAGGAACAGGCTGCAATCACAAAACTCAAGGAATACTTTTAGAACAGACACGTGATTGTGTTTACAATCCAAGACTCTACGGTAGTTGGCTGGAGCTGTAATTTTATACAGAAACTGTCCCAACGGATAAAGGAGGTTAAAACATCCCTACAGAGCACTATGGAGCGTGCTCATGTAAAGCACGGCAATCGCTTAATTCGGTTTTATGCTACATAATGCGCCAACAACAAACACATGACAGATTTTCTTTTTATTAGCGACAAACACATGACAGAAAAAAAAAATGTATTCGTGGAACAATATTGGTTAAAAGTTCCACCCACTAAGCAGAGTTAAACAAGCACGTTTTAAATACGTGCAGCCAGGGTAAGATAAGTATCAGTAAACAGCCTTAACTTAAGAAAAAAAGTTCCACTATTTTTGGGCCTGGTGCCACTGCACCCGCTGCACCATTCAAATCATGAACCTAGTGCATGGGGGATAACTGCACTTGTGACTGCCTGTTTAGTTGTAAAATATAGCAGTAATCTGTGTTTAGTGGGGTGCCTGGAGCTTTTGGTCCCGGTGCCAATGCACCTGCTGCTTTATTGAAATCATAGCCAAAGTGCCTGTCACCACAAGGCCTCCGAGGGCTGCGTCATGCTGCGACTGCTGACAGGGTGCAGATCGGCGATCTCAAGCAGCACTAGATCATATAATCAAGACCCCATACACTCAGAGCATTGCAATCATGCGTTATGCGGAAACAGAGAGCACTTAGCAGTGCCGGCAAGCATTCGTTTATCGGGACAAATTCTCCAGAGTTTCACAGCCGAGCGGCCATTTTGGTCGCCGACTTGGCCATGCCCCTGGATACAGCTTTTATTACAGTGATGTTTTACGCTATGGGCTACTTTGGTCTTGGGGATACCCAGTGCCAGAGGTTATTTCTTCTTGAGCGGACTTCCAAATCTTTTTATTTTTAGTTTTGATTTTAGTCAGTTACTATGTTTGGTTAGTTGGATGTTATGTACTGCCACTTTGTCCTCACAGTCAGGTATCCCTTGCTCCACCATTTCAATTCTCCCTCCCAGTTTGTCCATTCTCGCCTTTACATGGTCTACACGCACAGTCAATGAGTTGTTTTTCCCATCCATGATGGACGGGCAGTTTTCAGGTCCAGTAGAAGAGCTTTGCTACCGACTGTGTCCAGGGCTGTAACCTCCCACCCCTGTATCTGTGTTTTCTTGTTTCATCTTACCCATTTGCTTGTAGAACACTTTGGATTGGCACTGATCTGGTTTACCCATGTTTGGTTTCAGAAGATCCACTGGCTTCAGCATCTGATTAGATGAGACTCTGCTATCCCCCATCTGCATGGGGTGTGGTAGTCGTTTTCCTGTGACTAGTGGGTTTTTGAGTGCTAGGACTCCCAGGTCCTCAGATTCTGTTTATAATGTTCAAGTAAGATGGTGCTCATTTGTGATCATGGAGACCCACGCCATTATGATGGTGAATGTGCAGGTCTGTGTAAATATTCTAAGGCCCCGATCACGAGTGTAGGTGCTATTTATCACACCTGATAAATAATGATACCACTGGGTACGTCATTTATCGGGTGCAATAAATAGCACCTATTAAGAGTTTGTGGAGAATAACTTACACCTTTTGGTGTTTAATACACCAAAATCCACATGGTATAGTAAATAACGTACATATTTCCACAGTTACATTTTGGCAGGTTTGACCTGCCGAAATTTAATAAAGCTTGAGGTATTTAATACAACTGATAATTATCGGATACAATAAATAGCTTTTAGCTCGTAATTCTAACCAGTGCATAATCAGGGGTTTACCAATGGGTCGGAATTAACCGATCCACTCATAGCCATGCATTGATGCTCTTAGTTGATATTGATGCTAAACACATCCCCCAAGAGTGCGGCAACGTTAAGTTCAGTAGTTCGATCTTGCTTTCGCCTAGGCATATTATAACCCTGTGGCACACAACCGGTCCTCCTACTCTAGCCCCATCGCCGTGGATACAGGCCCAACAATGAGCTGTTACTGTCAGGTAAAGTAGGTAAATATACTCATTAGCATTTGCAAGGGGCGAACAGACGCAAATCCGCTGTTTTCAGAATCTTGTTTTGTGACATGCAGCATGAATTGAGGTTCTCAATGAGCATGCTGGAATTGTCATGCCACACCTTACTTGGACACACTAGGCCCCAGTGATAACCTACTCCTCCCTCTTTGGCTTTTTGTACCTGTGTTCTCATGCGTTTTATCTCCCACCTTCAAATGGGCACGTTGATGTAGGCCAGATGATGGTGGTGGGCCGTACCACTGCCCAGGAGTCCAGAGCAGTCAATCCATAAGCTCTTCCAGGTCCAATCAGGCAGTCACCAGTGCAGGCCTCTGCCGGAGGGCCACTCAGTAATGGCCCCTCCTTTGCTGGAACCCACATAGAGGTGTATTGCAGTCGAATGGAGTTACTGCATGGTTTTCTTCACTCCATTAAACCTTGCAGCTAGCATGAGTAATCGCGGCAGGACTGGCTTTAGGCATCCCATATTCTGCTCAGCTCAGCGGTCACACCAAGTACCCTGCCTGGCCTCAACACGCTTGCCAGTCACATTGGGACAGCAGTGGTCCAGGCCCACGTATCTGCCCAGGCAGCAGATTTCTGCTCTCCAGAATCAGCAAACGACATACTGTTTAGGTATGAAGTTGTTTGATTTTTTTGAGCATGTTAGCTGTAGGATGGAGGTGAATTTTAAACTCTGTCCGCATGAGCTTAGTGCAGAGTGGCCATCGGTGGCAGCAGCTCTCTGGCACCCCCCACTGCACAAATGTAACCCCTTGTGCTTTGGTTAAAGTTAAATAACTTGGCCAATAACTAATCCAAAGCATGACAAATCATACAATGCAAAGCTGCTGAATATAGTTTGCTACTTATTAACTTTGCTGATGGATGACTAACTTAAAATTTCCCTACTCAAAATACATTTCCCCTTCCAACATACACAACATATAACATTCTATGCATCAACATACATACTGTTTTATTTATTTACATGAAAAGGACTTTTTAACATTTAGCATTAGTTTCAAAAGCCATATTTCAGAAAAAAATCACCATGAAATATTTGCTGTATAGCATGGCCTTCTTAATCAAATAAATACAATGAAACAAAAAGTAAGTATTTGTACATTATATTGGGCCTTCCACAGAGTCACCTTACACACAAAGTCCAGCTCTCCAGTGTGGCAGAGTTAGCAAGATCCCAATACTGGACCCTCATTTGGTGCATACAAATCAATGACAACTGACAGTAGACTGTATAAAGTCAGCATGGAAGTACATGGGGTGCATGACGCACACTCCCATATTTAGTTTTGCGTTTTTCAACGAAAGGAGAGTGCTTAGGAAGTGGTATAAATTATCTACATCTTTCCATAGCATATTCTGCTTTTCTTGAAAGAAGTTTCATTTACTTCCTCATTCCCATGTGAGTTTGTTACAGTCCAATCTGTTGAACCTAGGAAGCACACACTGCTTCTCCTGGAGTTTATTAGAAACAAAAGAAATGCATTTATGTCCCCAAGAGCATTCTTGTGCCCAAGTGTGCACTACAGTCAGAGTGCTATGAAAGTTAAAATTGCTGTTTAATAAGACAAAATGTATTAACATAAAATCCTTTTAACAGTATTGCCCAATAAAGCTCAAAGACGACAATATCTATATTAAGGTGTAATCTGTGCACAAGAGAACATTTTTCTAATGTATATTGTTTACAGATATGACAAGATTACTAACAGTTAAATATTTTTTTAAACTTAAAAAATGCATTCAGAATTATTTTTTTCTATTAAATATAAGTAGTGGGACACCATGAGGATGGTCAGATGAGTCAATGTCATGTGGATGCTGCTTGAAAGGTCTGGATTTCATTTATTTGTGCATTGTAAGTATTATAATGTTTCATTTTCAATCAAAACTGACAGGCCTTATAAAATGATTGTTAAAAGAAAGTCCAAGACTTGAAAAGTTCTTGCCAAATGGTGACATCTGATCACCCTACACATCATAATTCCTAAAAAAAGAAAAACAATATACATAAAAAAGATTGGTATATCCTATCCGCAACACATTCTACTCTTCTATTTACAATCATACAGAATTCCCAGATCCAAGCAATGAAATTACACCATACTTTAATAGAAGACAAACACATACCAGGTTATCCTGTAATATGCTCTTATACTCTCCACATGGGGTTCTGGAGGCATTTCATGGGTCCCTATGAAATATGGTTCATTAGCAAGTGGACAGCCTCAAACCAGCCTGCCTGCAGAGCCTGCAGAGCTTTACTATTGCATTTTGTTGATTTAATATTCCAATCATGAAAACTCACACCTGGCCGTTCTTATTTTAATTAATGAATCAGGAGAACAGCATGAACAATCTCACCCTTATGCAGACTTCACTTAGTTTTTAGTAAACATTCCCATTTGAAAAACAATACATTTTTTAACCCAACTGCCACAAAATAATCATGTAAAATAAAAAATACAAACTGGCTAACTTTTATGACATGACCCTACATTGCCATCTAAGGGATCTGGTGATATTTACAAACCACATCACCTTTAGCCTTGTGGTTTATATGATCAGAACACCATGATGGAAATGTAGGACCATACTACATGGTTACCTATTATCCTACAAAAATAACAAAGGTTATACATTAAAATATACTTGGAACATAATGTTTACATAATTCATTAAGGCCTCCACCATCCCCATGTACATGAATGGAATAGAAAAAATGTGTCCCATGGTCAACAATGTCAAAAGTTACCAATACATTGAGTAACAAGATCAAAGAGCTATCTCTCCTTACAGCATGTAAAAGACACATATTGAGTTTTTCCAAAGCTAGAAAGCGCAATATTGAACCTCACCCGACATCGGAAAGGTCTAGACATAGTTTCTTCATAAACCTTATAACTCTGATTGCTGGAAAGTAAATGAAACCCTCCCACATTTACTGTAGCCAAAATTATGTTCTTAGATGTGTTGCTGACAGCAACTTATAATTTAATGAAAGACTGAAACACACCCTATCCGATGCTCCTGTATGAGATTTCTGTGGGTAAACTTGCCGATGCATATATAGATGGAAAAAACATGGAAGCTCTTCCCACACCCATTACAACAGAATGTTATTTACACTTTGTGTGTTCACTAATTGACCATTAGGCATAATAAATCATGAAAGTTCTTCCCTCACTAACTACATCTGTGGGTTTGCAGGCGGTGTCTTACATTTTATGAATAACTGAAACATCCTACATATTTTATGTTTTTCATGTGTGTAATTGCTGGTGGCATTTTAGGTATGTTGAGCTAGGAAAGCCCATTCCACCTCCAATGCATTTGTATGGGTATTCTTCTGTATGCTTTCATAGATAAATGGTTAGGACTTATGCTTGAGTAAAGCTCTTTCCACATCCACTGCATGTGTGTGTTTTTTCCATTTCTATGTTAGCTGCTGACTCTTAAGATGTATGGACTTACTAAAGCTCTTTCAACATTCACTGCATTTCTATGCTTTTTCTTCTGTATGCCATCACAGATGGATGGTTAGGTCTGAGGCTTGTGTAAATCTCTTTCCACATTCTCTGCATTTGTAGGTTTATTTCCCCTGCGTGTTAGATGGTGGCTCTTTGGATGCATGGATTTACAAAATTCATTCCACATTCACTGCAAGTGCATGGTTTCTCTGCTACATGCTGTTGCAGATGGATGGTTAGGATTGACCCTCAAGTGAAGAAATTTCCAGATTCACTCCATGTGTATGGTTTTTCCTGTGTGCATGCGTTGATGGATATAGTTGATAAACGCGTAAAGCTCATTCCACATTCCCTTCATGTGTATGGTTTTTCTATTGTGTGTGTTAACTGGTGGCTCTTTAGATGGGAGGATCCACTAAAGCTCTTTCCACATTCACTGCATCTGTATGGTTTTTCCCCTGTGTGTGTTAGCCAGTGTCTCTTTGGAGTTGCAGATATACGAAAGCTCTTTCCACATTCATTGCATGTGTATGGTTTTTCTCCTGTATGCCGCCGCAGATGGATTGTTAGTTCCGATGCTTTAGTAAAGCTCTTTCCACATTCACTGCATGTGTATGGTTTTTCTCCTATGTGTGTTCGCTTGTGGATCTTTAAAGCTGATGCTTCAGTAAAGCTCTTTCCACATTCACTGCATGTGTATGGCTTTTCTCCTATATGTGTTCGCTTGTGGATCTTTAAAGCTGATGCTTCAGTAAAGCTCTTTCCACATTCGCTGCAAGTGTAAGGTTTTTCTCCTGTGTGTATTCGCTTGTGGATCTTTAAAGCTGATGCATCAGTAAAGCTCTTTACTCATTCGCTGCATGTGTATGATTTTTCTCCTGTATGCCTTCGCAGATGGACTGCTAGGTTTGCTGCCGCAGTGAAGCCCTTTCCACATTCAATACATCTGTATGGTTTTTCCCCAGTGTGTGTTAGCTGGTGGCTCTTTAGATTTGCACATGTACGAAAGCTCTTTCCACATTCACTGCAAGTGTAAGGTTTTTCCCCTGTGTGCATTCGCTGGTGTCTCCTTACATTTGATGGTTGAGTAAAACTTTTTCCACATTCACTGCATCTGTATGGTTTTTCCCCTGTGTGTGTTAGCCGGTGTCTCTTTAGAGTTGCAGATATACGAAAGCTCTTTCCACATTCATTGCATGTGTATGGTTTTTCTCCTGTATGCCGGCGCAGATGGATTGTTAGTTCTGATGCTTTAGTAAAGCTCTTTCCACATTCACTGCATGTGTATGGATTTTCTCCTGTGTGTGTTCGCTTGTGGATCTTTAAAGCTGATGCTTCAGTAAAGCTCTTTCCACATTCATTGCATGTGTATGGCTTTTCTCCTGTATGTCTTCGCTTGTGGATCTTTAAAGCTGATGCTTCAGTAAAGCTCTTTCCACATTCACTGCATGCGTATGGTTTTTCTCCTGTATGCCTTCGCAGATGGACTGCTAGGTCTGTTGCCTTAGTGAAGCCCTTTCCACATTCACTGCATGTGTATGGTTTTTCTCCTGTGTGTGTTCGCTTGTGGATCTTTAAAGCTGATGCTTCAGTAAAACTTTTTCCACATTCACTGCATCTGTATGGTTTTTCCCCTGTGTGTGTTAGCCGGTGTCTCTTTAGAGTTGCAGATATACGAAAGCTCTTTCCACATTCATTGCATCTGTATGGTTTTTCTCCTGTATGCCACCGCAGATGGATTGTTAGTTCTGATGCTTTAGTAAAGCTCTTTCCACATTCACTGCATGTGTATGGTTTTTCTCCTGTGTGTGTTCGCTTGTGGATCTTTAAAGCTGATGCTTCAGTAAAGCTCTTTCCACATTCACTGCATGCGTATGGTTTTTCTCCTGTATGCCTTCGCAGATGGACTGCTAGGTTTGTTGCCTTAGTGAAGCCCTTTCCACATTCACTGCATGTGTATGGTTTTTCCCCTGTGTGAATTCGCTGGTGGCTCCTTACATGTGATGGTCGAGTAAAACATTTTCCACATTCATTGCATGTGTATGGTTTTTCCCCTGTGTGTGTTAGCCAGTGGCTCTTTAGAGTTGCAGATACACGAAAGCTCTTTCCACATTCATTGCATGTGTATGGTTTTTCTCCTGTATGCCATCGCAGATGGATTGTTAGTGCTGATGCTTCAGTAAAGCTCTTTCCACATTCACTGCATGTGTATGGTTTTTCCCCTGTGTGCATTCGCTGGTGTCTCCTTACATTTGATGGTCGAGTAAAACACTTTCCACATTCATTGCATGTGTATGGTTTTTCTCCTGTATGCTGCCGCAGATGGATTGTTAGTTTTGATGCGTAAGTAAAGCTCTTTCCACATTCACTGCATGTGTATGATTTTTCCTCTGTGTGTGTTTGCTGATGGATCTTTAGGTTCGCTGTGTGAGTAAAGCGCTTTCCATTTTCACTACTTGTGTCTGTGTTTTCTGCGTTATGTGTGCGATATTTGCCCCACAGTGTCGATGACTCGTTAAAGGTCATCTTACATTCATTGCACCAAAATAAATTTTCTGTTGAGTTGTTACTGGTGTCAGTGTTTTGATGAGAAGTTATTAAAACTCTTCTCACAAACACAGAACCTTTATGTTATTTCTTCTCTTTATGAATGAACTCTTAGTTGTGAATTACTGATGAACACTATTGCCACATTAACTGTGTCCTCATGGGTTTTCCCCTGTGCATGGTTGGTGATGCTACTTTAGCACCAAGGAGAAGCTAAAGCTTGTCTTCCATTGTATGTGTTTTACTTTGGGGTTTAGAGTCTAAGTGTTGGCTATATTTTGGCATAAATCATATTAATGTGTTTGCTGACTGACTATTGTGGTTCCTGAACCACTAACTATATTTTAATAGTCACTAGATATGTATACTATTTGCAGTGTATCTGTTCTTAATAATAATGTTGAATAGTTACTGGAATTCTTGCAAGACTGATAACATACGCATGGTCTTCCTATAAGGAGCTGTGTCTTCAACCTGCGTTAAGAACTTTCAAGTAGAACTGCAAAGTCACAGCTTATCTAAATGGTCTATTTCCTGCACAGTATTTATAAAATAAACACACAAAGGAAAAAACTCATTACCAAGTCTTTATGTTCTAGAATAATGTACGGATTGTAGGGGCCAGCCAAACAGTGTTTATGATGGACTAACATCACAGCCTTTATATTATCATGTTAGAGAGGCTAGCATTGTTGTAACTACCTGATAATTATCTAAGATAAAGGGTGGTATCTAGCATATTTTAATAATGGTTGTGTTCTGCCAGTTTACTTTTTGTGATTTTAATTTAATTCAATCTTTAGAGTCCGGCAGCACGGATGTCCTCAGCCTCTTGAAGTAGACGGATTGCACTTTATTTTCTTGCAGGATTTGTCTGTTCATGTACGAGTGTCTTTGTTTCCTACAGAGATGTTCTATTTCGAATTACAGTTTGGCATCATTTCTGGTTCTTCTTGAGTATCAGATAGCTTTCAAGTATTGTCATATTTTCTTCATTACTCTTCATCTTATTATGTGTTCAGAAATCTCCTATTTGGGGGATACAAGAATACTTGTAATGTCAAAATCTATAAGCAGCAAAGGGTACACTATGTCTCAGATGAAATGTCAAAAAATGAACACGAATAAATTCCAGCCAGTGGTAATTACTCTAGATAGCAATCCAGTCTATCTTTTTAGCTCACTGTGCCACTATAGACAATAATCATTCTTATGGAATTCAGCATTGATCCTGCTCCAAAATGAACAACCAAGTATGTACCAGAGTTCACCTGGATCTGAAGAGTAACATAAGCAACCATGCATAATGGAAATTACTGTGTTGGCCTAGGTCAGTGAGTTGTGGCTTAAGTCCTATGGTACAGCAAGACTATCAATTAATACATTTCACCTCATCATGTTCATAACTTAGGAAAGAATAGCATTACAATGAAAGTCATTTATCAGGCTCAGCAAGTGGCTTAAAGCTGCTGCTCACAGGAAAGTTGCTGAAGAAACTCGCATGAAGCGCACAGGAAATGCCCCTAAACTTAATCAGCACCTGGGAAGATGATACAAAATGCTGTCTAAGGTGCTGTATGCATAGGAAATGTTGCCTTCCTGAAACACAACAGAGCTCGATTATGTACTTGTCAGTCTTTCTATAGAGTATCGTTATATACAATTAGTGTGACTAATTTAAAACTATTACACTTTGTAAGTATGTATTAGGCTATAACTGATGACTCGTCGGGTTCGTAGATCACCCACTTCATACTATGTTTGCTGTTTGTATTTAAAGATCATTAAAACATAATACAAAAAAAATCTGTCAGTGCACCAGAAATTGAGAACATAAAGATCAAACAAAACTCAGAATACTTACAGAAATGTCTAGTACTTTAAGGGAACCAAGCACATTCTAACTGTGCATCCAGTCCAACTAAAATTATCACCTATTAATAAATCTATTGCTAACTACAGACTTCTCCCAACTCAACCTACAAGTCTAAAACAGCAGCAGCTAGAGAGAGAAGGTATGAATCCAAGAAACAACTAACCACAATGACACCACAGACACGGATCACCATACAAGACCAAAGGGCAGCATACTACATTTGAAAAGTAACCTGCAGACTCAGCAGCACTGACACAACCATCTCCAACCACAAACCAAACATATCCTAAAATGCAGAGGCTGATGTGAGGTTCAAGATGCAACCCTCCAAGACATGCTGTGAGATAAATCGCAACAGGTCAGATGGCAACAGGCAGTGATTTACAGACACAATACCTTTGGGCCAGAAGCATAAAAAGCAAAGGTAAAAACAGCAGTACTGCAATGAGCATCGAGTGGCAGACACTGTTTTAAGGTTATGATACAAGATCCCTCAACTGGGAAACAATGCAACAGCACATTCATTATACTGTGCATTAAAAGGCAGTTTAATTGCTTTATGTCACACTGTACAAAACCCTCAAAACCTGTCATACCCATCATGTGCTAGTCTTTGTTATATGCCCAGTATTCCCCACTCCTAGTCATACGGCAGTCATTATCAATATGTGTCCACACACTGCATCAAACTGCTGTGGATGGAGTTATTTACACAATAAACTTACCCAAAGGGCAAAATGCTAGTGAAACATATTGGGCCTTATATAGAAATTCATTAATCAAATCTACTCACTAAATTAATTATATATTTGTGCAAAAAAGCATTAATAGATTTCACTTTTGTTTTAATAAAACCAGCTCAAATGTAATGCTTTGCAACAATGCTAAAATAAAACATTTTGTAATAGAAAGTGGTATTTTTCTTGTCTGTAGAAAACATGCTACCACCTAACATAAATGCTCTGTAATAGGTAATTTCAGGTAGCTTGGTAATCACTGAACACGAGGCAAGATGCAGCCCATGTAATTGGACAGGCTGCTCGGAAATTATTGCATTACCAATGGCTGTATCGACAGGGGGCGCTCCTTGACCATATGTGCATAGCAACAAGTGTCCTTATACCCAGGGTTGTGAAACCTGCAGATTAGTGGGCCTCCTACAGGCTAATATCTCTGCTTAATTCGGACACCAAAATACTGGCTAAAGTACTGGCAAACTGGCTCAGAAGGGTAATCTTGGATATGATTTATGCCATATAGATCGACAAAAGTTAACCTTCGTTGTTTTTATAATAACATTGCTGCAATAGAAGAAGTTGCGGCCCTGTTGGCGGTAGCCTCACTGGACACCAATAAGGCGTTCGATTCAGTGGAATGGCCCTTCCTATTCGGCATTATGAACAAGATGGGAATTGGTCCCAACTTCTTGAAATGGGTCAGGTTGCTCTACACTAACTCTAGGGCGCAGCTAAAAGTCAATGGTGTCCTCTCTCGGGAATTCCCCATAAAAGAGCAGCACGAGGCCGGGCTGCCCCCTCTCACCAGTGCTATTTGCCCTAGCGATAGAGGCGATGGCGGCATTGATTCGTGTCGATGCCCAAATCTGGGGCTGGAGACGAGAACACCCATGGGAGGAACGTCTATCCATTTATGGGGATGATATTCAATATTGCACCTAGCAACTCCGGATTTTTTATTTTTTTTTGCGGATAGGTGACATTGTCACTATTTATGGGAACTTCTCAGGCTTTGGGATAATCTGGGAGAATTCCCTAATAGTTCCGATGGGCGGCTGGGAAGCAAAGGGCCACCCATGCCATTAAATGTTGCCACCCAGCGCTTTAAAATACCTGGGTCTGTGGATCTCAAACAAAGATGATACCCACTATGAGGATAACCTGATCCCACTGGTTAGTAAGCTAGACAAAGATGTAAAACACTGGGGGGCCCTACCACTGTTGGATTCACCTTTATACTGCAGAATAGCACATGTGCCTTGCCCAACACTTTCTTCCTCGCAATAAATAGGCTCCTGATATCCCTATTCTGGCTAGACAGCCCGCCACGAATAGCACTCCAAACAATTCAGCAGTCTACCTATGATGGGGGTATAGCACTATCTAACATATGCAAATACTAGGCTTGGCTGAAGTGGCACAGATCAGTGTTGTCAACAAATGGGATACGTACCGCTAGAATATCCTGCCTTCCTACTGGATTGTCTGGCTGGGCATGAGGGGCTATCTGCATGCACTGCACAGTGGAGAACGCTTAGCTGATGCCCCCATGCAACATTGGCAACTACGTGGCATAGATAACCAAGTGAAATGAAATGGGAGAGGAGATTGACTTCAAAGCCCCCACTGTGGCTGGGCACAAGACTGGGCTGGGTGACAACATTACCAGGCTTGACAAAATGGAGCCATATCAGCCTCTCCACCTTGGAAGATGTGTGGGATGCAAATGGTAATGTACCTTTTGCACATCTAAGGATACAGTATGACAGGGCACCCACACAGGTATTTAAAAAGGGACAACTGTGCCACACACTGAAAGCACAGATATCATCGGGGGAGGAAACTAAAAAGGAAAGAGGAATTACTGCTGGAGAGGAGGTTGCTGAACTTCCACAAGACCACGAAGGCAATGTCCCTTAGATATGATACTTTACTGACTAACATGCAAAAGGAGCGTGATTGATTGAGGTCCCATTGGCAAACTGATGTGCGGGAACTAGTTTGCAGTAGCGATTCAGGAGCATTTTTAGCTGATTCAGCTGAAAATACAACAAAGAAGCTATTACACTAAGTAATTTCTACACAAAATAGGGAGGGCCAGTGACAACATGTGCCTGCGCACCTGCATCCAGGAAGGTACATTCATACATGCCATATGGGCTGGCCCCAAGATACGGCCTTTCTGGGAGGGAGTTACTGAGAGGCTGGAAAGCACTGCAGGTGCACCCACTGACAGACAGGCAGCCCTAGGCTTGCTGGGGATATGGCAGAACTCGGATGTCTCCTCTTATAAAAAAAATTGCTGGTTAACTTGGACTTCCTGCTGGCAAAAAGGGAGATTGCATGGCTATGGGGGAACCCAACTAACCCGCAGGTGCGGAACTGGGAAAGGGAAGTGAACATATACTGTGCCAAGGAAAAGATGGTATACAAGTAAAAGGGTGTGGAGATGAAATCTGAGAACATTTGGGGTGATTGGGAATGATACCGGATTTCATGGTTGACCAGCTGGGCCCGGAGTAGAGACAGGGACGGAGCAGTGCTAATGGAGATTATGGACTGCTAAGATGGTGCTCAACCCCTTCACCCCCAGTCTCATTACGATACAGAGTTGAACTATTCATTCCCCACTTGGGTTAGGGAATTGTGACCGTGCAAATATCTGTGCAATTATTTATTTATTTGACTGTTATGTTAGTTTTGAAATGCAAATAAAATACATTTAAAAAAAAAACAATGGCTGTATCAGTCAGCGCTTATGATGGATGACACTTCTAAATCTAGTGGCAAAGGATGGCCTTGGTACTGGGGTGGGGACTGAGAGCACCTTCTTTCTCAGGACGTCCAGTTTACCTGCGTTGTGTATGCAGGAACTGGCCTGAAATACTAAATGATGTAGTCCTTGCATGTATATTTGTTCCTTTTACAGCAGGGGTGCAAATAATGGTTGTTGTCTCTTTTCAAATCAATTGACAAGCAGAGACGTAGGAGCTACAGCCCTGATTCGTAAATATCTTGCTGTGTCCTTGGCACAGTCTTTAAAAGGGGATTAACAGCACAGAAAAGTATTTTTTTGTTTTAGATTCACCTGATCGCTGTAGTACTGGCTGTGTCCTTTAGCAAAACTATGCTCACATTGTATGCTCTTGCACAAGTCTGGGGCTAGGAGAAATTTGAGGGGGTCTTCGGATGCCAGTGCATTTTATAAACACATGTTTTAAGTATCGTAGGACTCTGGTGACTTGGAGCTCATTCTACAAGTAAACTATGGGGGAGGAGGTATTCCACTTGAATTACAACTTGTAAAACAAAAGGTAAACACTGACCACATTACCCTAGGTGCATTAATCCATTTATCTATACATACGATTGTAAACTGTGAACAACGCTTTATACACAGATCTCTGCTTGACAAGTATGGTCACCATAGATGCAAGTGTGAAATTCTAACTTTATAAATAAGAAAGTAAACACTTTAGACCTCTTTAAGAATGGCTTGTAATAGTGTAAACCCCAGACCTCTAGGAGAGTCTATGACCATAATGAAGAAGGTAGCCACAAATGTGGACATACTGGGCAGCTAAAAGACACCAGAGACACCCGCAGAGAAAAGGTCTCCAGGCAGTGCCTCAAAAATAGAGAGAAAAATCTGCTGATGCTACAGGTGGCCATGAGAGAACAAGGTGGAACAATGATATGAATACGTCGAACAGGAAGAGTCAGATGCAGAACTCAAGAAATAGTAAGAAAATAAGTAAGTAACTTACTAGTAATAGTATGTTTCTGGATTCTAGTACAGTAATTTGTACAGGACATATAGAAATCACTGAAAGTGAAGGACCATGTGAACCTGTAATACGAAAAGTAAGTATATTCAACCTTATCCAGTGCACATTTAGTGGCATTTAAATCAATGGTAATGAGGCGGGTAGTTATAGCAGGTTGATGTTTGTTTTATCAGATAAGACAGGTGCTGTGGGGGGGGATGAAGCTGCTCGCACGACTATGGAAGTTCTACACCCTTTGCAAAGCTTTTCATACCTCTCCTACTCACGACAGAAAAATGTTCCATTTCTCATAAAAAGTGAAACTGTAAGTAAACAGATACAATCGTAAAAAGGTGCTCTGTACTCTTCAGACTGTGCTAGCAAGAACCACACAATTGTGCCTAAGGGCCGGGTGTGACCACTGTGATGGTTGTGAAATTATTAACTTCAGACCACTGAATCATGGTTCTATAATGGATGGGTGCTGATTATCAGGAAAAGTTGATACAAAACCTATTGTTCAAGCTCCACCCCTTTACAATTATGGAATTGGTGAGAGTCATTAACAGTGTGAAAGAGATGGCTGAACCGGCTGAATGTTTTAAGAAGATTGGACAGGTTTGACTGTGCTTTAAAGGAGTATAAAGCCCATCACAGAAAGTGGCAAGCATGTACCAGTCGGACAATGAGGACATTGGTTTCATAATGAAACATAATTTGAGTAGGAAGTATTATCGAAGATCAATTATCTTTATAAGGGTCTAAAAATGTGGCCGCTGGTATTTTATAAAGTAGTAAATGAAAACATGAATACATTTGTGGCTGCTGTAATTTATGTATTTTTTTCCATTGCAGGAAAATATATTTCAGCACGTGGTGAAGACCAGTGTGCAGCTTAGCATTAAAAGCCTAGGCGGCTTTCTTTACTTTCTGATCAGAACAAATGTGCCAGCACCCAAGGTACAGTTTCGGTGGACTTCTCTGTGCTATAGCAAGTGATGTGAAATAGTTGATGAGATCGAAAACAAGCTAAGGCAGAAACTGTCAGGCTTTTACAGCGTTAAAAACGCATTAAATGTTCTTGAGACCCAAGGATGAGCTGGAAGAATCTCCTTGAGCCCCAAGGATGAGCTGGACAACTGCATCAACAACTGTATTATGTGCATTCTGCACACAAGGAATAACTCTGAATAAAAAACTATTTTTCAGCTAATGAATATGTCCTGAAATGTATTTTGTCAAGTCTTCTTGAGGGGGTGCGAAGAAGGTAAAAAGAATAATTCTAATAACAGCAAATAAAACCAACAAAGTGCTTTAAGTGCCACGAGTTTTTGACACGGTTGAGCTAAATGGATTATTTTGTTACAATACGACATGAAGTTTAAAACATACATGTTTATTCATAATCAATCAAATAAGTTTTCGATGTTACTTAAAATATCTCAGCATCTTAATTTCCTGATACAACAAAAAAATTAAATTAAGAAAGACTGATGATTTAGGATAGTGGGCATTTTTTGTATTCAAGAAATGACAGGATGCAGAAGCTTTTCCAAGGCGTTTATTACAACCCCTTGTGGATTTGTAGTTTTGGAGGGGTAGACACATTTTACAAAGAAAGCTAAACTCACAACAAAAAAAACATGAAGTGGAGTGGTTTATCAGGAGAAGATGCTCATACATTAGGTAACAGTGCATGGAAATGCTTTAAAAAAAAAATTCAACACTCGTCACAGGACTAAGGGACTGATTTATATCTTGACGCTAAGGATATGCTTACGGCCAAGATAATGGTCTGTCCGCTTGATTTAAATGTAGGAGGACCATTGGTGTAACCACAGTGGAGACCACTCCATCTCCGCCATGGTTACACCCCTCTGACGGCCTGATAGAGTAAGGGCTGTGGGCGGTTGACCTGCATGTCCTCCCAGACATACAGGTCAGTTTTCACTGCCCATCACGCCAGGAAAACCCTTGCGGTAAAGGGCAGTGAAAAATGTTGAATGCATGTTGAATGCATTTTAGACAATTTAAAAAAATATATATTTTTCAATAAAGAATTTTCTTTGAAAATAAAAACAACACAAGTTTGACGGACGACTAAAAAAAGCACTGGGAGGACCTGCTGTGACTTCAGTTGTTGCCCATGCCTAAAAATGACCACGGGGTTGGTGGTAATTTCTAAATTTGGATAGCGGGGATGGAGTAATTTACTCTGTTGCCCTGAGGGAGTAAAAGCCTCTCCGCCAAATTATATATCGGGTCCTTAATCATCAATGGCAAGCAGACCTCGTAGATGTGCATAAATATGCACCGGATAAAGATGACATACCATATATTTTAACTAATAAATGTGCTGTCAAAGTACGCCTTTCCAATTGGCTTGAAAGATATATCTGGGAGAGTCTGAAAACTAAAACCTAAGGGAGAAATGTGCAAAATGTTTACGCAATGCAGCACCAAAATTGCAGCACTGCATTGCATCAAGGGGAGTGTGAAAAACGGTGTTATTTGTACCATGATATGGCGCTGCTTTTCATCCCACCAAGCGATGGTGCACTTCAGGCTGCCATTCCCCAAAACACACTTGTGCACCATGGCGCAAGAGGGTGTGCATTCTATCAAGAATAGTTTAAATACTGATAGGAGCGTTTTCCTGCTCAAAAACTATGTTTTAATATTTTACCCACTTTGTTTGTCTGCTGTATAACGCAGCACACATGCAAAGTTTGAAAAGTATTGACAAACTAAAATGTTTCTCCTCCGTTACGCCTGCCTCCAGGAAGCATAACGTTTTGGTTTAAATCTTTTTCTAAAACTGCTAATAGAGAAGTATTCGCATCAATACCCATGGGTGGTTGCATGAAAACACCCATGGAACAACCCCTTGAAGCGAAGTAGCGCATACTGCTACTTTTTATCACTTTGGTCAACTTTTCAATGAAAATCCTGATTTGCTTTAGAAAGTAAATACCATCAAAATGCCTTGCGCTGGGTTTGCAGAACGCAAACCAGACAGAGGGAAGATCGCTCCATTCTTGATGAGTTGGTGGGTCAGTGCGTGCTGGGCAGGGTAGCTGCTGGCCCCATGTGACCAATTGAGAGGAAAAAAAGAACACGGATATCATGGTGAATGGCCAATGAGCGGAGTGTTGATGCACGTTTTGGGAATCTTGTATGGGCCCGGGGGTGTCAGACAGACTGGCATTATATGCTGATGAGGTCTGGACATTCCTTGATGAACCTCAGCAGTCAGCACTCCGGGGCCTTCAGATCTTTGGGAAATTCTCAGCGTCTTCTCAAGAAAGATAAATCCTCTGTGTATCTCATCGGGTACCACCCTTCACTGTTGGAAAGGGCAGGGGCTTTCAGGTCCTAACAGATTTAAATACATCAGGGTATACTTTATGGATTATGTGCAGAGGGCCTGGGACAGACATTTAACTGCAGCTGGATCGCCTGACCCAGCCTGGGGTTCTGGTCAGGACTCCTCCTGTCCTTTTTGGGGTGCTCCTCAATCCTCAATCTTTAAGATGGTAATATTGCTCCACTTATTATACCAACTACATAATTATCCATATATTATTCCCTGCTACCTCTTCACTTGAATGGACGCTGCCTTGTAAGATGTTCTGGGGAACTACTTCCTGTTCCCTCCGCCCCAGAATTGCACTGTCAAAATGCTTCAAATCCATGTACGAGGGGCGTAAAGCGGCTATAATGACTTCATATCATAGGGAAACCCATTTAATTATTAGAAATGAATGGTGGTTTGATATCCGGTGGGGACCCAGCCTTTACCTCTGACAAATGGCTGATATGGAGGACAAAGGGGAATCCTTTTTTGAGGGATATACCCCTTTCCCTCCCTCTTGCCACAAGAGTGGCGTTTCCAGTTTGGAATGAAGCTATTAGGTCTCTGGATATGTTGCATGACAAGCGAGACACTCCTGTAGTCGAGGTGTTGGCTAGGGAAGATGTCTGGGTTACAGGGACTCCGGTGGAGGGATGCAATTTCTAAGATGGGGAATGTCATGTCCAGTTACATTCAAATTATTTACAGAGCTCAATTGTGAATATAACCTCCACTGTAGTCAATTCCTTAGACTTCCGAACCGCCAGTGTGCTCTTATTCCTCACATAAAAGACCTGGACGAGCTCCCCAAATAAAGCAAGAGAAGTTTTAATGGAGGAATTGAGGTCATAAGATCTCAGCAGTCTATAGCTCTTTAGCAAATTGCTCACCTGACTCTTTTGGCCAATTGCGGGAGGAGTGGAAATGGGAAAAGGGTTCCCTAATGGAAGACGAATCAAGGGA
The DNA here is from genome assembly GCA_963921515.1 of Calotriton arnoldi. Classification (NCBI taxonomy): domain Eukaryota; kingdom Metazoa; phylum Chordata; class Amphibia; order Caudata; family Salamandridae; genus Calotriton; species Calotriton arnoldi. The sequence goes on from CAWUFW010005451.1 coordinate 228,174, forward strand.
GGCATGGGCGTTCCCCCAGGAACTAGTGACTGAATCACAGTTTAGAGTCATACAGCTGAAATACATACATAGGGCCTAATTCACATGAGATAAGCTGTGGAAGATGAGATTTATTTTATTATATTATTTATTAATTATATATAGTTTATATTCATATTATTGTATTTATATTATATTATAAACATTTGTAGAGCGCACTGTGACCAGACAGGTATCCTGGCGCTAAGAGCAGTAATTGCCTACAAGAGGGAAGAAACCCGAGCATAGCACTTCATTACGGCCATCCACTATTTAGGGAACAATCAGGTCAAACATATGTGGATCTGACAACACAGTTTCTAACAAATGGAAACCGACTTCCAATAGAAGTTAAAGTAGAAGTGAGTAGAGGAACAATTCCAGTAGAACTAACGACCTACTAAGGTCCCGAGCAAATAGAACCCGACCACGTAAACCTTAAACTTGTATGGGATGCCCCTCAGACTACTCAAAAAAACGGAGAGGAGCGAAGAGAAAACAAAAGCCCCCTCCCCCCCAGCAGGATTCATCGGAAATGAAAAATCTAGCCTCTGTATGGGACATTTTGTTTAGAACATCGCAGCTAACACTGGACGCCCTTATCAGTCAGAGAAAATTAATGCTCAAATTGATTTATTGAACATAATGGCAGCTTCAGTATCTGGAATTGACTAGAACATGGCCAAATTAAATAATTTGATAAAACGTACACAAAATTTGCGGCCTCAGGCACAATAGACTGCACATACACTCCAGTGGTAAACAAACTTGTTACAATTCCTGAGGCAATGTATGCATTAATAGAAGATCTAAAAACAAATCTAATATCTCCATGGAACAGCAAAGTCCATCTCCAGAACAGGCAACAAAATCACCCAGCAGAAAAATGTCCATCTTCCCAGGAAATAAAAGGATAGAAAGATGAAGAAAGAAACGACCCTCCTCCCATGCAGGACGGGCAGACACCCAAAACAATAACCACTACGGACGAAATTCCTCTTCAAAGCACAGAGAATATTGAAGCCAAATCCAAACTAAAAGCAGCATCTCTCTCCTGCCCTCTCCACCGAGCAGGAAATCAATGAATCTCAAACAGTGCTTCTAACTCAATCTGAACCCAAAAAAATCTAAGAAACAACAGAAAAAATTGCGTAAACAGCAAACAGTGTAATGGCACAAGGCTTCACTACAATAGTCCAGCAAAGTAATAAAAGTGCAACAATGCAAGAGGATGTAAAACGTGAAAATGACAAAGCCCTGGTAAAAAATATTGAGCCATTCCCAATCTTTGATAAACTAAAAGGATTTCAAAAAGAGAAGGAGATAAATGAAAATCTGGACTATGAGAGAAATCAAGCAATATCATCCCCTCTTAAAAAGGGTAGTACTGAAAGTAAACAACTAGGTAAAGAAAAGGAACAAAAGGAGACAGAGCCCAAACAGAATGTACTAACCCGCAAGGACAGGGTTGCAGGAGTGGTGGATAACCAAATCCAAAATGAAGACGAGGGTAGTACAAGCTCCAAAATAATGTTTACGCCTAAATATCAATCAAGTGGAAGGTATGATATTCTGAACAGAGGCAATATTCTTAAACTTCTGCAGGCAGTGCCCTCTCTAGCGGAAATTACCTCAGCCGACATAGATTTAATTGAATTTATCGAACCACGAGATAATAAGACCCAAGAATAAATCCTCATTACGTGGGCATGTAGCCCTACTGCTAAAATGGTACTTCAGAAATAAGACAGTCTATAGTCCAGGGGTATCCAAGTTGAAATGGCCCCTTCTCCTGCCTATCCAGCACTACTTGCCTTAGTAAACCCGTTACCAATGAGGAATAATCACAGAAATGTCAGACAACCATACTCAATTTTGACAAACCTAGTAGGGAGTACTTCAAGCATCTCCTCCCGCATCAAAAAACCAAGATAACATCAGATCAAATGGGAAAGGTAAAGCTAAATATAAGTTGCCTAACTGATGACCTGCATGGGAAGAAGAGTATCGAAATAGAAGGATCTAAATTTGCAAACGAAATAGGTGTATTAACAATTTGCTCTTGGAATATCAACGATGCATTACCCTAAAGTCAGACTAAAAATCTTATACAACTCCTGGAAAATAATCATATAATATTCCTCCAAGAGACTTAGGCATTACAATCATGCTCAATCAACAGCTACGTAGGTTTTTTCTCTCCGGCTATGAAAACTAACAAAGCTTGTCACCCAAAGGGAGGTTTCGCCACATTTGTAACAATTGCACTACAACCCAAAATAGAATTGAATAATACGGAAGATGAAAACAGCTTAATAATAAAACTTACGAAGTGGCATAAAGACACAAAAAAAGGAAAATGCCACTTACCCAGTAAGCATCAATTCTTGGCATATAGAGCTGTAGAGTCATATGCTTTAGCATAGATTGCCATCTAGTGTTGGGTCCGGATGTCTGCACTTTGTTTTTCTTCGAAGTCTTTGTAGTCACGAGGTAGGTGACTCCTCCTTTCGGTGAAAGTGTGCATGGGCATCGGCTCCATCCTTAGATTGTTTTGCCATAAAGGGTGATGAAGGAGTTAGTAAAGTAGTAAAGATAGATGTCCATGTATAATGTATCTAAATAAGATAATACTGCAACAGTTAGAGGTACCCGGGGAGGCGGGTGGGCGCATATGACTCTACAGCTCTATATGTCAAGAACAGATACATACTGGGTAAGTAGCATTTTCCGTTCGAGGCATACGAGCTGTAGATCATATGCTTTAACATAGACTATACAGTAGTTATCTCCCAAGCGGTGGCTAACCTGTAGCTGTTGCAGTGGTTTGAAATAGTGTTCGTAAAACTGCCTGGCCCACACTAGCTTGCTGTATTGCTAACACATCTACACAATAGTGCTTTGTGAATGTGTGTGGTGTAGACCATTTTGCAGCTCTGCAGATGTCATCTAAGGGTATATTCCCTAAGAATGCCATAGAAACCCCCAGTTTGCATGTAGAGTGCGCTCTAGGGGGAATTGTTAATGTGCGTTTAGCTTTAATGTAGCATATTTGAATGCACTTAACTATCCATCGTGCAATACCTTCTTTTGATATGGGATTGCCTTTATGCGGTGGCGCAAAAGCAACAAAAAGTTGTTTTGTTTTCCTAAAAGGTTTTGCTCTTTCTATGTAATATAGTATGGCTCTTTTGACATCTAATGTGTGAAGAGCACGCTCTGCCACTGAATCTGGTTGAGGGAAGAACACAGGCAACTTAACAGACTGGTTGATATGAAAGGCAGAAACGACTTTGGGTAAAAATTTGGGATTAGTCCCAAGAACCACTTTATTTTGGGGTAATTCTAAAAATGGTTCTTGTATAGTTAATGCCTGAAGCTCACCTACTCTTCTAAGAGATGTGATGGCTATAAGGAAGGCTACCTTCCAGGTGAGAAACTGTAGTTCACATTTGTGTAAAGGTTCAAATAGTGGACCCATGAGCCTAGTAAGAACTATATTGAAATTCCACACTGGAGAAGGTGGAAGTCTAGGAGGAATGATTCTTTTGAGTCCTTCCATAAAAGCTTTGATAGTGGGTACTCTAAACAGAGACAAATGTCTGTTTTGTAAGTAAGCAGCTATTGCCGCAAGATGTAAGCGTATGGATGTATACGCCAAATTAGAACGCTGTAGGTGTAATAGGTAGCAAATGATGTTTTGGATTGAAGCATCTAGTGGATTGATTTGATTGTTGGTACAGTAAACTACAAATCGCTTCCACCTTGCTGCGTGTCTGGCGGGTTAAGGTAGCCAAACTCTAGGATTTCAGGTGCCAGATTGCAAGGTTGAGATGACTGGGATCTGGGTGTCTTATCTCTCCATGGCTTTGAGTGAGAAGCTTGGGTGAGAGGTGTAGTTTTTGGTGAGGAACTACTGATAGTTCCAACAGGGTTGTGAACCATGGCTGTCGAGGCCATGTTGGAGCAACTAGGATGAGTGTCAGGGAATGCAGTTTGGGTTTCCAAACCACTAATGGAATTAGCGGGAGAGGTGGAAAAGCATAAGCAAATCTTCCTGACCAATTCATCCATATCTCATTGCCTTTGGATAATGGGTGTGGATACCTGGACCCGAAGCTTGGGCATTTTGCGTTGAGGTGTGTGGCAAACAGATCTATTTCTGGGTAGCCCCCCATTTGGAAGAATGGGAGGAGAACTTGAAGATGAAGTTCCCATTCGTGGATCTGTTGTCGTTGACGACTGAGCAGATCTGCAATCTGGTTGTTTACTCATGGGAGGTGTTCTGCAAGGAGATATATATTTTTAGGTATGGCCCATCTCCAGATGCTTTGACCTAGTTGTGAAAGCTGTAGGATGTGTGCCCCCCCTGTTTTTGTATTTAGTACATTGCTGTCATGTTGTCTGTACGAATTAAGACAACTACTACTAGATGCAGTTGAAAATGGAGATGCAGTTGAAAAGCTTTGAGAGCAAGAAAAATTGCTAGTAATTCTAGATGGTTTATGTGGAGTTGTTTTTGTTGTACAGTCCACATGCCCTGAATGGTATGTTTTCGAATATGCGCTCCCCAACCAGTGAGAGATGCGTCTGCTGTTAGTACTATCTGTGGAACCGGGTCGAGGAATGGCCGTCCCCTGGAAAGGTTTTGTATATTCCACCACTGCAGAGAATGATGGGTGCGGCCGTCTACCAACACTAGATCTGTTAACTGTCCTTGAGTCTGGTTCCACGGACGTGCTAAGCATTCCTGTAGTGGAGGCATTTGGAGTCTTGCATAAGGAACGATTAGAATGCAAGAGGCCATCATTCCTATCAATTGCATGAACACTCGAGGTGGTAGAGAGTGTTGAGGTTGAAATTGTGATATTAGATTTTGCATGTTGCGTATCCTGACTGGGTTGGGGTATGCTAGAGCTTTGCAAGTATCTATTGTAGCTCCTAGATACGCTTGTGTGTTGGATGGCTGGAGGAGAATTGGCGAGGTTGACAGTGAACCCCAAGCAGTGTAGTAGTTGAACTGTTCTTTGAGTGTGGCGTAGGCAGCTGTGTTGCAATTTGGCTTTTATTAGCCAATCGTCTAAGTAAGGGAAGACGTGAATGTGTTGTCTTCTTAAATGAGCTGCGACTACTGCCAGACACTTGGTAAAATCTCTGGGTGCTGTAGTTACCCCGAATGGGTGAACTTTGAATTGATAGTGTGTTCCGTCCACCACAAACCTGAGATATTTTCTGTGAGCCTGGTGAATGGGAATATGAAAGTAGGCGTCCTTTAAATCCAGAGTGGATAGAAAGTCGCCTTGCTGAAGCAGTGGGAGCACCCGTTGGAGTGTGACCATGTGGAAGTGGTCTGATTGAATGTACAGATTTAGCTGTCTGAGGTCTAATATAGGCCTGAGAGAGCCGTCCTTCTTGGGGATTAGGAAGTACAGGGAGTATACTCCTGTTCCTTGATGATGAAATGGGACAGGTTCTATTGCATGTTTTTCCAAGAGAGAGAGAACCTCTTGTTTTAAGAGAGTGAGCTGTTCTGGTGACATTACATGTGGTCTTGGAAGAATGGTTGGGGGGATGGGGGGAGTGCTTCGTAAGCTCCAGGCAGTAACCATACTGAATCATTTGTAGTACCCACTTGTCTGAGGTGATTGAATTCCAGACGGGCAAGAATTGTGTGAGACGTCCCCCGACAGGTGTGGATTGATCGGGGGTAGCAGAGGGAAGTCACTGTTTGCGGGGGAAGTGCGTGTGGAGTTGCCTCTGCCTCTTCCCCTATTATTGTTTCCTCTATAGCCTCCCCGAAAATAGCCTCTGGAAGAGGTGGGTTGGTTGTTCCCCTTGTAAGAGGAGGAGGGATTTTCGGTGGACACTGTTTTTGAACCACCCCTGTAGAAAGGAGCGGCGAAAGGACCTCCTATTAGTTGGTAATTGTTAAGCCCCCATAGACTTTGCGACCTCAGTGTCCTTCATTTTTTCAAGGGAGGCATCTACAGCTGGCCCGAAAAGATGTTCCTTATCAAAAGGCTGGTTTAGTATGGAGGATTGTACCTCCTGTTTAAATCCCAAAATTCTAAGCTAAGCGTGTCTGCGCAGTAGCACGCTAGTATTTACTGCACGAGCTGCTGTGTCTGCTGCATCGAATTCACATTTAATGGAGGGGTTAGTGATAAGTTTGCCTTCCTGGATAAGTTCATTAGCTTTTGCTTTGTACTGATCGGGTAAGTGTTGCATGAGTTGTTCTAACTCATCGCAATGAGCCCTATCATAGCGTGCTAGCAGAGCCTGAGCGTTTGCAATACGCCAATAATTTGCAGCCTGTGTAGCCACTCTCTTACCTGAGGCATCAATGAGCTTGGACTCCTTATCAGGAGGGGGAGCCTCACCTGTGGTTTGAGAGTTAGCTCTCTTGCGAGCGTTTGAGACTACAAGAGAGTCCATATGCACCTTTAATGTAAGCAGGATCTGTAGGAGCGGGTTTATATTTCTTCTCTACTCTGGGTGTGAGTATTCTTGCTCTAACTGGGTCTTTAAATACCTCATCCGTGTGCTTTAACATGCCTTTTAGCATTGGTAAAGTGTGAGTAGATCTTTGGGAATAAGTGAGTGTCTCAAAGAGGAAATCCTCTTCCAAAGGCTCTTTATGGAGCTCCACTCCTTGATATTGGGCAGCTCTATTAACCCCTTGCATGCGGCGTGAATTTTCGCGCTGTGCGGGCATTTTAATTAGTGGGCGGGATTCGGACGGCCGGGGGCCGTCCTCCGCACACGCCCACCGTGACTCGTGACGGCTCCCGGCCGTCACAAGCATGCAAGGGGTTAATGAGCTGAGCGTATCCAATGTTGTCATCAGGTGGGGAGGGTCTAGAAGGATACAGGTCAGGGTCATTGTCTGCAACGGGTTCCTTATCATAATTTTCACCAGGGTAAGTGTCTTGGGGTATATCCTGATCTTGAGGTATATCCTGCTCTTCGTCCATATCCCCATCCACACCCCCATAATCCTCATCCTGTATGTTAGGTGAAAGTGGAGGTGGTGGTGAATTTGATGGTGAGATAGTCAAATTCGGATTAATAGGAGGAGAGGGAGGTGGAATGTAAGGGGGAGAAGGGTTAGTACGATGCCTTTTTTCTTAAGAGGTATAGAGCAGTCCTCTGTGAGGTCGAGCTTCGTTTTTTTAGGAAGAGTGGCCTGAATATGTCCTGTTTTAGGGTTAATAAGTCTTTTTTGTTTTGGGTCCAAAGGTGGTTCATCGGACCGAGGCTCTTTGGGTGGAGTGTCCTTTTCTTTGTGTGATGTTTTCGGCGCTGAAAGTTTCGGCTCCGGCGCCTTTGGTGTTGGTGTTTTAGGCTGCGAGTCTTTGTGTTTAGTAGGTTTCAGCTCTGATCCTTTCGGTGCGGAGGATTTCGGATCCGAGCCTTTTGGTGCGGAGGATTTCGGCTCCAAACATGTAGGTGTGGAGGATTTCGGCTCCGAACCTGTAGGTGTGGAGGATTTCGGCTCCGAACCTGTAGGTGTGGAGGATTTCGGCTCCGAACCTTTAGGTTTGGAGACTTTAGTTTCCAAAGTCTTTGGTGTCGAAGGTGTAGTCTTCGGTCCCGGTGGTATGGTGACCGGTAGAGACTTTGACTTATGTTTCGGTGCCAAAGGTGTAGGTTCGGCACCAGAATGGGGCCGGCTCGAGCCCGAGCCGGAAGGCTTTTTTTTATGTTTCTTAGCCGGACTGGAGGGCGGGGCATCGGAAACTTTCTGTCGGTGCCAACCTGAGCCCGGAGGCGAAGGTGGTAACGGAGCCTTTGTTTTATGTTGACTGGGCACAGGGGGGATCAGTTCTCACGGTACGCTGACCCGGAGTGATGTGCTCTTCTTCTTCCATGTCGGAGTCTGCTTCGGACACGGAGACCTGTTCTTCTTCCTCGGCTCCTTCGACTGGATGTTGAATATCTGGATCTTCTCCGAAGATGTCCGGTACGGAGCCGCTGTGGTGTTGCATCTCGTGGCATCGAGCCCGACGATCACGAATTATTTTCTTCGATCGGAACGATCGACACGCTTCACAGTCCTTTTCGTTGTGTTCCGGGGATAAGCAGACGTTGCAGACCTCGTGCAAATCGGTGCGTGGAAACTTAGCACGACACCAGGGACATAGATTAAATGGAGTCCGTTCCATTGACTGCTAGCGCGGTCGGCACGGGTAGGCCCAACGGCCCGCCTCGAGTTTCTCGATCAAAGTTTTTCTCAGTTGAAACGATGCGCGTCGAATGAGGAACCGCGATCGAAGACAATACCGTCGAGGGTAGAGGATTGCGCGTCGAAGAAGTTTGAAAACGATACTGAACCGGAACGCAGCAATACACATCCGAACCCGATGGCGAAAAATAACAATCTAAGGATGGAGCCGATGCCCATGCGCACTATCACCGAAAGGAGGAGTCACCTACCTTGTGACTACAAAGAAAAACAAAGTGCAAACACCGGACCCAACACTAGATGGCGATCAATGCTGAAGCATATGATCTACAGCTCATATGCCTAGAACACTCTTTTTCTGGTAAATTTCCATGTGTCACAAGTTCAAGTACAACAATGGTCGCTGAGCTCCTGAAAATATTTCTTGAGAGCTCCCAAGAAGGCCCGCTTCCAGATATTCTAATAACGGGGATTTCAATCTGAACTTATTAAAATCATTCCTATGAGATGAGCAGATAATCCAGCAGGACTATATGTGGTCAGTACCAACATAGGCCATGAGAGATACAAATAAAAGATAGAGTGATGCAAAGGCAATTTCACTAATAAAAGATTTTTAATCCCTCGGCCTACGCATCCTCAACGGGAGATATCAGCAAGACTCCCCTCCAGAATGGACTTATTCCACCACGTTTCCATTCTGGATTACATGTTAGTATCTCTCCCGCTTTTCCACCTAGTGACATCTTTTCAAATACTGAAGACAATCAAAAGCGAACACGGTCAACAGACAATAGAAATTTGTCTCCAAAACAGTCTCCACCAGAAAGAGCCGCTCTTACCCGGAGAACTAACATCAACCAACTACCGGAAGCGGATATGGCCAAGATACAATTTCAGCTATAGCAAATGATTGTTTTAGTAAATATTCACTAAATTCAATAGCAAAGGGTTCTCTCTTGACTGAGAAAATAATTGACAATCACCAAATTGTCCGGTGTGCAAGGCTAACTAGAAAGATACCCAACTCAGATGAACAAAGGAAAAAATTTATTTTGGCATACTGTCGTGCAATCAGAAATGAGCACAATCGGTCGAGGAGACTAACTAAGATTTACAGAAAATCAAGAGTTCTGCAGAATTTTCAATAGCATAAACAAAAGTTACAGAAGCACAGTATGGGAAGAAAAATCAAAGGTAAAACAACATTTCTGAGTAAGGGTCTTATTTCTCTCCAAGAAGAAATACTCAAGAGACTCCTGGCAACTAGTTAATGGATTAAATGGAGCACCAGGGCGAGTAATAAGCGCAGACCTAACAGAAGAAATATGGGAAAAATTTGTGACGGAGCACTTTAAACCCTCTGTTAAATTAACCATACTTTATCCATATTCACAGAATCATGGAACAAGGATCCAGTTGTACTCTCAAAAACAGGACCTTCATCACTTCTCGGATGATCAAAACACACAAAGTAATACAAAGAGGTAGGAAGGATGGGGCCCCTGGTCTGAACGGGTTCTGCAAGCGCTCTTCAAATAAAATGCAGCATTCTGTGCATATAAGTGAACTCCAGTATATAACTGTGCACTCCAGCAACAGACGATTCCAGACTCATGGAGGGGATAGATAATTAATCCAATCTTTAAGGATCGCAATAGACAGCAGCCAGAAAATTATCGCCTAATTACCCTGCAAGATGTTGAGGCCAAGTATTTTGCCAGTCTGCTACTTAGTGGTCTGCTGGAATGGTCAAATGATAGCAAGATCGTACCCGCAAACCAAACAGGATTCTCCCAAGGACAAGGTACGGAAACCAACTTATTGGCTGTATCATTAATAATGGACAAACTTCAAAACAAGAAACAGGCACTTTACTTGTGCTATGTGGATTATAAGACTGCCTTTGATTGCTTGAGTCCAAACCTTTTATGACAAAAGTTATCTCTCTGGGGTAGCTCTGCCCCTCTTTTAAAAGCAACACAGCTGCTGTATACGATACTTGGGCGAGGGTGAGAATCAGACCTGGATCTAGGCTGTCAAGGAAAATAGTGACACACCAGGGCCTAAAGCAGGGCTGTGTTCGTGATCCATACTCATTTAATTTATTTTTAGCTGACCTCCCGATTGAACTGGATGTAGTAAATTCTCATGCACCAAAAATAGGATCTATGGTCATTTCGAACTTAGTATACTTATTATATGCTGATGATGTTATATTAATCAGCCAGACACAAATTGGCCTGCAGCGACTCATTGATTGACTTTGCATATATTCATCAACAAATGGCATGACAGTTACAGAAAACAAAGATCATGTAAGTGAACGGAAAAATAAATAAAAGTGTATAAATGGTTCTTGGGAAATGACCACCTAGAGCAGACAGCAACTTATAGATACCTTATAGCTACTTTTAAACAGCATAGGGAGGATTTGAAGAGAAAAGAGGTCTCCTTGACCCAGGCATTTCATATCCTGCAAAGAACCTTAGATGGCCCAAGCTATGCACCACTATTGACAGTCATCGCAGCAAGACTCCTTCCGACTGTTACATATGGCAGTGAAGTACTTCTGAACAGAGATGCACCCCTCTTAAATCTAATCTCTTCATAAGTATTTAGATCACTGTTCCACCTTCCTTTGAAAGCATCGCGAGCCCAGGTAAGATTGGAGTTTGGGCTTATAAATCAATTGACAGCAAGGAAATGGGCCTACGTAAAAACCTGGAACAGAATAAGATCAGCCTCCGAAAGTCAATTATGCCAAGCTTTGTGGCAGAAGATGCAAAGGAATGAAACAGATCCAGCCTGTCTCTACTTAAATTCAGCGATTAAAGAACTGGGAATCCATTCAATATGAGCAAATTACCCCTCTCCAACAAAAATTTGTCAATACTACAGAAGAGAAAGTATCACTTCTAAACGATAAAGTTTCATTTGCCAGTAGATTGCATGCCTAGTCTTTGATCAATCAATATAAAAAACTCAAGCGTCAACCATATTTAAAAGCTGAATGGTCAAGAAAACTGAAAGCGATGTAAATGTATTGCAGTGTTTTGACCGCGTTGTAAAGGTCGTTTTCCGTAATATTGCCATCGTAAGGAAAGATGCTGAACGCCCTTTGCAGGAGGAAGAGGCTGGACCGCTGCATGAATCTTTGATATCCTATCTATGGAGCTAGACGGTGTCTACACAAACATTATAAAATATGGTTGGGTTGGTGTCTGTAGAGAGGTACAATGTTGCCAATGTGCACTCAAATATTGACTGATTAACGGCTGAAGTTAAATCAAAATTTTCATTCAAATGTGCATCCTTAGCCAATGCCCCGTGTCCGGTGGCGTCAAAGAAACAAATGTAACAGGTGTGTAGGAACCACCCTTCCTGCTGGCTGGATGGAGTACATGGAGGAATTGTGCTCCAGCCAGCAGGAAGGGTGGTTCCTCCTGCACACCGGTTACATTCGACTGTAGAGAGGTATCCTACTTGAGCCCTGTTGTAAGCCGTCCTGGACCATGTATAGTGAAATAATGGCCTATGGAACCGGTAGACTTCTATGATGGCCGAGGGGGCGAGGTCTTGGAATGTACAGGATGAGTCTAGAGATCATTGTTCAAGATGACAGAGCTGATCCTCATTTGAAGACATAGTTTAGTACAATATTACCGATTATCTAACCAATGTTTTATCTGTACCGATTGTTTTTTTAAAATAACTTTTATTGAGTTTTTAACAAAGTCCACACATCATTGGTACAGTTTTTAATTTAAGATCATGCTGGGGAGGAGGTGAAAGGATGTTTTTTACAGTGAGGAGTTACACAAAACAAAACTGGATCAAGATTGAGTGTACCATATGAAGAAACTATTATTGAAGGGTTGAGGGCAGCAAAGACAGTGCCTAATTAAATAGTAGGGTGGCCCAATAAATGCAAGAGTTGGATTTCTGCATAAGAATTTAAGGATATAAAAAGCCTACAACATACAATATAAAGGGTTAAGTTCCTTTTGAAGTACCATTTCATCCAACGCTCCCCAGTAACTTGTGTGGACATGCTCCATAATTATCAAATTTCAACTTTTATGGCAACACTAGCAAAGGCTATTCACCTACAAGGGCACTGGGACACTTTTGTATCGGAGGATGTTAACAATGGGAAAACTGAGTATGGGATGAAGGACTACGACAACATCAGAGACATCATAGGCGCAATCAATAAAGCCACCAGTAATGTTGTCAACTATGATGACCTCAGCTTAACGCAAGATGGGGCAACGCCTTTCATTGTGCCTAGGTGTGTCTCCCCTCTGACCCAGAAATTCTACAACCCATCCAGCATATTATTAATAAGTGATCTGCATATTGTGGATACAGCCCCCCCATCCCAATCACACCCAGCACTTTACCTTCCATAGTCCGTAATCTCTCCTGTAATCAGTAGGTATTTTGCCGAGAGTATGTTTCTCAACTGTATATATTTATACATCTGTAGTCTAGTTAATTTTTAATCTGTTTGTAACCTAGGCAACGTTCTCATGTTATTGCCTTCAATCAAATCTTCCAGTTTATTCATACAGATATTGTCCCAGGATAGTCACATGTTTTAGCATGCCTCCTTCCAAAAGTGGTGTCTGTTGTTATTTTGCCCTTCTGCCCCGAACAGCAGGTCGCCCCTTCCAATCCCCCTAGTGTTGCTTGCGTGACTGGGAGTAGTTTCGACCTATCAAATAAATAGTGCATAAATTAAGAAGTTATTTGCCTTCTCCGATAGCTCTCCCACACCTCCATTGTCCACCAGTTCCAATTCCGTTCCACACTGCCCGACATCACTGAAGCCATTAAGCACCCCGCGGCATGCCAACATCAGTTACTAATCATTTTTTTATCGCGCCTTTGAGGCTAACAGAAGATACTAACTTACTAAGATAGGTGCGGTTCTCAATAGTATCAATATTATTGCTACATGTATTATTCATAATGTGATAAATAACTATGTATAAAAGATGCATTTGTAAACAGCTATAAGTAGAAATAAGAAGGAGTCTTGGTAGCTATGGGGAGGAGGGTGGGTTGGTGAGGAATCTGCAGGTAGATTTTGTAGCCACCATTAAAAGAGTTACCATAGGTAGGCAACTTGTTCTTGTGATGGATACATCTACCTGCAGATTCTGCACCTTTTGACTAGAATTCCTAAGCAGTACCACACTCAGAGGTGTGAGCATGGCTAACTAAACCAAAAAGTCCAACAGAACAGAGAGCTAAATAACTATCCCTTCTTACTTCCGAATCCAAGCAGTAGTGCTTTGCAAACATGTGAAGGGAGGACCAAGATGCTGCTTTGCATATATCTGCTATAGGAACACCTCTAGCTAGGGCAGACTAGGTGATGTAGCTATAGCAGAATGAGCACAAATACTTTTAGGGGGCTCCTTTTGAGCCATGGAGTAGCAGGTTTTGACACACAGGATGATCCACCTTGAGAGTGTTGGTTTGTGAACCACTTTTCCTTTCACTTTCCCTATGTATCCTATGGAGAGTTGATCATGGAGTCTGAATTCTCTGGTTCTATCAATATAGAAGCAGACTGCCCTTTCGGGTTAATTCCCCTAGTCTTTCTTCTTTCTTCATAGAAGGAGGAGGAGGATAGAAGGTGGAAAGTGTAATGGATCGACATAAGTGGAATGGAGTAACCACTTTAGAGAGAAAGGTAGTTCTGGTCCGTAATACCAGTTTGTCTGGAAAGTAGGTAGTAAAGAGTGGTTTTACAGTCGGCACTTGTAGTTCCAGGACATGCCTTGCTGATGTGATGGCATACAAAAATAACAGTTTTGAAGGATAACAACCTTAAGGGACAACTGTGAAGAGGTTCAATGGGAGAAAACATTAGGAAAGTTAGAAAGGGGCAGAGCTTAGCAGGGCTGCAAGATGGGCCCTCTCTAGAGAGGCTCTGCCAGCCGAACTTACAATCCTGCAAGCATCCGACATACAGCGGGCTGGCCACCAACCCGGAAAGCCATCATACAGACTGCAACCCGCCAGGCCATGCTGGCGAACTTGGCTACCTCTGAGGCCCGAGGTGCCGAGCAGTGTGGTGGTGTCCTACTGACATCAGGGTGAGGCCTAACCCACTCTGTGGGACTGTGCGCTTTGGTCGGTCCCAGAGTGGGCGGCCGCGCTTCCCATGAAGGGTGAGCCAGGAGACGGGTTGCGGCTGCCCCTTGCCAGTCCCTCTGGGTCGTCCCCCCCCCGCAGAACACGCTTTAGTATGCGAACGGGCTGTAGCCAAGGCCGGTGGCTACACTGCTCATTGCGTGGCCCGGAGTGCACTTGCAGGCCCGTGAGTTTGGGGCGGGAAGAGACTCCTACTTGTGCCTCTGTGCACGTTGGGGCACCCACTACTGCATTGGCCGACTGATGCCTGCCTGGGCTCCCTGTGCTGCGACCTGGCTGCATCTGGTGGCAGTGAGAGTGGGGCTAGCTCCAGCATTGGTGGCGCATACCTCGAGCCTGGCGGCACCTGGGCTTCCCACAGGTGGGAAGAGGGGCTGTGCAGGCCGCCGCCGGCTCCACTGGTGCAGCCGGGCCTTCTGTGGCGGCCTCGCCGGACATACTGGCTGCGGGCGCCTGGCCGTGCGGACAGCCAGCCGGGACCTCGCTGCCCCCATGGACTCTACACTGCACTACGCTAGCCTGCACAACCGATCACCTCCCCTGCCATCCATGTACATCGCCAGTCAGCCACAGAGAGTCGCTGCTGGCGTCTTGAGGGCTGGCTGGGCGCTGGGCCGGGTGAGCGGCCCCACCCTGCAATTATAGCTTGGACCTGGCTAGTGCCTTCCCGCCCTCCTTTTGTGTACTCAAGCACTAACTGGTCATCACTCAATCATAGTGGGCACTCAGCTCTCCTATATCCCCATTGCTCCTATTGTTTCTCAGCCGACTTACCCCCCCCTTCACTCTACACTGAGGTGCACTCCATAGAGGAGGGGGGATGTAGCGGACCATACGCACGTCACACCAGTGCCCACAACTGTTTTTCCAGTGCCATGGTCATCATGTCTTCTGTTCGCCGAGTTGGGGGTCTGGGTCCTGTTCGTGCCCCCTGGAAGAGAGAACACTCCAGGCGTGGCGTGACTTCAGGGATTCAAGGAGCTTTGCAGCAACTCACTTCTCCCAGCCCCTACTCCTGCTCACCCTGGACTGCAACGCTCATTTTTCACGCCAACTATGTCTGCCCACTTTCTTTTTTTTATTTATTCCATTTATTGATATTTGAACATCACATAAAAGGACAAAACGCAGTTGTTTCACTGCAAGTAAGACATAAGGTAGCATTTATCATTGATCCAAAGAAGTTGAGTTGTTCTGAATCATACATTTAAACTAAAACATATTAATAAGGGGGGAGAGGGAAAGGAAGGACTGCGCAGTTAGTGCTTGTAGAAACTACGGTCATGATAGTGCACATGGCGTAAACTTTCAGACGTCCGCCGGGTAGTCTGAGATTCTCCTTTACGGTAATTTCCCCCCCTGCTTTAGAGACTCGCTCTGGCCTCCAGGGTTCCCCTTACCGACATCAAAAGGGAAATCCGCCAAGAACTTACGAGTGTGGTTCAAGGATAATCTATCCTTCTCTACTCAGGTTAAGAAGCTCGCAGGCAACTGCTTTGGACTCCTAAAAACCTTAAGGAAATTTCTCCCTCTTCTCCCTAGGCCCGCAAAAGAAACACAGTCATTCGCGCGCTGATCCTCTCTCGCCTAGACTATGCCAATGCACCGTATGTGGGCATCCCGGGATACTTACTTAACAAGCTTCAGGTTGTACAAAATGCGACTGCCAGACTTCTCCTTGAAATTCCCACTAGGTGTAGTGTGCGACATCACCTGCGCTCACTACATTGGCTTCTCGTGGCAGAACGGTTAGGTTCAAATCCCTAGTCATCGCGCACCACGCCCTTAATGGCCCGGGCCCCTCTTATTTGCAGAAGCGGTTCTCTTTTTATGTCCCGCTGAGACAACTACGCTGATCAGCACAGCTTCTGGCACATGTTCCCCGCTTCTTTCGTCACAGGCTGGGCGGTGGCTCGCTTGCCGGGAAAGCGGCCCAGGCATGGAATGCCCTTCCTTTTCAGCTTCGCAACACCCATGATCCTCTGGCCTTTAAGAAAAAATTAAAAACCTATCTTTTCGTCTAGTGGTTATTAGTGACTCCTCTTGGATCGCGCCGGGACACTCCTCGGAGTAGCTGCGCGCGTTATAAAATTAAATAACATAACATAACAGTGCGGACAGCGTCAACATATCACCTCACATGGGCGAACCATGCCCCTAAGCAAGCTAAGAGAGGGCGGTCATCGCCTAGGTGTCTCCTGAGTTGCAAGGCGCCGGGAAAGCAACAAGTTACACTTCCAATGGGGATCATATCTCTTCCGGGCGGGCACTGGCATAAGTTCCCAGTAGGCACTTAATTGTTCTTGACAGTACATTACGTCTGCAAGTCAGTCCGCAGCGCGTGGAGCCCTAAGTCGTTCCCAGCACATTGCCATGCGCCGCTTTGCAGACAAAAGCTGGAGTGCCGCCAATATGCGGCACGCTGGCAGAGCATCTTTCATGTTGCCTAATAAGGCAACTTGAGGGGAGCACTCTAGTACATACTCGATCACCACATCAAGTGCAGCAAACACTTAATTCCAAAAACTCTGCAAGGCAGTGCATTCCCAGGACAAATGCAAAAAGGTAGCACAAGTTGCCGCACACTGCACGCAGCCAGCATCCTCAAGCAGCCCCATTTTGTTCAACACGAATGGGGTGCAATAAAGCCTATGTAACTACTTAAAGTGAACAAGACGCAACCTATAATTAGGGAAGAGAGTACGTGCTTGAGCACAGCAATATCTCCACTGCTCATCGGACAAGTGGGTGATCAAGATTGCCATCTGATGCACCGCGGCCTCTGGGCTCACATACTGGTACAGTATCCTAGTAGCTAGAATGCGTTGGGAGGGCGAAGTAAGGATCATCTCTAGGACAGGGAATGCAGGCGGCGCGTATGGGAAAGAGATATGTGTCGATCTAACGGCAGCACTTGATAGGATGTGAAGGTGTTGAGGATTCAGACATGGGGCCCTGCAGGGCCTACTATGGCGTTATAAAAGAGCCATCCGGATAGATCGAGCCTATTAAAGTCACACCTAGGGAACGTAATCGGGCTCGAGCGCCGGCCTCAGTAGCGATAGGGTAATCAGGGTGTCCAATAAGTGGGACTGAGGGAGCATGGAGGCACAGCAGCCGGGCACGCTCTCAAAGCTCCCACCACAACCATATAGTACAGGCCACTCTGGCGACACATTCACATGGATGCAGTGCAGGTTATAAAAGTGCAGCCTGGAGAGGGCACAGCCAGGCATGATCGTATTCAGGCACTGTGTTGGCCTGGAATTGGTCAGAAAAAGCCAGTAATGCGCAAATTGCGCCTGGGTGTATTAATAGTAGAGGTCCTTATCTGGAGCTCCAAGTCCACCCTCCTCAAAGAGGAGCGTAAGTATTTCCCAAGTGATTCTGAGTTGTCCTCCCGCCCATGCAAGAGATATCAAGTTAGAGCGAAGCCTTCTGCGTAAGGGCAGTGTAAGTGGGAGCAGAAGATTTATAAATAGATGTAGGAACTCAGGAAGAACTATCATTTAGGTATGGCAAGCCTACCAGTCAAAGAGAGTGGCAGGCTCCGCCACCTCGCAATGTGTTCATCCAGCCACGTCACTAAGCGCCCATAGTTGTCTCACCACAGGGCATCCACATCTCTAGCAAAACCCCAAGGTACCTGACTAGGCCATCTGCCCATTCAAATGGGTGCTCAGAGGTGAAGAACGTAGTTGCATCCGTTAGAGGGAACAAGACTGACTTGGCCCAGTTAATAACAATTCTAGTTAATAACAATTGCAGAGAGGCTGCCAAATCTGACAAATTCACCTGGCAGAGGGTCAATATTGTTATGAGGGTCCCTAACATATAAGGTCACATCATCAGCATGGATGGACACTATAATCATGTGGGGGCGAAATGCCAAACAGCAAGTGGCTCCATAGTGACAGCAAACAAAATGGGGGAGAGAGGGCATCCTTGGCGGGTCCCTCTCGTCACTGCAAATCAATCAATCAATACATTTGTAGAGCGCGCTACTCACCCGTGAGGGTCTCAAGGCGCTACGGGTGGGGGAGGAGAGGGACGGCAGCTACTGGTCGAACAGCCATGTCTTGAGGCATCTCCTGAAGGTCAGCAGGTCCTGGGTCTTGCGTAGATGGGTGGGGAGGGTGTTCCATGTCTTCGCGGCGAGGTAGGAGAAGGATCTGCTGCCGGTGGTCGTTCGACGGATGCGTGGGACGGTGGCGAGGGCGTGGTCGGCGGAACGCAGTTGGCGGTTCGGAGTGTAGAAGGACAGTCGTTCGTTGAGGTATGCTGGTCCGGCGTTGTGGAGAGCTTTGTGTGCGTGGGTGAGGAGCCTGAAGGTGATACTCTTGTTTACCGGGAGCCAATGCAGGTCTCGTAGGTGGGTAGTGATGTGGCTGTGGCGGGGGAGTCCGAGGACGAGGCGTGCAGAGGCGTTCTGTATGCGCTGGAGTCTCTTCTGGAGTGTAGCCGTGGTTCCTGCGTAGAGTGCATTGCCGTAGTCTAGCCTGCTGCTGACGAGCACTTGGGTGACCGTTCTCCTGGTTTCGGTGGGGATCCATCTGTAGATTTTTCGGAGCATTCGGAGGGTGTTGAAGCAGGATGAGGAGACGCCGTTGACTTGCTGGGTCATGGTGAGCGTTGAGTCCAGGATGAACCCCAGATTAGGTGCGCGGTTTGTGGGTGTCGGGGGGGCTCCCAGCGCAGTAGGCCACCAGGAGTCATCCCATGCGGAGGGGGTGGATCCGAGAATGAGGACCTCCGTCTTATCAGAGTTCAGTTTCAGGCGGCTGGTCTTCATCCATTCTGCGACGGCCTTCATTCCCACTTGGAGGCTGGATTTGGCGATGGCCAGGTCTTTGGCGAGGGAAAGGATCAGCTGCGTGTCGTCGGCGTAGGAGACGATGTTGAGGTGGTGTTGTCTGACGATGTTGGCGAGCGGAGCCATGTAGATGTTAAAGAGGGTTGTGCTGAGGGATGATCCTTGGGGTACGCCGCAGGTGATCGTGGTGGCTTCGGAACGGTACGGGGGGAGGCGGACTCTCTGGGTTCTGCCAGTGAGGAAGGAGGTGATCCAGTCCAGGGTTTTGCCCTGGATCCCTGCGTCGTGGAGGCGTGTGCGAAGGGTATGGTGGCAGACGGTGTCGAAGGCGGCCGAGAGGTCCAGGAGGATGAGGGCCGCGGTCTCGCCCTTGTCTAGTATGGTCCTGATGTCATCAGTGGCAACGATGAGGGCGGTCTCGGTGCTGTGGTCGCTGCGGAAGCCGGATTGGGAGGAGTCCAGTACGTTGTTCTTCTCCAGGAAGAGGGTCAGTTGTCTGTTGGCGGTCTTTTCAATGACTTTAGCCGGGAACGGGAGCAGGGAGATGGGTCGGAAGTTCTTGAGGTCCTTAGGGTCCGACTTGGGTTTCTTGAGGAGGGCGTTGATTTCGGCGTGTTTCTAGCTCTCTGGGAAGGTGGAGGTCTCGAAGGAGCTGTTGATGATCTTTCGAAGTTGGGGTGCGATGATGGTGCTTGCCTTGTTGAAGATGTGGTGGGGGCAGGGGTCGGAAGGTGAGCCGGAGTGAATGGTGTTCATGATTTTGGAGGTTTCTTCGTCGTTGACGTTGTTCCAGGAGAGCAGGAGGTCGGTGCGTTCGGTGGGTGTAGATTCTGGGGTGTCGGTGTTTGCGTCTGGGTTTCGAAGCTGTTGTAGATGTCTGCGATCTTGCGGTGGAAGATTGTAGCCAGGGAGTCGCAGAGTTCTTGTGACGGTGATATGTTGTTGGAGCTGGAGCTGGGGGTGGTGAGTTCTTTCACGATGTTGAAGAGCTCTTTACTGTTGTGTGCGTTGTTGTCTATGCGTCCCTTGAAGGAGGATCTTTGGTGGATCTGATGAGTTGGTGGTGTCTGCGTCTGGCGTTCATGAGGGCTGCGTGGTTGTCTGGTGTCTGGTCCTTGCGCCATTGCTTCTCGAGTTTTCTGCAGGTGTGTTTAGAGTTCTGGAGGTAGTCGTTGAACCAGATGGCTCTGGTGTTGGTATGTCTGTTGGAGGGTTTTCTGAATGGGGCGAGGGTGTTGGCGCAGTCGTCTATCCATACTCTGAAGTTGTTGGCTGCTGCGTTGGTGTCGGAGGACTCGGGGGGGGGGGGGGAGGGTCTCGGGCGAGAGCGGTGGTGAGCTGGTCTTCGGTGTCTTTTTTCCAGCTGCGGTGTGGGATGCGTTGCGGTTTGTTGTGTGCGGTGTGTTTCTCGAAGGAAAAGTGGATGCAGTGGTGGTCGGTCCAGTGGAGTTCGGTGGTGTGGCTGAAGGTGACATGGTCGCTGGTGGAGAAGATGGGGTCGAGCGGGTGTCCAGCGGAGTGGGTGGGTGTCGTGACGAGTTGTTTGAGTCCGAGGTTGGCGAGGTTGTCGATCAGTGTTGTGGAGTTGTTGTCGTTGGTGTTCTCAAGGTGGAAGTTCAGGTCTCCAAGGAGGATGTAGTCTGCAGAGACGAGGGCGTGCGTGCTGATGAGGTCGGCGATGGATTCGCTGAACTGTGGTCGGGGGCCCGGGGGTCTGTAGATTAGGGTTCCTCTGAGGGTGGTGGTGTTGTTGATGTGGATCTGGAAGTGCAGGTGTTCGGCCATGTTGATGGCGTCTTCGGTGCTGGTTGAGATTCTGATGGCGTCCCTGTGGATGATGGCGATTCCTCCTCCAGGTTTGTTGTTGTTCCGGTCTCTGCACGTGATCTTGTAGCCGTCGGGTATGACTATGGCTATGTCTGGTGCCGAGGAGGTGTTCATCCAGGTTTCCGTCAGGAAGGCGACGTCCGGGGCGGAGGAGTCGAGCAGGTCCCAGAGTTCGACGGCGTGCTTGTGGACTGAGCGGGTGTTGAGCAGTATGCAGCTGAGATGGTTTTGGCCTGCAGTGTTGGGATGGTCAGGGCGTGCTGGTGTGCGCTGGCTGGAGAAGCTGCAGCAGCGGCAGGTGAAGGGTCCGTGGGTGCTCTTCGGGGAGGCCTGGAAGCAGGTGGAGTTTCGGCCGTCATTGAGTGCGTGGAGGGTGTTTGTGTCGTAGCGGCGTCGGGTCCTGTGGAGCTCGCGGGGGCCAGGCGCTGGGCACGGTCCAGTCGCAGACGGGCTTGCCGTAGGCGCGACCGCGCAGCGGTCTGCATATGTAGGGGAGGGGGAGGGAGGAGTAGCTGAGAGGCGGGGCGGAGGGGGAGGGTAGTCGACGGATGGCAACGGCGGGAGAGACTGTGGAGCAGCGGAGCAGGAATGGGGGCAAGTACGGGTTAATAACAGTAAAAGAAAGGGGGCTGTGATTCTGTCATTAACCTGAAACCGAGCAACAGGTTGACTATACAGAAGACTTATCAAACAGTTAAAGCGATGGCTAACCCTCAAACGTGCCAGCAGAGAAAAAAGGTACGGCCATTTCAATGATTCAAATACGTTAGTAGAATCAAGGAAGACTGCCGAAGCTCTCAGGTGTGGCTCGATGGTGTGGAGGAGGGCAAAGAAGCTGCGCAACTTGTGGGAGGTGGATCTGCCTGGCACAAAACCAAATTGAAAGGGCCACACATTAGTCAGCAGGAGTGGGCGCAAACAGCTGCAAACGCGAGGCGAGGAGACACCCCGCAAAGAGAGATTCCTCGTACATAGCAAGGAAGTGGGGCGCCAGTGTGTGCATATTCTTTATAAAAGGCAACTGTGAGGCCGTCCAGACCCAGTGCCTTGTCCGTCAGCATGTCGGTTATGACTTGTGTCACTTTCTCCACAGAGAAGGGCTCATCGAAGTATTTCCTATGGCCTTCTTCTAACAACAGGAGCTGCACAGTCAAAATAGTCACTTAAGGTGGGAGGAGGAGCGCCCTGTGTAGTCTGATGAAACTGGGAGAAGAAGTTTACAATTAGCCCATGAACAGCCTCCTCCTCTACACACTTGTGTCGTCTACGCGCTCGTCACCACCATCATCCTGTAGTTCGGCAATGTAATCACTCGCCCAACGTTTGCGCAGCATGTGAGCTAAGGTCTTACCTGCTCTAGCTCCCTCACCGTAGTTCCTGGAGCAGGCACCCTTGTCCAAGTAATTAGTCTCCCACTGTGCAGCCTCCTCATATTCCGCCAGCTTCTCTATAATGGATGCTAGCACTGCTGTGCCACAACTATTAAAGTATTGTAGTTCTAATTCCCTGATCTCCGCCTCCAGAGGCGACAGGTCGCCTCGCAGTGATCGCAACGCCCGGCGTGCTTACCAATGCATGCACCGCAGATGACGACCTTAAAAACCTCCCATAAGCTGGAGCGTGACATCTTAGGCTGATCATGATGTTAAAAGTATTCTATTATCGGAGTTCTAATTTCATCTCTAAATACATGATCACGCAATGCTTCTGCCAGCAGTTTCCATGTGAATGCCTGTGGCGGCAGCCTGGGAGCTCAAGCTCCAATAAGACTGGGGCATGATCAGATAGCGTTCGTGGGAAGTGTAATATGTTCCTGGTCCATATGACTAAATCTCGTGAGGCTAACCAGTAGTCAATTTGTGACCAGGTAGAGTGCGCTGCAGTGACACAGGTTCCCTCAGCAGCGTCTGGGTCCCTAGCATTCTACATGGGTATAGCTGGCCATAAGTAAGAGTAGTTGGGTCACAGATCCCAGGGGAGTGGGGGCTAGAATTGCTGGACCTGGCAACCCCCGGATCAATAACATTCAAATTCCCTCCCCAGAGCACTGCGCCAGGGCCAACAGAAGCAGCAAGAGACCAAAACTCGGTGAAAAACTGGGGATAATCCATGTTTGGTACATAAACTGCAATGAGCTTAACCGGGTGGCCACATAAAACCCCTGACATATCTCCCCCGTCTATCGCAGATTGAGTGTCGCAGTTGTACGCCTCTCCTTTAAGTATGGCCGCGTAGGCTTGAAGCTCCGCCGCCGACTCCCCACACTGGGGGTGATGCAGGAGGTGATGGCGAGTTGATCAACATAAAGATCGACCCGATTGGAGATCGCGGCACGGATCGGCGCCGAGCAATGGAGGTTGGGCGTGGTGCAGCCTGTTGTTCCGAATGAAGCCAGGGGGCTCGAGTGCGTACTGTGGCCGGAACTGGGGCGAAGACTGCGAGGGCTGCCGCGAGGCAAGAACGTCGGCCGCTGTGAGGTGAGTGGTCGCGGTGGGGGCAGGGAACTGCCAGGAACTGATCAGCGGGCTGCCGCCACTCTCTGGCGCCGGGCCAGGAGCCGTGGGACCCACATGCCCCCCGTGGCCACGATCCTTTAATTGGTTGCAGCAGAGGGCTCCCCCTCCCACCTCTACAGTCTGGGAGTTGACGGCTGGACCCATTCGGGCCGTTTTGGACCGCAGCTGGGGGCTTGCTTTGGGAGAGGCGGTGACGTGTGCACTCTCTTCGGCTGGGTGCCCCCCCATGCATGGTGTTGGATGACTCCCTGGGCCTGGTGTAGACTACCAGAGAGGCCGGTTACAGAAGTTGTTGTAA
Source organism: Calotriton arnoldi (assembly GCA_963921515.1). Lineage (NCBI taxonomy): Eukaryota > Metazoa > Chordata > Amphibia > Caudata > Salamandridae > Calotriton > Calotriton arnoldi. The sequence goes on from CAWUFW010005451.1 coordinate 252,002, forward strand.
TGATGAACCCCCCCATGCCTTTGAATAGATCCTGAGTTGGCGGAACAGCCCCGCCTAGATTGGGCTTCATCGGTGCCTGGTAGAGGGCGCATCCGTTTGCAAACCTTCTGGTGCAGCAACGCTGCCATATTCTCATTGCTGTGGTGGCATTGGTGGAGAGGGTGGACGGTGAGTCCATACAAAGTCATGTAGCGGAACACCCCCAGTACACGGCCCACCTGTACCGCCTTTGTAAAACACGTATAAAGGGGTAGCATCGACGAACTGGACCACCGTAATCTGCAAGCTTGGGGTATGGGTCGTAAGGACCCTAAACAAAGCACTTTGCCCTTCAAAGCGATTGGAACTAATACTGCACCACAACAGATCAATATGGCGGAGGGACGCACGCAACTGAGGCACCAGGGTCTGACAACTTGTTATTGGAATTGAGAGCGGGCTTCAGGGCATTAGATACCCGTTTGATGCTCTGGACAAGAGGATGGGAACTCTGGGGACCCGACTGGATCAGCAGGAGAGGCGTCTGACTACGGCAGAGGGTAGAATCTCCGATCTCGAAGATGGCGCTGCCCAGACTACCAAAAAGTATGAACGGATGGAGAGGCTCCTCAAGACCATGGCCACTAAAAACGAGGACTTGGAGGTGCGCGGGCAGCGAAATAATATACAAATTATGGGGGTGCCCGAATCTACCAACACTGGGCGGCTGGACAGATTTGTGGAGACACTTCTCTCAGACATCTTTGGCAGTGAGTCCTTCACAACCATGTTTGTAGTGGAACGCGCGCATCGCATATTGGGTCTACGTCCTAACCCGGGGTGCCCGCCATGACCGATCATAGCCCGGTTATTGAACTTTCGAGACAGATACCGCCTTAAGGATGGCGCGGGAGAAGCGCCAACTTGAATGGCAGGGGTCGACCATATCCATGTATCCGGACTTCACGGCCCTCGTGCAGGAAGCGCACAGGAAATAAGCCGGGGTGAAGGCGACCCTACGGAAGATGGGGTTACGGTACAGAATGTTCTATCCAGTGTTGGAGGGTCCCGAAAGTCCCGTATTACCATTTAACAAGAAACCCATTAATGATTTTGCACTACCCTCCAAACATGATACTCCCAGATAGGCCCTACCAGGCAGGCTCAGATAGAATGTCTTAAATTGTCCACTTTCCCTTGTCCTGGTAGCACTTCTCACATAGGCCCAAGCCCAGCTCCCTAGATAAACCATATCTTACATAGGGCCAAGCATTCCTTCTTAGATACAAAAGTGTAGGCCCAAATGAAAGTGACTCTTGCTCTCATTTTTTATAATAATAATAAAACAGACCTCGTAGGCCTCACTGATCTGCTAGCAGAAATCTGTCCCATCCACCCAGATACAACATTAGCCTGTCTTGTAACTTTCCACAGTTACAAGAGCAAGGGTGGCCCCCACCCACTTGACAACTTGATGGAACATCTGGCAGTGTCACATGCAAGATTTGTGATATTCTTAGCTATGGGACTTTCCGCACTTGCTAAACTGGAACCCAAAGCAGGAACTTGACCAAGAATTAATATATTTAATATTAATTCTAAAGCATTTTTCACGGTAAAAATTATCCTTTGTTTACTTTTTGCGGTCAGAGAACTCTGACCTTCTGCCACCAGTTCTGTTTTATCCTGATACCACTTCTCATATAAAATTTTCCAGTAAACCAGGTGGCCGAGTGGCCTGCGTCACATCTCGTGTCAAGCCTCGTGCCCACGTAGGCGTAGGTTCTGCATTTTAACGATAAAGTTCTGCATTCAACTATATAAAAAAGCCTCGCCCACACTATAAGCTTGAACTCTCCATTGCAGACTGCACTTAGGGGTTCCCGTGCGATCGATCGTCCGTACTACTGGGCTAGAGCTTCAAACTTTCAAGGTGGTAATATTCTTTTCTTAATAATTTAGCCTTTTGGCTTTAACACCCTATCTAATGGCATAGCCTATTGGCATTGTCAGCCTATCTGATTATTTCATCATTAGTTTATTCAGCCTCTTTAATAATTTAGCCTTTTGGCTTTGACAGCCCATCTAATTTAGTTCATTCTAACCCAAGCCAATGCATTTAACTTCGTTTAAACTACGTAGTCTTGAATGGTGTTGCTTTCTTAAGAAAAGATTAGCCTTCTAGGCACTAGCCTACCCATCCTCTTTAGAGTTAGGGTTGCTCCTTGGGCAGCTGCTTATAGCATAATATTTTGGTCATATATTTGCTTCTTTGAACAACTGAGTTTGAACATTGTCGATGCATTTATTTTTTCATCCTGCTCAAATGTTGTTGGGCAACATTTAAATTGAATTTTTTTATGCTTTGACCTGATCATGTGTTGATGAACACACATTTACGTTGAACTGTTTCCTGTGGGTTTGAATTGCTTAATAAAGTGCTACTGTATTTGACATCGTTGTTCCTTCCTTTCAAGAGAACGTGCAGAGCGCAGGTCTTGCTCTCGTGAGCTGGTAAGCCATGTGTGACCACTGCAGTGTCTCTCCATTTACCCCCATCAGCTGACGACCGCGAAGGTCTCGTGCGGACGGTTCCTCTGCAGTGTGGACCTGGGACGCGCCTGCGGCTGCCCATGGCCTCTCCCCGCCTCTCCCCTCCACCGCCCGGGTAAGTCAGGGACACTTTTTTCCCCTGCCTTTCCTCCGGTCTCTGGTGTGTGTGGTCCGGTGGATTGGGTCCTCCGGGGTGTCGCCGTGCCCCTCCCTGGTCCCCTGTAGTTTCTGTCGTGCCACGACCGCCGCCCTCTTCCCTCTTTGTGGCTGGTCACATCTCCCCGGGGCTCTTTGGTGCTCTGCTCTTTAGTTGTCGTGGTTTCCTTTTTGCTGCGTTCTCTTGCCCATTCTGTCTTTGGCCTCTTTGTCGATGCCTTTTTAAGAAATATTGTGCTCTCACTTTCATTGCCATTTTCACTTCCTCGTTCTTATCTTTGCCCTTTCCCTTGCATATGCTTCTGGTTACTGCTTGAGGTTTGAGTCCTGAAAGACACTTCTGTGTGTTTTTCGAATTCTGGCGTGTGCACAGGTGCTTCTGCAGCGTTTTATGTTTTGGTATTTATAGTATGTGGGGTTTTTCATTTGCTTCGTTCTGCTTGAGGTTTGAGTCCTGGAAAACACTTCTGTTTTTCGAATTCTGGCACTGTGCACCTGCGTTTGCCGCTTTCACTTGGTTTCCATATTTGGCGCACATTTTTTGTACCTCATTATTGCAGGTCTTTGACGTTGGTTTTCAGATGACTGTTTGGATTTAGTTGTGGGCTGTTGCGCCCTTGACTCGGTGCACATGTGGCACGCGTGTCTGTGGTGTTGTTGCACTTTTGAAATTGGGTGTGTCTCGGCGCCATTTTTGATGCTCTTGCCGCCATTTTGTATTCTTCTTTCTTCAGTGCATTTTTTAGTTTTTTCTTTACACTTTCGTCTTCTCTGACTTTTTATCTCTTTAGGTTTGTTCCTTCACTCACTCCCTTCCTTCTCACTCTATTGTTCTTCATACATTTCTCTTTCCTGGTCTCCTTCCCGCCTTGCAACACCATTCTACTTTTCGGCGTCTATGCGCCCCTTTTTCCTTCGGTGTCTCTCCTGTTTGTTCACACACCCTTTCTTCACTCTCTCTAGTACATCCCTCTCTGATTCTATTTTGCGTTGCTTGGGTGCTCTTCTCTTTTTGACTCTTAAATTTCTCTCGCTTTCTCATCGGCGCTTTTCACTGCTGTTCCGTGCGCCACTACGAAAGGAGGAACTCACCACTTTGAAGTCTCTAGCACAGTTTGACCTCCCGTTTACCTTCCTGCCTTCTTCCTTTGCGCTGAATGGGGAAGTAAGCCTCGCAGCTCCACTGTAGACCCACCTCGCCCCTCCTTCCTCTGTTCTTCCAGGCTGCTTTCTCAGCCACCACTGTTACATTGATACGTATTCCTTTTTGAAATGCATTTCATTTATTTGATTATTGTTTATTTGTTGTCCGTTGTGTCTGTTTCTTGTGCTTCGTTTTGTTATACATTTATTGGCCCTGCTGTCCCACCACAGTTCTCTCCCGCCACCGCCCAACTACTGTTGCTGACTGCCGGCTCTACACTCATTTAGCCGAGCGGCAGACTGCTAGTTATTATTGTTGACTCAATTGCCCCCACTTTTCCTCACTATTACGGGCAGTTGCGCCAGGTAGCTGTTGTCTGGATTGTCTTGCCTTTAATACGTAGCCGCAATCCCGCTAAGTAGTTGCACTTGTCTTCATTGCACATTATCCATACATTGCGCCTCTTTTCTTCTGTCTCTCACATGTTTTGCCTACCATTTGTCCAGGCCAATTGGTAGCCAAAGTGGGGGTGGAGTCGTATCTCCATTCCTCCTGTTAGCTCCCTTAAGCCCCTTCCTCTCAGGTATGTCCCTTGACCCCCCCATATTATGCTTTGGCCTGATCATCTAACAGTATTTTGATCTGTTTTAGCGAGACAGGAATACCTGGGCCTGCTAATGTATTTTTAAACATGTGAGTTGGGAGTGCTTGAGTTCACCGTGAATATTATTGTTATATCAGTATATCCTGTTTTCAAAGCATTACGTGTTGCTGAAGTCTAATCATTATTCGATGGCGATGAGACCCTGCTAGTTAGAATACCAAAACAAAAATGAAATTAAATAAATACAGAGGCGCAGTATCACAGTTAATATTACGTTCCCATAAGTAGCTAAACTTTCTGATTCGCTAAAGCACACAAAGACACCCCCTGCTCCATGTCATGAGGGTAGGTTATAAATGCTTTGAAATACATTGTTACATTTAACTGGAAACACAGGCCTACAATTCTTGTTAATAAAATTTAGGCATTACTATAATAAGCTCACGAGTGGAAGGAAGTACTTATGAGGAGAACATTGGAGCGCAGCCAGAGGGCTACCACTCGGTTTACATTGTTGATGAGCACTGGGAAGGCTCACACACGTAATGATTGATAACGATCATGAAAAACAGACATATAGATGCAGTTACACTACAAGTACCATGATGTGCCTTAGTAGGCAACATGCAGGTGTTGCACCCCACATACAGCCGCAACACACGGCAATTAAGGCCCAAATAATTTACTCCTACCTGCGTCCAATTCAACAGCCCAGGCAGTGAAAAGTGCCACCTCTTCAGGCACGGGCAGGTAGCCCAAGTACAAGCATAGATCTAGGAAGTACAGCTACAGAACACACATAGTTGGAGTTAGTTAGTAGCAAAGATTTTGAAATTGTGTCTCGTGGCCAAGGAAGTTAGTGACATTGGACTAAGAGCAACATACATCTCGGACCAGATAGTAATTATTAGAGAGAAAAGAGGAGACAAGGAGACAAATTGATGGAATGGAATGCACACTAACTACACCCATTTTTTAATAAATGATAATGTAAAAATAAGTTTATGAAAGGGATGTAATCTTTGTGCAGGACTAATGGGGGAGTAGAGAAGATGAAGTGCCAAGGAACAGGAGTGCGGTACCATGAGAGAGGAGGGAGAGGTAGTGCACATTAGGGTCCACCTCTGAAACTGGACAAATTAGGAGAATAATTTGCAAGCACCAAATGAGACACCACTTGTACTTGTCTGATGGGAAATGTTTTGTGGCTTTCAGTGAATAGAAAAGACTGAAATTGCATTTCATCTAATGGTATGTTAACAGCCCTGTCCTTCTCAAAGAAAATGTACTGCTACCCAAAGAAGGTTAAAGGTCAGTTATTGCCTGGACATTAGAAAGTGTAGAAACATATTAATGAAGGCCACACCACCAACTTCCATAGGAAAGTAGAGCTATTTTACCTTTGATACAAATACACAGATTAATTCAGCTATATACAAAATAATATGATTAAAAGTATAGGTTCAATACAATTATTATAGGCCTTTAGGAGAAAAGACTAGAATATACGGCGTTTACACAACATGCATGACACACAGAGAACGTGCTTGAGCCTGTGTTTGACTTCATGGTCATAAGTTCAGATGCTACCAGGTCTACATTCTGAGGTGGATGGAATGAGTACCATTGAGTTGAGGGAACGATAAGGATCTGCTGTTTAGCGTCAAAATACCATTCTGAGTAAACGTGCACTTTACAAAAACGCCATATTATTTTATAATAAGCTATATTTTACGTACAATTAAAGACAACACGTGTCTGGATATTACGAGGTATTGAAGGGTTAAAGGATTTCTCTTGGGCTGCCGTTATATTAACGCTGGCCGCAGAGTCTGGGCGTTGAGCCAGGCCAGAAAGACACAATGCAATAGCTTCCTGTGGGTACGAACGAACAGGAAATTAAAATATATGTATATATCTGTATACAGTTAGCAGAACATGGAGAGCTGTGTGAATGGAATAACATTTTTGATAAAAGAAAATAATAGTTTTAGTGTATGAGTTTCCAGTTTAGTACAACAGATTATGTCAAGTGCGTTGTGAACACTTTTTAAGTTTTAAAGAATGAATTAGGAGAGACTGAGTCTCTTCCCCACCATGGCAGACATGCCTATATTGAACAAAGCTAGAAAAGAGGAACATGAGAAATAAATGTCTAAGATCACACAATTTGGTGGACGGGGAGCCGAGATTAGATACAGGGTTTCAGGTCTCGCATTATGAAGTTTAGTAACTGGGCATGTATGTATGTGTGTGTATATATATATATATATATATATATATATATATGTGTATGTATATATATATGTATATATATGCTTCGTTCCTCTATGACCACTGTACTGAAGACACGCTACTGACTGGCAACATCTTTGCCTGGCATCAGTTTAAAGGGTTGTGCTGGGTTGAAGTGGTGGTGACGAAAATAGTGGGTTTTTGCGGCAGCGGGAAGGCAAAATAGTTTTTTTCACTATGTGCATCACCACTGCTTGAGGTAAAGTCAGCTGAGTGTGCATGGATATATAAATATACGCATGTCCTTCAGTGACACATTTTTCAGAGAGTGTTGTTTAGCTGGGGTATCACCAACAAGGGACGGTGTGTATGATGCAACTGATCCCAGCTTATTTGTTCAGTTGCGGCAACAAGAGCAGACTGTTGGTAAAGAATGAGCCTATACAGATATTGTCCGCTTTTGGCATAAAGTACATGTAACTCAGGGTTTCCATCAATGTTTAGCAGGTCATTTAGCAGGTCTAGTGGCTCAGGGTCTGTGTCCACAGCCAGCCATCATGCTATAAATATCATCTGTAGTGCCAAGTTGTGTATATTTCAAAGGTGGGGACCACATTCCCCAGGCATGTATTGGGTGCATTACCTTTTCTATGGAGAGAGTGAGACATCACTTGTGCTGAGGGCTGATCCGCTCTGACAAGATAGGCCTTAGATTTTGGTAGTAATAGCACGGGGTGGACAAACAGGCGTGCTGTGAAAAATAAAAGAGTATAAGTAACACAATTGTTTTAATGATTGATACTCTGCCCAAAGGGGACAGCAGTAGCATTGTCCAGAATATGGTCCACCATCGGATTCCAGACACACATTTATCTAGATTGCCACCCTTCAACTTTACCTCTATGAAATAAATTTGGATTCCTCGATATTTTAAAGTTTACAGACATATGATGGGTGGTGATCACTGGGGCCCCTGGAAAAAAATGTCATCCAGTTGAATACACCCTACCAGGTACGAACACTGGCCACCCATAGTATATATAACAACTAGATCTAGAGCAATAAGAGGCCAGGAAGCCCTGTCCGTGTCAGTACCACAAAAAGATAGGGCCACACCAATGTGTTGAACGTTTTTTATAGGTGTTAAATTCAGTGTATTTGTATATTTTATTTCTGAATGTTGTGCCTGTACAAGGGCACAGCTACTGTTGCGCACCTAGCCACAGGTCATAGACTGAGAATGTTTGGTGAAGAGTAGACAACATATTGGGTATGACAGGTGGGTTAGGTGTGAACACATTTGAGAAAAAAAAAAAAAAAAGTTTTTGATGTACCTAATAAAACGAAAATATACAATAAACATAATCCTATAAATGATTTTACATATTCATTAAGTATTGTTTTTACCATTAAATCCGTTCACATCCATTTAGTATCATTATTTAAAGGTCCATTATCAAAGTGTCCACTCAGTTGTTAAATGGGTTCCAGCATTACCACACAGACCTACATAACCCATTACATCACATAAAAGTTCATTTCACTATATAGAGGTTCATGCATCTTTTTAATTCATCATACTCAAAAACATATATATCTTCCCTCATTCAAACATTCATACAATTGATCAATTATTTATCCAAAATTATATACTGCTGATCGTGTATGAGGGGGGGATTTTGAGGGTTACGCAACCAATCCTTCCAAAATTACTTTAAAATACACAAGGGGTCTATATTAGATCAAATGTTACATCACCATAAGTTTCCCACACGTTTGGATCAAAGCAGGACCATGTGCCCACTGTGATATTAAAGCAGCAACAAATCTCAGCAGTGCCTGAACGGACTACTTAGGAATAATATAGGCAAGATAAGTACTACAATTAAAAGAAATAAATAAACAAATAAATATTTAAGACAAAATAAAAATGGTTTATTGCCTAGGGATCACCCTATTTTCACTAAGGCATATTCCAAGTTCTGATCAACACTTAAAGCCCCATCAGCTTGTCCCTGAACAATTAATAAATATATAAGTACCAGCAACTATACACAGAACCGACATGACCTAAAACTGACACTGAAAGTTCTTTTGTATTTATGAACAAAAATAAGAGGAAATGTGTTTGACTTAACAACGCGCTGCGAAGTTGGTACACCTACATATTTGCTCATGCTTAAATGAAGTTCACATATATGTTTTCTAGGAGTACTATTTCTTGGCCTACTTCTGTAGTCTTGTGAATTCACAAAAGTTGTATATCTGCACAAATCCAAGGACATGGGTGCACTTTATTTATTATTACTTGGCTAGCTTCACTGTGAGTGACTTCATTCTGTTCTTTCACAAGGAGCATATCGACACACAGTTGTTTTATTCTGTGCCAGTAACGACTGTGCAATGTGTGATGTTTGACACTAAAACAATTTTTATTTTTTTGCTAATGTTTGTTATAATGGTGAGGGCCCAGCAGCTCCCACAGAAATATTGTAAGAAAAGGATGGGTTGCGCATTGACAGAGCCAAAGGGCTGACCAACAATTTCGGACCTACTGGCTTTGCCAATGCTTGCTTATTTATATGTTGCAAAGAAATGGTACCTACCATATTCCAGTAGTTTACTGAGCATTCTGAGAGCAGTATACATAGCCTCACATTGCTAAATATTGAACATATGTGTACACATTTTTATATTCTAATGACTGTCAGTAGTACAGTCTGAGCTTACAACATTTACTTAGAGCGCTCACTCTAATAATAGAGGCTTTCAATTAATGAACAGTAAATACAAGTTTGAACAGCATTATAACATGGACACAAATATTACCTTCACTGCAGACAGTGCCCTTACATGATCCATAATGTGGTACTGCAAACTAACAGCCAAAGGGTTTGAGCTGTAGGGGTTGGGCCTACTTGTCCCAAGAGAGAAAAAAAGATTTTCATCTGTGTTTGCTGTTGGGACAAGCTATAGTACAATGTTTTAATTCTTCTTTTGCTTCTAGAGATAAATGAATTTCTTTTTACAGTCTTGTACAGGAACGCCAATATAATTTTTAGGTTCTTTCCTCCATTTGGAGTTCCCTCCTTACCTCAGCTGGCCAACAAATGCAGCGTGCACCATTGATAGCTCACCTATTGTTAGACATGTTGCTATCAAAGTTTCAATTGTAGAATGTGCTGCATACACCTCCTCCAAGGACTATGTATCAATTGGTAAATAATTTATTGATGCAGATGTATAAAAAGGAATAGCATTAATTGGTTGTGAGTATACAATGGTTCAGATTGCTTCTACTACACATGATATCATGATATAAAGATAAAGGATGATGATATGTACTGTGACCCTAAGTATATTATTGAAAGGCCTGGGTGGGAGAAAAGGAAGAAGGGAACAGGGGAGGATGTATGCAAAAAGAAAAGGAATACGGTTAGGCCCAAATGGAAAAATATGTTTACCAACGATAATGCTTGGTCCCATGGCCCGTCTTTGTCATTGTTCATCACTTGTAGGACGTGATGGGAAGATCAGCCTGTTTTCCTAATGCTGTATTTCCGCTGCCCCAGGCCACTTCATTTCCCCACATTAAATGGACTTCATCAACATGACCCCTACTCAAACTACAAGTACGTGTTGGTTATTGTGTGCATGATCAGCAATTGGACTGAGGTTTGCCAATCCAAGAACGGCAATACACAAATTATTGCCAAATGGCTCCTGAAAGAGTTCATACCGCGCTTTAAAGTACCTATGTTTTTGGGTTCTGACAATGGACCGGCGTTCATCTCACATGTGATTGAGGGGTTGTGCAAGGGGCCAGGAGCCACACAGAAAATACATGTGTTCCACGGAAACAACCAAGTGGGAATGGTATCCCAAGCTCATCCTGAAGGGTTGCATGTGCTAAAGAAAAAGGAAGAGTGTGTAAGCGGATACCAACGATACATCAACTAAAGACGTCTGGAAAAATGTATGCCCCAACCCCTCAGTCTACAACCTGTGACAACGAGACATCTTTACCTTTTTCATCACTTTGTTTTCCTCATATCGAATGTGCCTAAGTAATAGAAGTGCTAGTAACCTCTCAAATTACTTGAAGACAGGCACCAACGGTTACTTTTTCTGTTTACAGGTATCATCTCTGAGGCTCTACCTTATTCTTCAGCAGACTTTTTGAAAAAAGTAAAAGTACAGCAGAAGATAAGACATTCTTCCAACTAGTCACACTAGCCACACGTACCAACGATTGGAACAATGCCTCAAGACTTTCAGAACAATTAGAGAAAATGATCATGGGTGCTGCTAGCAGCATTGACCCCCATTCCTGCCATTAGAATGACTACGCTCCTTAAAGTGTGTTGTGATCACAGTATTATACCTGAGATACTGCTTAAATGACACAGAGATATTGTACCAAAGTGAATAAATAGCCATTGATAAAGAAGGGACAGTTGACAGGGCAGGATGTTACACACCGGCCTACAGACACAGAAAACAGCATGTGTTACAATGTCATACCTGTCTCCAAATACTTGGGCTGTGTCCTAATGTACAAAATGCTCTTCAGTCAGAACACCATGTCGGCAGTTGCACCTCCAGAGAATAGCAGAATTAGCTAAGGGAGAGCAAGGATAGAACAGGGAATGTGAGTAACTTAGCACTTATAGAAGTTGTAGAAGTAACAACAATAGGACTACACTAAGTGCATGAATTTTGTTCAAAAGAATGAACAAGAGGAGGGAGATGTTGGAGGGTCCCGAAAGTCCCGTATTACCATTTAACAAGAAACCCATTAATGATTTTGCACTACCCTCCAAACATGATACTCCCAGATAGGCCCTACCAGGCAGGCTCAGATAGAATGTCTTAAATTGTCCACTTTCCCTTGTCCTGGTAGCACTTCTCACATAGGCCCAAGCCCAGCTCCCTAGATAAACCATATCTTACATAGGGCCAAGCATTCCTTCTTAGATACAAAAGTGTAGGCCCAAATGAAAGTGACTCTTGCTCTCATTTTTATAATAATAATAAAACAGACCTCGTAGGCCTCACTGATCTGCTAGCAGAAATCTGTCCCATCCACCCAGATACAACATTAGCCTGTCTTGTAACTTTCCACAGTTACAAGAGCAAGGGTGGCCCCCACCCACTTGACAACTTGATGGAACATCTGGCAGTGTCACATGCAAGATTTGTGATATTCTTAGCTATGGGACTTTCCGCACTTGCTAAACTGGAACCCAAAGCAGGAACTTGACCAAGAATTAATATATTTAATATTAATTCTAAAGCATTTTTCACGGTAAAAATTATCCTTTGTTTACTTTTTGCGGTCAGAGAACTCTGACCTTCTGCCACCAGTTCTGTTTTATCCTGATACCACTTCTCATATAAAATTTTCCAGTAAACCAGGTGGCCGAGTGGCCTGCGTCACATCTCGTGTCAAGCCTCGTGCCCACGTAGGCGTAGGTTCTGCATTTTAACGATAAAGTTCTGCATTCAACTATATAAAAAAGCCTCGCCCACACTATAAGCTTGAACTCTCCATTGCAGACTGCACTTAGGGGGTTCCCGTGCGATCGATCGTCCGTACTACTGGGCTAGAGCTTCAAACTTTCAAGGTGGTAATATTCTTTTCTTAATAATTTAGCCTTTTGGCTTTAACACCCTATCTAATGGCATAGCCTATTGGCATTGTCAGCCTATCTGATTATTTCATCATTAGTTTATTCAGCCTCTTTAATAATTTAGCCTTTTGGCTTTGACAGCCCATCTAATTTAGTTCATTCTAACCCAAGCCATTGCATTTAACTTCGTTTAAACTACGTAGTCTTGAATGGTGTTGCTTTCTTAAGAAAAGATTAGCCTTCTAGGCACTAGCCTACCCATCCTCTTTAGAGTTAGGGTTGCTCCTTGGGCAGCTGCTTATAGCATAATATTTTGGTCATATATTTGCTTCTTTGAACAACTGAGTTTGAACATTGTCGATGCATTTATTTTTTCATCCTGCTCAAATGTTGTTGGGCAACATTTAAATTGAATTTTTTTATGCTTTGACCTGATCATGTGTTGATGAACACACATTTACGTTGAACTGTTTCCTGTGGGTTTGAATTGCTTAATAAAGTGCTACTGTATTTGACATCGTTGTTCCTTCCTTTCAAGAGAACGTGCAGAGCGCAGGTCTTGCTCTCGTGAGCTGGTAAGCCATGTGTGACCACTGCAGTGTCTCTCCATTTACCCCCCATCACCAGCACGGCTGAAAGTGGACGTGGATGGACGGTCTCGAATCTTTGACTCTCCTCATGATGCCCAAGAGTTTTGTCAGACGTAATCTAAGTCGGGGAGGCAGCGTGGCACACAGCCCCCGCTGGGGTCACAGAACATACCGGACTCTGTTGCCAGTGCCGATCTCTTCACTGCTAGTTAAGGTTCACGGAGTTATTCCAGGAGCCCATGAACTGGTGACAGAATGTCCTTTACGACGCCTCATTGCAGTACCACGAGGCCATGCTGTTGGCGCGTTGGAACACTGTCAGGGACGAATTACATTTACATAAGCAGGTACACTGTGCCAAGATAGGGGGGAAGTGGCGGAGTGTTGTTGCTCCCTGAGTGCGGAAGCACATGTTTGAATTACTGCAGGTTTACTGTATATTGTTTTTGTATTTGCATGTACATTCCAACATGATAATAAGGGGTAGGGTTTTCCCCCTTAAGTTGGGTAGGTGGATGGGTGGCGGGAGGTGGGGTATTGGGTTTGTTGGCAACGGTTTTCAGTATGGCTATTTTACAGTCTTCATTTGCAGTGTAGCAGAAACGGTCCAGGTATTAGCAAGTTGGAATTGCAAGTTATAGATCATGGTTAACAAGGTGCTGGCAGAGGCCAATGTATCGATGATGTCTTGGAATGTTAGGGGCCTCAATAATGCCCGTAAATGTAAACAGGTGACTAACTATATGCAACGCCATCAGGTGGACATTGCTTTCTTACAGAGACACACCTGGCACCAAATGTCAAGACGCCCCTGGCCACTAGCTGGGGGGTTCATAAATATTTTGCAGGGTATAGTTCTTATGCCAGGGGGGTTGCAGTGTCGATACATAAACGAGTGCCGTTCAGGGAGGAAGAGGTCTGTTGCGATGCAGGGGGGTGATACTTATTGGTTAAGGGCTGCATGCTGGAGCATTCTGTGCTATTTGTCAATATCAATGCACCAAATGTTGATGATCCTGACTTGTTCGACACTATTCTCGCCCACATAGATCGCATGGGGGCTGACCACATCTACGTGGGGGGGGATTTTAATCTACTACTTGACCCGGTGCGCGATAGTACAGCATACGCGTCAGTCACAAAACCCAGAGCAAGGTGTGCGATGTTGGACATTATGGCAAAGTTTGGGCTAGTGGATGCCTGGAGATACCACAGTGCAGACCAGGATGGATACACACATTACTCTGCGCCACACAACACCTGGATTACTGGTGCCTTTCCGCGGGGTGCCAATATGGATAGATACAGTTGACCACTTGGCACGCACATTATCTGATCACTCTCCCGTATTGGTAAGATTGAAGGTCCCTAGAGCTGGTGGGGTAGAGCGCCCATGGAGATTTCCTGATATGGCCCTGCGAGATTCTGTTTTTGCAACTGAACTGGGAGAAGCGACCATGGAGTATTTTGCGCTAAATGTGGGATCAGTAGACTCCAAGGCCACGCTATGGGAAGCGTTTAAGGCATATGCCAGGGAAATATGCATATCGAAAAGCGCCGGGGTGCTTAGGGATTTGCGACTTACACTAGTGCATATAGAATCACAGCTGACTGAATTAGACCGTTTGGAAGCTACCAAAGCAGGTCCTCCTGATTTGCACAGACGCACTACACTGCTGACTGACTTTGGGGAAGCAGCTGAGCGCGAGGCACACTTCCTAGGTAAATACGCAGTGGCCGGATGATAACTTAACACCAATTCTTCATGCGGTGACGAGATATGGTACCAAGTCCGGCCTATGTATCAATTGGGAGAAGTTGGAGGTCTTCCAGTTGACGCAAGCGACCTGCGACAGAACTGTGGATTACCCACTGACTTGGTGTGATGACTCCGTGAGGTATCTTGGAGTTCACATCCACAGGGAAAAGGATCGTATTCTCCAGTTGAATCATGGCCCGGTCATGGAGAAACTGGGACGCAACATAGATCGTTGGCTGAAACTGCCCCTGTCAATGGCAGGTAGAATTGCGATCATTAAGATGGTAGTTCTTCCACAATTTTTATATCTTTTCCAAAATATTCCTATCCAGTTATATAAAAGTTTCTTCGCAGATCTTCATACGATGCTGATACGATTAGTATGTGGCCGACTGATGCCTGCCTGGGCTCCCTGTGCTGTAACCTGGCTGCATCTGGTGGCGGTGAGAGTGGGGCTAGCTCCAGCATTGGTGGCGCATACCTCGAGCATGAGACTGGCGGCACCTGGGCTTCCCACAGGTGGGAAGAGGGGCCGTGCAGGCCGCCGCCGGCTCCACTGGTGCAGCCGGGCCTTCTGTGGCGGCCTCGCCGGACATACTGGCTGCAGGCGCCTGGCCGTGCGGACAGCCAGCCGGGACCTCGCTGCCCCCATGGACTCTACACTGCACTACGCTAGCCTGCACAACCGATCACCTCCCCTGCCATCCATGTACATCGCCAGTCAGCCACAGAGAGTCGCTGCTGGCGTCTTGAGGGCTGGCTGGGCGCTGGGCCGGGTGAGCGGCCCCACCCTGCAATTATAGCTTGGACCTGGCTAGTGCCTTCCCTCCCTCCTTTTGTGTACTCAAGCACTAACTGGTCATCACTCAATCATAGTGGGCACTCAGCTCTCCTATATCCCCATTGCTCCTATTGTTTCTCAGCCGACTTACCCCCCCCTTCACTCTACACTGAGGTGCACTCCATAGAGGAGGGGGATGTAGCGGACCATACGCACGTCACACCAGTGCCCACAACTGTTTTTCCAGTGCCATGGTCATCATGTCTTCTGTTCGCCGAGTTGGGGGTCTGGGTCCTGTTCGTGCCCCCTGGAAGAGAGAACACTCCAGGCGTGGCGTGACTTCAGGGATTCAAGGAGCTTTGCAGCAACTCACTTCTCCCAGCCCCCTACTCCTGCTCACCCTGGACTGCAACGCTCATTTTTCACGCCAACTGTGTCTGCCCACTTTCTTTTTTTTTTTTATTCCGTTTATTGATATTTGAACATCACATAAAAGGACAAAACGCAGTTGTTTCACTGCAATTAATACATAAGGTAGCATTTATCATTGATCCAAAGAAGTTGAGTTGTTCTGAATCATACATACAAACTAAAACATATTAATAAGGGGGGAGAGGGAAAGGAAGGACTGCGCAGTTAGTGCTTGTAGAAACTACGGTCATGATAGTGCACATGGCGTAAACTTTCAGACGTCCGCCGGGTAGTCTGAGATTCTCCTTTACGGTAATTTCCCCCCCTGCTTTAGAGACTCGCTCTGGCCTCCAGGGTTCCCCTTACCGACATCAAAAGGGAAATCCACCAAGAACTTACGAGTGTGGTTCAAGGATAATCTATCCTTCTCTACTCAGGTTAAGAAGCTCGCAGGCAACTGCTTTGGACTCCTAAAAACCTTAAGGAAATTTCTCCCTCTTCTCCCTAGGCCCGCAAAAGAAACACAGTCATTCGCGCGCTGATCCTCTCTCGCCTAGACTATGCCAATGCACCGTATGTGGGCATCCCGGGATACTTACTTAACAAGCTTCAGGTTGTACAAAATGCGACTGCCAGACTTCTCCTTGAAATTCCCACTAGGTGTAGTGTGCGACATCACCTGCGCTCACTACATTGGCTTCTCGTGGCAGAACGGTTAGGTTCAAATCCCTAGTCATCGCGCACCACGCCCTTTATGGCCGGGGCCCCTCTTATTTGCAGAAGCGGTTCTCTTTTTATGTCCTGCTGAGACAACTACGCTCATCAGCACAGCTTCTGGCACATGTTCCCCGCTTCTTTCGTCACAGGCTGGGCGGTGGCTCGCTTGCCGGGAAAGCGGCCCAGGCATGGAATGCCCTTCCTTTTGAGCTTCGCAACACCCATGATCCTCTGGCCTTTAAGAAAAAATTAAAAACCTATCTTTTCGTCTAGTGGTTATTAGTGACTCCTCTTGGATCGCGCCGGGACACTCCTCGGAGTAGCTGCGCGCGTTATAAAATTAAATAACATAACAGTGCGGACAGCGTCAACATATCACCTCACATGGGCGAACCAAGCCCCTAAGCAAACTAAGAGAGGGCGGTCATCGCCTAGGTGTCTCCTGAGTTGCAAGGCGCCGGGAAAGCAACAAGTTACACTTCCAATGGGGATCACATCTCTTCCGGGCGGGCACTGGCATAAGCTCCCAGTAGGCACTTAATTGTTCTTGACAGTACATTACGTCTGCAAGTCAGTCCGCAGCGCGTGGAGCCCTAAGTCGTTCCCAGCACATTGCCATGCGCCGCTTTGCAGACAAAAGTTGGAGTGCCGCCAATCTGCGGCACGCTGGCAGAGCATCTTTCATGTTGCCTAATAAGGCAACTTGAGGGGAGCACTCTAGTACATACTCGATCACCACATCAAGTGCAGCAAACACTTAATTCCAAAAACTCTGCAAGGCAGTGCATTCCCAGGACAAATGCAAAAAGGTAGCACAAGTTGCCGCACACTGCACGCAGCCAGCATCCTCAAGCAGCCCTATTTTGTTCAACACGAATGGGGTGCAATAAAGCCTATGTAACTACTTAAAGTGAACAAGACGCAACCTATAATTAGGGAAGAGAGTACGTGATTGAGCACAGCAATATCTCCACTGTTCATCGGACAAGTGGGTGATCAAGATTGCCATCTGATGCACCGCGGCCTCTGGGCTCACATACTGGTACAGTATCCTAGTAGCTAGAATGCGTTGGGAGGGCGAAGTAAGGATCATCTCTAGGACAGGGAATGCAGGCGGCGCGTATGGGAAAGAGATATGTGTCGATCTAACGGCAGCACTTGATAGGATGTGAAGGTGTTGAGGATTCAGACATGGGGGCCCTGCAGGGCCTACTATGGCGTTATAAAAGAGCCATCCGGATAGATCGAGCCTATTAAAGTCACACCTAGGGAACGTAATCGGGCTCGAGCGCCGGCCTCAGTAGTGATAGGGTAATCAGGGTGTCCAATAAGTGGGACTGAGTGAGCATGGAGGCACTGCAGCCGGGCACGCTCTCAAAGCTCCCACCACAACCATATAGTACAGGCCACTCTGGCGACACATTCACATGGATGCAGTGCAGGTTATAAAAGTGCCGCCTGGAGAGGGCACAGCTAGGCATGATCGTATTCAGGCACTGTGTTGGCCTGGAATTGGTCGGAAAAAGCCAGTAATGCGCAAATTGCGCCTGGGTGTATTAATAGTAGAGGTCCTTATCTGGAGCTCCAAGTCCACCCTCCTCAAAGGGGAGCGTAAGTATTTCCCAAGTGATTCTGAGTTGTCCTCCCGCCCATGCAAGAGATTTCAAGTTAGAGCGAAGCCTTCTGCGTAAGGGCAGTGTAAGTGGGAGCAGAAGATTTATAAATAGATGTAGGAACTCAGGAAGAACTATCATTTAGGTATGGCAAGCCTACCAGTCAAAGAGAGTGGCAGGCTCCGCCAACTCGCAATGTGTTTATCCAGCCACATCACTAAGCGCCCATAGTTGTCTCACCACAGGGCATCCACATCTATAGCAAAACCCCAAGGTACCTGACTAGGCCATCTGCCCATTCAAATGGGTGCTCAGAGGTGAAGAACGTAGTTGCATCCGTTAGAGGGAACAAGACTGACTTGGCCCAGTTAATAACAATTCTAGTTAATAACAATTGCAGAGAGGCTGCCAAATCTGACAAATTCACCTGGCAGAGGGTCAATATTGTTATGAGGGTCCCTAACATATAAGGTCACATCATCAGCATGGATGGACACTATAATCATGTGGGGGCAAAATGCCAAACAGCAAGTGGCTCCATAGTGACAGCAAACAAAATGGGGGAGAGAGGGCATCCTTGGCGGGTCCCTCTCGTCACTGCAAATCAATCAATCAATACATTTGTAGAGCGCGCTACTCACCCGCGAGGGTCTCAAGGCGCTACGGGCGGGGGAGGAGAGGGACGGCAGCTACTGGTCGAACAGCCATGTCTTGAGGCGTCTCCTGAAGGTCAGCAGGTCCTGGGTCTTGCGTAGATGGGCGGGGAGGGTGTTCCATGTCTTCGCGGCGAGGTAGGAGAAGGATCTGCCGCCGGTGGTCGTTCGACGGATGCGTGGGACGGTGGCGAGGGCGTGGTCGGCGGAGCGCAGTTGGCGGTTCGGAGTGTGGAAGGACAGCCGTTCGTTGAGGTATGCTGGTCCGGCGTTGTGGAGAGCTTTGTGCGCGTGGGTGAGGAGCCTGAAGGTGATACTCTTGTTGACCGGGAGCCAATGCAGGTCTCGTAGGTGGGTAGTGATGTGGCTGTGGCGGGGGAGTCCGAGGACGAGGCGTGCAGAGGCGTTCTGTATGCGCTGGAGTCTCTTCTGGAGTGTAGCCGTGGTTCCTGCGTAGAGTGCGTTGCCGTAGTCTAGCCTGCTGCTGACGAGCGCTTGGGTGACCGTTCTCCTGGTTTCGGTGGGGATCCATCTGTAGATTTTTCGGAGCATTCGGAGGGTGTTGAAGCAGGATGAGGAGACGGCGTTGACTTGCTGGGTCATGGTGAGCGTTGAGTCCAGGATGAACCCCAGATTAGGTACGTGGTTTGTGGGTGTCGGGGGGGGCTCCCAGCGCAGAAGGCCACCAGGAGTCATTCCATGCGGAGGGGGTGGATCCGAGAATGAGGACCTCCGTCTTATCAGAGTTCAGTTTCAGGCTGCTGGTCTTCATCCATTCTGCGACGGCCTTCATTCCCACTTGGAGGCTGGATTTGGCGATGGCCGGGTCTTTGGCGAGGGAGAGGATCAGCTGCGTGTCGTCGGCGTAGGAGATGATGTTGAGGTGGTGTTGTCTGACGATGTTGGCGAGCGGAGCCATGTAGATGTTAAAGAGGGTTGTGCTGAGGGATGATCCTTGGGGTACGCCGCAGGTGATCGTGGTGGCTTCGGAACGGTACGGGGGGAGGCGGACTCTCTGGGTTCTGCCAGTGAGGAAGGAGGTGATCCAGTCCAGGGTTTTGCCCTGGATCCCTGCGTCGTGGAGGCGTGTGCGAAGGGTATGGTGGCAGATGGTGTCGAAGGCGGCCGAGAGGTCCAGGAGGATGAGGGCCGCAGTCTCGCCCTTGTCTAGTATGGTCCTGATGTCATCAGTGGCAGCGATGAGGGCGGTCTCGGTGCTGTGGTCGCTGCAGAAGCCGGATTGGGAGGAGTCCAGTACGTTGTTCTTCTCCAGGAAGAGGGTCAGTTGTCTGTTGGCGGTCTTTTCAATGACTTTAGCCGGGAACGGGAGCAGGGAGATGGGTCGGAAGTTCTTGAGGTCCTTAGGGTCCGCCTTGGGTTTCTTGAGGAGGGCGTTGATTTCGGCGTGTTTCTAGCTCTCTGGGAAGGTGGAGGTCTCGAAGGAGCTGTTGGGGTGCGATGATGGTGCTTGCCTTGTTGAAGATGTGGTGGGGGCAGGGGTCGGAAGGTGAGCCGGAGTGAATGGTGTTCATGATTTCGGCGGTTTCTTCGTCGTTGACGTTGTTCCAGGAGAGCAGGAGGTCGGTGCGTTCGGTGGGTGTAGTTTCTGGGGTGTCGGTGTTTGCATCTGGGTTTCGAAGCTGTTGTAGATGTCTGCGATCTTGCGGTGGAAGAATGTAGCCAGGGAGTCGCAGAGTTCTTGTGACGATGATATGTTGTTGGAGCTGGAGCTGGGGGTGGAGAGTTCTTTCACGATGTTGAAGAGCTCTTTACTGTTGTGTGCGTTGTTGTCTATGCGTCCCTTGAAGGAGAATCTTTGGTGGATCTGATGAGTTGGTGGTGTCTGCGTCTGGCGTTCATGAGGGCTGCGTGGTTGTCTGGTGTCTGGTCCTTGCGCCATTGCTTCTCGAGTTTTCTGCAGGTGTGTTTGGAGTTCTGGAGGTAGTCGTTGAACCAGATGGCTCTGGTGTTGGTATGTCTGTTGGCGGGTTTTCTGAATGGGGCGAGGGTGTTGGCGCAGTCGTCTATCCATACTCTGAAGTTGTTGGCTGCTGCGTTGGTGTCGGAGGACTCGGGGGGAGGGTCTTGGGCGAGAGCGGTGATGAGCTGGTCTTCGGTGTCTTTTTTCCAGCTGTGGTGTGGGATGCGTTGCGGTTTGTTGTGTGCGGTGTGTTTCTCGAAGGAAAAGTGGATGCAGTGGTGGTCGGTCCAGTGGAGTTCGGTGGTGTGGCTGAAGGTGACATGGTCGCTGGTGGAGAAGATGGGGTCGAGCGGGTGTCCAGCGGAGTGGGTGGGTGTCGTGACGAGTTGTTTGAGTCCGAGGTTGGCGAGGTTGTCGATCAGTGTTGTGGAGTTGTTGTCGTTGGTGTTCTCAAGGTGGAAGTTCAGGTCTCCAAGGAGGATGTAGTCTGCAGAGACGAGGGCGTGCGTGCTGATGAGGTCGGCGATGGATTCGCTGAACTGTGGTCGGGGGCCCGGGGGTCTGTAGATTAGGGTTCCTCTGAGGGTGGTGGTGTTGTTGATGTGGATCTGGAAGTGCAGGTGTTCGGCCATGTTGATGGCGTCTTCGGTGCTGGTTGAGATTCTGATGGCGTCCCTGTGGATGATGGCGATTCCTCCTCCAGGTTTGTTGTTGTTCCGGTCTCTGCACGTGATCTTGTAGCCGTCGGGTATGGCTATGGCTATGTCTGGTGCCGAGGAGGTGTTCATCCAGGTTTCCGTCAGGAAGGCGACGTCCGGGGTGGAGGAGTTGAGCAGGTCCCAGAGTTCGACGGCGTGCTTGTGGACTGAGCGGGTGTTGAGCAGTATGCAGCTGAGATGGTTTTGGCCTGCAGTGTTGGGATGGTCAGGGCGTGCTGGTGTGCGCTGGCTGGAGAAGCTGCAGCAGCGGCAGGTGAAGGGTCCGTGAGTGCTCTTCGGGGAGGCCTGGAAGCAGGTGGAGTTTCGGCCGTCATTGAGTGCGTGGAGGGTGTTTGTGTCGTAGCGGCGTCGGGTCCTGTGGAGCTCGCGGGGGCCAGGCGCTGGGCACGGTCCAGTCGCAGACGGGCTTGCCTTAGGCGCGACCGCGCAGCGGTCTGCATATGTAGGGGAGGGAGGAGTAGCTGAGAGGCGGGGCGGAGGGGGAGGGTAGTCGACGGATGGCAACGGCGGGAGACACTGTGGAGCAGTGGAGCAGGAATGGGGGCAAGTACGGGTTAATAACAGTAAAAGAAAGGGGGCTGTGATTCTGTCATTAACCTGAAACCGAGCAACAGGTTGACTATACAGAAGACTTATCAAACAGTTAAAGCGATGGCTAACCCTCAAACGTACCAGCAGAGAAAAAAGGTACGGCCATTTCAATGATTCAAATACGTTAGTAGAATCAAGGTAGACTGCCGAAGCTCTCAGGTGTGGCTCGATGGTGTGGAGGAGGGCAAAGAAGCTGCGCAACTTGTGGGAGGTGGATCTGCCTGGCACAAAACCAAATTGAAAGGGCCACACATTAGTCAGCAGGAGTGGGCTCAAACAGCTGCAAACGCGAGGCGAGAAGACACCCGCAAAGAGAGATTCCTCGTACATAGCAAGGAAGTGGGGCGCCAGTGTGTGCATATTCTTTATAAAAGGCAACTGTGAGGCCGTCCAGACCCAGTGCCTTGTCCGTCAGCATGTCGGTTATGACTTGTGTCACTTTCTCCACAGAGAAGGGCTCATCGAAGTATTTCCTATGGCCTTCTTCTAACAACAGGAGCTGCACAGTCAAAATAGTCACAAGTTGGGAGGAGGAGCGCCCTGTGTAGTCTGATGAAACTGGGAGAAGTTTACAATTAGCCCCTGAACAGCCTCCTCCTCTACACACTTGTGTCGTCTACGCGCTCGTCACCACCATCATCCTGTAGTTCGGCAATGTAATCACTCGCCCAACGTTTGCGCAGCATGTGAGCTAAGGTCTTACCTGCTCTAGCTCCCTCACCTTAGTTCCTGGAGCAGGCACCCTTGTCCAAGTAATTAGTCTCCCACTGTGCAGCCTCCTCATATTCCGCCAGCTTCTCTCTAATGGATGCTAGCACCGCTGTGCCACAACTATTAAAGTATTGTAGTTCTAATTCCCTGATCTCCGCCTCCAGAGGCGACAGGTCGCCTCGCAGTGATCGCAACACCCGGCCTGCTTACCAATGCATGCACTGCAGATGACGACCTTAAAAACCTTACCAAAGGGGATGATGGACGGAGCGTTTGAGCTAATCAAACACTCGCCCCAGTCAACTGATCTGGGTTTAATCCATCATCATTCTTTAGCTCACTCCACCACCCCAGTTCAGACATGGCCATATGCAAATCAGTCTGACCCTGTGCCTCATGGGAACAGTCCAGCCCGAACTGCCAAGCCATGTCTTCCCTGGACCGGAAACAAGCATCCTGGGACCGGTTTCTGGCTATTCAGCCGTCATCAGCCAGGCTAGCTTGAATCCAGTGGCAAAGTGAGCAAGGGACCCACGTCTGGGCATACCCTGCCAACTTAGGGCGAACAAAGCGATACCAAAGGGGATGATGGACGGAGCGTTTGAGCTAATCAAACACTCACCCCCAGTCAACTGATCTGGGTTTAATCCATTATCATTCTTTAGCTCACTCCACCACCCCAGTTCAGACATGGCCATATGCAAATCAGTCTGACCCTGTGCCTCATGGGAACAGTCCAGCCCGAACTGCCAAGCCATGTCTTCCCTGGACCGGAAACAAGCATCCTGGGACCGGTTTCTGGCTATTCAGCCGTCATCAGTCAGGCTAGCTTGAATCCAGTGGCAAAGTGAGCAAGGGACCCACGTCTGGGCATACCCTGCCAACTTAGGGCGAACAAAGCGATACCAAAGGGGATGATGGACGGAGCGTTTGAGCTAATCAAACACTCACCCCCAGTCAGCTGATCTGGGTTTAATCCATCATCATTCTTTAGCTCACTCCACCACCCCAGTTCAGACATGGGTCAAGACTGATTTGCATATGGCCATGTCTGAACTGGGGTGGCGTGGTGAAGCAAAATAACGATGGATTAAACCCAGATCTGTGACTGGGGGTGAATGTTTGCCATTGTGCAACATTCCGTCCATCATCTTGTGTGTTTTGCAATTCGCCCCAAGTGGGAAGGGTATGCCCAGACGTGGGTCCCGTGCTCACTGCGCCACTGGAGTCAGGCTATCCTGGCTGATGAGGGCTGAATGCCCGAAACCGGTCCTAGGATGCTTGATTCCAGTCCAGGGAAGACATGGCTTGGCAGTTCGGTCTGAACTGTTCCCATGAGGCACAGGGTCAAGACTGATTTGCATATGGCCATGTCTGAACTGGGGTGGCGTGGTGAAGCAAAATAACGATGGATTAAACCCAGATCTGTGACTGGGGGTGAATGTTTGCCATTGTGCAACATTCCGTCCATCATCTTGTGTGTTTTGACCTTAAAAACCTCCCATAAGCTGGAGCGTGACATCTTAGGCTGATCATTATGTTAAAAGTATTCTATTATCGGAGTTCTAATTTCATCTCTAAATACATGGTCACGCAATGCTTCTGCCAGCAGTTTCTATGTGAATGCCTGTGGCGGCAGCCTGGGAGCTCAAGCTCCAATAAGACTGGGGCATGATCAGATAGCGTTCGTGGGAAGTGTAATATGTTCCTGGTCCATATGACTAAATCTCTTGAGGCTAACCAGTAGTCAATTTGTGACCAGGTAGAGTGCGCTGCAGTGACACAGGTTCCCTCAGCAGCGTCTGGGTCCCTAGCATTCTACATGGGTATAGCTGGCCATAAGTAAGAGTAGTTGGGTCACAGATCCCAGGGGGAGTGGGAGAGGGGGGCTAGAATTGCTGGACCTGGCAACCCCCGGATCAATAACATTCAAATTCCCTCCCCAGAGCACTGCGCCAGGGCCAACAGAAGCAGCAAGAGACCAAAACTCGGTGAAAAACTGGGGATAATCCATGTTTGGTACATAAACTGCAATGAGCTTAACCGGGTGGCCACATAAAACCCCTGACATATCTCCCCCGTTTATCGCAGATTGAGTGTCGCAGTTGTACGCCTCTCCTTTAAGTATGGCCGCGTAGGCTTGAAGCTCCGCCGCCGACTCCCCACACTGGGGGTGATGCAGGAGGTGATGGCGAGTTGATAAACATAAAGATCGACCCGATTGGAGATCGTGGCACGGATCGGCGCCGAGCAATGGAGGTTGGGCGTGGTGCAGCCTGTTGTTCCGAATGAGGCCGGGGGCTCGAGTGCGTACTGTGGCCGGAACTGGGGCGAAGACTGCGAGGGCTGCCGCAAGGCAAGAACGTCAGCCACTGTGAGGTGAGCGGTCGCGGTGGGAGCAGGGAACTGCCAGGAACTGATCAGCGGGCTGCCGCCACTCTCCGGCGCCGGGCCAGGAGCTGTGGGACCCACATGCCCCCCGTGGCCACGATCCTTTAATTGGTTGCAGCACAGGGCTCCCCCTCCCACCTCTACAGTCTGGGAGTTGACGGCTGGACCCATTCGGGCCGTTTTGGACCGCAGCTGGGGGCTTGCTTTGGGAGAGGCGGTGACGTGTGCACTCTCTTCGGCTGGGTGCCCCCCCATGCATGGTGTTGGATGACTCCCGGGGCCTGGTGTAGACTACCGGAGAGGCCGGTTACAGAAGTTGTTGTAATGATGAACCCCCCATGCCTTTGAATAGATCCTGAGTTGGCGGAACAGCCCCGCCTAGATTGGGCTTCATCGGTGCCTGGTAGAGGGTGCATCCGTTTGCAAACCTCCTGGTGCAGCAACGCTGCCATATTCTCATTGCTGTGGTGGCATTGGTGGAGAGGGTGGACGGTGAGTCCATACAAAGTCATGTAGCGGAACAACCCCAGTACACGGCCCACCTGTTACCGCCTTTGTAAAACACGTATAAGGGGGTAGCATCGACGAACTGGACCACCGTAATCTGCAAGCTTGGGGTATGGGTCGTAAGGACCCTAAACAAAGCACTTTGCCCTTCAAAGCGATTGGAACTAATACTGCACCACAACAGATCAATATGGCGGAGGGACGCACGCAACTGAGGCACCAGGGTCTGACAACTTGTTATTGGAATTGAGAGCGGGCTTCAGGGCATTAGATACCCGTTTGATGCTCTGGACAAGAGGATGGGAACTCTGGGGACCCGACTGGATCAGCAGGAGGGGCGTCTGACTACGGCAGAGGGTAGAATCTCCGATCTCGAAGATGGCGCTGCCCAGACTACCAAAAAGTATGAACGGATGGAGAGGCTCCTCAAGACCATGGCCACTAAAAACGAGGACTTGGAGGTGCGCGGGCAGCGAAATAATATACAAATTATGGGGGTGCCCGAATCTACCAACACTGGGCGGCTGGACAGATTTGTGGAGACACTTCTCTCAGACATCTTTGGCAGTGAGTCCTTCACAACCATGTTTGTAGTGGAACGCGCGCATCGCATATTGGGTCTACGTCCTAACCCGGGGTGCCCGCCATGACCGATCATAGCCCGGTTATTGAACTTTCGAGACAGATACCGCCTTAAGGATGGCGCGGGAGAAGCGCCAACTTGAATGGCAGGGGTCGACCATATCCATGTATCCGGACTTCACGGCCCTCGTGCAGGAAGCGCACAGGAAATAAGCCGGGGTGAAGGCGACCCTACGGAAGATGGGGTTACGGTACAGAATGTTCTATCCAGCACGGCTGAAAGTGGACGTGGATGGACGGTCTCGAATCTTTGACTCTTCTCACGATGCCCAAGAGTTTTGTCAGACGTAATCTAAGTCGGGGAGGCAGCGTGGCACACAGCCCCCGCTGGGGTCACAGAACATACCGGACTCTGGTGCCAGTGCCGATCTCTTCACTGCTAGTTAAGGTTCACGGTGGTTATTCCAGGAGCCCATGAACTGGTGACAGAATGTCCTTTACGACGCCTCATTGCAGTACCACGAGGCCATGCTGTTGGCGCGTTGGAACACTGTCAGGGACGAATTACATTTACATAAGCAGGTACACTGTGCCAAGATAGGGGGGAAGTGGCGGAGTGTTGTTGCTCCCTGAGTGCGGAAGCACATGTTTGAGTTACTGCAGGTTTACTGTATATTGTTTTTGTATTTGCATGTACATTCCAACATGATAATAAGGGGTAGGGTTTTCCCCCTTAAGTTGGGTAGGGGGATGGGTGGCGGGAGGTGGGGTATTGGGTTTGTTGGCAACGGTTTTCAGTATGGCTATTTTACAGTCTTCATTTGCAGTGTAGCAGAAACGGTCCAGGTATTAGCAAGTTGGAATTGCAAGTTATAGATCATGGTTAACAAGGTGCTGGCAGAGGCCAATGTATCGATGATGTCTTGGAATGTTAGGGGCCTCAATAATGCCCGTAAATGTAAACAGGTGACTAACTATATGCAACGCCATCAGGTGGACATTGCTTTCTTACAGAGACACACCTGGCACCAAATGTCAAGACGCCCCTGGCCACTAGCTAGGGGGTTCATAAATATTTTGCAGGGTATAGTTCTTATGCCAGGGGGGTTGCAGTGTCGATACATAAACGGGTGCCGTTCAGGGAGGAAGAGGTCTGTTGCGATGCAGGGGGGCGATACTTATTGGTTAAGGGCTGCATGCTGGAGCATTCTGTGCTATTTGTCAATATCAATGCACCAAATGTTGATGATCCCGACTTGTTCGACACTATTCTCGCCCACATAGAACGCATGGGGGCTGACCACATCTACGTGGGGGGGGATTTTAATCTACTACTTGACCCGGTGCGCGATAGTACAGCATACACGTCAGTCACAAAACCCAGGGCAAGGTGTGCGATGTTGGACATTATGGCAAAGTTTGGGCTAGTGGATGCCTGGAGATACCAC
Organism: Calotriton arnoldi; assembly: GCA_963921515.1. Taxonomy (NCBI): domain Eukaryota; kingdom Metazoa; phylum Chordata; class Amphibia; order Caudata; family Salamandridae; genus Calotriton; species Calotriton arnoldi. Next base: position 279,700 of record CAWUFW010005451.1, read on the forward strand.
AGTGCAGACCGGGATGGATACACACATTACTCTGCGCCACACAACACCTGGATTACTGGTGCCTTTCCGCGGGGTGCCAATATGGATAGATACAGTTGACCACTTGGCACGCACATTATCTGATCACTCTCCCGTATTGGTAAGATTGAAGGTACCTAGAGCTGGTGGGGTAGAGCGCCCATGGAGATTTCCTGATATGGCCCTGCGAGATTCTGTTTTTGCAACTGAACTGGGAGAAGCGACCATGGAGTATTTTGCGCTAAATGTGGGATCAGTAGACTCCAAGGCCCCACTATGGGAAGCGTTTAAGGCATATGCCAGGGAAATATGCATATCGAAAAGCGCCGGGGTGCTTAGGGATTTGCGACGTACACTAGTGCATATAGAATCACAGCTGACTGAATTAGACCGTTTGGAAGCTACCAAAGCAGGTCCCCCTGATTTGCACAGACGCACTACACTGCTGACTGACTTTGGGGAAGCAGCTGAGTGCGAGGCACACTTCCTAGGTAAATACGCAGTGGCCGGATGATAACTTAACACCAATTCTTCATGCGGTGACGAGATATGGTACCAAGTCCGGCCTATGTATCAATTGGGAGAAGTTGGAGGTCTTCCAGTTGACGCAAGCGACCTGCGACAGAACGGTGGATTACCCACTGACTTGGTGTGATGACTCCGTGAGGTATCTTGGAGTTCACATCCACAGGGAAAAGGATCGTATTCTCCAGTTGAATCATGGCCCGGTCATGGAGAAACTGGGACGCAACATAGATCGTTGGCTGAAACTGCCCCTGTCAATGGCAGGTAGAATTGCGATCATTAAGATGGTAGTTCTTCCACAATTTTTATATCTTTTCCAAAATATTCCTATCCAGTTATATAAAAGTTTCTTCGCAGATCTTCATACGATGCTGATACGATTAGTATGTGGCGGTCAGCAACCCCGCATCGGCTGGGACACCCTTATGCTACCATATGAAAAGGGTGGGTTTGTGGTACCGAACTTTCAGATTTACTACTTGGTAGCACAGGTGAGCTTTGCCTGACATTGGTACTATGCAGATGTTGGGATCCTATATTATAGACCAGAGGCTGATCTGGCGCGTCCGGCACCACTTGCCACCCTGTTGCCAGTAGGGTTCCGGCGAGACCCACACGATATCCACACATTATATACGACTAGCTGGGCATGGCATAAGTTAGTGCGGGTAACGGGATCCCACATATTATACTCATCTGCGCTGCCACTGGCGGGAAATGGTGGGTCCCCATTCTGCAGGAAACCTTAGTAAAAACGCACGTTGGCTAAATTTCAACTGATGACTTTTGGTGACCTTTTCCCCGGAGGCCACATTTTTTCGCGCACGGAGGACTCCCGCTTTAGAGGGGCCACTATAATGGACCACTTTGTGTTGCAGCGGCTGCAGAGGGCAATGCGGGCAACCATATATAGTTATCCTTTGGAGCCACTGGAGGTCTCTATACTGACTGGGGTGATTAAGGATGGGGATGGGAGTCATTTGATGGCTCAGCTGTATAAGTCAGCTGTGGCAATGCTTCCTTGTCGCAATGCGGGGGTAAGGGCGGCCTGGGAGCGCGACCTTGGTCACCCGCTCACAGACGCACAGTGGGGTCGGTGCTGTACGCAGACACCGAGAGTATCCCCTAACCACCGTCACAAGTTGTTGCATTTAAAATTTTTGTGGAGAGCATACATGACACCTAACAAAATGCACCGTATGGACCCTTCGCGTCCCCGTAGTTGCCCGGGGTGTCGCTCACCGGAGGCCGAATTCGCACACATGACTTGGACATAAATCAAGATAGAGCGTTATTGGAGGTCGGTCTTTGGGGAAATCTCTCGTATGGTTGAGATGGAGGTTACACCCACACCTTTGATGGCACTACTGGGGTACACATATGATCTCCCCAAATCCAGGCGTCGATTTGTTGCAATAGCACTCCTAGTTGCCAAACGTGAGGTGGCCACTAATTGGGGTGGTGGGTACGCCCCCACATTGCAGACATGGCTCCACAGTATGACATACTGCAACACCACCAGTGATACATACGCACAACTCCAGCCGCCTGCTGCTAGGCCCGTTGATATTTGCCAGCCATTCCAATCCTACCTCCTCACTGCGCGAGATTGCAACGGTTCCCCCACACAACTGCGGATTGCACCCACTGGACCTGTAGGGGGTGGGGATGTATCTGGGGACCATGTATCATTGTAGAGACCATTGTAAATATAAATGTGAGCTTGGCCTGATCTTATACATTTTAAACTGTGTATCCATGCGGAACAGATCTAGGTATGCATACACTGGGACATGAAACTATGTAATTCTTTGTTTTATCTACGTTGCTTACACTGCACTGTACTGCTATGTTTCTTTTCTTTGGTTGTAACCTTTATAAAAACCTTAATTAAAAAAAAAAAAAAAGTATGGCTACACCTCAAGTAAAATTGGACTAGCACGCCATGTGACGTTCGCCCGCCCATCCAGCTTGCAGGCATGTCTATGTAGTTTCCGTAAGGTGCATTTCTTGCAAGAAGCAAACATCTACCGACTGTCTCTGCTAGTACCTGTCGCATATTCCAGGTGATAATCTTAACCGACTGCATTGAAATCACTACACATAGTAAGAATGAGCTGAGAAGACTAAGGTGAAGAAAAGGGAGGGGAAGGGAGTATAGCATCTAAGGTGCTGCAATTAACAATGTTCATAAACATTCCACCCACCACCCACTTTGACCCCCCCCCAATTCGGGTTAAATATTACTAACCCACCCTTTCCGCAACACCGAACCATGAATTGTAGTATGTTTACAGGGACTCATCCCGTGAGGGCAAGCCTGAGGTCCAGCGGACTCCCAGCTTCAACAAGCTTGGGGTTGGAGTCTGAAATACACAAGTACACCAAGTCCACTGCATCGATGACACAGCATGGGCTTCACAGTCTCAGCTCAAACTGCAGGTCAGTAGGGCAACATTTTAGCACAGGTTCAGACCCTCTTACCAAAAAGTGAAGAGGCAATGCAGTATTCCACCAGTGAAGCATCGCCAAAAGCACCAGTGTCTTGGGGAGTGTCAGCCATACCCCCAGAGTTGACGCCACTCTGGATACAAACCTAGATCTTGTGGCAGTTACATCACATTAAGAGGAGATAGGGGATTAATCATTGTCACTGAGTTGATCTGCATTCGGTGCCGGGAGGTGGGTCGGGTGCTCATCTTCGCAACAGAGATGGTTTTTGACAAACTTCACCACCAACTTAGAGTCCGTAAAGTAGTGGGCCTTCCTCTAATGGTGAATTTGCAACTTGGCGGGGTACAACAGAGAGTATTTGGCATCTGTGTGCTGAAGAGCATGCTTCACAGGCACAAAGTCATGCCTAGCAGCCTGCACCAACATCGTGAAGTCAGGATATATTGAGAGTTGATTACCCGGATATTGTAGCTTTGTAATTTAATAAGCGGGCAATGAAAGTTCGGGCTGGCGATCCAGTAGGAGGCCTCTGACCCAGGGACCGATGGAAGCAATCCACCGAAAATATAGCCGAGAGAGTGTCTCTGAATAGGGTTCGCAGCATCTCCTCCACATAGCACTGCCGATTACTGTGGATTTGGGTATTCCAAGGATACAATGGTGGTTCCTTCTCGATCTTGCCTCAAGGTCTTCATTCTTGTTTCGTATGACCTCTAGCACCTTCTCCATGCAAACAGTTTCTCACAATACATTGACTGCCCATCTTCTATATCAGAGGTGCGACGCTCGAGTGGCTATTCGGTCATCATGCTTATTGACTTTTTCTTTGAGGTGGTCGAATCCATCTGCTTGGAGGTCCATTTTCGTGTCAATCACCGCAAAACTTTGTTTTAGCTCCAAAAACATGGATCCAAAGTCAGGGTCAGGAGCCGGGTTACCCTCCCGTACATGTGAAAGAGCAGTCACGGGAGGATCCATTGTGCGTGTCTGCTTCAATTTTCAAATGTGAACTTAACCAGTTTCGCATCCGCCTTGGCCATCGCAGAATGAATCGAGTCACACGTGCGCCACAACCGGACCAGTTGTATAGTGCGGCGCTCAGGTGCCAGTCAGCTCGGGTCAACGATGCAGCTCTTACAGTCCCAGTCGCCACGTTCCAGAGATACACGGGCAAGGCACCAGTAGTGTCCCGCCTGCAGTCTTCTCGCAGTCAGTTCTGATTTTTGCAGTCCTGGGGGCAACAGGCGGTTGATGTTGCCAGGAGTAAGCCCCTCCAAGCAGTTGGCCCGCAACACCCCAAGACCTGAGAGGGACTCCTCTCCCAAACAGGTTCCTCCCCAATGGACCAGGATTAGGCACACATCGCATGCAGGGCACAGCTGGCGCCGACAAGCTGCAGTTGATTTTAATCAGTGAGGTCACAGGGGCATCACAGAGTCCAGAACATAAGGGGGACATCAATCAGCAGGCAGGCTCAAATGGCAGCAGCAGCAGCGCGCAACAGTTAGTGCGGGGGCAGATCAGATCCACCCGTCCAGTGGTTTGCAGGTGCACTGTGGCCTGCAGAGATGTGTAGTACAAGATAGTCATTAATGAACAGCAGCAATTACATGAAGTGTTTTCAACATGTGAAGTAAGTTTATTTCTGGAGGCAGAGAGATATCACATGATCAGTGCCTGTGGAGGGAGTGCGCCCCAGGGAAAACCATGTACCATTGGCCACACACCCCAGCGTTGAACAAGGACAGTAGTCCACAGGCCGACACACACAGTCATGTGGCCCACGGTCATCTCCACTACACCGCCGCAGCCCACAAATGTCACTTGTACTCACTGTGTTTTGCTCAAGGATCTGTCCAGCACTCCTCACAGAATGGTGGTCAGGGCCTCTAACACACCCGTATAATGCAGTTCCGGGTGAGCTGGGGCAGACTAACGCATCAACCACGCATTCCAATCGCAGGGCTTCTGATGTCCCCTCCACTAGTCCATCCGGAAGAGTCCGGGTCATGCAGCGCACATCCATCAGGAGCTGTCAGTCTCTGCTCTGCCAGGGCACGTTCCCCTTCGGATCCATAGGGCAGCTTCACTTTGCTCAGCAGCCTGGCCTCCCCACTCACCGCCAAAGAGTTACCAGGCCAGTATCCCCGGGCCTGCAGACTGGTGGAAAACACTCTCAGCTCCTCCCGCAGCCAGAGCGGGGACACTGCAAAAGAAGTAAGTAGCGTCAGCAGCGCCCTACTCAACGGCAGCAGCGCAGGCCGCTGCAGTTCAGTAATGGCGGCACAGTCTCTTTCCAGGCCTCGCCACCTCACACCTCAATATGTGTGTTCTGCTCACCAGTTCGGGGAACAAACAGGCTCAATCGTGAAGCAGAGCACGGAGGGAGGTTTTAAAGGCGTTTTGTGGTTCGAAGGCTTGAGTCATTCAGGATAAATGTTGGATGAAGTACTTCGGCCGGCAGAGACACCCTAGTTGGTGGCCATCTTGCAGCTGGGCTCTCTAGCGCCCCCCTGTCTGCACAGTGTACATACCAAGCACCCTTACCACACACCCCGACCATGGGAAAGCACAACGCTAAACAACAAAACTCTCCTTTGAGGGCAGGCGCCTCACTCGCCAGGTGAAACAGGGACCACGATCTGAGGCTTCCTCAAATTGATCTGGGGAGGATGGACACCATGATATTGATTTCAATGAACTTCTTGTGGACGTGAAGACAAGTTTGAAGGCCAATGATGCTCATAAGTTGTCTGGATCATGTCAAACAATGCGTCGACAAGCATGAAAACAGACTGGATCATCTGGAAAATTGCATCTCGGATGCGGACAACGCACAGGGGGACTCCCAAAGAACATCTATTGCGTGTAGGCAAAGTCCTCAAACTCATCAAGGCCAAAAACGAAGACCTGGAAGCGTGCTCCCGGCACAATATCTACGATCATGGGGATCCCAGCGTCCACAGCAATCACCAGAATGAAGGACTTTGTGGAGAAAATGCTTTGCGACCTCTTTGGGGAGGGCTTGTCCATGGGCTTCATCATGGAGTGGGCTCACTGCTCGCTGGGCCCGCGGCCCCCTCCAGGCACACTGGCTCGCCCTTATAGTTGCATGCCTATTGAACTTCAGGAATTGCGATCTGGTCCTGCGGCTTGCGCTCAAGCACAGATCTATCCAATATCTGGGAAACAGCCTTTCCTTCTATCCAGACTTCACACTATCAGTGCAGGCTGCCTGCCACAAATTCCTGCCTACCAAAAGGATTCTCAAACAAGCATTGGCATAGCCAATAGGTCTCGCCTTTGGGACCTTATAAGTGTTTAGCCATTGAAACAGTTAATGTTGTTGCACCAAGGATATTGTGCTGGAAAACTAAACACTTATAAGGTCCCAAAGGCGAGACCTATTGGCTATGCCAATGCTTGTTTAGATTGGTGGAACCCAAGAGGTAACCCTGCAAGAGATGCTGAGCGAAGCAAGAAGCACATGGACCTTGTGCATGGCTATGCGATAGGCAGCTTACGATCCGGACAAGGATAGATGTAGAAATGCAAGAATGCTTTAACTGAAAGGACAGGGAGTGAAAGCAGGAGCAAGAAAGACAACAATAGAAAGGTAACCATTAATGGGTTACCCTTCTCTAATAAGATTTTATTGAAGGGCGCTTTAAAGTCTACCTTCTTAAAAAATGTTCCCGGATTAAGGGCCATCTCAGGTGGTAAATTGCCTTTTCCCCCACATTCTGTAAATAAATGGTGTGTTCCATTTTACTCTCGAAAACGGGCTACAGAAGATGGCCAAACAAACTCTGCAGGATCGGGTTGGTAGTTGGCAAAGAGTCCACTAAGAGGAAATCTCCTTGCGCGACAAGGTACCGCTAAAGGACCACAGGACAATGCAACAAGGGCTTCTAACACAGCAGTAAGTACATGGTGAGGTACTGGTTGCATACCTTTTAATTAACAAAGCTACCTGGAGGATGATGGGAGTCTGTGCTGCAGGCCCTTCGCCTTCCCTTACTGTACAGGCTTAGAATGATCTCAAAACACCTAGGAGGTGATTCAAAATGTTTTTGCAGCTATAAATCAAATTTACTCCAGGAACATGCTCAGTGCTGATTTACAAGATTGAGTAAGCGCAATACACATGTCCTACGTTCACATAACATAAGCAGCGCCTGCATACATTACACACAAGTGGCTCCAGATTGCTAAAACTGGGCTACACCCAGTGTCAGAGAAGTGGATAATAGCAAATTGCTACACACCCAAAATTAGAAAAAAGTTTGGTAATCCCCAAGAGTTACGAATGCACTTGTTTCTTATCCCAGCACCTTACCCTCAAGAAGACCAGACAGAATACAGTGAAGTGTGCCAACCAATGCAGCTTTAATGTTGTAGGAAGGGGTGGAATATAGAAGACACAGTGTTATTCGTGGAAAAAACCTCAAAAAGTATTTATGCAATCTCATGTTTAGGAAAATGGGCACACATTGCCAAAGCATGTGAATACCATGCATGCGTCGCACTAAAATCTGAGACAATCAGCCAAACTTCACAATAAAACGTAGCTTACGATTTGCATAAGATGCAAATTTTCAGTAGAGCTGTGTGAATCGAATTTGCAACAGAGGTTCCTTTCAGAGACCCAAGGTCTAGAATGCTTGCTGGGTTGCAATGGAGGCAGAGAAACTCGAAAGGTAAAATGTTTGGAAGTTCTGTCTGCAGCAGGTGGGTCTCCTTGCTTACCTATGTGCGAATCTAGCTTACCCAGGTAGGATCCCTGTACAAATCGACATAAAGCTATATCGCTGTGCACAGTGCAGGCACTAACTACAGTGAAATCCTTAAAAAAACCCTGTGTGGTAGAATAAAATGCTTCAAAGAACCACTAATTAACTATTCTCAGACAGACACAAACATTTAATTCCGTTATTCACAGAAACTTAGATAACACTAATGTATTAGGCATAAAACAATCCCAGGGTATAAAAGTGCCAATATGCTTAAAATATCAAGGCCTTTTTACAAACATCAGAGACGACAGACAGCTGAACTTATGAATCAGTGAAACATGCTCTGACTTTGCACTGAACCCTTTGGCAGGCCGCCTTAGATGAGGCAGTGGAAGGCCACGCTGCCCAGCCCCATTTGCGAACATCCGTCTCTGGTTGATTTTGCAGATAGGCGCTCATGCTCGCACTGCGGGTCACAGATGCACCTGGGCGACCACAGTTCTAAGTCAGTCAGAGCAGCCATGTCAGTACTGATGCTGCTTAAATATTCCTAACTGAGAGCAATGGCTCCTCAGCAGTGAAAGCTTCTTGCACTGGGCATCCCAAGTCCAGGTATTCACTAGCATCTCCGTTGTGTCTGACAAATTATTCGCAAGGCTCTCTGTTCGGTTTGCCAGACTATTACTAGAGGAAGACTGTAAACTCTGTTACTCAAATTACAAAAAACCCACATCGAGCTAATGCGGCATGAAACCCCGCAGAATGCTCCCAGCACTCAAAAATCCAGAAAAAAGTAGGCTAGCTTAAACTCAAACATCACATTTTATCAGGATATTATATAGACGTTTACCTGGTCTTTCTGGATAGCAAAACACGTATTTTTCTCTGTTCAAGACTCCCATCAACTAGTCTACAGTAAACATGGTTCTAAAGGAAACCGATATGCACCTGTAATTTATGGGAAATAGTGTACGTATTTAACATTTTGGTGTAAGAGATAACAATGAATCAATTGCACTGGGTCACCCCTTGTGCTTTTTCTTGTTCGGCTACCCAGCCATTCTTGGCAGGATTGTATTCATAGATATTCCCCGCTAACAAGGACGATGCCCGCTTGAACCACCAAGTTCTAAGGGAACTGTTGGGGTGGGGGCGGGATTGTTTTTCTCAACCTGGTATGGGGTTTTACACCTTGACTATTTGTTTTTGTCATGTTTGTTTTTTCTCTCCAGGATCCAGCCACAGTACAGTGACCATCCTTCACCCACTTGCATTCTGTGTGCTATGCTATGGGGGCCCGTCCAGCTCATCACCCCTCACCCTAAGCTTACATGACCACCACCACATACATTACTTTGAACATCCGCAGCCTTAACGACCACAGAAAAGCATGCTTACTACACGCCTATCTTACTAGAAACAAAGTAGGCCTCTGCTTTTTTCAGGAGACCCATCTAACAAGGCTCAACAACCTCAGGACTGCGCGCCCGCTGGTGCGCGGAATCACATACCTCATTCCACTCTAATTATGCTAGAGGCATCGTAATTCTGCTGTGTAGGGGGCTCCCATGCAACTTGTCACACTCCCTCATTGACAAAGATGGGCGTTATGTCATTATGGCAGGCACACTGCATAAGCAACCAGTGACTCTAACTGCCATATACGGCCCCAATACGGATGACCCAGAGTTTTTCTCTGGGATCTGGTAGCTAATTTCCGCCTCGGTCTTCAAACTATGATATGGGGTGGGGACTTCAATGTAGCTCTGGAAGATCGTTTGGATCGGTCTGGTATCGCCCGCACCCCAATACGGCACTGACACTCAATACAATCATCCAAGACAACTGCCTTCAGGACATATGGAGACACACACTCAGATATTCTGGAGGGCACTTGTCTGTCGGCGCATCTTAATGCTGGTCGAGAATATACTACTGGCTAATTTCTAGAGATGTCCAGACGTGGACCACCAGGGTGGCCCATCTACCACGCACCCTCTCAGACCATGCCCCGGTTCTGTTAGAAATGCATATCCCCCAGGTGCCCCCGTGCCTTCACTTGCCAACTGCCACCCAACACGTTGAGGTGGTCCGCATGGACATAGTAGACTATTTTGCACACAATGTGGGCTCCGTACAGGCGCCATCCATGCTGTGGGAAGCCTTCAAGGTGGTTATACGCTGTGCATGAATTGCAAAATAATTGGGAGTCCTAAAAGCCATTCGTGGAAAACGTACCCAAATCGTGAAGGACATCCGTGATTAGGAGGTGGAATACTTCAGATCCCAGGATGTCACTATACTGGCCCACATACGGGACAAACTGTCGGAGTACTAAGAGGAAACCGTCCGGGAGACTCATTTTTCTGCACTGTGACACACAAGCTCGATGTTTTAGTGAAGGTGTAAGCCCGGGTAAGACACTTGCGGAAATGCTTCGCAAGTCGCGCACCTCAGCCTTTGCGGTGGAACAACTAGATGAAGAGTCCAAACCCGTTTCCTCCCCACTAGAGTTATTAAACGTAATGTCCTCTTTCTATTCCCAACTGTATACAGACACCCCAGTCCTAGGTTTGGCTGAACTAAATGCGTGCTTCGACACAATACAGCTTCTGTGGCTCGACCAGGCCCACCGCGCTTATTTAGACTCGCCCATCACTATGGAGGAAATAGAACAGGTCATTGACAGAGTACCAGGGTACAAGGCACCAGGGCTTGACAGCCTAATGACTTCCTTTTATAAGGAGTTCACCTCCCCACTTGATCCACGTCTCTTGGCTATGTTCAAGGACTTATTGGATACAGGTTGCCTGCCTCCGTCACAGAGAGGCAGTCATAATAACGCTCCTTAACCCAGATAAACGGGCTGACCATTGTGATTCATACAGATCCCCGTCATTATTAAACGTAGACAATAAGATCTATGCCAAGGAACTCGTAAGCCGGGTACTGCCAGTCCTGCCGATAATAGTCAGGCCCGACCAATCGGGTTTCATTCCTGGTCGCTCAACGTCGCACAACTGCTGCACCATCTTGGTGTTAATGCACAACCTCGACCCCCAGATCTCCGCAGCTGCTGCCCTTCTAGACTCCACTAAGGCATTTGATTCTCTGGAATGGGCAGCTCTCTTTTCACTTCTCGCATGTCTCAGCTTTAGTCCGCAATTCATTAAGCAAATACAACTCCTTTACACTCTCTCCACTGCTTGGGTGCGATTGAATGAGTTACTCTCAGACCCCTTCCCGATCTCCCACGGCACGCGACAGGGATGCCTGCTGTCGCTGCTCCGTTTTGTGAAGCCACTGGCGGCGAAGCTCAGGCAGTGTCACGTGAACAGGGGCATTGGCCTCACCTCAAGGGGACTGGTGGTCTCCATGTATGCAGATGACATTACCCTCTACGCAAGTCACCCACAAGAGATCTGGGCCGTGCGCACGAAGTGGTACGATTTGGTGGATATTCAGGCATTTTTATGGATGGAACACGGTCATTCAAAATAGAAGACCGTCTGAAATGGGCAACAGAACCAGTTCAGTGCTTAGGTATATGGCTCAGCCATGATCCTGAGGAATTATGGCACGCAAACTATAGTTGCGCTGTTTATTGGCTGGAAGACAGAATTCCGGCATGGTCCAAATTGTCCCTGGCAAAACGTATTGCAATAGCGAAGATGATTGTTCTCCCCCAAATTCCTCTACCTTTTCCTTAATATAACCGTTCCACTTACAGTTCCGTTTTTAAAGTGCCTAAAATCCAATTTGGTAACACTGATCTGGACAAGCAAACAACTACGCGTCTCATGGGATCTCGTCATCTTACCACTTGACCAGGGCGGCTTGGGAGCAACTGATATGTTGCTATATGCTCTGTGCCCCGAAGCTCAATTCCTTCATTACTGGCTCTATCCAACACCATTTCAGCCCCACACAGCCGTATAGACTGACCGGACATACCCGTGGCAATTAACAACTGTGATTTATCTACCTTACAAAGCTCTGAGGGAGGAAATATACACTGTTGCATGCATATGCTGGCATTGGGAGGGTTTGAAAAAGCGGGCAGGGCTGTCATGTCTATACAACATCTATTCCTCTTGCTAATAATCCCCAATTTCCACCATTGTAGGACATGGGCGACAGCTTGCGTGCAAGTAGGTGATACATTAGGCTGTTCTCGGACCTATAACTGGAGGACCAATTCATTCCACCATTAAAGACCACAACATCTCCGATCCTGATCACACTAGACACTCTTCTATATTTCCAACTCAAGGCTGCCTGCTGCACGATACACAACACTTTCCCATCCCCCCACCTCCTCTCCCCACACTGGAACTTATCCTTTCTTCCCTATCTTCGCACAAATTGATAACTCACCTAAACAACAGTATATAATCCATGGCACGGATTACTACTCCGCCAGCGCGTGGGGCATGGGAAACGGACACAGACCCTCCCTTAATGGACAAGCATTGGTCGTTTTGCTGGGGTCAGTTGGAATTCCTCTCTCCAAACTATAAACTGCGCCTAATACACTTTAAATTTCTTCACTCCCTCTATCACACCCTACTACAGCTTTTCAAAATGGGGCTTGTCCTTGACCCACATTGTCTCCGCTGCGACGGACCTCAGGCCTCCTTCATCCATCATGCATGGCAATGTCCAAGAGTGGCGTCTTTCAGGGATTAAGTATATACAACCACGCATGTGATCACTTGGCATTTACCCCTTACATCCTCTTGGTAGGGACACACCTGCCACTCACCGCCATGTTGTTACTTTTAGCCAAATGCAGGGTGGCCATGCTCTGGGGTCGGGAACCCGCTTCTACCTTACAGGCATGGTTGAGCGGTGTAACCTATAGTCAGAAGCTGTTAACCAACTACTGGGAGTTAATGCTATTACGTACCCATTCCAAGGACATATTGGAGCCTTTCCTTTCCTTTCTCTGTAGAGACTCCAATTCACCGGTTGCAGGAGATGCCGACCAGAGGGGAAACTCCGCTGTCTGCTCTAATGCCCTAAGTGCATCACTGAGCTGCAGCACTGTCCAATTGTCTGTGGACCTGTGAGTGGAGGGGGGGGGGGGGGCTGGCAGCCTATCTATCGGACACTCACTATGCATGGTAACAGGTCAATAAAACCACGTTTCATGTAACCAATGTCTTTATATTCTAGCCTTTGTTCTTTTTCTTTTCTGGCTGTATTGCAAATGAGTCGGTATCACAACGAATAATGCATTGCCTCAGATTGTTAATTCTGTAGCTCCACTCCCTTGGGCTCCCTCCGCTTTCCCTCTCTCTCCACCGTTGCCATCCTCTCCTACAGGCCCCCCTCCCCTACAAGATTACAGTTGTATTGTTCTCTATTGATAAATGCCAATAAAAACAATTTTTAAAAAACGAAAACAAGAACAAAATTGAGGTTCCATTGAGGCATTATAAAAGGAGAAGGGGAGTATCAATTTGTAAGACCCTTTAGAAATCATAAAACAATTGGGGTTTTAAACAGTAATAGTTGATCCGGTAAGTGAAGGAAAGATGCTAAGGCAGACAAGTTACCTTTAACTGTCCCAACTGAAGTGGAGGGCAAACAAGGGAAGTTCAGGTAAATGGGCTTTAATGGGATCTATGGATGGATTTATCAGCACACCATTTTACAAATCTAGACCATCAACCAGAGTACACAGATCTGGTGGACAGATGTCTAAAAGAGAGAATGATGTCCACCACCTCAGGCGGTATAGAAAAAGATTTCAGGTTGCCCCACTAAATCTCCAGGCATGCAGGTGGAGGCTGGTGTGTAGAACCCCCACCTGTGACTGCGACAGGAGGTCAAACCTGTGAGGGAGAGAGAGCGGAGGGCACATTGAGAGATGAACATGGTCGCATACCACATCCTTCTCTGTCAGTCCGGGGCAATTACTTGGGCCTGGTCTATGTGAATCTTCCTCAACACTCAAGGAAATAAGGGTATAGGAGGAAATGTAAACAAAAGCGGAGCAGCCGACTTGAGATGAAACACGTCCCCCAAGGCTCCCTGCATCGGATACTTGAGGGCACAGAATTTTGGACAGTGAGAATTTTCTTGAGTGCAAATAGATCCACAAGAGGAGTCCCCCATAACTGAAAGATTCCCTGGATCACCTCTGTGTGAAGACCCCACTCGTGATCTGCCGGATGATGTCGGCCGAGACTGTCTGCTCGTACATTGAGAACTCCAGTCAGGTGACTTGCTACTACACAAATCTGATAGCCGTTATCCCAGGATCAAAGACGCAGAGCTTCTACACAGAAAAGACAACCCTACTCCTCCCTGTTTGTTGGTGTACCACACTGCAGTTGTGTCGTCAGTCAAGATTTAGACAAACAGACCACGAAGGAAAGGAAGGAAAGCCTTGAAAGGTAGATGTATCACCTGTAATTCCAACAGATTGATATAAAACCCTTTGATTTCCAGTTGAGCAGGTAGAGGCATCTGTGTCACCGGAAGAAGAGGGTGAAACGTTTTTCCTTGATGCATGTTGTCGTTTACACTCCACCGTTGCATTCCTTCTGCTGTGTCCCTCAAGATCTTTATGCATGCCTACAGATCTCCAACGCATTGAAACAACTGCCCGTGGAGGCACCACTGGAGGGCTCTCATGTGTCAGAGTGCATGTGTGACCAAGTGAATGTAGGAGACTAAAAGACCTAACAGATGCAAGACCGTCAGAACTAGAATGACCGCTCCATTCGGAAACAATGGAATCATAGCCTGAACGTCTTGAATTCTTGGAGGTGGATGAAAGGCTCGAATTCTATACTGCCCCTATGAATAGGTGAGACTTGCACCAAAAAGCAATTGTTGACCAAAAAGCAGAGTTTGTACAAAAGTTGGGTTCTTTCCTGTAAGTGGTGAATCAGCAAATCAGGAATCTTGGCTTTGGTTAGCCAGTCGTCCAGGTAAGGGCATATATCGATTCAATTTTCAAATACTTTATTTAGACAATCAAATCCGTTAAAATGCCAGAAACGGTAAGAAGAAACACAACATCGCATTACATAAATTTAGCCATATTATATTAAAAAGTGATCTGCAAATAGCAGCATCTAATACAGATTCTATCAACAGGTGGGTTAAAACACAAGTTTGATTAAAAATAACACAGTATTTAAAATGTATCTGTTTGAGGACATACGAGATAAAATGTTTTGACTCTTAACGGTTCATTATGGCCCCTCTTAAGGTGAGCATAACCTGATAATCAATACAGTTTCCTGGTGCAGCCATATGATTTAGACTCATCACTAATAACGGAGTAGAAATCTTTAGCAGACGGAACCTCTAAGTGGGTCAATTGTTTCTATTGTCTCTGCGTGTTTTCATATTAACTGTGCAGCAGATGAGAACCTGTGATCTGAGTAAAGCAAGTAATCTACAACAAACTTTGTGACTACATAATTTGTAACTGTGACTTTAAACACTCGCCCTAAGGTGCTGAGACATTTAAAATGATGCTTTTCTTCCTTAATAATTTATCTGCGGCGTCCAGAAATGTTATAAGTCTGGAAATCGCCTGCGGCTGAGCGTTGTTCAGGGGATAATTAACAGCCTGTGGAAATGTATCTCTTCTTTAATCAGCAGATACTGGAGTTGACTTCTGTGTTCCTCGAGTAGAGTGGGGCAGATGCAGAACAAGTGTGATAAAGATTCCTGGAGCAAGCCACATAAGTGGCATGAGTTGGTATCAGGTTGACATGCCCATGGGGGTAGTAGAGTTGGCAAAATTTCACTCCATAATACGACGAGAATGGTTCTGTGACATATTTTTGAAGCCCTCATCTGTCATAGCTGATAAGAACTAAGGCAGCCTGTTCTCTTTCGATAAAAGTCCGGTGGTCTAATGCAAAAGATGCCATTTTAACCTTTCTATTTAAGGCTGCTTGAAATGTGCATGTGATAGTTTTAAGTTCCACATATCTACAGCACCTATTACCTCCAGTGCGTCAGAAAGGGCATGGGCCCAAGCGTTTGATTGACATAGGCTGCTGGCGAGTGAGACTTCATGCCAGCTGAGTGCATAAACTTTAAGATACAAGCCTTCTGTATGAGTAGTTGATCACTCAATGCAAATTTCACCCTGATCTGGGCCGCAGAGGTATTATACTGCAGTTTAAACAGTGATCTGAATACTGCACTCTGTGAGATGTTCAAGAAGGTGCCAAGTTTCCTTGGGAAAGCCTCTGTACCATATTCCAGAGTTGGAATAAGTTTGGCAGTAACTATTTTCAGAAACCACTCAAAAGTGTACTGTTTTCTGCTTTTAAATATCGTTCGAAAGGCAGATTGTAATGAAGCCAATTTTGGTTGTAGTGAGTTTAGATGTAATAAGTGGCCTCCCTTGTTGTCCAGCCAGCACCCAAGATATTTATATTTGTTCGAAATAGTCAGACGATGATTGTTAAGGTGCCAATAGCCCCGTTTTGTCTTTTTCCTGCCAAAAATCACGATGTTAGTTTTTCATAGTTGATGGTCATGCCATTTGAGCAACAATGATTGTGTGAGATGTCTAACAGTCTTTGAAGCCCATTCGGAGTTTTGATAGAAAGGACATCGTACGCATAGACGAGCGAGGGGATATGATAATTCGCTAATTTTGGTGCATGACTGATTACTCAATTTAATGCGGGTCCCAGATTGCACATGAACAGATTGAATAAAGCTGGTGCTAATACGCACCCCTGCTTGACACCTTGTTCGATGCTTATTTTGTCAGAGACTGCTGAATGACATCCCAGTTTCACTCTGGCCCATGTATTAGAATAAAGCAGCAAAATGCCTCGTACTAGTGGTTCTGGGATTTGTCAGGCTAGGAGATTGGACCACAGTAGTTGGCGGTTAACATGATCGAAAGCCTTGCTATAGTCTATAAAACAGCAGTAGAGCTGTGTTCCTTCTTCCTTAATTGTTTTGCTACAAGCATCCTTAAGGCCACGAGGCTATCGATACTGCCAGACAGTGGTCTAAAGCCAGTTTGGTTAAAAGGCAGCATGTTATTTCTAGCTGCACATTCTTCAAAATCCTCCAACAGTAGCGGTGCAAAGTATTTGGCCTCAACATCCAGCAGTGCGATGTGCCGATAGCTGTCAGGGAGCGACACAGGACATGTTTTATAGATAGGGTGTAAGATTGAGCCTTCCCAGGAAGTTGGGATAGATTCAGGAATATAGAAATTACCTTCCTTCTGAGGGAGCTGCTACCACTGCCATCACTTTTGTGAAGACGTATGGTGCAGAAGTGAGGACAAATGGTAGGACTTTGAACTGATAGTGTTCGGATTCTACAGTGAAGTGGAGGTACTTCCTGTGTGATCTCAGGATAGGGATGTGGAAATAGGCATCCTACAGATCGACAGACACCATCCAGTCTTCCGCATTCAGCACTAGCAGAACCTGAGCGAAGGACAGCATTCTGAACTCCTTCTTTTTGGGCAACAAGTTCCAAATCCTAAGGATTAGGATCAGTCATAAACCAGCTTCCTTTTTCGAGATCAGAAAATATCTGGCATAGCATCCCTGTCCCTTTCCTGCTCTAGAACCAATTCCACTGCGCCCTTGAATAGAAGGGAATTGACTACCTGTTGGAGTATTTACAAGTGTTTGAGCCATAGAGTCTATTCAGCGCGGTATAGGTGGGGGCTGTTGTTGGAAGGGTAGACTAGACTATCCCCCTTTCCACAATTTGTAGACCCAAAGTTCTTACGTGATGGACTTCCATTTTTGGAGAAAGTGGGGTACCCGTCCTCCAAGTGATTGAAAATGATCTGGTACAATTGAACTAGAGCTGCTCCCCTGCTGTACTTCCGGAGTGGAGGCAGAGAAGGGTGGGAGAGGAATAGCTCGCTTTCATCCTCAACCATGGCCCCTTCGATGCCTGTAAAGTGAATTGGACTGGTGCTACTGTTGCAGGCTATACTGCTCTGAAAGGAGAATCCCTGGCTAAAGCCTCTACATTTGTTGTATAGTATGTAGCATCTTAATTGAGATTGAAAACCTAAAAATATAGCTGTTGCCTTGCTATCCTTAAATCATTCACAGCAGAGTCGGACTTTGCTCCAAAAAGTCAGGAGCCATCAAATGGTAGGTCCAATAATGTTGTTTGGACGTCCTGCAAGAAGCCCGAATTCCAGAACCATGCATGGCGATGAAGGGATATTGATGAACCCGTAACCCTGGCTACTGAATCAGTCAAATTCAGGCCTGACTGGATAATGTGTTTGGATGCTGTTTGTCCATTTGCAACTAACTCTGAGAAGTGATACCTAAGATGATCTGGGAAATTGTGGTAACCGCTTGAGCAGTATCTAGTGCAGAATGTACATATCTGCCTAGCAAGCACGTGGCATAGAGGGTTTTTAGTGGCATGCTACAGACTGAGAAAACTTTCTTTGCAATATGCACCATCTTTGTACATTCTCTGTCCGCTGGGGTTGAGGGAAATGATTCTGGGTTGTTTTGGATGAACATGAGGCCCAAACCACTAATCTTTCGGGAGAAGGGTGAGCTGATAGAAACGTGGGATCTCCTGATGCTGGTTTGTATCTTTTTGTGAATGATCAAGAGACAGCAGTAGAGGTAGCTGCTTCCCCCCACGTTGTCAGAATAGACTCAGTGATCACCTCACTGAATGGTAGAAGAGGCTCAGGTGAATGTGTAGAGGAATGAAGGACTTCAGTTAAAATGTTAGGATTTAGTTCTGCTGTAGGTAGATTTACATCCAATATATCAGCAGCTTTCCTTAGGACAGAATGGTAAAATGTGACCTCTGGATGAGGAATGCCTGACGGAGATATTAGAGCCCCTTCTGGAGATGTATCTAAGTCACTTGCATCTTTCAGGCCCTTGTAAGTGGGGTCTAGGGACGGTTGGTCATACTGATCATTGTCCCAATCATCTGGATCATCTTGTGGATCGAAGTCACCCATCGCAAATCTTTCTTCTTCTACAAGTCTTGGTGCTGCTCTTGTTGAGCCCAGAGGCCTCATAGGCAGTGTATCTGAATGAGGGTTTGAGGCAGGCAAAGAGAAAAGCTGAAGTGGAGGAATATTGGAGTAGCTGATGGCATCAGAGGCTGCGATGCCGGGAGACTGCCACTGCCTGAGATTAATTCAAGCATTCCATCATACACCTTGCTTTTGTTGACATTTTATGCAATACAGAAATACAATAGCTTGTTCAACTAATTAATGACAGACAGGACATCGGCAGGCAGTCTTCGAAAGTTAGAAAAGAAAGGAACATCCTGAAAATAGCTTCCTCGAAAGGACACAAATATGACATTTTGTTTTGGGAAAGACACCACAGTTCAGGTGCCAATTTCAATGATTTTCTACAAATGGAAAAACACACAAAGATACATGCACCTGGAAAGTCTCGCTCACAGAAGATATACAATATGCAAATATGAATGGCTGTCAATGCAAGCTGGCTGGGTCCGAAAAGCGAGATTCACTGGTTTTCCTAATGCTTATTTTCTTCTAGTATGTAATCTGATGCAATACTCCCTTACAGCCTGCATGAACAGGTACGTTCAGTAAAAGGCCCATTTATTGGGGTGCACATACTCTGGGCACTCAAGCTCCTCACTGGATGTATTTGGGAAGATTTAGAGGGTTGGGGAGTGTATGAGATGCCTCTGACAGCGGGTATTTCAAAGTAAGATTCTGAATTTGTTGGGAATCTAATGTGGCTTCCAGAACCAAGCAGGCTGCTGAACATTCCGAGCACAGCATCCACATAGAGACAAATGACCCCCAGCTGACAATCCACAGCCTAAGTATCTGCCTGATGAACATTCCAAGGACAGCATCCACATAGAGACAAATGACCCCCAGCTGACAATCCACTGCCTAAGTATCTGCCTGATGAACATTCCAAGCACAGCATCCACATAGAGACAAATGACCCCCAGCTGACAATCCACTGCCTAAGTATCTGCCTGATGAACATTCCAAGCACAGCATCCACAGAGACAAATGACCCCCAGCTGACAATCCACTGCCTAAGTATCTGCCTGATGAACATTCCAAGCACAGCATCCACATAGAGACAAATGACCCCCAGCTGACAATCCACTGCCGAAGTATCTGCCTGATGAACATTCCAAGCACAGCATCCACATAGAGACAAATGACCCCCAGCTGACAATCCACTGCCTAAGTATCTGCCTGATGAACATTCCAAGCACAGCATCCACATAGAAACAAATGACCCCCAGCTGACAATCCACTGCCTAAGTATCTGCCTGATGAACATTCCAAGCACAGCATCCACATAGAGACAAATGACCCCCAGCTGACAATCCACTGCCTAAGTATCTGCCTGATGAACATTCCAAGCACAGCATCCACATAGAGACAAATGACCCCCAGCTGACAATCCACTGCCTAAGTATCTGCCTGATTCCTTGCAGACCAGCATCATTCTGCGGCCTGGCTGATGGAGCGTACGTGTTGTTTAAGAGACCAGAACTAATGGTGAGACAAGACTGTCAATTATAACAGATGCATAAGTGCACCTCAGGTTTTGACATTAAGTCTCTTGTTGATTTAAACTGTGGGTTCAATATGAATTTTGGTTTTAATTACGTCTTGCGGGTAGCGTAGATAGTGAAGCAGTTTCATATTTTTGAGTATGAGCAGCTGATAGATAGAACCTAAAACATATCGCGATTAATGAAATTTCTACAATATTTGTGAAGTCCTACGATACTGGCGTGATTGAATTAACTTGCCGTGAAAAACAGCACCAGCATGCATTTTCTCCGTCGCATTTGTATTATTGTTCCCTTGTTTCCATAGTGTAAAAAACAAGGCCTGGTCGATGGTTCTGATAAATTGCGCATCATTAAGTGCCTCTGCTGTCTTCAGTGAAGCCTTTGCGCTGGCATGAGAGCCCCGCATCGCCTGTACCTGCAGCATTTTGCTACTGCTTGTATGGGGAGTTGGAGAGTCGGTGTGGGGAGAGGACAGTGATAAACATCTGAGTTGCACTCTACTGTAAGAGGCATGGCTTTCCCTCATCTTCTTTACTAGTGTCATTTCCTTGACGAGAGAGCGTGGACGCCGCCATGACTCTTTCGTATCTATTCTCGTGTATCTGAGACGCAAGCCTTGTTAACCCACCTTGATGTGCTGAGCTGATAAAATTTAGAATTTGTGCATAAATCCGCTGACGAGCACTTTCAGTTAAGTAATGTCTAAAATTAAACTCCTATTTTAGTGTTCACATTCAAAAATCATCTTTATATTTCAAAATAAAGGAGTCTGTATTTTTCTTAGCATAGCCTGGCTCAGTTTCTGCTAATAGCAAAAAGTGGAATTGTTGGAGGGGCTGGTAAACTGGAGTTACAGGAGCCTTTAATTGTGAAGCAAAGCTGATTGTGAATTAAGGATATGTCTGTGTGGAAAATATGCATGTTTGTAACAGTATTAAAAGAAATCAATGCCTACCCAATGGCTGAGTAAACAAGCATTGGCAAAGCCAATAGGTCTCACTTACGAGAAAAGAGCTATAGGGTTTATTAATGTGTTCTTTTCAGCCAAGCAGCCTAGATGAAAGCTTTTGTTTAAAAATAAAAAGCTTTTTATAATACTGGCAGGCGGGAGGGTAGGGTACGAGGCAAGACGGGGGAGGGCATGTGTGGGTGCAACATGGACAACGAACGGTGTAAGGAAATAAACCACCATAACACGGAAACCAGTGTCAGTGTCTTTGTTTTGTTACGGCGGGTGGAACGAAGGAAAGAGGGTGGACAGGTGAGTGGGGCAACGCGGACAACAGATGGTGGGAGGCTATCATGGATAACAGAGAACTGGGGGTAGTAACAAGGAAGGACAACAGAAGGTGGGAGGGCAGGTGGGGCTGCAATCAACACTGACACAGAAAGGAGGGAAGGTAGGTGGGGGCAAGCAAAAACATTAAGTGGAATAACTGGCTACTCAGTGTTTTTGGGGTATAGGACAACCAGATATGGATCATCAAAGCGCCAGTAAAATGCCACAAAACACAGTTTCGTGCCACACTTATGGTGTTTTAAAATTTGCCACTCCGTGACGCAATATCCGGGGGAGAGAAGGAGAGAGGGTCTGCATAAAGGACGATATGGTAATTTAGAAAGGTAAATGCTTGAGAGTCCACCAGAGGGCTTCTTAGCTGCGGGCAGTCATTTGTTGTCAAATAACTCTTGGCAAAGCCTTGCAGAAAAAAAGTACATGCATCCAGGCAATGTATACCATTTGTAGTCTGCTCAGGGTCTGAAAAATGTAGTCACTAGTCTCAGTGTTAATGCAAATGCCTATATATATATATATTTGTTTCATATTATTTGTGTGTCAAGAGTAAAACAAATGCAAAACTAGCCTTCAGCTTGTGGGTTGAATACGTGCTTGTTTTTCAGCATGTGGTCTTAATTACATCTAGCTAGTAGTGTGGCCGAGGATCTGCAAAGGAAAAACAGAGGAAAACTTAGATAGAGAAGAAAGACTGACAAACAGGGAAAGAGGAAGAAAATAGAAGATAAAAAGAGCAATAGAGAAGAAAGACTTGGAGAGAGAAAACTAGCAAAGGTCTATGAAAAGTTCTCTCATTCTGACAATCTTTGATCCCAAGACATGGGAAGCGGAGGACCACCAACGAGGAGTCGACTCACAGAGGAGGATACCCTGCTGCACAGGGAACACAGAGGAGCTGCAGCATGGATGAAAGCCAGAAGGAATCGAAACCAAGGAGCTCTGTTGGAGGGAGAGACCACAGAGCCAAGAGGAAGACCTCGAAATACAGACAAACGACACAGATGGGAGCCGGCACTCACCTGGAAATGCTGTGGTCCCACCATGGTTCATGGGAGGACCATAACTGACCAGGTGCATGACAGCGGTAGTACAGGGACGGAACAGGTTGGGGAGACTACGGGCATAGAGGCTGACGCAGAGCCCATGAGTGACAACTGGGGGGGGAGGGGGCGAAGCCAATCATGCATAGAATCCTGCTTACAGGGTGAGTCCTAAACTCTTCTGGGTTTAATTGCCTTTTAGAAGCGCGTCTTGATGGCCTAACTAAGGACCTTATAATTGTAATGGGGGGTTTAGGAAAAAAAGAGTGTGAAGGAATAAGAGCACAGCAGAACAAAGAATAAAACAGACAGGGGAAATAAAGACAAAGAAATACAACTGTACCTAGAATGTAGAACTTAGCTGGATACGATAGAGCTGGGAAGAACAGCCATAGATGAGAATTTGCGAGGAAATGGCTATCCAATCACTTTGAGATTTTTTTAATCTAGTTAAAAAGAAACTCACGTTTTCCTTTAATCTGAGGACACTGGAGGTCGAGCCCCATTCAGTCTCTGGAGCTAGGAAGGAGCCTGCAGGGACTAAGCCTAAGAAAAATTAAATAAATGATTCTGTGAGATCTTGATAGACTTTTTGAAGAATTTGAGCCTATATGATAACGGGAGAACAATAAAACGTTTAATTACTCCGGGAGGCTTGTATTAAAATAAACCGACATAACACACCTTCTTTTTGCGAGAGAGGTGGGGGTGGGGGGGTGTGTGCGTGTGCGTGTGTACATCAGTTTGTCTTTGCAGTTGGCAGAGTATGCCTAGACGTGAGTTCCTTGCTCATTTTGCCACTGGATTTAAGCTAGCCTGGCTGATGAGGGGTGTTACCCCGAATCCAGTCCCTGGATGCTTGTTTACGGTCCAGGGAAGACCTGACTTGGCAGTTCGGGCTGGACTGTTCCCATGCATATGGCTGGGTCTGAACTGGGGTGGGGAAGAGAGCTAAAGAACGATGATGGATTCAACCCTGATCTAATAGTACCTGGGGGTGTCTAAAAAGTTTCAGCGCTCAGTCCATCATCTCCTTGTTTGCTTTGTCTTTGCACCTGGCCTAGTCTGTCTGTCTCTGTATTTATCTCAGACCCCTAGGGGTGTTAAGATAAGAGCACTCTAGGCTTTGGTCTGGAGGCAAGTATTGGTGTTTGATATTTTTGATGAAGGGGTGTTTGTGGCCTACATCTATCCATGTGCATCTCCATCATGTCTTACGCTACTTCTCTTTGTCATTTTTAGGTTTCTCCTGAGATTCGCTTGCGGGATCTTTTGTTTATTCCTTTCCTTGCTTCTCATTAGTCAGCACCTGTTAGTTTCACTTTCTTCACTGTATGTTTGTCCCTTCCATGGAGCATGGACAAAGTACTGATGAATTGCTTTATTGGTGTCCTGCCATGGCTGAAGCTCGGATTCAGGTACTTTTTTTTTTAAATACTAGCTCCATCCTGTTTTTGTTGCTTCCTTGTTGTCGTTGCTTGCCTGTTGTTGCTTGCACTGCACGCCTCCTGCAGTTTGTTTGCCTCCTCCGTCTCCAGTCACCACGGCTTGTTACATTTTAGTTGCAACTAGTATAATGTTTGATCTATGGAGTCTGAGCGAACTAGGCAAACCTAACATGTTGGTTGGAGTGAAACGCAAAATGGTCAGCTATAAGTGTCTTGCGTATTATTTTCTCTATCTCAGCAGGTAGAAAGCATGTGACCTCGTACACATACAGGCGATAGACCCAAGACAAGGCAGTAGAGAAAAAGCAGCTGTACTCCTACATGTCACTGTAGCCCTGAGTCATATCGCAGACCAGTGGTAGCTGGTGAAATGTGAAAATAAGGGACAGAAAAAACCAAGTAGAAATGTAGTGAGTAAGCAAACAAAACATACAACCCCAAAAAGAAGGTTTGGCTCGGGTGGGGAGATTTCTGCCACAAAAAGTACTATTGTGAGACCATGTATCTACACCCAGCCAGTACAGGAACTAAGCAAGCACTACATGCACGGCACTGCACATTTTAGCTCATCCATAACAACAATTTCACAAAGAGCTGCACTAATTTCATTAGAACATTAAACCAGTTGCAGTCCTCCAGGAGGTGGCGCTGTTTAATTACACTACTTCAGAACAACTGCATTATATCAATCTAGTCACTGAAAGTGCTACTGGCATCATTTAGTGTCAAAAATGCTCACTGATGTGTTTTCCTAAGACGCCTGAAGCATTTTCTGGCAGTTTCTGATGGCCATGAAGGCTGCACCACAACAACAAAGCGGGCAGCCGATCATCTGTTAAACATTGAAGAGGGACTGCTGCAAAACAAATGTTTCTCACTGCCCGCGTGACATAGGGTCTGACTGCCTCATGCCAAAGCCCTTAGAGACTGAATTTCATCAGCCTTAATGGGGTCACTCCTGCAGCACCTCTCTCTTGACAATCAAGAAAGTAAAAAGATCAGAGGACACTGGAGAAGATAGACGCATCAGCGACAATGACTAAAAGATCGAGACACTCCAGCCCAACACAACCTGGAATCCGGGTCGGGCCCACAGAGCATCTATTCTACATTCATAGGGACGCAACTACCCACCTTTCTCTTTTTTTCTTTCCTTATATGATATGTACTGTGCATGGATGTCTGCCTTACCGGCAGTTGGGAGTGAGCAGGCTGGTTTGGGGAGAAACATGATGCATGCTATTCTAATTATGCAAGGGGGTGGTCATTCTCATCATGCCTTATGCGACCCACAGGGGCGATATGTGATGCTAACAGGCACGCTGGGGGGACACCCAATCAGGCTGATCTCGATATATGGGCCCAATATAGACGACGCAGACTTCTTCGGAGAGGTCTGGAGGTTAGCAGATACCCTAGGCACATGGAGAGTTTCTGTGGGAGTGTGGGGGACTTCAATATAGTCGTAGATCCCTGCAGAGACAGATCGGGCAGTGCCCAAAGCCCCCACCCAAGGGCAGTGGCACAACTGCAGACTATATTAGAAGACCACGGTCTGAAAGATATATGGCGCAGTCAATAAGCAAAGATGGAGGTGGGTACATGAGTATCATCAGCCGGCCCCTCTTGGTCCAGAATCGACTTCTGGCTGACCTTGAGAGACGTACTCGCCCGGGTTTCTACAGTCACCCATCTAGCTAGAACCCTATCTGACCACTCCCCGGTTGAACTGGCTCTGCCGGACTACCCAAGCAGAGCGTTTAGCTGGCGACTCCTGTCGGGCGCATTACGGGATCAGGTGTTCCGAGACGCCATCAGATCAGCGATAGTAGAATAATTTGAGTTAAACAAGGGCACAGTTGATTCCCCCTCTATGCTTGAGGAGGCATTTAAGTCCGTGATTCAGGGGGATGCATCGCAAAGCAGACGGGGGTGCTGCGCTCACTGCGGGGAGACCTTTAGCACCTAGAAGAGGAGATACAGGTACTGGAAAGCGAATTTTTTGTCACCACCAAGTCCGAAACCCTAGGGGATATTAGGGGTAAGATTGGGGAGTTTAAAGAAGCGGCCATACAGAGACAAACTACCTCGGAAAGGAGGCATGTGCTAGAAGATACGGAGAGGGGGACAGAGCGGGCACGGCACTAGCCGGCTTATTTAAAAAAACAGGGGCTTGCGACTACATCAGTGAATTAAGCATTTTACTCCTCACTTTATGAAGCAAGGCAAAATGTTACCCACCCGGATTTGGTTGACTTTTTGGACTCTATACAGCTGCTGTGGCTCGAAAACGGCCACCTCAGCTATCTGGATGAGCTGTTCTCCGAGGAAGAGGTGATCAGTGTCATCCGCGCCTTACCAAAGGATAATGATCCCAGACTGGACGGCCTGAAGGCCGCCTTCTACAAAGAATTTGCCACACTGCTTGTGCCACATCTCAAACATGTATGAGGAATCGCTGGAGAGGGGAGAACTCTCCTCGTCGCTTTGTGAAGCGCGTATCATTACAATTCTAAAACCGGATAAAAATCCTATGCAGTGTGATTCTTATAGGCCCCTGTCCATGATAAATTTGGGTACTAAAATCCTCGCCAAACTCTTTGCTGCAAGACTACTTCCGCTGCTGCCCCTCGTGATGCGCCCTGACCAGTTCGGCTTTGTCCCCGAAAGGGCTACAGCTCACAATCTACGCACCTTTTTGCAACAATTCAAGAAATTGACCCCTCACTCCAAGCAGCTGCGATATTTCTGGACGCCACTAAGGCATTTGATTCCTTAGAAAGGCCATATTTACTCGCACTCCTTTCCAGATTGGGCATTAGCGCCAAATTATTCAAATTGATCGCTCTTCTATACTCTTCCCCTATGGGCGAGGCTTCGGATTAACGGGACGATACCCCCCCACCACTTTCCATGTATCTCGGGGCAAGGATACTCGTTGGCTCCCCTTCTTTTTGCCATAGCAATGGAACCCCTGGCACCGGCACCAATTCAACACTGCGGATATCTTTAGCTGCACTGCAAGAGTGTAATGTACCCCCTGGATCCAGGTTCAAGGGCCAAAGGAGTGAGTGAGTGAGTGTGTGTGGGGTGGGGTGGTGTATGGCTGATCGCAGCTCACTGTTTAGTCACCTACATCACTAGTTTCAGGATCCGGAAAACAGCAAAAGGTGACGGGATCCATAAGAGGTTGGATCCAGCGCTTGCTGTTTGTGTATTTAAAGCCTCCTCCAAGCAGCCCGGCGCAAATAGATCCAGTGCCACATGTCACAGTGTGTCTCCCGTAGAGGCCGGGCTCGGCCGGACTCGATTTTGCCATGCGATGTTGCAGCAGAAACAATGAACCAAAGAAGTGAATCTCAGACTGGGCCACTCCAGGTCACCGTAGCATAGCTGCCAAGTTTACAGATTGCTTATGTGTGACACTCAACTGCCCAATATGTAACACTTAGAGTGACACTTTCTCATGAGTAAAACCAAGGAATGAAGTTCATGGAAACAGATAAATATCAGAAATGAAACCCTTTGGAGGAATGAAAAAGCTCTAAAACTACATTTAAACTGGTGCAAAAACCTAGAAATAGAAGGTTAATGCTTGCATTACAACACTACATCTCTGCACACTTTGCTGTATCCTATCTTTTACCGTGTATAATACAATTTTAAAACAAACTAACTGCATCTTCATCGTGCTTTCAGTTGCAGGCTGCCACCTTGTAGCTCTATAATACAGAAGTCACTATACCCCACTGTGCCAACCAAGGCTCCATTCTGTTTCTCTCTGTTACACACAAAATCTCTGCAGTGATTGCATTAACCAAGTGACGTTTGATAACGGTAACAAAGAAGAACGCATTTCTCATCAATTTCTTTAACATGTGTGGTTTATCATCTTTCAATTAGTTGTGCGCTTATTTTGTATGTAGTTTCTTAATTACGAAGGACCACCAAAGAAGTTATAGAATATTTTTTCCTTGTTTCTGTTTCGTTGTGACACCTAGACTGCATTGGCTGCTCAAGCAGTCAGCGCTAAAGCCCACTTATGCCTTATGACTGCTGCAGTTTAAATTCCACTAGATAGTCAAGGCTAGCTTTAGTGCAGGGTATCTGAGCAGCATATTTCATGGGAGGCTCACAACTTGGCTTTTACCTACACGGAGCTGGAAATTGCCAAATATCATTCAAGGCAATTAAGACAAATACCAGTCATTCGTTGTGTGAATTAAGTTGAACCCGGGGATTGTTTTGCTTCTCATTCTGAAATATAAATTAAGGAAAACATGCCTGCCACAGACTTCATTTATGCTTAGACTGTAACAGGGCAAAATGGGCTGGGTCGTACTTTAAAACATTACCCTGCATTTGAACTGATAAATTGTTAAGTGTGCGAAAAAGGTAAAGCTAGATTAATTTTAGTTTGGATTTAGATGGGAAGCTTCCTTTTTTTTTCTCAAAGTGTTTGATTCTCTCTGGGGAGGGCTCCTCAGCAGCTTTTTCTGCAAAAGCCAGAATGAGGCTTGTGATACCTAGACGTCCACGCACATACCTTGAGCTCCACAGTAGCTTCATATTTGACTTTTTTACCTTTGCTTTGACTTTCAGCAGATCCAGCATTCTATGCTCTTGTCCTGGTGACAGAGCGGTCTTAGTCTCTTTCTTTATTGCATGAACTTTCATCCTCGGACAGGTAGAAGCTGAAGATCTTTTAGCAATGTTGCTAAATTGTTACGTGAGCTGGATATTTTTTAATTTGCGACATTTCTCTATTATGAGGACAAGGAAAGTTTTGATTTATTTCATCTCAGCACGTTCTGATCATGCAGGAGCCGCAGAAGACGTGTCCACATAGAGACAGTTCACCCTCTCAGAAGGCCCCTCAACAACTGCCCACTTTGCAAATGATTTAGAAGTTCTCTGGCTGCTTGTGAGGGCTGCGGGAGTGACACGACACTGAGTTCAGAAGTGGGAACCACTGACACCTTCACAGTGCTTCTCTGCGCTTTTCGCCACAAAGAGATGAAGCAATCTGGAATCCCTGTGTGCAGTGGCCTGGACTGGAAATTAAAAACACCACACAGCAAAGCAAGTAAGGACAGAGAGAGCAGGTGCAAGCTGAACAGTATAGCTTCAGAGGGGCTTTAATGTTAGCTGAGCTTTCCTCGCGAATAACACACACTCCTCTGATAAGGGAGGGGGGGGGGCGAGGGGCAGCAAGGAAATAAAACTGCTGCCCGGCATCCTTCTCTTTGCACTGGAAGAGGCTGCATAGGAGAGGTGGGAAGGGGAGAGGCTGCGCAGGAGAGGTGGGAAGGGGAGAGGCTGCGCAGGAGAGGTGGGAAGGGGAGAGGCTGCGCAGGAGAGGTGGGAAGGGGAGAGGCTGCGCAGGAGAGGTGGGAAGGGGAGAGGCTGCAGAGGAGAGGTGGGAAGGGGAGAGGCTGCAGAGGAGAGGTGGGAAGGGGAGAGGCTGCAGAGGAGAGGTGGGAAGGGGAGAGGCTGCAGAGGAGAGGTGGGAAGGGGAGAGGCTGCAGAGGAGAGGTGGGAAGGGGAGAGGCTGCACTGGAGAGGTGGGAGGGGGAGCGGCTGCACAGGAGAGGTGGGAAGGGGGAGGCTGCACAGGAGAGGTGGGAAGGGAGAGGCTGCGCCGGAGAGGTGGGAAGGGGAGAGGCTGCACAGGAGAGGCTACACAGGAGAGGTAGGGAAGGGGAGAGGCTGCACAGGAGGGGAGGGGAGAGGCTGCACAGGAGAGGAGGAGAGGCTGCACAGGAGAGGAGGAGAGGCTGCACAGGAGAGGTAGGGAAGGGGAGAGGCTGCACAGGAGGGGGGAGAGGCTGCACAGGAGAGGAAGGGGAGAGGCTGCACAGGAGGGGTGGGAGGGGGGAGAGGCTGCACAGGAGAGGTAGGGAAGGGGAGAGGCTGCACAGGAAGGGTGGGAGGGGGAGAGGTGAAGTGGGCTGCAGGCGGGGAGGGGCCATAGCTTGAAGTGGAGGAGTGGAGAGTTAAGGTTGTCCAGAAGCAGGGAGGAGAGAGGTGGACAGGAAGACTCCTACCTGCGCAGACACCTGCTCAGAGCCCTCTCTCCCTCGGCCTGGGACGGTGAAGATGACAATCCGAGGCAGGGGGTGATGTCTGGGGTCAGAGGGTGAAGGTCACCGCACAGACAGAGGATCCTTCCACCCCTACAGCTGCTGGAGCCGGAGGAAGAGTCCGGAAGTGACTGCATTCACTGCTGGTGCTGTCTCTGCCCGGAAGAGGAAATCACGTGTCTGCCGGTCTGAGAGTAACTGAAAGAGACAATGGACTAAGCAGTAACACAGACAGTGACTCTGACCAGGCCTCGAGCCTGAAACCAGCTGCGGCCGAAGGAGGAGAATGTGTGTCTGTCCTAAGCCCCCCAACACTCACCCCTGTGTATGTCAGGGGGAAAGGAGACCTATGTCTGTCTTAAGCCCCCCAACACTCACCCCTGTGTATGTCTGTCCTAAGCCCCCCCAACACTCGCCCCTGTGTATGTCAGGGGGAAGGAGATGTGTGTCTGTCCTAAGCCCCCCCAACACTCAGCCCTGTGTGTGTCTGTAGAAAGGAGATGTGTGTCTGTCCTAAGCCCCCAACACTCGCCCCTGTGTATGTCAGGGGGAAGGAGATGTGTGTCTGTCCTAAGCCCCCCCCAACACTCACCCCTGTGTGTGTCTGTAGAGAGGAGATGTGTGTCTGTCCCAAGCCCCCAACACTCACCCCTGTGTATGTCAGGGGAAAGGAGATGTGTGTCTGTCCGTCCTGAGCCCCCCAACACTCACCCCTGTGTATGTCAGGGGGAAGGAGATGTGTGTCTGTCCTAAGCCCCCCAACACTCACCCCTGTGTATGTCAGGGGGAAGGAGATGTGTGTCTGTCCTGAGCCCCCCAACACTCACCCCTGTGTATGTCAGGGGGAAGGAGATGTGTGTCTGTCCTAAGCCCCCAACACTCACCCCTGTGTATGTCAGGGGGAAGGAGATGTGTGTCTGTCCTAAGCCCCCCCAACACTCACCCCTGTGTGTGTCTGTAGAGAGGAGATGTGTGTCTGTCCTGAGCCCCCCAACACTCACCCCTGTGTATGTCAGGGGGAAGGAGATGTGTGTCTGTCCTAAGCCCCCCGGCCTTTCAGAGCAACTTTGAGGGGAGCCACAAAGCTCAGCAGCATCAGGGACAGCAGCAGACCCCGGGCTCTCGAGGGGACAAGTGAGGGAGAAGGGAAAGTAGAAACATGGATAGAGTGCATTGGACCTGGGAGGGAAGTGACAAGAGCGCCGCTGCAAGGACTTCTGGACTCCAGGCAGTGCATCACTGACCCCTGTACAGCTACATGAGTGCAGCCCTGCCAACTACCACGCAACAGGAGTCAGACTAATGCGTTCTAGCGCTGGTGTCCACATCACCACACTAAAATACATTAGTCATGCATTATAGCTACTGAACCCTCTACGTAGCAAAATGTGATATAGTACATTGGACCTGGAAGGGAAATGACGAGTGCTGCTGCAAGGGCTTGAAACTTGAGCCAGAAGGGAAAAGGTTTTTCTAAAAAATATTTATTTATTCGAATTTAAGTAAAGACATAAGGAAAACAGGCATGGCACACCACATGCCATAGGATTAGTTCAGACACTTGTGAGACATGGACAGCATGTATCAATAATGCATATATTATGACATGGCATGCACATATCTGTGCGATACAAGCGATTCACTCAGTGCAGCAGTATTCACATTTAGAGTGTAAGTCATTAGTTCAGCTATTATTTTAACTATGGTCCTAGAGGTCTCCACGTAGTGCATCCCAGACACATGTACGGCGACATCACTTGCCCTGCCATGTACTATGCATTTAAATGCTGGTGTCCGCTTCACCACACTAAAATGCATTAGTCATGCTGTCTAGCTCCTGGACCCTCTCCCTAGCACTAACAAGGCTGCATAATGAAAACTGTTACCATGTATATATGACAGGGTCTTTTTGATTTCTTGATCAGTGTTCTTGTTAAATTTTCTAAGGCCATAAGATTCCCAACTTGACCCACTGTGACTGACAGCATATAATTGGTTATATAATTTTTTACTATGTGCCTTTAGCCTTCCTTACATTGTAAGCCCCCTCATATTCCCAAAGCATTCTCAAAGGAGCGCAATCTACCTTCGTACTTACTGTCTTCACAATAGTCTGTGATACCTTCACAGAGTATGAGATAACTGGGGGTACGCTCCCATGCCAATTAAAAGTCACCAACGGTGTCGCTCATACAGTACTGACACTGGGAAGACCTACCTCGGTCTATTCGATGTAAGAAACTGGGGGAGCAGTATAGTCTATTCAGAAATTTAAAATGAAGCAGTTAATACTATAGTTTACTGATTTAGTTTGAATTCAGCCTTATTTCCACACTTCAGATTTAATATCCTTCACAAATCCAATTCTCATGTTTTTAACGGGCCTTGTTAATAGCTGTACCACAGCATTCATAAAATTTAGAAATTCAACCTCTACCTCCAGGATTCATGATCATTTGAGCTGGTGGTAAAACCTCTATAGGTTTGTCCAGGAAAGAGAGCCATATGGCAGTTGTCTCCTTGGTTCCTTTATATTGTTCTAGTATTTGTTGTTTATGTACAGCTGGCCTAGTCTCACCAGACCAGCCTTTTCTAGTCTAGATTTAATGCCCTTATCCAGTGTTTAAGGAAGGTCACGATTGTTAAGGAGCGGGTTGATCA
The DNA here is from genome assembly GCA_963921515.1 of Calotriton arnoldi. NCBI lineage: Eukaryota > Metazoa > Chordata > Amphibia > Caudata > Salamandridae > Calotriton > Calotriton arnoldi. The sequence goes on from CAWUFW010005451.1 coordinate 312,499, forward strand.
GGGAGTATAGTTGTGACACACCGGCCACTGTATAATGGCCTACACGACCAATTAGTGCTGTGAACGGTTTTTATGAGGTGTAATGGTTGAGGTAGCTTAATTACAGCACAGGTTTCTAAGTCTTCCACATCTACCTGGTTCCTTTTTATCGAAAGTTGGAGTGCACTGTTAACTGGATCAAACCACACACAGCGGGACTGTGCTGCTCTCCAAGTCAGGGACAGCAACCCCCCTTTATCATATCGCATTAGGACCAATCCCCAGTTCAGTCTGGGGCTTCGTTCTCCACATATCAACCTTAGCTTAACAAAAAAGTATTGAACTAAGAGGAATGGGAATGTGGTTGAATAGGTACAAAAATCTGGGCAGGACTAATATTTTAATCAAAGCAACTCTGCCAGTCATTGAAAGTGGCAGTGTTATCCACTGTTCAACCTGCCCACTTAATTTTTCAATTATTGCGCCTTAGTTGTCCTGGCCACCAGCTGATTCTCTTTTTTTTTAAAATAAGTACTCCTAGTATCTAACCAAACTCTTGTACCAGTGTATTGGGTAGTTGGCCTGTGGCCTAAGAGAGGAGTCGGTGAAGGGGAATATTTCTGATTTTGTCCAGTTAATATCTATACCTGTAAGCTCCCCATACCTTGTTTTTTTGTTAATGATCGCCCAGAGGTTGAACTCCATTTTTTCCACAAAGAACATAATGTCAGCATAAAGTGATAATAAAACACATCTATTTGGGAGGCAATACCCCTACATTGATGGCTGTTCTGAAGCCATGTAGCTAAATAATCCATGGCCAAAGGACAGAGGGGGCATCCCTCTCGTGTACCTCTGTACACTGGAAATGGCATGGAAGTAAGTCCATTGGCAACACTAAGCTCCTCATCAGTGTGTTGAGTCAGTTTGCAATGATCCAAGCTAGACTTTTATTATTGAGATTCAATTGAGATAGTCATCTGCAGGATGGGCATTCCTGGGCATCTTTGCCAGGATTCATAATTGAGATGATCACGGGCTCTCTAGCAGTGGGGGTCAGTGTTTCTATTGATTCTTGATAGAGGTCACCTATCTGTGACCAATGTTCCCTCTAATTCTCTAATTATTCTTCCTCATGTGCGACAACAGAATGTTTGCGTGCACACGTTTCTAGCTTGTGTGCGCAGCCGAGTGGTGAGATGTGCCACTAGGAAAATCAACTAGCTACCACTGGAAGGTTGATAAGCACTGGCAATGTCAATAGGTCTGGCTTATATATAAAGTGCCTCCTTAGTCATTGATGAGTGTAGGTACAGAATAAGTTATCATACATGCATTCTGCTACTCATCCTTGCACTCATGCATCTATTTATCACCGAGTAACTCTTATATTCACTCATTTACACAACACAATAAAGTGCATGCGCAAACTCAGCAACATATGCTAGAAATTAAAAGAATAAAAACAGAAAAAGAAAAATTAAACAAAGTAGCAGGTGGTCGTCTTGCAATGGTACTGTACATAGTGTATAGTTTTATAGTTGTATCTCATTGCCACGTTTAGATCCAACATGTTGACCATTGTGCAATGTTAAAAGCTTTGAAACCCTACGGACAATATTCTTCCACTGTGGTCAGGTGGTTTAGATGCAGTGGCTGTACATGTTGCAGTACACTACACTGAGAGGCAAGCAAGCAGCTTTAATCATGAAAATAAAGAGAAGAGGGAAAAAAATGAAAGGACCATGAAACTAGAAAATGGAAAACTAAAGAACTGGCCCACCAGCCTTGGCACTGAAATGCACCCATTTTCAGGTGGCTGTGCACGAGTGGTTAGACCAAGGTCACTCACAGGGCAAGAGAGTCAATGACTGAAGTGGTATATATACCATTGGTATATATAGCAATGGTATATATGTTTTTATTCCAAGATCCTGGCAGACAACTAGGCCTGTTGAAAGTTCTGAAGAGATTCTAGAACGAATTATTGCAGTGCAAATCGTGCACCTCTAAGGTTTGTCCAAAGGGTAATAAAGCACAAAGTCTTGCCTAAAAATGAATCTGTGAGATTTCAGAAACAAATTACTTCTGCAGGCTTTAACAGGATGCAAAAACAATCCACTCTCAAAGGCCTATTGGCTTTAACAGGTGTGTTTCATAATAAATAAATCAGGGCTACAGCCAATGTCAGAACCTTTCATAAGAGATAAATCAGACCGATGGCATATGAAATAAATGTCCCCAATGAACCAATCAGGTTCATAGCATTTGTCTTTGGCACATCACCGTAATAGAGGCAGAGTAACTGTACTGTAGATAAACTTTATTACAAGTCAACTGTTAGTAAAATTGCAAATATATACAAAATTAAAGTTGTCTAGAAAAATAAAAAAAATCCCTCCTAAGAAAGTCTAACAAGGATTATTTCCGTGCAAATCTTCTATGCCCACAGTTTATTCGAGTAAGTCGCCAATACCAAAACCCTTGCCCACTTCAGTATTCTGTGAAATTCCATGTACGTACTATAACAATCCCAAGTATAGGCCTATTGGCTTTAACAAATGCTTTCACAATAACTAAGCTAGGCCTACTGCCTTTGTCATATCTTTTTTAATAAACAGATCAGACGTATGGCATCGGACATAACTTTTCCCAGTGAATGAATCAGGTTTATAGTCATGTTGGTTGGCTTCACACCATAACCCGTACAGTGCGCAAAAGCTCATAACCAGTGTGCATAAGGTTATAGAATTAGAAATGTGAATAAAACATTTGATTCTCTCTCACAGTAGTCAATTTCATTAGAAATCAGAAAGACCACTGCAAAGGATTCTGGTACTTGGAGTTTTCCTAAGTATTTGCTGACCATAAGCAGGGCCACTGGAATTATGCAATTTTATGGTTGCAACATTTTCTGCATATTTATGGATTTTCCGCATTTGACACATAATCCATAATCTGCAGAGTGAATCAATGAGAGGGAGAGACGAGGTTACCTTGGACAATGCGGTCACCAAGGCTGTGAGAATAATATTCAATCTCCCACAGTTTACATCGCCAGCTCAAATAAGGCTAGAGTTCGGGCTCCAAAAGCAACAAATATCACGGAAGGGCGCTTACGCCAAGTGCTGGTATAAAATAAAGGGAGCCGAGCCGGGTACAATGAACTCACATCTGTGGAAGGAAATTACAAGGAAAAAAGATAGCCCGGCCATGGGTTACGTACAATCGGCAATTAGGCTGCTTGCTTTACAGGACCTATGGGAAACCAGCATGTCCCAAAAAAGTTTCAAGGTCATGGTAAATAAATCAGTAAAGATTGTATCCCACGAAGAAGATAAAGCAGCACTTAGCAAGAGGACCGATGGTTGGTTTGTAATTCAGAGCTATGTGAGGGCTAAGCCACAATAATACCTAGGAACAGGCTTCTCGAGAATCACCAAAGAAAGATTCTTGCACTTGAGGTTGGGAATTTTACCCGCAAAGTGTCACCTGCCGCCATGGAAACGCACAGACGCAACAAACCACTGCAGATTATGCGGAGACATCAATGAGGATGTTTTACATCTACTATGTATCTGCAAAGGCTTGGGAGCGGAACGAAGACAGCTATTAAAGCCGCGCCTGATCGAAAGCCAGGTACGAACACGCAGGCAGGCGGTAAAGGCATGCTTCGAGGGCAGCAATGTCCGGTTGGCCTGTAGCCTTGTTCGGTTTATGGGTGCAGCAAAAGCAAAGCTTTCCCTGGAAGTCCTTTAACAAACTGGTCATCAATTTGGGCCCACCGACTTCTGAGCAGTGTACAACAATCCTGTTTCAAAGAGATTGTCCCTGCCAATTATGTTTATCACTACGGTTCCTTCGTGCTCCTCAGCAGCCACTTTTGGGCTGTGGGCCAGCAATGGTGACATAAAATTCTTTATTCTATTAAGTCACCCCAGGCTCAGCAATACGAGCTAAGGTAAACCTATCACAGACATGGGAATTACCTGGTAAGGGGTGCTACGAACTGGGTGAACAAAGGACACAATGTACTGCAAACTGGAACTGTCAACAACGAACTTTTCGTGCCCGCTCACAGATGTTAATTCTATTTATATCGAAATCCCTAACACCAACTTTAAAGGAACTGGCATTGCAAAGGAACCCTCAGGAAATAATACTCCAAAAAATGCTGTACTTTTCATGCCATTTTATGCACCTTATTGACTGTATTGCACGTCAGCTTTTATCCTTCTTGTAATTTTATGGAACCATTGCTACTTTTTAATGCATTCAACTAATTCTAGTATTATATGACGTTGTTTTGTTTTTACACACATGTTTTTACAGATTGCAAAGGTTTTAATTAATCACGCAATAAAGAGATTACTGACTTAATCTGCAGAGTTTATCAAAAAAAGATTGTTTCTAGCGTAAACAGATAATAAGTTATTAACTTAGGAGCTACCAGATGGTACCTTGCATACTTTGTACCTGGCACCGTTTCACCTGCTGCACAATTTCTATCCATGTCACCCTTTAAAACAAGAGAGGTTTAAGCAATGAAAATACACAGTCCTGTCAGCTAGTGAGTTTTAAAACTATCAGCGTCAAAAAATGATGGCTCTCATTTAGTTATGAAGTTTCAGCCTCTAAAATGTTACTGGCGGCTGACACCTGAGAATGTGTGCCCCAAATACCAGAGTATGATAATGTCTGAGAACTGCCACAATTCCCAATGTATGCTTCAGATTGGACTCTTGCCGTGAAGGTTCTGTGGCTGTCTCCTGCTGCTTCTGGACTGCCCTTCACTGCAAGTGTTTAAACTTCCTCGATAAGCATTTTTAAAGACAAAAACAAGTCTTTAAAAATGCATTTAGCAGCACAGCTTAATCACTACGGCCGCATTTCAAAGGCTCGAATTAAGCACTTTACAAGTGCAGAGGAATCCTTTGTGGTGTGCCGTGTTTCTAAATCTCTGCGCGGATAGAAATGTAAGTGTGCGCGCCTGCTCACTTTAGAGAAAACTATGCCAGTGACACAAGAATTGTCTTAAATGCCTTATGAAGTTCTACAGTAAGACTGTCCAATCTAGAGACTTTGTAACCCGATAGGCTGTCAAAGGCCAATGATATTTTCTGTGCATCAATTGGCTCCTGCAGATGGGCCTTAGCTACACTCTCAATTAATACCAAGGTAATGTAGGAGCTTTTCCCCAGCCACTTCACTGAAAACAAGTTTTATTGAGTGAATAATATTGTGTCAAAAGATGCTGGCAAACAGAAGAGATCCTAGGAATAACATATACTGTCCCATGAGTGCAACTATGTACACTGTGGGAAAGCTATTCTAGATGTAGCTAGCTCATTCTTGTTTGAGTGCTGTAAAAAAACTCCTGTTAAAGCTTACTAAAGATGGGGGGCACTAGCGAGCCCGGCATTAAGATAACCATTATTTGATGTGCGCTTCAGGCAGATCCTTGTGATCACCCTAGTTATTGCAAGTGCGGGGGGCCCCTATTTTGCTTTATGGCTCACCTCCCTTGCTGTGCAGATGGTGTGACTGACCCTGTAGCACCCCCTTTCTACTGATTGAAAGACAAGGTTTTTGTCAGAAAGGAACAGTAAGACTAGTTGATTGTGCTTGTGCATTGGAGGCTGTTGGTCTGCTTGTGCCTCCCCACTTCCCCCCCCCCCCGGTGGCCGCTTACTGAGGTATGGCGGGGCCTTGGCTATGGTACCGCAGGTTGCCCCAGACTCAATGCAGTCACTTGCTCCCATTGCTTCTACCTAAGTCTTGGCCTCTTAATTGAACCGCATCTGGGGAGACACGGTTTGGATCCAGGGCGCCACTGGGGGTGCTCTGGAACCAACTGCCTGCACACTGGACACATGGAGATTGGGTCTGCTCGAGCCCACCGGTGGTAGCCCCTTGGGTAGGGGGGGACCCTGCAACAGTGGGCTCTACTTCCCCAGGACCATCTCCTGTACATTCACCATCATTGTAGATCCACACAGCCCATTAACCTACAATATGGGCAAGAGTGACAATGGACAAGCTAAACTATCTCCTGTACATTCACCATCATTGTAGATCCACACAGCCCATTAACCTACAATATGGGCAAGAGTGACAATGGACAAGCCAAACTATCCTTTGAGTCTCTGCACCTGATGCACACAGCCGAAGTGGAACTGGAGAGGCAGGCGCTGAGGAGGATGGGGGCATTTCCAAAGCTTCAGACATTAATTCTAGGTTCCTCGACCTCAAATATACCTTGAACAGTAATTATTCTAAATTGATCTCCTTACTACCAGATTCGACTGCCTTAGGAGTAGGTCAAGTAGCATGAGGAACTCATTGACCAGTTGGAGTGTCGCATGTCTGATGTTGAAGATATGCATTTGTCCTCCGCTTTTCAACTCCTCCATATGGAAAAGGTACTGGAAGTCATCAAAAATAAAAATGAGGACCTTGAGGCTCTCTCCCAGCGGAATAACCTGCACATTGTTGGTATCCCTGAATCGACAGCCATGGACAAGAGGGAAATCAATATTGAAACCATGCTAAGAGCCCTATTTGGCAACAAACCTCTCTCCAGTCTTCATCATTGAATGTGCACACTGTTCCCTGGAGCTGTGTCCTCCCCCCGGGCACTGCTAGGCCTTTTGTGGCTCCGCTCTTGAATTATAGGGAAAGGGACACCATACTGCGTCTAGCCAGAGAGTGCTGGCCTCTCTAGTATCAAGGCAACGCCATCTCATTGTATCCAGACTTCACTCTGGCGGTGCCGGCTGCGTGTGGAACATTCTTGCCTATTAGGTGCACACTACAGGAAACAGGTGCCACATACTCGCTACTTTGTCCTGGAAAGCTTCACATCAACCACAATGGGAAATTCGCTCTTGGCCTGGCTCCCTGGTGGACGGGTATGCGGCCTCCCCCTGGCACTCAAATACTGGTCATATCAAATCAAATTTCAAAGCTTTATTTCGACACTATCAACATAGGCCATAAAAGCACATAATAATACAAATCATTTTGTTTAAAAAATGCACAAATAAACATTCATAATCCAATACATATAATTACACTGATTCAATAATCTTGCAGAAAAGTCTTCAAACGCATGCATTCCCCTCCTTCTTAAAACATTCTCTTCCTTAAGCAAATTGCTTTGCAAATAAACGAAGCCACGTTAAAACAGATACCTGGGGATTCCAAGCTGAACAGAAAACTCATAGCAGCTTTAAGATCTCTAATGTCATGTGCAATAAAAGTTGGTTTTAAAGTGTTTCCTTGGGCTTGCTTAAAACTGACAAAAAAGCATAAAGTGCATAGTGCATTGTTTAGAGGCTTTATCGCATGGGCAAGGGGTTGAACTTGAATCTCATCGATTTGCTATAGGGTACGCTACCAGCTGATGTACTATTATTCAACCGTAATCTAGTCAGAACATAGCAATGTTGATAATTCGTCACCCAGATAAGATAGAGTTGACAGCCTAGATGTAAAATATGAGCCTTATATGTTACCACTGTCTGTTTCTTCTCATCACCCATTGCTCTTTCCCTTGCCCTAGCATCAAACATGATAGCCTTTATTGCCGCCTACTCCAGTGTTAAAATCTTAGGCGGATCTACAAGTCCTGGGAGATCTAGCACTGTTTAAAGTGTTTTATCAATAAAAGACAACCATGGAATTTTTAGGGCATGGACGAGGGTGCAGGCTGCATGCCGAACATTCTTACCTACTAGGCGCACACTACAGAAAACAGGCGCCACCTACTTACTACTTTATCAACCACAATGGGAAATCCTAACACTTTACAGACCTGCAAGGTTGCTTCGAAATTCGCTCGTGGTTGGGGCACCCCAGTGGAAGGGCATGCTGCCTCCCCCATTAATTCAAATGCTGCTCTTATCAGTGATACAGACTAATTGTTGGACTCTGCTGCTGCCTGGTGGGGGGCTGCACAACCCAGGGGACTCCTGCTTCTAGTCCGATGCTCGCTGCGGGTGCGGATTGTGCCAGCAGCAATGGCGTTGCCCCCTGGGTCAAGGCACGCATTATAGTTTCCTGGACAGGGCGAACATGGCTAATCAGCTTCTCCTCAACCTTTCCTTCTTCTCTCTCCTTGGCCACCCAGCAGTACACTGGTTAGGGAGTATGCTGGAATCTCTTGGCGCCTCCATGGGATGATTCGCTACATATTACTAGATTATGCTTGTGTATTTCTGGGAGGTGGGTGGGCTTCTGAACTCAACTTGTTTGGAGGATTGAGGTAGGTGTGAAGGGTGGGGACTGTTTGTTTGTTGTTGCACACTGTTTTTTAATTTTCTGGTCACATTGCTCTTCACTACTGCCGGTTCATTTTCCACTTGACTGCAACATGTAGCCAAGGAACTGCATGCCCTCAATGAATGTCGATGACCACCATTAAATGTCTTACCTGCAATATTGAGGGGCTCAATGACTGGCGCAAAACACGGCTGGTACTTGCATACTTGAATCGCTGTTGCATCGATGTATGCATGTTGCAGGAACTCCACCAGACGGAGTAAGGCCGAGGCAGATTGTGCGCTGGATAGCTTGCGGAGACCCTAGTCTCCATCTTCTCTAATTATGCACGGGGAGTCGCTATACGCCTCCAAAAAGGGGTACCGTTGCATACACCTTAGGTGATATGCGATACACAAGGCATGTTTGTAATTTCAGCAGGACACTTACAGGGCCACCTCATAATCCTAACTTCAGTCTATGGTCAGAATAGATCGTGCGGATAGATCCAGCGCCACATGCTGCCCGCACCCGGGGGATGCTACTCAATTACATATACTCTTGACAGACTATGTGCTTACAGATATTTGGTGACTCATACACCCCACCAGCACCGAAGGCACATGCGTTACCGCAACTCAGACTACATGGTCCAGATAGACTACTGGCTGATTTACCAAGGATAATGGTAATTGGACTACTAATGTTACACACTTACCGAGAACACTGTCGGACCATGTCCCTGTATTGTTGGAGATTACCCCTCCAGACATTAGCGAGAGGGCTTTCTCCAGAGGCATCCCCCAATGCTCTTCGGGACTCGGTATTCAAAGCTAAGATTAATGCAGTCATTCTCAATTATTTTGACCTCAATGCACGTTCAGTAAGTTCTCCTTCCACACTGTGGCAGGCGTTTAAGGTGGTCATCCATGGGATGTGCATTACTAAGCAGGCTGGAGTGCTCCAGGTATTACGTAATACCCTTGCACAATAGAGACTGATATTCAGGCACAAAAGTTCTGATTCTTTGTAACCAATGGTGTGACTACATTTGCATTGTTCAAAAACAAATGATTGGAATAGGAAGCGGCGGCGACCAGGGAGATGCATTATCTTGGCCGGGTGGCTGTGGCCTGGTGTTTAGGGAGAGGGATAAGGCGGGCAAGACACTTGCTAGGCTACTTCACAAGCCTTGCGCTAGTGGACAAATTACAGAGATACTGAATGACCAGCAGACAGTCCATACTCGCACTGCCAAAATCCGATGTGTAATGGCTGGGTTCTTTAGTGACCTGCACTCCACCTCATTGCCGTCTGACTCTAACACCCTGACCTCATACTTTGATACTATTTAACTACTCTGGCTGGATGATGCACACCGCCAGTTCCTAGATGCACATTTCACAGCTGAGGACATTGTGCAGGTGATTCGAAGCATGCCTGGGTACAAAGCACCGGGCCTGGATGGCCTCACAATAGTCTTTTATAAAGAATATGCCCAAATCCTCGCTCACCATCTTCGGTCTATGTATGAGGGATCCCTTAAACGGGGTGTACTACCTCCCTCACTTCGAGAGGCGCTCATTGTCAGTGTCCTGAAACCTGACAAACTCTCTAAGCTCTGTGACTCCTACAGACCCGTATCCATGATCAATGTGGATAATAAGATCTTGGCCAAACAAATTGCCTTCCTCCTTCTCCCTCTCTTACCACATATAGTTCACCCAGATCAATCCGGGTTCATCCCCAGGTCAACGTGTTGGCGGTTTTGTTCGACGCCACCAAGGCATTTGACACTTTAGAGCGGCCCTATCTCTTTGAATGAATGAAATGAAATGAAATGAAATTCGTACTTGTAATCCTCTTGCCTGCATAGGCCTTAGTGATAACTTCTTACGCCTGATAAAGCTACTGTATACGTATCCTACAGCCTGCCTGTGGGTAAATGGGGTGGTCACTTCTCCCTTTGTGTTGTCTATGGGAACCCAACAGAGATGCCGTATGTTGCCCATACTATTTGTAATATAGGGTAGAGCCCCTGGCTACCAAGTTGCAGCAGCACCATTCTCATTGCGGGCTTGCATTCACCCCTCAGAGAATTCTAGTATCAATGTATGCAGACGACATCACACTGTACATCTGCAACCCAGAAATTAACCTTGGTCCTGTCATTCGGGGATTATCCCTTTCAGTGGATGTGCCGGAATAACCTGCAACTGGTCCAAGTCTGAGATATTGCCAGGTTAAAGTGTGAAAAGCTTTTGAGAACCGAGGGAGGTGGTAGGACTAGGACCTCCGTGGTATCTCTCCGCATAAGGGCTGGGTATGATGTACCATTAGGCCTTAAAGTAGCGGCCCTGAATACACGCTCGCTACAAAAACACTGTTTAGAGGTCTTCTCCCTCCTCCAGGTAGGAGATATAGACATTTTAGCTGTCTCTGAAACCTGGCTGGGGGACTCTTCCACCCCAGATGTCATTGCGGCTCTCCCTGGGGACTTTGATGTCCTTTGGCATAATAGACAGGAGAAAAAACTAGAGGGGGTGGTGTAGCCATTTTTTACAACAAACGGCTCGTGGTAACTAAAATTGTGGCAGAGAGCGCAGATTGTGCAGACATCTTAGGGGTAAAAATCTCCTCTAAGTCCTTTTGTTTAGCTCTCGTGGTGGCATATCGACCCCAGCGAGTAACACCGAAGTTCAACAAGGCTTTTTCGGAGATCATTAGCGATCTCTGCTCCCGGTACCAACGCCTCCTAGTGGTTGGAGACTTCAATTACCATTGGGATGTATTTCCAAGGGAGCTATCGGCCAGTCAATTTGATGGTGCAATGAGCTCGATGGGACTCTCCCAGTTGGTAGATGCCCCCACTCATGTTAAAGGTCATATTTTGGACTTTGTCTGGACTTCTGTGTCACAGGCGACTCTCACTGACATTAGCCCTTGCGTCTGGTCAGACCACTCTTTAATTAGCTGCTGGGTTCCGCTGGCTAGCCAACTGCTTCGTCCACCTCCCGAGTGGAGAATGGTGCGCAGTTGGAATAAGATTTAGGCCGACAACCTAATTGGTGCCTTGTTTAGCATTCCCCCTAAAAAATCTACAAATGACAACCTTGATCAGGAGAGTGAAGCTCTAATGGGAAACCTAAGCAGGGCTATAGATCAGGTGGCACCGACCCAGAGGGAAAGAATTAGAGATAAGGGTAAGGGAGCCCCCTGGTTTAACGAAGATCTGCGAAAGAGGAAGCAAACTCTTCGTCAAGCTGAAAGATCATGGCGCAAACTATACCATCCAGATGCGCTTGCAAGCTACAAAGCCCTGCTAACTCTATACAAAAAAGCCATAATAGCCAGAAAGGGCGAATATTATGAGGCCAGAATCATGGAGGCCGCCAATAAACAGAAGGAAACTTTTAGAATTCTCAAGGAGCTCAGTCAGAAGTCAGAACAAAAATTGGTAGCCGAGGCAACGGACTGCAATACATTTCAGGACTTCTTTCTCCAGAAAGTCAGGGACATTCTCACTGAGATAGACAACAGCCCAACGAATCAGGCGGCCCCGGACCAGATTCAAATCCCCCGCAATCCAGGTGCGAAGCTCACCGTTTTTCCAAACTTAAACTTAGCTCGCATATCATGCCTGATGAACCGTATCAAATCGGGCTCCCCTGCAGACCCCTGCCCGCCAAGGATCTTTCGTATGGCCCTCCCCGGGCTAGAAAGAGAGATTCTCTCTGTACTCAATCACTCCTTGGAGCCAGGCTACCTGCCCATTAGCATGAAGGAAGCCAGGGTTACCACACTACTGAAGAAGCCAGGGGCGGATGCGGCCAATCTTAAAAACTATAGGCCGATCTCCCAGCTCCCTTTTCTAGCAAAGGTTATGGAGCAACATGTCCTCACAATACTTTCACCTTTTATAGAGGAACATAATTTACTCCAAGTGAGGCAGGCTGGCTTCAGGGCTCATCATAGTACTGAACTAGTGATGTTGGCTGTGCTCGATGAGCTCAGAGTCAGAGCTGATAATAAAGATGCGAGCGCCCTGATTTTGTTAGATCTGTCAGCGGCGTTCGACACAGTCAACCATGCACAACTCCTGCTGCGAATTGCCAATCTGGGTATCTGTGGGCTGGTTCATCAGTGGATTGAGTCCTTTTTGTCAGGGAGGTCCCAAAGGATTCAATTGGGCGATCAAATATCAAACAGGGGTGACCTCACTTGTGGGGTCCCCCAGGGCTCAGCTTTGTCTCCTCTTCTTTTTAACGTGTATCTCCAGCCATTAGTGGCAGCACTAACCGCTATGGACTGTCAAGTATTTAATTATGTAGATGATACCCAACTTATTCTGCAGATTAATAACCCCCCGCAAGCTCAGTCCTGCGTACAGAACATCCTTAAATACACTGTGAATTGGATGACAGCCAATTCATTAAAAGTCAATCCGGACAAGACTGAGATCCTTGTAATTTCTCCTAAGGGGAACCCCTGGAATTACCCTTTTTGGCCTCAAGAGCTCGGCACTGCCCCTAGGCCAGTGCCTGTCGTTAAAAGCCTGGGCATTAAGATCGATGCCAACCTCTCCTTGACCAATCAAGTGTCCTCGGTGGTTGGCACCTGCCTGGGCCTAATACGACAGCGGCAGAAGCTGGCCCCCTTGCTCTCACCTACCACTATACAGATGATCGTATCTGCCATGATCTTGTACTGATTGGACTATGGCAATGCTCTTTATATCGGCCTCCCTGAGAAACTAATTAGCAAGATGCAGGTGATCGTGAACGATGCAGCTAGGCTGATTTTTAGGCTCCCCAGATGGGCTCATGCCACCCCTTTGCTGCTTAAGCTGCATTGGCTCCCGGTCAAACAGAGAGCCAAGTTTAAGGGCCTTTGCATTGCCCATAAAGCCATCTTTGGCCAGGCGCCGGGCTATATTAAGGAGCTCCTGATGAAATATGCTCCGGGATGCACACTGCGATCGTCCACGGCAGGCCTTTTGGCCCCCTCCCGAGGCAAAATGGCATCGAAAGCTGGCAGAGCGTTCTCTGTTTTAATTCCCCAAATCTGGAATGAATTTCCGGAGAACCTTCGTAAGGAACCCGCCCTCCTCCTTTTTAGGAAGAGTCTTAAGCCTTATTTATTTAGGGAAGCCCTGGCTATAGTCTAATACACTGGCTTGGTGCGTTTCTGGGATATCAGTAGCTACCTGAACTTTCTCTACAAGCGCTAAGAGACCTGCAGGTGATTACGCGCTATATAAGCTACAATTAACAATATTGCCACTTACCCCAAACATGCAACCCTTTGTCACAGAATACCCCCTACAATGGGCGAGGCACCAGTTTGCTACCTGGGAGTTCGACTCAGAGGAGATCTGGCTGAACTTTGGGGTACAGGTTATGGCAGGCTCATGACGTGGCTGAAGGATTGCATGCAGGAGTGGAAGCGATTGTCGCTGTCCCTGGTGGGGAGAGTTGCGGTTGCCAAAATGTGGTACTCCTAAATTCTTGTACTTATTAATTATCCTTCAACCCCCACTCACGCCTGCCTTCCGCCGCCACCTCCGTTCCAACCTAATCACGTTGGTGTGGGCAGGCAGACAACCCCGGGTTGCATGGGAAGTCCTTACTCTCCCCTTTGAGCAAGGTGGCCTGTGCGCCCCAGACATGGATCTATACGTTTATTATGCATAGGTGAAGTTTGCTCATTACTGGCTGCACCCCACCCTATTCCATCCCCATATGGCCCTCGAGCACGATTGCATTGCGCCCTGCCCTCTAAACGCGGCATTATATCTACCCCCCAATCAGCCTCAAACTGAAGTTGATACTGCAGCATTTACTATATGGGCTTGGGATAGGCTGAGACAGCGTGAGAAACTGGAATGTATGGTCTGACCGTGCCACTTCCTGGGCACCCATCACTTTACGTGCTGGATGACACGGGGGCCTGTGGACATTTGCGATGGCTCCAGCTCCACAGTTTTGGGCATCTTTACTCGGAAGGCCACTTCGTCTCACAATAACATATTCTGGGTAACACGTTCCACAGGGCCCTTAATGTGCTTACTTACCATCTGTTTTCTGCTGTCGCTCACGCCATGCACAGCACTTTTCCTGGAGCACCATCAACAGTTCAAGCTTTAGAGATGATGCTCGCTAGCACCTCTCCTCATAAGCTCGTCATTCACGTAAATACCGCAATGCAGGAGAAGGCTCTGATTTGTGTCCTTGCTGCCCAATCCGGTTGAGCCGCAGACTTGGAGGCCCTCATCAGCAAGAGGCAGCGGCGCTACTGCTGCACCCAGTCCACTGCCCTCTCCCCGAACTATGGAACAGGTTAATGCATTTTAAATATTTGCATAGAGTATACCATACACTCGTCCAGATGTGTAGGATGGGCTAGGTGGAAGATGCTTGCTGTCTGCACTGTGGTGCACCTGCCGTCACCTTATTGCATTTGGCTTGGGAATGTCCTGTGGTTGCGGACTTCTGGCCTGGGGACTTTGACACTATTGAGATGATTAATGAGTATGCACCCACGTGGACGATGATGATTGCTCCGCTCAGTTATGTTATGGACATTCCATCATTTTTGCTCCTCTGGACTAAATGCAGGGTTGCTATTAACTGGCATAGGCGTACCACACCCAGGCATTACCACCAGCTGCGGGATGCGGCCTGTTGTTAAGAACAGCTGGAGTATTACTGGAAACTAATGCCTGGGAACTAGAAACCGAGAGACATATGGGCGCCATTGGTGACTTTCCGGGCGACAGGAGGGGCGTGTCGTCACCAAAGAAACAGACAGGCCCCATGCAGATGATCCTTTGCCTACCTCACTCACACTTCAAGTGGTCCATGATACTGACTGGCGAGATGCCACCGAGCTCTGACCCTGGCTCACTTGGATACAGGCTTATATTTCAGTCAGGTCTGATGAGCGGGCCCACTTGCTTGAACCACTGCATGTTGCGGAGACATATACTGTGTCATCAGGATATCACTCCATGTTATCAACTGATTTATGTCATTGTACTTCGGCTTGCTATGTGACCTCGCAATTACTTTTACTGTAACTCATCTTGTGCACTGTTGTGTTCTCTACTTAAAACCAATAAATAAAAAAAGCTTACTGAAGAGATGGATTGAAGTGCTTTTCTTCTGGGGCGCATCCTGTAAAAGAATAAAATAGTTCTATCTACACTGTAATATATGCTGCTATAAAAGAAGAGCATGCATACTCTGAAAAAGAAGCTCCTGAAAGAATTGGAGAAACTGACAAACAGAGCGAAACATATTTAAAGTTTTTCAAACACTTTCCAAACATATACATAATCTCAATCATTGCTTCTTCTGCCTTCAATCTTTTAAAAGAAGTCCTGAATCTCCTGCAAAAAGGGCAGACGCAAATATAGGCATTAACGTAATTAAATTGGGAATTACAAATTTTGAAAAAAGCATTAAATGCCAAGCAAACTCATAAACGAATCAACTGTGTTTGTCACCTATAATTTAACCTCAAGGTAGATACTGATCCCTATAAAGAAGGCTTCATACAACTTCTATCAATAGAGCTGATAGCACTTTATCTTATGTGGCTCCTGCATGGTGTAATCTTGCCAATCGCTGCTTTTCACTTCTATGATTGTCAAAAACACATCTTTGAATTGGGATGAAAAAACACACAATGCTTTTCATTAACACACCTGGATGTTCCCTTTCGAGTTCAGCTGCTAGAAGAAATACAATCCTGCTTTCATTAGCACATTGGCATGCACTAACCCACAGGGACATAGCTCCTTTGTGACTCTTTATCACTATGCCCAGCACATGTAACCCTTTAATGCTACTTCCTTGCTTGTAAACTCCTTGCTGCACCTGTTTCATTCATCCTATCTCATAGCACAATTCCAGGAAACGGTTCATATTTAATTAGAACAAATTAATATGGCTGTGGATTGACCCCAGATTTCATATACGAGTTAAATATTCAAAAGACAATAAAATGTTGAGGTATTACATTGTATCTTCTTTAAGAGACAACTATTTGAAAGTGATCTTTGGCCAAAAGTAGTTATATTAAATACGAGCTTTTATACATTCAACAGTCTTGTTGCAAATCTGACATTAAAAGGTGCCTTTAACCTTTACAGCAGAAACGTTTGCCCAATGTACATCTCAAATTCATCAATTTCTGCACACTCAAGCTCAATTGCAGGCTCATTTTGCTGTATTATTAAACACAATATTTAATGCTTCAAACACAACAGACATACTTCACATTTTTAAACCCATTGGATCTAGTGTGCTGAGTGGCTTTAACACCTATTTTTGGAATTATTCCTGCCTTCTTTAATCTGTTTGGTGTAATATCAACTACACTTCTTATACTTGGTTGTTCAATTCCTAGTTTTTCCTAGTAAAAAAATATAGCATCATGAATGCCAACATGAATGAAAATGGAACCTACCCGACTGAATACCTAGTGGGTTGGTGCATGACGTGAAGCAGTGGCATTCTACTTAGGAGGAGACCTGTTTACCAGATTATTGAGAATTGTACTTTGTCTTTTAGCTAATTTTAAACTCCTAAAGTGAAAGCACACATCCTCAAAGAAGCAATATTCAATAAGGTTCTGAAGCAGTCACCTGTGACTACCCCAATAAGACTGTATTACCACGCATGCCTTTTCAATGCAGCCTTTACCACGCATGCCTTTTCAATGCAGCCTTTACCATGCATGCCTTTTCAATGAAGCCTTTACCACACATGCCTTTTCAACGCAGCCTTTACCACGCATGCCTTTTCAATGAAGCCTTTACCACACATGCCTTTTCAACGCAGCCTTTACCAGGCATGCCTTTTCAATGAAGCCTTTACCACACATGCCTTTTCAACGCAGCCTTTACCACGCATGCCTTTTCAACGCAGCCTTTATCACGCATGCCTTTTCAACGCAGCCTTTACCACGCATGCCTTTTCAACGCAGCCTTTACCATGCATGCCTTTTCAACGCAGCCTTTACCATGCATGCCTTTTCAATGAAGCCTTTACCACACATGCCTTTTCAACGCAGCCTTTACCACGCATGCCTTTTCAACGCAGCCTTTACCATGCATGCCTTTTCAACACAGCCTTTACCATGCATGCCTTTTCAATGAAGCCTTTACCACACATGCCTTTTCAACGCAGCCTTTACCACGCATGCCTTTTCAATGCAGCCTTTACCACATACGGCAAGTATAATTGCTTTGGGATTGTAATCCATTTTGGTGCTAGGCTGGACACAATTATTGTGAATCGCATGTGTCAAATGCAACAAGTGTTTATGAATGGATTGTTAATACTCTGTGCAGATGCCTGTGGACTGGTATTTTGTTGCATTGAGTCTCACAGATTACTGCAGTAAGCATCAGAGGCTTTCACTCTGAGTATCCTTGTTAGGCGCTCTTCAGAGGCTTTCACTCTGAGTATCCTTGTTAGGCGCTCTTCAGAGGCTTTCACTCTGAGTATCCTTGTTAGGCGCTCTTCAGACTTATTTCTGGTGATAACGCAAATATTGAGATCAGGGATCAAGCACAAGAGGTGCAGTCTTTATCATCCCCAGGGGAATGGTCAGATTGAAAGGGCCAACAGGATGGTCTTTGACTGTGTTAAGAGGGCTGTAATTGAAGGTCTTGATGTGGTGTATGCAGTGCGTGCTATGCTCTGGTCGTATCGCAATACCCCTCTTAGTGTAAATGGTGTTACTCCATTTGTGGCCCTCTCTGGCAGAGGCACTCAGGATTCGTTGAGGCCCACATGGTTTAACAATCTATCGAAAGTCAAATCCAGCAATAAATCCGCTCATGACATTGAAGTGACCAGGAACAGAATCTGGTAAAGTCAGACAAAAACGTAAAAATAGGTATGATGTGATTAAAGTGAATAAAACTGTATTGATTGAGTAGGGTGATTATGTGCTTGTAAAATTACCAGATTGAAAATGTATCAAAGGATTTTGAGGTTTAGTCCTGCCTGTCGTGTTGAAGAAGTGAGCAAAGATGGATGTGCAGTAAGAATACAAAATGGACAGTGATGGAATTGTGTGAGATTAGTTAAAGTGACGGGCCCGCTCCAGACTCATAGTGAGTCTGTCGGGGATAAAGTGATGAAAAGTGCAACTCCAATGAAGAAGCGTGTCCATAATTTCCCTCGAAGATATAAAGATTTTGTCATGACTTGAAATCTCATTGTATTGCCTTTTATCTGATATTGTATTTTTTTCTTTAGTTGTATGTTACTGCAATAACTTTTTAGAACTATAATTTATTTAGAACTGTAATTTGTTTTTTATACTATGGTTTTGCTGTTATTTCGTACCTTGTGGTATTTATTATTGTAATGGGAAAAGGGGGAGGTGTGTTATAGCTAAGGGTTTGTCTATGTGTTAGGTTATTTACATATATTGTTATGCCTATGTGGTGGGAGCTGGCTTGTGACACTTCCAGCTTGTGACACCTCCACTCCACGTTGCTCATTCTGACAGTTAGGTTGGAATGTTGAGCAAGCCGTGTGGTGGTTGGAGGTGGCATAGAGTTCCTGGTTTTGGCGAGTGGCTGCCTGTAATATTAACCCCTTCGCTGCTAGGCCTTTTCCCCCCTGTGCTATGCCTTTTTTTGGCTATTTGGGGTAGTTTGCGCATAGGCGCCTGTAACTTTTTGTCTACATAAGGCATCAGTGTCAAATTTGCACCCTTTTTTTCCCAACACCCTGAGGATTCTAAAGGTACCGAGGGTTTGTGGATTCCCCTGAAGGGCACCCACAAATTAGCCAAAATACAGCAAATTTAGTTGTTTTTTTTAAATGGGAAAAAGTGCTGCAGAAGAAAGCATCTAGTTCGTTCCCAGCAAATGGCATCAACAAAGGGTATATAGTGCTGAACTCACCATCTTCTCAGCTTTCATGGACAGGCAGACTTTTGTCAGAAAACCAACATTTTCCATACAGTTGTGTCATTTTACTGGGACATAGCCTATTTTTCCTATTTTTTGTGCTTTTAACCTCCTTCCCGTTAGTGGTAGAAATGGGTGTGAAACCAATAATGGATCATTTGTGTAGATCCTTCAAGGTTTCCCTATAGAAAGTAACAGTTGAAAATAGACAATATTGAAATTGAGTTGACAAAACAGCCATTTGTGCCAACGTGTTTATCTGTAACTTGTATAATTTTACTCAGGAGACTGAGGGGAATGCTGTGTGGTAGAACATTTGTGCAGGCACGGTGATCCCCCGCAAAATTATGTGGAAAAAGTGATTTTTTTTTCAGCTAAATTTGAGGTTTGCAGGGGATTCTGGGTAGGAAAACGTTGGGGGATCCACGCAAGCCATACCTCCCTGGACTACTGGTGTCTAGCTTTCAGAAATGTATGGGTTTGGTAGGTTCCCCTAGATGGCCGCCAAGCCAGGGGCCAAAAACCCAGGTGCCCCCCCTGCAAAACCAGGTCGTTTTGTGATAGGTTATTTTGATGTTTCCTCAATATGTTTTGGGCCCTATCCTGTCGCGGGTACTTGGCCCACCCACGCAAGTGAGGTTCCATTTTTATCCAGAGACCTGGGGAAATGCTGGGTGGTAAGAAATTTGTATCAGCTCGGTGATCCCAAAACTTTCCCACACAAATTTGAGAAAAATTAGATGTTTTTCAGCGAAATTTGAGGTTTGCAGGGGATTCTGGGTAGGAAAATGTTGGGGGGTCCACGCAAGCCATACCTCCCTGGACACCCCCCAATGTCTAGTTTTCAGAAATGTGTGGGTTTGGTAGGTTTCCCTAGATGGCCGCCGAGCACGGGGCCAAAAACCCAGGTGACCCCCGTTGCAAGACCAGGTAGTTTTGTGATAGGTAATTTTGATGTCTCCACAATACGTTTTGGGCCCCAAAACACAAGGCATTTAAATAAAACAAAAGAAATCCTTGGGGTCTAGTAGGCATTCCTGCTGCACGATCACGCCTCATGCGCGATCGTGCAGCAGGAATGCTGAAAAGACATCGGAGGAAAGGAAAACCCTTTCCATTCCTCCGATGCCTCTTTTTTAAATCTACCCTCCTCGAGGAGAAACTCACCTCTCCTCCTTGGATGCGCTGGAAGCAAATGGCTTCCAGCGCGTCCGGTTGCATCTAATGACGTCAGTGCGTGGTGCGTGCTGATGTTATTAGATGACGTGGAGGAGGCTTTGGGGGGGCAGCGGAAGGGCAGCCCACGGGGGGAGCGCCATCGCTTCCCCCGTGGGTGGGTGCTAGAGCCCAGAGCACAAGCCCACCATGACGGCTCCCGGCCATCCAACGCACAGAAAGGATTAACGCCCTAAACTTGGAAAACCCTCTACTCAGCTCACACTCAAGTATGCCAGCGTATTAACTCCTTGCAACACAGACATTTCATAGGAGGTACTGGGAGCAACAGCGAGTTGGTGGCTGTGAACCGGAATGGGAGAGAGACTTACACAAGGGTCTCGACTTCTTATTATCAGTGATGTACCGCTGCACTTCTAGGGCCCAGATCAGGTGTGGGTGGTTGACAGTATACTTGTCGCAAACCTTTCAGTCGTGTCCTGAGCCCAAACACCAGAGAACACCTCGTTTGGGTCACAGACTGACATCTGTTTTCTCACTCATGGCTTGGCTTGAAACCGGTTGTTTAGGGAAGGGGAAAATCATTCCTTAGCTCTGGATGTCAGTAAGAAGTCATCGAAAGGCCTAATATTCTGAGGAGCAGAGCTTCTGATCTGCGCCGGAAAGCACGAAAGAAATGAACTGGCATCAGCCTGCAGGGATGGCATTTATATGCATTGCTGGAGAAAAGTGTCACAATCTGTGCTTGGGGAATATTCTAAGGTGAGGCTTCAAAGTGGATGTGAATTTAATATTCAGATATACTTATCTGCGATGTAACGACCCTTAAAGTAAATGTGAGATACCCTGATCATTTAAATACATATTAAAATCATACTAGTTGCAACTTTTTCACCAACCAAAAGAAAAATAAGTATAAATGCCAAAAAATGAGAACACAATAAATATAAATAAATACATATAGATAGTTAATACTTTTGTTTATTGGTATTTCAAATGACACAACTATACAGTACAATGTTAACACTCAATCAGTAACTTGGGCTTACAATTTTTGGTCCACGCTATGCAGACAGGAGCAAGCGAACACCCACAAGGGAATGGGGTTATGGATGCACTTGCAAGCGGAATAGATGCCACAACAATAATACTCATTTAATAAACAAACTATAACCGTGTCCATGCAGGCCTAAGTCTCATCACAGAATGTGTGAAAACATCATTTGCGGGGGAGCTGAACGGCGGCAAGGAAGAGCAATCCATTCCTCCTACGGACACATCACGACCTGTGTACTCTCAGTTCTATCAGTGTTCGGCTCATTTTCGCAACTAGGACTTGGCCCCACAGTCTGCCCCTCTTCAGAGTCAACTGCAGTCCCAGGGGACTCCCATTTGTCACCTCCCTCCACAGCAGTTCAATAGGTCTGTGATGGACACCCCTTGCTTCCTCCCTCCGTAGCACCCTTTCCTTTGCCCATGCCCAGGGTGTGACATCAGTAACGCATGTTTCCACACTAGGTCCCCTGGGCGAATTCCAGTCCATGGGCACTCGTTGCTTGGCCGTAGCCAGGGCCAAGCCCACAAATGTGTTGCCCACCTTCTTGGGGTCCGGCCTACGGAACAGGCCTAATAAACAAACTGCAGACGTATTTGCGAGTGTCGTAGACAGATTCCTAATAGGACGCAAGATTACCTTCCCACAGAACCCTGCGAGCCCAGGGCAACCTCAAGTTATGTGATCAAAATCATCATCCAGTGTCACACAACAAGACCAACCTCTAGGCTTCCCACCATACATAGTCTGTAGTAGGTCCTGTTAGTGTAATTGAATTGTATATATTTAAGACGCGTATTGTGAAAGACTTTCTGTGGATATGCAAGCACCCTTCCCCATTCAGCATCACTCATGTTCCGGCCCAAATCAACGGCCTAGCGAGCCTGAAGGGTGACCAATCGTTTCTTAACCATCCCATTCAGAGCCTGATAGAACCACAAGACTACGCAAGAGCCAGTTCCGGAGTAGCTGTAGTACAGCATGCGTGGGAGGTTCTGCTCTAGCTACACCCCAAAGGTCCCGTAGAGCATGAGTAAGCACTTCTTAGGTAAGAAACTGGCCCACTGGCAGGCCTGTCTGCTCCACTATGTTCCCAAAGGGCAATAAATATACAAGAAGGCCAAGTTGCATCAAACGACTTGGCCAAGGCATGCACCACCTTCAATAATCTATTAATGATATGTCAATATTTCAAATATTGATGATTGTACCCCGTGTATATTGTCACTACTTTATTGAACGTCATTCATCTCCTGGGTCTTTTCTTCCAGATAAAAGGTTTTGACACAGACTTGCATTCCGGTTAGAATGTGAACAGTTATGTGTCTATTGTGAGTATTGAGTGTTACTAATTCACCTGGGCACTATCGGTTTGCGATCTTTGGTTGCTTGCTAGTTTCTCCTCGTGTTTGAGGGCAAACGATTGTGATGTATTGTTTAAGACAATGGTTTGAGTTTGGTATAGATAAGTCCTGGGTAGCAACAGGGATAGAAGCCCTCCACAGTGTGGTCACCTTTCGCACGGCGGTGTATTAGGATTCATACACTACAAGCTTTTCTACAGCCTGCATGAATACTGATAGACGCACTGTTCAATCAAACTGGAACACACGCTTGAACACAAGGCGCTTTTACATTGAAGCTGACAGCTGATGTGATGAGTTTTCTGCAAATCGACCACTCTGACACATTAGAACTGGTTATTTTTGTTTTCATTACAGGTTTGCCCCTGAAGAAGGGACCCCAGTCCCGAAATGCATTGGGCTACGTTCTGAAGTTGTTTAAAAAAAAAAAAGGGGGGGGCGTGGTCTCGCTGCAGATGGAGTGAGACGCACGCCGTTCGAGCTCCGGGCCGCCGCCGGTGTAATTAGCGTTCGTAAGCAGCACAACAGCTCCGGGGGTGCCCTGGCTGGGGGCGGCTGGCTGGCGGAAGGGCCCAGGCTACTGTGCAGGGGCCTGGTGACCTCCCAGAGCGGCTGGTAGTGGTGAGAGCAGATGTGGAAGGCGAGCGCTCCGGTCCTTGGGAGTGCGCCTGCCATCTTGTGCAGCCCAGCCCTGCGCGCTCCTGAGACGGCGATTCCCGTCGTGGGCCTGCAATCAAGGGCAGAAGATAATCGGAAAAGAGGCACCTGGGCCTCTGGAGATGGTGTTGGAGCTGGGACAAGCCGGCGCTGTCGTTCCCCTGCTCCAGCTGGCAGCGTTGTGCAGTGAGGCGGACTACACCGACTGGCGGGAACAAGACCGCCATTTTGCAGACTCCGGCCTGAAGCGTCCCTGAGTACACTCCGGCTCTGATCGGCGGCCTCCCACCGGGGATTGCAAGAGACACCAGGACCATTTGGACTGCTAAGGTACGGGGGCTGGGGAACGCTGGCATCACCGATCGGGGAGTGTCTTGCCAGACAAAGACCTACCTGGCCGCCATCTTAGGCCTCCACAATCCGACTACCTCACGGGGCCTGGCTGGGCTTGCTTACTCACCAGCGGAAGTGCCCCCCCGCCCAGAGGGACCCCCAGACCCGCCAAGCTGCCCTGGTTGGAGGAGATAATCTGCAGGTTGAGAGGGTTCTGCAAGTGGCCCACTACGCCCGGGTTTGGCCTGCCCGTCATCTCCTGATTTTCACAGCCCTCCGCCCTAGATTCGTGTGGACCCGGACGCACGACTTATCCACCCCGGCGAGGCCTTTCCGACTGTGGCTAGGTTCTGGGACACCCCTGTTGACACTATCGGGGGCATCGGGAGCTGCATTGTGGGGCGTTGAGACATTGCTGGACTGCGCATCAGCTGGGGCGTGGCGGTCGTTGTTGCCCTGGGTGGACCCCCCTGAGCACGGTTGCTTCCTTGGGGCACCCCGCTGGACCTGCTGGGGATCCAGGCCTGTTTGCGGCGGGGCACGAGGCGCCACTGGTTTGCGGCCAGACCGGAGGCGAGGTACTGGTTGCCTGGGGTCCCCCTGAGCTTTGAGGGGGGCCCGATGGATTCTGCCCCCCATAAAAGGCTCTCACACGGCTCTGTATCCTGGACTGTCGCCCCGAGGATAAAGGCATCTCTATGCAACCCCACTGAAGTCACATATCCGCGCCACTCCCGCTTCAGCCTTGGCCGCTGGTTACAAGACTGTGGAGCCTGAAGCCCTGTCTTGCTCTTCCGCTGTGGTAGAGTGTCACATCAGCCTGCCCCGGTGAGTCCACGCTGTATATGGCTGCCTGTTTGCACCGTAGGGGAAGTGGACGCCTTGCCACACAGCGCCACAGGCACTCCTACTGAACTTGGCCGACCCCCCGGGATACCTCCGAGTATAAGCATCACTGCAGAAACCACTGCCTGGCCAGAGCGGGTGACCCTCCCTTTGTGCCCTGTTGGAGGGAGGTGATACTGGCGCCTGACTGACCTGGCCTCTGCCCTCTCCTCAGTCCGGTCCTCTCCATGCTTTGCACCTTCCCAGCGGCCCAGAGGAAGATTTGGGGGGACTCTGAGGGACTGCCCTTCGTCTGCCTTCGGGTCTCACTTCTTGTGCCGGACTCCTCTTCAGCACCCTCCAGTCTCTGGGACCGGGATTGCCCCCCTCGGCTGGACCAGACAGCTGCCGGTGCTTGTGGGGCACCTGCTCACCTGGGATCTCCTGCTCGAGGCACCACTGCTGGGGGGACATGACTCGTTCGTGGACCAGAAAGGAACCTCCCGCAGCCCATAAAGATAACCCAGTCACGGCTATATGGAACAAACCAGGATCAGCCCCAGCAGTGGACATGGCATCAGCAGCCGAGAGGCCCTCTGACCCTGTCACGCAATCCTTTATGGCCACCTTCATGCACAAACTTAAATCTAAAATAGGTTCTCTTCGAACGGAGGTCCAGGCCTGCGTCAAAGAACTCCGGATAGACGTGGTGGAGCTAAGAGGGAGGGTAGATGATCTCGAAAAGACACTTGATGCCTGCTCGGAGCATCAGGAACACCTATGGCAGCTCTTGGCCACCCTGGAGGAGCAGCACATTGAGCTGCAGATCAAGCAGGAGGACTTGGAAAATAGGGGGCACCGAAACAACCTGCGCTTTAGAGGGGTTCCGATTGGGGCGGAAGGCTCCGACATCATGACTTTTGTGGCAGATCTTTTTCAGGACATCAGGGGAGATGAGGACGCATCTCTGCCAGCCTTGGACCGCGCACATCGAGTGTCTGGCCCCCCTGGACGGCCCGGCCTCATCCCCAACATCTTGGCCCGGGTCCATTTCTTTACAGAGAAGGAGGCCATCCTCAAAGCAGCTCGAGACAAACGTATAGTTTCTTACCTGTCTGTGTAGTTTTGCAGCTTGAAGACTTTCTGGATTCACTATGCTGGGCATTATTCCGACATCTAGTGGTTGGGTCCGGAATTTTAGTCTTTTTTTTTTTTTTCCGTGGCCCAGGTGGGCGTCGACATACCACCATTTGGTGTCCTTTGTGACGTCGACGTGCTTCCTCCAGAAGCTCCCACCTTTGGTCGCCATCTTCGGATTTTTTTTTCTTGTCTTGTGTTATTGTTTTTCCTCTTGCTTTTTAAAGTCTTTCCATCTTTTAATCCCTTTCCTCCTGTCTCATCTTTCTGGCGGAGGAGAGTGGGTTCACTAGTGAATCCAGAAAGTCTTCAAGCTGCAAAATTACACCGACAGGTAAGAAACTATACGTTTTGCAGCGTGAATCTTTCTGGATTCACTATGCTGTGACTTTGTAGCGGTTTGTCCTTATTGTGGTGGCTGGTGGAAGATGAGCACTGGTTACTGAATATGTGTTGTAAGACTTTCTGTCCCACTTGCGCTTCTTTGTTCATTTGGATATCTACACAGTAGTGCTTAGTGAACGTGTGCACTGAAGACCATGTTGCAGCTTGGCAAATGTCTTGAATTGGGGTGTTAGCTAGAAATGCATTTGTTGCTCCTTTCTTCCTTGTTGAGTGAGCATGAGCTGCTCCTTGTAATGGTTGCCTTGCTTGTTTGTGGCACAGTTGTATGGTTTGTGCAATCCACCGTTCAATGGTATTTTTGGTAACTGGTCATGCCAAAAAACTGCTGGCAAAGGAGACAAAGAGTTGCTTTGTCTTTCTGCACTCCTTTGTCCTTTCTATATAGTGCATCACAGCCCTTCTGGCGTCCAGTGTGTGCAGTGCCCTTTCTGTGCTAGTGGTTGGTTTTTGGAAAAAACTAGGTATTTGGATTGTTTGGTTGATGTGGAACCGTGACACCACCTTCGGCATGAAGTGTGGGTCCGTTCTCATTACAATCCTATCACTGTGTATCTGCAGGTAGGGCTCTTGAAGTGTTAGCGCCTGCAACTCACTTACTCTTCGTAGTGTTGTGATAGCCACTAAGAAAGCCGTCTTTAGTGTGAGCCTGTGCAGTGTAGCCTTGTGAATCGGCTCAAATGGTGCCTTCATCAGTTGAGTTAGCACTACGTTGAGGTTCCATGCCGGTGCTGGCATTCTGTTTGGAGTTGCGATTCTCTTTGCTCCTTCTAGAAATCGTTTTACTACTTGGGAGGTGAAGAAACTTTTCCCTGTTTCTCCTCTTGTGTAAGCCACTATCGCCGCTAAATGTACCCTTAGGGATGTGTAGCCTAGTTTACTTTGCAGTAGATGTGTTAAGTATTTTAGTACTGTTGACTCCTTTGCAATTTTCCTTTGCAGTTTCTCCCTAATGCACCATTCGGAGAATCTTTTCCATTTTGCTACGTAGCATTTCCTTGTGGTAGGTCTTCTCGCTTCTCTGAGCACTGCCATTGTGCTCGCCGGTAGTTTGAGGTGTGCGAACTCTAGGTCCCCAGGAGCCATGCCGCTAGGCTGAGGCTCTCTGGCTCTGGGTGTAGCACCCTTCCATTCTGCATTGTTAACAGGTCCCTTCTTTTTGGGAAACTGTGTGCTGGTGCATGCGCCATCTCTACTATTTGTGAGAACCATGACTGTCTGGCCCACTGAGGTGCTATTAGTATTAGCGACTGGTCTTCTTGTGAGTGTCCCCCTTCTCACCCCCCTGAACTGCAGCGCTCCCATGGACCTTGCTGTCTCGTTGTCCTTCTTGAGCTGCGTTAACTTGTCGTCAACTGATGCGCCAAACAGTTGCTCTCCATTAAAAGTGTGTTCAGGATGTTGCTTTGCACCTCTGGCTTGAATCTAGAAATTCTGAGCCATGCGTGTCTTCTCTCGGTCACTCCTATCATCATTAGTCTGCTGGACATCTCTGCAGCATCCAAGGCCGATTTTAAGCATGTGTTCGCTATGCTTTTGCCCTCTTCTACCAGGTGAGCCGCTCTTTGTTGGTACTGGTCTGGTAGATGCTTTAGGAGTTGCCCCACTTCCTCCCAGTGCTGGTATGCGTGCCTGTTGATCAGGGCCTTGGAGTTTGCGATGCGCCAATGGATTGCCGCATTTCTCTCCACCTTTCTCCCTGTGAGATCCATCCTTCTACTCTCCTTGTCTGGAGGTGGTCCGGCATTAGTGGGCACATTGGCCCTCTTCCTAGCCGTTGCTGCAATTATGGAGTCAGCTGGTACTGACCCTTGGATGTATGTAGGGTCCTTAGATGAATGTTTATACTTCTTCTCCGTACTTGGAGTCACAGCCTTGCATACTGCTGGTTCCTTAAAGGCCTCTCTTCCTTGATCCAGCACACTAGAGAGCATGGGCAGGAACTGGCTCCTAGTTTGTTGAGGCAGTAGAGTTTCCAGGAGAAAACATGCCTTGGGCTTCTCCTCTTCCATTTTCACTTCATACGTCTGTGCAGCCTTTTGGACGACCATATTGTAGATCCCTATGTCATCTGGTGGCGAGGGCCTCGAAGGGTAAGTGTCTACCCCTTCTTCCGGTGATTCGGCGTCAAGATCCTGCCATTCGAAGTCTTGTGCCCCCGAGGACGTCGAGTCCCAGTAGGATTGCTGATCCTCATCACCTTCGCCCTCGAAATAATAGACTTTGTCCTCCTGTTGCTCGACCGGTCCGGGCGTTTTCGGTGGTTTGGCGTCCTTGTCGTCTCTTTCGACTTCGAGCGCGGGTTTCGGGGGGATGGTGTATTGGCTCATCTTCTCGTCGAAGTCCCTTTTCCATTGCAGGATGCTCGCCATTTCGGCCTCGAGCCTCCTCTTCTTCCTCTCCATCTCGGCGGCATGTTCGGTGTCGAGGGTTGGAGCGCCTCGATTCGAGCCCGTCGACTTCGATGTAGGACCTTCTTTTCTCGGCGCCGAGGTGTCCTTTTCAGGGGCAACCTTTGACGATCTAGGTTTTTTGAGGGCTTTCGCCGATTGGGAGTCCTTTTCGAAGGATCCGCTCAGCTGACTGTCCTTGGTTGCTGTTGCCTTCGTCAAGTGTTTCGGCGGCAATGCTCCCTTCGAGGACTTGGCTTCACTCCTACGAGTGTCGCTCGGGGCTTTAGCTTCACCCTTTCGAGTGTCGCTCAAGTGTCTAAAGGTCGACAACTCCCTTACCTCCTTCGACGTCTTCTTATGGACCTCGACGACCGTGCAGTCCTCTGGTTCTTCTGCGATGTTGTCTTCCTCTCCACTGGAGAGGCCCAAGTCTCGGAGCGATGGAGGTGGCCCCTGCCCCTGCATGGTGTGGTTCGTCCTTCTTTGCCTCTCTCTTACTCTGAGTGTCTTGGGTGTGAACACCGAGCACGCGTTGCAGTCCTCGCTGTTGTGGTCGAGCGGCAGGCAGAGGTTGCAGACTGGATACTGGTCCTTCTGGGCGTATTTGTGGTGGCAATTGGTGCAAAACTTGAAAGGTGTTTTGTCCATTTCAGCGCTCAGGGAGCCCTCTGCGTGTGCATTCTCCGTTGAACGTCGAGATCTCGGTCGAAACCTTCTCCCTCGTCGTCCCGGTTACCTGACCTGAAGTCTGCTATCCTGGCTATCCTGGCTGAAGAGGGGTGAAACCCCGAAACCAGTCCTAGGATGCTTGTTTCCGGTCCAGGGAGGACCTGGCTTGGCAGTTCGGGCTGGACTGTTCCCATGAGGCACAGGGTCAAGACTGATTTGCATATGGCCAGGTCTAAACTGGGGTGGCATGGTGAGCAAAAGAATGATGGATTTAACCCAGATCTCTTGACTGGGGGTGACTGTTTTGATTTGTACTGCATTCCGGCCATCAATTGTGTGTCTTTTGCTTTCTCGCCCTAAGTGCGCCAGGTATGCCCAGACGTGGGTCCTGGGCTCACTGTGCCACTGGAATCAAGCTATCCTGGCTGAAGAGGGGTGAAACCCCGAAACCGGTCCTAGGATGCTTGTTTCCGGTCCAGGGAGGACCTGGCTTGGCAGTTCGGGCTGGACTGTTCCCATGAGGCACAGGGTCAAGACTGATTTGCATGTGGCCAGGTCTAAACTGGGGTGGCATGGTGAGCAAAAGAATGATGGATTTAACCCAGATGTCTTGACTGGGGGTGAATGTTTTGATTTGTTCTGCATTCCGTCCATCAATTGTGTGTCTTTTGCTGAAGTCTGGTGTAGCTGAAACTTTGATTTTCGTCGATTTTCTTCTCTTTTCTTTGATTCCTCTTCCAAAACACTGGAACTCTTCGGTAACGATCCAGACCCAACGGCGGAAAAAAGAATCTGAAGATGGCGACCAAAGGTGGGAGCTTCCGGAGGAAGAACGTCGATGTCACGAAGGACACCAAATGGTGGTATGTCGACGCCCACCTGGGCCACGGGAAAAAAAAAAAAAGAGAAAAAAGACTACAATTCCGGACCCAACCACTAGATGGCGGAATAATGCACAGCATAGTGAATTCAGAAAGTTTCACGCTACAAAACCAGAGCTCACCTTCAAGGGCACTCCCATCCAGCCGTTCCAGGACCTTGCGCCCACAACACTCCACCGCCGCAGGGATTTCCGGCCTATAACAGATAAGCTCCGGGAACTGGGTGTTCGCTACCAATGGGGTCACCCGTTTGCACTCATATTCCAGTGGGAGTCTAAGCGCCGCGTGCTACGGTCCTACCGAGAAGCAGTCCAACTACTCCAGATCCCCGACACGACACCCACGAGCCCCTGGCGCATACCTCCCAGGGCCCACGAACCGGCAAACCCCCAATGGACCGCGGTACATCGCGCCAGACGTCCATCCTCCCGGGGAGTCTACACTTCATCTCAAGAGAAAAAGGACATTATACAGCATATCTGCTCCTTGGAGGGTGGTCATTTGCCCCCAGGCTCCGAGCCATCTGACAAATAGTTGGACAATACACCCGCTGACTGCCTGAATTGCTTTTCTCTACCCCCTGAGCGGGTCCCTTGCGGAAACGGGGCTAACGCTCCACCCCCTCATGGACACTCTGTGGACATTGCTATCTTGTGCCTGACCCATGTTCCGACGGCGGCTCCGGACTATGCTCTTAGAGGGGGATATCGATCTGCGATGACCCGCCTCCACTCCTATTCCTTGGAGAGTGACATCTCCGGGATGGCCTGTGCCTGGCCTCTCCCTGGACTGGAATAGACTTTGTTGGCCATGTTGGCCGTTGTTATGCTCAACATGTTATGTTTTCTCTTGCTTCTCTCTTTCTCTTCTCTTCACCTACTCCCATCCCTGGCGGGGGGACACCTCAGAGAATAGGGGGCTCTCATTGGATAGGTTGCCCTTTTCCCATCCAGCACTCTACAGTGAACACTACGGCCCTGGGGCTCTCTAGCCCTCCACTGGGTTGGGGAACAACTGCCCTGCACACCACTCCAACCCTTCTGCCTGGTTTAGCGCTCGCCCCAGACACACCGAGATCATGACCTCTGTACCCTGCCTGAAACTCCTCTCCTTTAATGTGAAGGGACTCAACTCCCCCAATAAGCGGTGCCAGATATGGCGATATCTCCTATTGCAAAATCCAGATATCATCTATCTGCAATAAACTCACCTCCTAAGAGACGACGTCTCCCGCATGGTGCATCCTTGATACCCTCTTCAATTTTGGGCCTCAGCGAGCCATGTCAGCGGCCTTAAAAAGACAACTCACTGCACTAGGTCTTGTAGATATCTGGAGCTACCATTCCCCAGATATAGGCGATTACTCTTATTACTCTCATGTACACCGCTCCTACTCGCGCATTGACTACCTCTTTGTCTCACACTCCCTCAGTGTATTCAACTTCGTCACTGGGTCACACTCCCTCGTCAAGGACACTCTCCCAGCATATATGTCTGATATCTCAGTCTCTGACCACGCTCATGTGGAACTCCTTATCCATGACCATTTTTCTCGTCCCAAGCGCCCCTCCCGGTGGCGTTTCCCCCCTCATATCCTCAGAGACCCTGTGGACGGGGTGGAACTTCGAACCCCCATTACGTCCTACTTCGAGACCAACGATCTTCCGGAGACTCCACTCCCCGTACTCTGGGACGCGTTCAAGGCTACGATTCGCAGTAGCCTCACATCCATCGGTATTGCTCGGGCTCAGGAAGCTCGCTTGTTCGAAGACAAACTTTCACGCGACATAAAGGCACTCGAGAGGTTAGACCAGGAGCGCCCTTTGGCAATACATAAGAGGCACTTAGCTATGCTCCGAGGCCAACTCCGGGCACATAGAACCAACAAGGCCGAGCATGCCCTTCTTGCCCTGTGACAGCGGTATTACGATGGGGGAGACAAGGTGGGCGCAGTTCTGGCACGCCGCCTTAGAACGTGGGCAGCCAAAGCGCACATTGCTAAACTTAAACTGGGAGATGGGACCTGGGCCACTACTGAGACTGCTAAGCTCCAAGCATTCCAGAATTATTACTCATCTCTCTATGCCCAGGAGACACCCGACCCGGACCAGGTATTGGCCACTTTGGAGGCCTGTGAGTGGTCCCCGATTAGCAAATACCACTCTCAACTACTAGAGGAGCCTATCACTCCAGAGGAGCTCGTCGGCGCTCTAAAAGACCTCCCCCTCGGCAAAACCATGGGCCCGGACATATTACCTGTCTCGCTTCTACCGCGCCTTTTTACCGCAGCTTCAATGTCATATGCTTCTCCTCTTTAATTCTTTTTCAGATGAAGTAGGACCCTCCAAGGATATGGCAATGGCCAAAATCGCCTTAATTCTTAAGCCGGGGAAAGACCTTATGCTCTGTTCCTCCTTCCGTCCCATTGCACTCCTAAACATAGATCTCAAAATGTACACTAAAATTTTAGCTAAATGTCTCAGCACCCACCTCCCAGGCCTTATTGAGCCAGACCAGGTGGGCTTTATTCACCAACGCCAAGGGGCGGACAATGTACGCCGCATTGCGCACTTAGTTGGGAAGGCACACCATTGGAAGATACCCTCCTGCTTGTTATCGCTCGATGCTGAGAAAGCATTTGACCGAGTAGATTGGGTATTTCTCCGAGCTGTCTTGCGGAAAATAGGGATAGGCCCGCAGATGAGAGCTCGCATTATGGCACCTTACCTCTCCCCGCTTGCTCGGGTGCGGGTCAATGGCCAGCTCACACAACCCATCTCCATTCTCAGGGGCACCGGACAGGGGTGCCCCTTATCCCCTCTTCTATTTGCTCTTGTAGTGGAGCCACTGGCCATCATGATCTGCCAATCTCCTGACATTCATGGCATCAAACTTGGGGACTAGACCACAAGATAGCTCTGTTTGCAGACGATCTCCTTCTCACACTGTCAAGCCTACGCTCCTCCCTGCCAGCCTTGCACAAATTTCTCCAATCATATGAACGGGTTTCGGGGCTTAAAATTAACCATGCGAAATCATGGGCTCTCAATCTCACGATCCCGGCGGACGAGATTGCTGCGCTACAATCTCTCGTTCCCTATCAATGGGCATCTCGCTCCATTCGATACCTGGGGCTCAACCTGACCTCTAACCTGGCCACATTATCCAAAGCCAACTGGCAGGAGTATAAAACTGCTGTAATAGCTGACTTAAGGGTGTGGAAGTCCTTACCACTTTCCTGGATGGGGCGCTTGAACACAGTTAAAATGTCGATCCTTCCAAAGATACTCTACCTTTTCCAGACACTACCCACGCCCATCCCGGAACATCAAATTCAGGGCCTCCAGCACGAGCTAATCGCGTTTATATGGGGAGGGAATAGACCACGTTTCTCTAGTAAAATACTCATGCTCTCACGTGACAGGGGAGGGTTGGCTTGCCCCAACCTGTTGGAATATTTTTGGGCGTCGCATCTCCGCTTCATCTCGGAGTGAATGGCGTGGGAGAGTGAGAAAGTGTGGTTTCATATGGACAGGGCAGTGACTTGTCACCCCATCTAGGACCTTGCATGGCTCTCTCGCGATCCACGCTCCCAAAGCGCTTATATCGCGGCCCCTACTAAGACTGTGCTCGAGATATGGGACAAATTGGCCATACGCAAAGGCCTCACATCCTTCCCGTCTCCTCACACTCCAATTGCCCGCAACCCTCGCTTCCCGCCGGCCCTCCACCAGCCTTATTTCTCAGAGTGGACGGAAGGGGGATGTAGGACGATCCGGGATCTCTTCGCAGGGGACACTATCAAAACTTTTGAACAATGCAAGCGGGACTTCCAGTTATCGGAGGGGGCGAGGTTCCAGTGTATTCAACTTCGTCACTGGGTACAGGCGTCCTCTCTGACACAAGCGGTCACTCGACCTTTCACCTCGTTCGAATGGCTGGTCCGTGCATTTGATAACACTCAATGGGAACACTTGTGGCGTGACATCCCGAAGACCTTCCGTAGCATACCCCAACAGGAATCCGGCTATAAGGTAATGACACAATGGTACTATACCCCTCACAGGTTACATAAAATGTTCCCCGCCTCTTAGCCTCTATGTTGGCATTGCACTAGCTCCCTGGGGGATTTCATACACATTTGGTGGGCGTGCCCACTCTTGACCATCTATTGGAAGGAAGTTCTCAGCCATATTCGACTGGTATTAGGCTACCCGCTACCTGAGAACCCGCTTACGATTGTCTTGGGCCTCCGGCCGGTGAACCTGCGTGCCATAACCCGCCGCGATCGGCATCTCAGCCTCCACATGCTCGGTGCTGCTAAACAGACCATTGCTCTTTATTGGAAAAAGGCTGAAACGCCTCCGATTAACGTATGGTTCACCCACCTGTGGCACACAGTGGCAATGGAGCTACTCACAGCACACTTGCAGCTACAGGACACTAAATTTACTAAATTATGGAAACCACTGGTGGATTATCTAAGCCGACTGGAACATGCTCGACTGCAACCACCGAGGTTGCGGGTCTTACGCCTCTTTGAGGATGCTGTATGTCCCCCGGACCCAGAGAGTCTCTGGAAACCCACAGATTGACCAACTTAAACTGCACCCCAGATGGCCCCACCACTCCGGAGCCCGAGACCCCCGACACTCCTGCCACCGTAGTTGACTCTGATCCTCCCCCACATGCCATTGGAGACAACTCGCGGCCCTCGCCGCGGTAGCGCCTGCACCCTTGTGCGTCACCTTCCGGGCAGCGTCAGATACCCCTCGCCCCCCGTCATACCCCTAACTCTCTTTTC
Source organism: Calotriton arnoldi (assembly GCA_963921515.1). Classification (NCBI taxonomy): domain Eukaryota; kingdom Metazoa; phylum Chordata; class Amphibia; order Caudata; family Salamandridae; genus Calotriton; species Calotriton arnoldi. Next base: position 347,371 of record CAWUFW010005451.1, read on the forward strand.
CTCTCTCTCTGCTCCTTCTTTACCTCCTTCTTATTAACTTTATTGTTTTTATTATTGATATACTGTTCTCAGTTGCACTTGCAATGCCCACGTACAGATCCGAAATGTGTGCCTCTAGGACTGAGCCTTGATGAGTTGGAATCCAGCTTCGTGCACTGGCGACTTGGTAACTGTCACAAGACCACTGTGGCTCTAGGCTGTCCGCACGGGAGGTCTGATCATGAGGTAATGTTCTTCTATACCATCGTTATCTGTTGCCACACGAAATGTTCCTGACGATACTCTTGTTAAACTGTGCAGATGACAACAATGGGTACTGTATAATGATCACAGATTCCAGATTGGACTAATATTGTATAACTCTGCGAAACATGGTTAATTGTAGTATTGAGAACTGCATTATGCTAATAAAACAAGTTTAAAAAAAAAAGATACATGGAATGTTGATTTTGAATCTTTGTATTGAAAGTACATATATTATTGAATCTGAATAATGTTCATTGTTTAAAAATTCCATTGATAAACAATATGTAAATGACTGGTTATAATCAATGTGATTGATCGTAATCATCAATTTTGAAACATTGGGATATCATTAATATATTATTGAAAGTGGTTCATGCCTTGCCCAAGTCGTTTGATGCAACTTGGCCTTCTTGTATGTACATTGTGTGCCAGGCAGCAACCAGAGGTGTAGTACACTGATTGCTCTCTTTCGTTCCCTGAGTGCCTTACATAGCACAAACAATTGGTGTGCACAATCTACAAACTCTCTCTCCAAAGGGCAATAAGACATTCAACTAAAATCAGTCACCCAGGTTCACCAAACTCACTTCCGTCCAGGAGTCCATTTGTCCAGCAGAAAAGAAAGTCAATGGGTCCCCGTGAGGCAGGCCCACCAGCGGGAGTTCATGGGTATAGGGGGTCACCGTACCAGTGCGCCACAGTCAACATCGCCAGCAGGCCAAGGCAGTGGACTAAAGGATGCCCAGGAAGGGAGTCCAAAGTGTCGGGCACAACTGCTTTACCAGCAGGAGTCCCTGGGTGGGCTTAGCACCCAACTGACCGAGTTCCTGTAAACCCTCCCCATCCAGCCATTTCGTAATCCACTGAGGCTGAGCTGTGAGAAAATACAATTCAAAGTCTTGTACTCCTAGGCCACCCTCAAGTGGGGGGCGGTTGAGGGTAGCCAATGCAACTCTCTGGTGCCCAACATTCCAAATCAATTCCCGCAGGAGTGCATCAAACCTCCAAAAACAGGATACAGAAATTTTCACCAGGAGGTTTATGAAAAAGTAAAGAAGCCTCAGGAGCATGACCATTTTAGAAAGTGCAATACGTGCCATAATTGGCAGCTCAAAAGAGCACCAAATTGAGGCACAGGACTTCAGAGAGCGAATGCCCTCCCGCCCCCCAGGTTTCCATCACAGAGTTCATCCAGATCGTGGAAGACCTGGATGCCCAAGTATTTGGAGGTTTGCGGATCCCAAAGTAAATCAGGTGGACAAGAAATAGGACAACCCGATCCAGCGACCACTGGGAACACACATGTTTTATTCTGGTTACCCGGAGATCCGAGAACCTTCAAATTTCTCAAGGAGATGCAAGGCGCGCGGAATGCCATTCATACCATCCCGGAGGTAAATAAGCAGGTCATCTGCACATAATGCAATTACATCGATCAAACCATCTAGTTTAATGCCCCAATTTAGTCTCTTAGTTTGAAACCTTTCTGCCAGCAGTTCCACGGCCAGGACGTATAAGAGGGGTGACAGGAGACAACCCTGCTTATTGCCCCTGAATATTTCATATGCCTCCAAAATTGTGCGACCTGTTTATCATGCAAACTGTTTTAACCTTAGCCATTGGATGAATGTAGAATAGCCGACCCATCTTATCCAGTTAACACCAAGTCCCATGCTATACACAGTGGTCTCCAAGAAGTCCCAACGCACTGTATCGAAGGCCTTCTCAAGGTCCGCTGACACAATCACTGCAGCGGGGTCAGGTAACCGGTCATGGGCATACAGTATAAAGTCTATGGCGGTTGTGATATGTGTTATGAGTTGGTATAAAACCGTTTTGGTCTCCGAGAATCAGGGCCTGCATATGGGGTAGTAACCTAGACGCTAATATTTTACTGAGTATTTTTTAAGTCAGAGTTCAACATGGAGAGGGGTCGAAAGTACAAAGGTGCCACATCCCGCACGCTAGATTTGGGCAGGGGCACCACCAGAGCCTCCCTCATTATTGCGGGAAGGATACCTGTTTCATAGACATCTGCGTACATTTCTGTCAATTTAGACGCCAGTTCACTCACGAACATCTTGTAAAGCTCCAAAGAGAGGCCATCTGCGCCAGGCGTCTTACCTATCGCAATGTCTTTGATATTGTTTGTGACCTCCATGTCTGACACTGAGGTGCCTAGTGATTCATGTTACGCCTGAGGGAGAGACCGAAGTAGGAGTCCCTCCATGAAGGATTCCAAAGCTGTCGGGAGGCCCAACTCCAGCAGATGATAGCGGGTCTCGTAGTAAGACCTGAATGCCTCATTAATATCTTTCATCCGAAAGAAGACCGCCCCCCTTCCCCCGTCGGTACTAGGCGAATAATAACCAGTGAGTACAAACCAACCAGGCAAGGAGCCGTTCCGACCTCCCCTTCTCTTCATGTACCCTATTTACATAATTTGTATAGTCATGGCATCACAGCCACTCCAGAGCCACATTATACAGTTCACGTGTCTTTACTGGAAGAGGTGTGGCGCAGTCGCCATGGTGCCGGACTCCGGACCACAGGGTTCACCGTTCCATCGCCGGCGGCAGGTTAGCCCAGCACCATGTGACTCTGGGCAATAGCTTGCTTAATCTTCCCGAGGGCCCCCAGCACCAGGACACCTCTCCGGAGGTAGCTGTGCGCTTTACAAATGATGGTATTTCATTTCATTTCATTTAGAAACTGTGGAATGGCATCCGGGCTACCACCAAGCTCATTATCCCGCTGATACAGATTAGCCTCAAAACCCTTTCATGAAGCTGCAGTTCCACTAGTCGTTACTAGGTGTCCCTCACGAGTCAAATGCAAAAGCATTGAAACCCTGAGCTGAGAGCTAATACTATAAATTCTACAAAGAGCTGAACTGTAGCTTCATGAAAGGGTTTCAATGCTTTTGCATTTGACTCGTGAGGGACATCTAGTAACGACTAGTGGAACTGCAGCTTGATGTAATAATTTCAATGCTTTTGCATTTGACTCGTGAGGGACACCTAGTAACGACATGTTGAACTGCAGCTCTTTGTAGAATTATTTTGATATTGGATACTATAATATTCACTGCCCACTGCTAATCTCGTCCCATAATGCTTTGCAGGGCCTTTGGTTGGGAATGTATTTTTGCCCATAACTGTGCTTGGGGTGGTCCTAAGAGGATGGGACCACCACCGAATCGTTCAGCAAGACGTGCTCTTTGTTTTCAAGGCATCTGCTTGGTTTTCCCCCTATGTTAGGGAGGATCTCAAAATCATCACCTCTCTCACTGCTTGCCAAGTTTTCATTTTCACTTTTGTGAAATGACTATATGCATTAGCATGTAAAGACAGAGATACTTGTTATTTTACCTAAAGTATATGAGGTCTCTGTTAATTAAGTGGGAAGCGGAGCGTAGTTGCGGATTCACGGAGATTGTGTTCAACTTCGTGGAATTCCGCGTAGTAGTACTCCGCCAACTACGCCCACCCTTAATCACCTCTTCCTCTGACGTTAGAGGATATTATGGAAGAACTATGTCACATCAGACCTTTCATGACAGATACTACTGCTACTCTTCAGAGAATTGAAGAGAAATGGTCCGGACTTGAATTAAGACTTTCGGATGTGGAACAAAAAATAAGCGATGCTCAGGACGTTGCTGCCAGAGTCGATTCCTTCACTAAAGAAGTCTCTCAACTTAAGAAGACTACAGAGGACTTAGAAAATTGCTACAGGCGCAACAATCTACGTATTTACAGAATTCCGGAAGGTTCTGAAGGAACGGACATGATCTCCTTTTTGAAGTCCCAAGTTCTACAGATTGTTGGTCTCCCGAAATCTATGGACTTTAATATCCAAAGGGCGCCCAGATGGGGTCCTCAGAGTGCTTCTTCCTCATCCAGGCCTAGGGGTATCATAGCCTACTTTCTTCTTTATTCTGACCTCATGGCTGTTCTTAATGCTGCCAAGCAACACAAGCAGATGCTCTGGTCTGGACACAAAGTCTTTTTTAGCCAGGATGTCTCCAAACCAACTGCCAGTCGACGTAAGGAATTTCTTGACCTCAGACCTTCTTTGAGATCCATGAATGCTCGATATGGTCTTATCCATCCGTGCTTCTTCAAGGTGACTTACAAAGATAGAATTTTCTCGTTTGATGATCCAGCCGACCTTCGGAAGTTTATTCATGTTCATAAGGGAGAGGCTATGGAACTAAGCAAACCTTAGATGTTTCCTGTTTGTTCTCTTTTTGTATTCCAGGTCTTCCTCTAGATGTTCCCGTTGCTGGTGTCTTTATCCTGGTTCCCTCTCTGTTTTGTCTTATATGACTTATTCCGTTATACTGTTTCCTCATTGTTTGTTGCAAACCTTAATGTTTACTTGTTTGTTCTCTTTTTTTGTATTTTAGGTCCTCCTCGTGATGTTTCCGATGCAAGTGTTCTTATCCCTAATCCCTTAATGTTTCGTCATGTATGACTTATTCTGTTACACAGTCTCCTTCATGTCTGGTAAGTTCCCTTCCACTTTGTTTCATATGTTTGCCATTGTGTCTTTATTTTTGTATTTTTCCCTTAATGTTCTTATGGTAAACCTTTCCTTCCTCGGTGCCCCTCCCCCGCTTTTTGAGGTGGTCGTCTTGTTTCTTGCTCCCCCCCTCCCTCATTATTGTTCTTTTTGTCTTTGTTCACTATGACTAAAGCCTTCTGGCTTTTCGTCATCTCCTCGTTGCTAGCCCTTTCTGTGTGGCTATGCTCCCTCCTTTTTCTCCTCTTCTTTTCCCCTTTTCCTTCTTCTCTCCTTCTTTTCTTGCTTTGTCTTCTTCCTCTATTTTCCCTTATATCTCCATTTTTCCATTTCATTTCTATGGTACTTCATTGTTCAGTGAATGTTTTCTTATTAGTGTTACGTCAAACGATTAATTCTATTTTCTTTGCTCTCTGTTATTTCCTAACTTTCATTCCTTCCTTATGTCTATATCTTTTTTTCCACTTCGTCCTTAACTCTCTTTTAATTTTATGCCTATTATTATTTAACTACTATTGATGACTGAGTTTCGTGTAATCTCATGGAATGTTAAAGGTATTCGAAATCCTGTTAAAAAACAGCGAGTTTTATCTCATCTTGCAAGATTGAAATGTCATATAGCATTACTACAAGAAACACACCTAAAGCTGCAAGACTTATCCTCACTGCGTAAACAGTGGGTAGGAGAGATTTTCTGCTCCCCGGCAATGAACAATAAGAACGGTGTGATTATTTTGTTTCATAAATCTTTAAATGTTCTGTTACAAAATGAATTTCATGATACCAATGGTAGATGGTTGTTTTTAAATGTTAAAGTTCACAATACTCAACTTTCTTTTTGTAATGTTTATGGCCCTAATGGCATTGACTTAACTCTTTGGAATGAATTTTCTACTCTTCTCTCTTCTCATGCTGCAGACAATTTGATTGTGGATGGTGACTGTAATCAACTCTTGGACCCCTTCCTTGACCGGAGATCTCAAACTAAATACATTCCTAATAAGATGCAGAAAACTTTTCACAAAGCCATCACCTCTAGAGGTCTGGTTGATTCATGGAGAACCACTCATCCCGACACACTAGAATTCTCCTTCTTCTCCCCTGTCCATAAATCCCACTCCCGTATAGACTATATTTTTCTTACTCAACACGCTCTTCAATTTATGACTAATTCAGAGATCGGCTCTATTCTTATTTCAGATCACTCCCCCATCATTTTAGACATGGACTATCCTTCTCCTTCCCCTACATCCCGTCTCCGGCGTTTTAATAACTCTCTTCTCCTGGATTCCCAATTTGTTGAACAATTCACGCTTTTCATTCAGGAATTTTTTCACAATAATCTTTCCTCTGATTCTCAATTTCACTTTATCTGGGATGCTTTCAAAGCTACTGCCAGAGGCTTCATTATTGACTTCGTATCTCGGGAGAAAAAGAAGGCTCTTATGGAGTCCTCTCTCATCCTAAAACAAATCAAAGCTCTTGAACATAAATACTTCACTACTAACTCCCCTGACACTCTGTCATCTCTTATCAAAGCTAAAATGCAATATAATAAACACTCTTGGGATTCTGCGTGCAACAACCTTCTTAAATTCAATGCAAAAATGTATGGTGGGAGGAATAAAGCAGGTAAATCCTTAGCTAATTACCTCAAAATCAAAAAGCAAAAATCAAAAATTGTGGCTATCACAGATAGCTCCGGAATTCGTCATATTACAGACACTGAGATTCTTGAATGTTTTACTCAATATTATGCTTCTCTTTATACTCCAGAGTCCACCCCTTCACCTGAACAAATTGACTCCTTTTTTCAAACTATCCCAAAATCTTCTGTTCATTCCTTAGATTTTTCATTCCTAGATGTACACATCTTGGAGAATGAAATCTCTAATGCTATAAACCTTTTACCCAAGGACAAAACGCCTGGCCAGGACGGTTTTACCGTTAGATTTTTTCTTCACTTTAAACAATTTTTTGTCCCCCAATTACTCTCATTGATTAACCATTTTCTCATTACTGGTGAGTCAAAAGGATCTTTCACTCAAGCTATGTTGTGTTTGATTCCTAAAAAAACTATAGGCCCATTTCCCTTATTAACACAGACTGTAAAATATTTGCTAAAATATTAGCCATTCGAATTAATAATGTAATCCCTGACCTTATTAATATTTATCAATCAGGTTTTGTCAAAGGTAGATCAATCACTGATAATTCAAGAACCTTCCTTAATATTATTCACCTTGCTTCCAAGATGGACTCACCAGTCGCTGCCATTACATTGGATGCCGAGAAAGCATTTGATAGGGTCAACTGGGATTTTATTTTTGGTGCGTTGAGATGGCATGGCTTTAGCCCCTCTATTATTAAATATATTCAACTGCTATACTCTGCCCCCTCTACTTCCATTTGGGTTAATGGCTGTCAATCTAACTATTTTCCACTCCTTAGAGGTACTAGGCAAGGTTGTCCCCTTTCCCCACTTTTATTCATTCTTGCCTTAGAACCCTTCTTAGAGAAAATTAGACGTTCTCCACAGTACACAGGACTCCAATTTAATAACATTGATATTAAAATCACTGCTTATGCTGATGATATTTTATTATATATCTCCAATCTGTCTACTTCCCTGCCTGCTCTTTTCTCTTTACTACAAGAGTATTCGACAGTGTATGGCTATAGATTGAACATTGACAAATCTGAAGTTTTACCTTTAAATAAATTCTGTCTTTCTCATATATTTCACGGTTCTGGTTTTGAATGGAATTCCAAGAATATCAAATGTTTAGGCATTTTATACGCCAACACCATCAAGGAAACGATTAAAAATAACCTTGCGGATATACTCAAAAAACTTTCAGTCCTTATTGAGAGTTGGTCCCCTCTTTTTTTATCCTGGTGGGGCAGATTGGCCACAATTAAAATGATGCTCCTTCCAATTATAAATTTTTATCTTTCAATGCTCCCAGTTTCTCTTCCGCTCACCTTTTTTAGCACCATCAATCGTACCCTAGCTAAATGTCTTTGGAACAACCGTAAAGCCAGAATTTCACTCTATAGTCTTCAACAACCCAAAGAGTTAGGTGGAGTTAACTTCCCCAACCTTAGACGTTATCATTCTGCATTTACCTTGAAACAAATATGGAACTTTTTGGCAGACCCCCCTCAAGCTCTTACAACGGCCTGGAGTTCCTTAGAACAAGCTCAATTCACACCTTTTACTTTTCTTACAGCTACTCGTCTATCTCAACCTCCAAAGCGTTTCTCCTCACCCATCTTTTCACATTCCAAAGCTCTTGCATCTTCTCTGTTTCGAACTCATCTCTCCTCTGAAGATCAAATCTCACACACTCTCATTTGGTATAATGAATCCTTGAAGATCAACAATAGAGCGTTATTTTGGAAGGAATGGATTGATAAAGGCATTATTACTCTAGATCATGTGTTGAAGGACAGGTCCCCTAGGGAATTTATTGACATTTGTACATCTTTTGGCATCTCTACCACACATGCCCCTCAATATCCCCTACTGAAGGCTTCACCGATTCATTTCCTTTCCCAGAATTGTTCCCCTAATACACCTGAACAGGTTTCCTCTCCCCACCTGACTTTTCTACCCCTTTTAAAGCAGCTGCTATTTACAAACTGTTATCCCGTTCTCTGGTTGTTAGAACAAAATCCAAATTAGAACTCTTGTGGGAGAAAGACTTGGCCCAAGATTTTTCATTACATACCTGGGACTCTATTTGGTCAAAAATACACACGTCTTCACGCTCTGCTAGCACTACACAAACTTTATATTTTTTTTTATAACAGACTTTTTTTCACTCCTTCTGATTTGTACAAATTTAAGTTGTTAGACTCTAAGAGATGCTGGTCTTGCTCTTGTGAGAACAGTGATTTTCTTCATATGTTTTTTAATTGCCCTTTAGTTAAGTCTTTTTGGTCTTGTATCTGGTTAAAACTTAATGAAATTTTATCAACAAATTTCGCTTTTGATATTGTTCATGTATTTTTGGGCAGTTCCTCACCTCTTTGGGATGTCCAAGGAAATGTTGGCAAATTTATAGACTTGTATTTAGCTATTTCTTTTCAGATCATTACCACCAACTGGAAAGACACTTCAAAAATGTCATACCAAGCCTGGTGGAACTTGTTATGCCATCATCACAGGCTTGATCGTGCCTTTGCCACTTCTGTACCTCTATTAATCAAAAAGAATTGTTGTGGTCACCATTAATCTCTTTTCTCTCTAGAGTCGTTTCCTGATTTTATTCATTTTTTTTATAGTACCATTTATAATATTTAGGATATTTAATTGTTCTCTAGACTTATCTAATAATGTTTCAATTTGATGTTTTACCCCCCTCTCTCTCTTTCCCCCTTCTCTTCTTCTCTTCCCCCCTCTCTTTTTTACTCAAAATGAAAAAATGAATTTTTCTTCTAAGTATTAGTTTTCCCTTTCGAGGGTGTTGGACGCAATTTTTGTAATTTGTACTATTTTGGCTATTACTTTCTTTTGCTATATGACCTTGTAATGATGTTTTACTTTGTTTAATATCTTAATAAAGCATTCTAAACTCAAAAAGACACAATGTAGCAAGAAGTAACATCTTCTGCGGTCCAAATGCGTAGGCGGTGTTCACGGCGAGGGCCGTACACCACGCATAGAAATCAAAGACACAATGTAGCAAGAAGTAACCGCTCCTGCGGTTCAAAGGCGTAGGCGGTGCTCACGGGGAAGTCGAGCACCGAAGAGATTTTCTCATGAAGGAGAAAGGGAAGTGGGAACAGCGTTCTCACTCAGCAAGGATCCGTGGTGAAATGCGGTAAAGCCAAGCAACTTGATGACGCATCAGGCGTTCCCTATATCGTGACCTTCCTTGTCACCTGGGAGGTTCTGACCAATGAGAAAGGAAAAGAAACGCCTTAAAGGGCAAGGAGGGAAAAAACAGAAAGAAGGAAAAGGAATACACTTGTTGGTGAGGAATCATGAGGGGGACACAGGTTCGAGTGGTAACACCTTCAACCTTTTATGTCAGAATGTAAAACCCTGCACCAGGGAGTCCCATAATGGTCTGCACCTAGCCTCACCTTGTTCAATATGTACATCCGTCCTTTAGCGAAATTAGTTAGATCTCTTGGACTTTGCTTTTAAATCCCTTTTCGAAGTTCACAAAGCCTTGCACCGCGTAGAGCCAATTTATCTCAGGAATAACTTTACCAGTTATGCTCCAGGTCGAACCCATTGTTCCACCGACAAATTTCTTCTTATACCTAGAGTCAATGCTACTTGTACAAGTGGTACGGCTTTTTCAGTTTCTGATCCTAAATCACTTCATTGATAGGATCCCTGGCATTTACTCCTAGCGGCTGTCCAAAATCGGTTTGCTTACTTCCCAGTCCTGATGAAGACCCGCCTTTGACACTCAATAAACTGCGCTTCCACCTAGGGTCGAAACGTCGCAGTCTTACTAGTCCATGCAGCTTCCTTAATTCAAATAAAAAGTCACATTTGGGTCGTGTTTTCATGCATTGAGGAATGGACAGTACAACTTAATGATTATTTGTCATATGTGTCACCTATGTATATAGTATATGTATAGCACTTTGTTCACTTATCACTACAAGTCACCTTTCCTGCACTTCAATTTTTTTATCGCCGTGTATTGTGTTGCTTTATTGACAGCCATATTCATTAATATGTGTACCTTTATAATATAATCGTCATTTTTGACTCAAAAATTGTTTTGTCTTTGTGGTGTATTCCGCGCATCTTCATTTGAACCAGTAGCTTTCATAAAGTTTGTATTGTTTGTTACCTCTAATTGAATGTTCAGGATATAGCAATTACATTGTACAAAGAAATTGCCTTTTTCCTGACAGAACCACTTTTTTTTACATATTATACATACCCAGGTTCTGAGGGACACAGGGTTACCCCATTACTGTTAATGGGATTTCCAATGTGGCAGCAGGGTCCGGACACTCGGAGGAGGGAGTCGGCATTCCAGCGTTGCAGGGGGAAGTGACGGAAAAGGCGGAAACGACCGGGATGGAGGCAGATAGCGAGGTGAGGAAGAATAAGGAGGAGAAGGACCACGAGAATGCGGGAGCAGAGAGAAGGAAGAAAGAAGGAACACAGTCGATGCCGCGGGAGAGAAGAGATGGCGAGGACCAGAGCGAGAGCCCCAAGACGGAGAGGTCGACGGGAAGCAGCAGGATAGCCCAGGAGGCACTGCACCAGAGTCAAACCGGCCAGAAGGAGAGCAGGGCGGTGGGACTCCCCCAGCCACTACCCCGGAGGGTCGTGGCTTAAGGCAAGTACCGTTTTTGAGCCTCTTTTCCTTAGGAAAGTGGAGAAAAGGGCACCCATAGGGTTTTGGGCACCCCCACTGCATGTGCATGTTTATATAAAGGCACTAAGAAGGTATTGGTGGCATGAGGCACTAAAAACAGTGGTTGCGGCTTAAGGTATAGAGCTGGCAACAATGAGGAAAGTTGAGAGCACCCTGGGTGACAGTGAAGGGATAACCTCTACATTAAGACCGACTGTACAGAGGCCTGACTTGTTGTCCTATCTGTTTATTTCGAGGGAAGAAGATCACCTCTCCTCTTCTTCTGGGACGGCCAGGAACAAGAACCGAAGGACCCAACACCAGATAGAGAAAGGAGCTAATCCGGGATGCAGTGAAGGAACTCACCCGCTTAAAACGTTGACACTCTCCCCTCCCTCATGTTTAAAGCTTTGTTGCATTCAGTCCTAAACTAACTTCTGTTGCTTTAATACAATAAATAGCATGTAAACTCATCGTCTGGTAGTCCTATATGCCCTCAATGACCACATGCCCAGTATACAAATGCTGCTGGTCGTGGTACATGGGGTTATGTTGTGTCTATGTGAATCATGGGCAGGTCTACATACAAATATTCAATGAACACCTCTACTGCTGGTGCAGCTTAGGACCCGGATAGGCACATCATATAGTTCATGCAGCATATATGTGCTATGATCCTATGAACCATAAAATGGGTAGTGGGAACCAATGGTTTCTGAGGCAAGTGCTGGGAAGCTGTAGTTGTGTGTATAATTCGGTATTTTTGTTACTGTAAATAAATCTTTATGCCACTAGTTTTTGGACTTGTAGTAGTGCTAAGGTTGAGAACTTACGCACAGGTTTTGATAAAGCTTTAAAATATTCCAGAAGCGCCAACACAGGCTCCAGTGCCAACTTCAACTCTATTATGATGGATACATCTTTAAAGATTTTCCTACAGTACTGCAATATATTCAGACAGTTCCATGCCAGAGTGGAAGAAGCCTGCCTCAGGGTGACCACTTTGCTTACAAGTATCCTCCACGCACAGTTGCAGATGCCCTGGCTGGGTTGAAGCACGCCATGCGCAATAATTTATTCTGGATAGCTCTGTGGTGACCATTTATTGAAATGTTTCGTAGTGCATGACAATAGTACTTTCATTTTTCATCTATCAGCTCTTTACCAAGACACCTGTGCCACCTCTACTTAACTTTAACTGGCATTTTGACTTGGCAAGCATTGCCATTTGATATAGTTTTTAAACAATTTGTTTCGACCCTGGTGTCACTATAAGTTATGAAGGTTGAGTTTGTTCAAGAGGTTCCCGAGAGAAGTTGGGCAGTTTCTCTTTTAGTTAAGCTTTTAATCTGTCATATAGAAACATATTGAACGAGGAGCTCCCATCCAGCCCCAGAAAATCTTAGTGATAAGAAAGCTCTGTTTAAAGAGTTTCCCAATGGTATTGTAACCCTTTCAAAGTAATTGCTGTTGAGCCTTGGGCTCAGAGGTGAAGGACAAAAGGGGGTTATCAATGAGAGGAAGGTGTGACGATAGAGGGGAGCCGGTATAGCTTGATAGGGAGTGCCACCTCTGGATGGTGTCACAATGGGGTTGATTTTCTGCCAGGAACGTGGCACCTTTTGACACAGGGACACAGGTATTGGAGTCAGGTCGGCCATTTCTGACTCCAAAGGGGAGGGCCTATGCTGCACTAGTAGTATGCAAACTGCACCTGTGCAGAGGCATGGTACAATATAGGGTCAGGAACCTTAAGTCCCTATCTTGGAATGTGAGGGTTAGCATGTCCCATTTTATCTAGGGCTGTTTGTCACCCAGATTAGTTCATGTTAAGTACACTCAGACGTTGAAGTTCTCCAAGAAGCAAGAGTTATTGAGCGTGTTGTATACAGGTCCAGAGGGCCCAAGGGATCTGCATCAACTGCCCAACAGTTCTAACATAAACATTCCAGGAACCACATGACATAGTGAAGGCTCCCAGCAGAGAATGACCATTAAACATTCCAACCACTAACATATAATATAAGGTACAATGAGAAATTAACATAGACACTACATATCTCCCCTTTTTACAAGAGAAAAGAAAAAAAAAGAATAATGTAAGCAAAAGCAAGAAGAGAATAGCAATAAGTTAAGAAATGACATTTTCATAAACTTTTCTAGGCAAAATCTTGAGTCTTGTACTCTTCCGAGCAATTTGTATACTAAAATCATTTAACTTTTTAGTGGCATCAGAGTTACCTTTGACCTTAGCTAGATGGGACACATTCCACCACTGACCATTGCTTAGTTTCACAGCTTGTCCTTTGATTTCTACAATGCAAGCAGGTTCCCTGAAGTTAGAGTACCCTTTTTGTAACAGCAATGGTTCTTTGACACATACCCATTCACCAACAGAAAAATGTACCACTTTTCTTTTTCTGTAACCAGTTAATTTTTCACACATTCTGCGACTGATGTTATCACTGATAGATTTGGCTTTGCTGGCCTCCTCTAATACATTACATTCACCACCTAATGCCTTGATTTTCCAAAAAAGGATTCAATGTCGAACTCGCCTTCCTACCTCTCATCAATTCAAAAGGCATGGACCCAGAAACCGAGTGTGGAGTGGTTCTGTATACCCACACCACATCTCTAACAGCTGTTTCACAATGAACCTTGGATTTAACCGCACTTTGGATGCACTCAACCAGTACTCTGTTGAACCTCTCAACTTTTCCATTAGCTTGAGGGTGGTAAAGTGGAGTGCGTAAATGTTTCACCCCTGCTTTGGCTAAAAACTCTTGCATACTAGCTGAGGAAAATTGAACACCATTGTCAGACAGTAACTCTTCAGGAGTACCCTCCCTACTGAAGACATCTTGTAGAAACCGGACAACTGACTTGGTGTTGGGCTCAGACACACCTCTCACTTCCACCCTTCTGGATAAGTAATCAAACAATACTATAAAGTATTTCATGTTGTTGGGTAAAACATGAAAGGGTCCCAAAAAATCCACGGCTACCCTTTGCCAAACTCTGTCCAGACATGGAACAGGCCTAGGCACAGGAGTGAGCAATGGTAAGATGTTTGTCGTTGTCTGAGCATTGAACACACTCCCTCACTCCACCTCATGATCCACACTGGGCCACCATAAATCCTTACGGACTTTGCGTCTGGTGGCAGTCATTCTTAAATGACCCAGATGAGCGGTTTCAAGTATCTTAAGTCTAAAACACTTTAGAGGAATTAACCTCCCTCCCCTGACAAGAAGTTATTCTCCATTGAAAGTTCGTCAGTGACCTTGCAATAAGGTTGCAAGTCAATATGAATGGAACGTTCCTTGGGTCAACCAGTAACTACAAGGTTCATAACTTGTTTCAAAATGGGATCTGCCTTCAATGCAATCTGCCATTCACAAATTACAGTGTCTTCCACACTTTCAATGATGCACTCTTCAACATCCTCTTGCTCCTTTGAGCATACATTACTGTCCTCTACAGGTAGCCTAGATAAAAAGTCTGCCTTTATATTCTTACCACCCGCAATATGAAGTACAGAAAAATTGAACTCAAGCAATTTGGTAGAAAGTCGTGCCAGTCTAGCTGTAGCTTTCTTGATCTTGTAACCTGACAAAATGTCCACTAAAGGTTTATGATCTGTTCTTAGCCAGAACCTTCTTCCCCATACATAGGATTTGAACCTTTCAATACCCCCACACACAGGCAAGCATTTCTTTTTCAATGACAGAATATCTAAGTTCAACTTCCTTCATTCTCCCTGATGCAAACCCTACTGTTACCTCTTTGCTCCCAACCATTTGAAATAACACTGCACCCATGCCAAAAGAACTGACATAAACCGTGATGTAGGTATCTTGACCCTCACCGTACACCTGAAGAGCCAGAGAGGCCAAAATACTTTTCTGAATGAATTGAAAGTGTTCCTGACAAGTGGATGTCCAAAGCAAATCTGCACCATTCTTTAGTAGACCTCGGAAACATTCTGTGAAATCAGCATAATTTTTTATGAACCTCAAATAGAATTCGCATAACCCCATAAAATACCTTAGTTGTTCCATATTGGCGGGATGGGGAGCAGTGACAATACCTTCAACAATGCTGGGCTTCGGTTTGACACCCTCATCTGAAAGAATGTGACCTAAATATTCGATTTAGTTCACAGCAAAGATGCATTTGTCCTCTCTGAGTGTTACACCATTCGTTTGTAAAGTAAGAAGACCTTGTTCAATGATCTCATTGTGTTTCTCTTGTGTGTCAGTATGCACCAATATATCATCTTGAAAAATCACTATATCAGGCACATCTTTGAACATGTTAGTCATCACCTTCTGAAATACAGAGGCCGCCGAGGCCGATCCAAATGGCATGCCGCAAAATTGAAAGATACCATCAGGTGTAACGAAAGCTGTTAAATGACGAGAACACTCATCTAAAAGCACCTGATGATAAGCTGCCCGCAAATCAAACTTTGAAAACCATTTGGATTGGCCAACTGCAGTAATTAAATCGTCAATGCATGGCAGCGGATAACTTTCTACCCAAATGGCATGATTGAGGGATCTCAAATCTACACAGAGACGTAATTCACCAGACTTCTTTTTGGCCAAAACGATGGGAGACAACCACAAAGTGGCATCCACCTTTTCAATGATCCTTTCGTTTTGCATTTTAGTTAACATAGCGGATAACTAATTCCTGATACTATGAGGTACATTGCGCAGTTTGTGCTTGACTTGGTATACATCTTCCTTAACTTTCATAAAATGGGAAAAAATTGATCTGCCCAATTCTTTCCTGAAATACACACTCAAACTTTTTCTTCCAGTGCACCAGGTCAAATACTGAATTGACCAGACACACAGGATTTTTCTGACCTGGTTTGATAATCATACCAAACTCGGCTTGATGCCACCATCCTAATACATTAATGCCTTTAACTGCTACGTACACTTTACCATGAATTGTTTTGTTTTCAAATTTGATATCCCCCCAAAATTACCCTCCCAATTCAATCCTGCTTCCTTCAAACGCAGTGGTGATTACATCAGGAGGTAATAGAACTTTGTGAGACCATGACTCCTTGTATCTGTCAAATGAGAATAGTAATCCTGGCTCCAGAATCAACGAGCATTGGAATACCACACCCTTCAATTTCTACGTGTGCCAGGGGATCACCAACCTTCTTGTCAGCCTGGACGTTATTAATTTCTACACACTCTACATATAGAAGCAGCTCTTCAACCTTTTTTCAACAATATCCAGTTCATAGCATGCTGCACAGTCTTGAACACTCCTGATAGGTATGCGTTTGCCACCCCTGCACACCTTGCCAAAATGCCCTAACTTCTGACACTTTCTGCATTCTTGTGATGCCGCCAGACAATTTTTAAAACTAGAAACATGAGTAGAAGAGCCACATCTAAAACAGTGCAATTTAGAGAAATTGCATCCAGAAATTATACCTTTGCCTCCTCTAGCACTAGTTTTTCCAGAACCCACCCCTTTAACACTAGAGCCACTGGTGTTGCACATCTGAGAGGTTTTGGTAGCAGAATTGACACTAGCTACTCCAGCAATAGGCGCTGCAACCTCTAACTGCTTGGCATCAAGCTGTGAACTTTCAATACTTTTTGCTTTATCAATAGCTTCATTAATAAGTTGAGAAGTGAAATTATCAAAATCACAATACCGAGCTAACATGTTTAGAGCAGTAGCATAGGAATCAATTGATTCATTGGGTCTTTGAATACCCGTAAAGAACTTGTGTCTGTGTACTACTAAATAGACTTTTCCTTCAAAGTACGTACTCAATTGTTTCACGGCTATTTGTAATTCATCAAGATCTTCGCTGTCATGGCCTGTGTACTCAGGCAAGTGGTCAAATATATTCTAACCTTCTACACCTAAGTAATAATACAAAAGACTGCGTTTTCTGTCTGCTTTCAATTTAAGACCATCAATTGCTCCTAGATAAGCACTAAAGGACCTATACCATACACACCATTTCAAGGGTGGTGCACCTGGTTCCTGTAGAAAAGGACTGGGGGGTGTAACTGTTTGCATTATAGGAAAACTTGCAATTACGTTTTTCCATTAAGAAAAACCTGGAAGCGAAAGGAGGTTAAAGGAAAAGAGAAAGAAGAAAAAAAAAATGAGGAAACAAAAAAAATTAACATAAAGAAGCCTGTCATGAGAAACGTGTTAGGACACAATGGAAATCATAAATGTATTCAACAAAGTTCAATCCAGAGAAAAGACAAAGAAAGAAAAAAAAATTGTTGTGTGTGGAGCACGAAGATAATCCAGTGAGCGCTTGCTGGTTGCTCTTGAGATTTGGCGTATCTGGGAAGCGAGGCAGTCCCGTGGAAGACAGGTGAGGATGCAAATGAAATGAAGGTGACAGCCGAGACGGTAATATTTTATTGACTTTAAATGGAGCGGTGGTTTTGTTAGCATAGGCAGCAGAGAAAACAGAGCAAGCTGGAGGAGATCCTTGCTCCAGCACAATTGGCAAAACGAGAGAAGACTCAAAGTCAGCCGCATAATCCTGAATGTGTGAAGTATTAGAAACACATGGGCTTGAAAAACTTAAAGGCAATTATCCTTAAGACAGGTCTGGCTTACGTTATCCCCCGCACAAGTCGGGCTCACGGCAGACACATGCGAAGCTAGCGTGCGCTGTCCGTAGATATGAAGGCACGAGAAGCTCGAGCGAAAACGAGCACAACCATGTTCCACAGGTAGTCACGAGCCAGTCAAGAGCTCGTAATACACAACGCCAAAATGGACATGGAGAGGGAGGCTGGAGGAAGAGCGCAAGCCTGACAGTACGTTAGGTACAGCTTTGAGGACAGACACGCCTCATAGGATATTGAACTGAGATGCAATGTCACAAATGAGAAATCAAACGCGCATGAAGTCGTCGACTTGGTAAAAAAAACACTGGGATGGGAAAAAGCAGCGTCCCACACGTAGTAATCCCTGGGCCCTTGTAATTCAGGTGGACAGTACCTGAGTTTTGTAGGGTGGAGAAATCATTTTGCAAAGGTTCCTAGTCGAAACAGGAGTTCATCCCAAGCTTGTCGCCACATTGTTAAGTACACTCTGAGACGTTGAAGTTCTCCAAGAAGCAAGAGTTTATTGAGCGCGTTGTGTACAGGTCCAGAGGACCCAAGGGATCAGCATCAACTGCCCAACAGTTCTAACAAACATTCCAAGAACCACATGACTAATGAAAGCTCCCAGCAGAAAATGACCATTAAACATGCCAACCACTAACATATAATATAAGGTACAATGAGAAATTAACAGACACCACAGTTCAATTAGTAGTGAAGGGAATGTTTAGAAAAAGTGGCTGGTTACGCATATAGGAATATTACTGAAAAGGTAGAGCAATTTAGGCATGGTGATCATCTTTAATAATATAAAGGCCTTTAGAACTGCCGTTGATTCTGTTACGACCTCAGACTCTGTGACGTTAATTTATTAATGTCAGAAGCTGCCTATTGACCACACATTGGGGATACCAGTGATTTGCCTAGATGCTCATCCTCGCCATTTCAGCGCGCAGTATAATATTTGCACAGAAAGTGTATTTCTCGGTCTGTGTGGGTCATTGCACCTCCAGAGGTCAGTGAGCTGGAAACATGTTCTTGTATGGTGTAGTGCCCTGGCAACCAGTGGCATAGTGTATTTTGCATCTGAGGTTCTATTGATCTGGAGGTCTAGTCCCAGGTTAAAATCTCCGCCTCATAGTAACTGCCCCGTTGGGCACTGGCATCTGCTGTCCTCTAGGTCCTGTAAAAATGTAGGGGAATTGATATTTGGTTCGTAGGCATTGATAATATTAACATGCCTTATCTCTAATAAACCGTGTACTACCAGGAAGCAACCCTCAGGATCCTTAAGGAGAGACGCTAGGGGGCGTGCAGGCAAGATGGCCGCACCTTAGTGAGGCTCCGTCAGCCCTGGAACAAATATCCATAATCCATCCTGAATCCCTGGGCTCAACTTGCCCAAAATGACCTGATGGCTTACAGGGAGCAGCGCGATCCACCAGCATCGAGCCAGAGACCGCTGCAGCCCGATAAACGTGGGAAGAGATTGCGGCCTGCGACGCGTGAACAGGCCGCCTGAGGTGAGCGGAGGAGGTGAGATCCTAGCGACTACTGAGGGAGGCCGCCAGAGTGGTTTGGCTGCTGCATGCCGCGGCACCCCTGGAGCCACTGTGGTGGTGGCCGTGAGAGCCGGCTGGGGTGACGGAGTCGACGACAGGTGCCATCCCCGGACTCTTGGGCCGTGCACCGCCTGGGGTCCGCCCCTGATCATGAGGCGGACGTGTGGGGCCGGGAGTCGGAGCTCCATGAAGCTCCACAAAGGTGAAGCAAGACCCTCCACAAACAGTGAGTCGGGACAGCGGCTGCCCAGGGAGGAGGCGTGGGGACCTGGCGGCCCGGGCGCACTCTGGCGTTGCCTTCGGGCGCGTGCCAGTTGGCTGCCCCGGTGCCACCTGCGCACAGGAACTGCCACGAGAGGCTGTGGTCTGAGGCCTAGATGGTATGTGTCAACACGCACGGATGGGAAAACAGCTGCAGGCACGAAATCCCGTTTCCAAACGACAAGTCTTGATCCCTACATGCTGTGAGACCGGTGGGTAGCTGCCTTGAGAAGCTGCGCTTGCACCCTGTGACACTGCCCAGACTGAGGCCTGGCTCAATCCCGGATGCAGCAACTGGGACACCCTGGCCTGGAATTGGCAGGGGGTCAGGCCCATAACTGATAACATCCTGATAAGAGACTGGCCCATACATTACTCACCTGTCGGCGTGCTGCTAGGGGGTGGACAATCCTCCGGAGTCCAGCACTGGGAGCAGGAACTAACTTACCTATCTGGGGGTGGTTCCCCCGGCTGGGCTCAGAGCCTTCGGACACCACACAGAGCCTGCTGAGACACTACCCCAACCCCACCTGCGGTGACTGAGAGTATACATCAAGGGCCGCTGCTAAGTGTACTCTGGCTCCGGCATAGAACCACTGCACTGACCCCCCCTAGGCGGAAGGGCATGTACTCAAGTGCCCCTGTGAAAACTGAATCTGTGGCTGGATGCCTCGCTGGGGAGCGCCACCGGGGGGCACAGGGAGGCATACCCCTGACGTGGGGAACAAGGACAATAGTGTACTACTCACCAGTCCATGATCCTACCCCCCACACGGAAACTGTCTACACATCGGGGGCAAGTACATGCCATCATCCGGGAGCCCCACGCCAGGAGAGGTGCGGCTTTAGCCCTGCAACGAGTCGTCCGGCCACGTGGAAGACACATCCAGGACATTTCGCCTCTGCGCACCCTTGGCTGCCCGCGACTGGCCAGGGGCACCCGCCTGTTTCCTCCCCCACGCCCCTGAGACGTGATAGCCGACGGACCGGCCTAGAGACTTCGGGAGCAACAGTCGCTGGCCCGGCTGCATCAGACCATGGGGAAACCCTGCGGCAAACAGCCGAAACTCACCTTCGACACTCGCAGGACGCCCAGGGGGCAGCCACCTGAGCAAGAACAAGACGGCACGAACCAACCAAACCAGGACACCGACGAGGTGGACATGAAGACGTTGCTACACACCATGAAAACTAGTTTTGCTTCCATTGAGGGGAAAATGGACTCCATGTGTGCCAGAATGGACCAAATTACCCAGCAGATTGAAAAACAAGATGGCAGGCTAAAAGAGGCTGAGACACGTATCTCAACGTTGGAAGACGATCAGGCACAGGTGGCAGGGCAACTCTCAGACATAGATAAGTTGCTTAAGGTGATTGCGGCCAAGAATGAGGACATTGAAGCCCGCTCTAGACGGAACAAAATCCGCATTACTGGGGTGCCCGAGACAACCAACACTGGACGGCTTGAAGACTATGTAGAGCGGCTGCTCACCACATGCTTTGGGCAGGAGGCCTTCTCCTGAATACTTATCGTGGAATGGGCACATCGCACTCTGGCACCGAGACCGCCGCCTGGTGCGCCACCCCAGCCCATAGTCGCGAGACTACTTAACTACCGTGACCACGATGCTGCATTGCGCAGGTCCCGGGAACTGAGAAATGTCATCTTTGAGAATAATGCCATCTCATTATACCCCTATTTCACCCTCAACGTCCAAGAACGGAAGAAGTTCGCTCCCATCAAAAAGATTCTCCAGCAAGAGGGAGTGGAGTATGCCATGCTATACCCTGCACGTCTGCAGCTCACGCACAATGGCTCGCACCACACCTGCAACACCCCACAGCTGGCGGCGGACTTCCTCAAAAACCCACGGCGCTCCTTGACGCGGTGTTCAAGTTCGAACTGGGGGAAATACTAGAAGAATACTTGAGACTTAATATAGTCTTTGTGCCATCCCTGGCTACTGTGTGGGAGGCGCTGAAGGTTACTGTTCGGGGCCATTGCATGGTCAAAACGGGGGGCATCCTCAAAGACATTCGTACAACACTAACACACCTGGAGCCCCAGATTAAACAGCTTGAAACAGTCGGTGGCGCGTCGGTTGAGGGTCACACTCTGGCTAAGATACGTGAGTCCCTTACGGAATATCAGACCGAAGCAGAAAGGGAATGCCTCTTCCGAGACAAATACCACACGGCGCGCAGGTATGGAGAGGGAGAGCTTCCCGGCAAGGCGCTTGCCGAGACCATTCGACCACCTAGAACGGCGAATAATGTAGTGCTCATCCGCAATGGGAGGGGGAGGCGCACCGTGACACGTCTGCCATTATGGGGGTTTTCTCTGTGCATTACCGAACATTGTATTCGTCGTGCGCGGCACGACAGGGTGAGACTCCACAATATCTGCAACAGATAGAACTAGCTTGGCTTAGCAATCGTCAAAGAGAATTCTTAGCGGCTGACTTGGGGGTGGACGAAATTCGAAAAGCTATAATGCAAATAGGGAACGGCAAGGCACCGGGACCCGATGGCCTTGGCATAGAGTTTCACAAGAACTACATAGACACATTGGCCCCCTTCCTGAAGGTAGTCTATGAAGAGGCAGCCCAAACGGGAGTGCTCCCACCCACTATGCGGGAAGCGATGCTGGTCTCACTACTGAAACCCGGTAAGAAGCCGGAATTTGCAGACTCGTATAGACCTCTGTCCCTGATTAATTGCGATGTCAAGGTATTAGCCAAAGTCCTGGCAAATAGGCTCACACGCTTGATGGACAACCTCATCAGACCCGACCAGGCCGGATTCATACCCGGCTGATCAACCTCGCACAACCTGAGGACCCTTTTCTCCATCATGCATGATATCGATCAGGAGGAACAGGTGATGGCGGTCTTCCTAGACGTTACCAAAGCGTTCGATTCCCTGGAGTGGGGGTATGTTTGCTGTCCTGAAACACATGGGATTCCCCCCGGGATTTCTCATGTGGATTAAACTGCTATATAACCGACCCTGCGTCTCACTGCTGCTGAATGGAGAACGTTCCCCTGCCTTTGGCATCACTAGAGGTACGCGACAGGGATGGCCCCTCTCACCCCTACTGTTCGTGATAGCCATGGAACCGCTGGCATCCATGTTGCGACAACATCACAACCAATATGCACTAGATTACCCCACGAGGCCAGTCTTAATATCGTTATATGCGGATGATATTACGCTGTATGTGCGAGATCCTGCTGAAGGATTAAACGCCATGATCCGCGAAATAATAAAATTCGGGGCCTTCTCGGGAATCCCCATTAATTGGGGCAAATCCCAGATCATGACGCTCACGAGCTGCACCACTCCGTTCCCAATGGGTTACCCATTGCAGTGGCGCGTTGATGAAGTCCGATACCTGGGAGTCACTATAACCAAGGATAAAGAAGAACTACTATGAGCTAATTACGGGGTAGCCCTCGCTAGGGTGGAAGACCAGATCACCCGGTGGATTGCTCTCCCGATCTCCCTCGCGGGCCGGATAGCCTTAAATGAAGATGGTTTTCATGCCCAAGTTCTTGTATTGGTTTACAAACATCCCCTTCCACCCCGGCCACCCCTTCTTTACCAGGCTAAAGAGCCAGCTCATCTGCCTTGCTTGGGGCGGGAAACAACCCCGGATCAAATGGAGCACTCTCACCTTGCCGTTCGCCCAGGGTGGCTTTGAAGCGCCCGATCCTGAACTCTACTATCTCAGTGCCCAGGCACACTTCGCCGCATACTGGCTCGCGCCTCCGCCCTTTATGACGCATCTGGCAGTGGAGCAAGGGCTCATGGCTTCACTGCATCTTAAGGGGTTCCTGGGCGTGGATCACAAAGCGGCTGGGGGAAAGGGATCCACTGTGGCTTGTACAAATAACGTGTGGTGCGCCCTTGCCAAGAGGTCACAAGCTTCCATGCTATATTCCCCGCCACTTCCCCTGTCCGACTAACAGCGCCTCCCAGTCACGCAAGAAGGCATCTGTAAATGTATGCTTCTCAAACTAGGTATACATACTTGGCGGGACATGTACCACCTGGGGCGATTCAAAAGCGCGGACGAATTCTTGGGCGAACCAACACCCACCACTATGGACCGCTTCTTATACACTCGCCTGCGACAAGCCGTTAGGGCTACTACCCCTGCGTTCCCAGAGGAACCTCCAACACTGCTCCCGTTGCACCAAATGATACAGGCAGGAACACCGCATGTGGTGTCCCGCATATATAAGGCCTCCGTAGGGGCGGGGACCCATAACACTCTGAAAGCAAAACAGGGGTGGGAAGAAAATTTGGGACACCCTATCACAGAGGAGGCCTGGATGTACAGCTCTCAACAAACTGAGCGCATCACCGCTAGCAGCAGGTTCAGAATCATCCATTTTAAATTCCTCCACAGAATGTACTCTACTCCGGTAAGACTGCACAAACTCCAATTGCGGGAAAGCGATAGATGCGACCGTTGCAAACAGAAGGGGGCGGGTTTTTTACATGTGGTCTGGGAATGTAGGTCTGTAGCGCATTACTGGACTGAGGTGGGGAGGGCCCTGAGTGTTATGATAGGGTGACAACTCGACCTCACACCGGAAATGGGGCTTCAGGGATACCTCCCGGGGCACAAAGGACGTGGTAAGCGATTCCTGGCGATGGGACTACTCATAGCCAAACGTAAAATTGCTTGCCGATGGGGGAGTGGCAGAGTGCCCAAATTCAAGGACTGGCTGGCCGACCTCATTTACTATTCAGGAACAAAACAATATATATGCTGAGCTGTTGCCCCTTTGCTCACGACCTTGTGATATCTGGGAACCTCTCACTAGCTACTTGCTTAGGGAGGCCGCAAATAGCATGGACGATGGCGCTACACCACCGCACACTAACTGTCTAGCTGAGAATGGTGGATCCAATAGTGGAGGGACTGATCACTAGTAGGACTGGTGCGAAATTCTACCAATCTGTCATCTTAACGTCTGCTTATGTTTACTGTGCCTTTTACACCTAAGCTCACCCTTGGTACTGTACTGATGTATCCCAGCAATGCCAATGAACTGCCTGTCACACACTGTAATTGTTGTGTTGTTGCACTGAAAATGCCAATAAACAAAGTTTTGAACAGGATCCTTAAGGAACACTTCCTGTCATAGCTACAATAAGAAGCAAAAGAGCGGTGCGTACTCCATTGGGACACAAATCTTGTTTACATGTTTGGGGTTAAGAATGTTCCCTGTAAACGTAATATGTGTACATTGTGCCTATCAGGATCCGCCAGCACCTACCTGGCTTTACAGGCATTACTGGGCAAGTTACTTACCTTCAGTAACACCTTATATGGTGGACACTCTAGCCACTGATTCCTTACATTAGAATTTTCCCCAGACATCAGACTGGATCTGGAAACTTTTCAAGCAGTACCTCTGTGAGCTGGTAGGTGACATTGAGTGGCTCTGGGTCCGCGTCATCTGCTCTGAATGCAGCGTGTGGTGCCTATATAGGCACCACCCCAGCTCACTGACATCTGTTACTTTTTGCAACCTTTCCACTCCAGGAGCGCAAAGCCACAAAGGTTTCTGATGTACACTAAGGACCTCATAAGGGTTACCCTATATGGAGAAATATGTTCATTGAGGGGAGGATCAGTAAGTAATCTGCAGCTAGATAAAGTCTCTCCCAGATAAGGCGTTACTGATTGAGTCATTTGATACAGACTTCTAGCTGCAGATTCCTTACCTTAGAATAGATACCCAATCAATGCCTCCCCGGAGGTGGGTCTGCAAACAGATTTAGACCAGGAAGTCCAAGAGGACAGAACAGGCAAAGTGCCCATCACAACGACCCGACTACCCAGACAATAGTGTTTGGTAAATGTCCAAACACTGTCCCATGACAGTTATTCGAAAACTACAAGTCATGCAAAATGCTGCGGCACACTTGCTTTTAGGGATACCTAGATATAAGTCAGCTAGGCAGGGTTGATTGATCTTCAATGGTTGCCTATCACCCAAAGAATTGAACTTAAATCCTTGTACACAGTATACAGAGCTTTTTATGTGCACAACCCTTACATTTACGCCAAATGGTTATGCTCTACTCCCCTAAAAGTTTTCTTAGATCAACCAATACATACCTAGTTACTGTCCCCACCACCAAAAGAGCTAGAAGCGGAGGAAGATCTTTTCCCCTTAGTGTGGCCAAGTGCTTGAATGCCCTCCCCTTGGCGATTCGTACCAGGATCAATTAGCTGAGTTTTCGAAAATCTTTTAAGAAATGGCTTTTCAAGAATTGATCTTCTGTACCTATGGCCTTAGTGGGGCAGTTCTCTTTCTCCGTCAGGGCTGGGATGTCATTGCGTTGCATAGCATGTGTTGTAGTCCTTTTATGAAATGAGCCATTATGTGTGAGTTGAACATAAAGGGCTGATCCGGTAACCGAAGGAATGCTGATATGGCCAAAATGCACCTTTTAAAAGTCTTGTAGGGTTAGTGAAAGAACAAAATAACAAAACTTCGGACAAGGGTGCAGAAAGGGGATCAACATTTTTGGAAACACACCAAGCCACAAATTTGCCAAAAAGGTCAGGCATATACTGTCTTGGTTGAGGCATGCCTGGCTGCTGGAATGACATCACTGACTGCGGCTCAATCTCTACCCATGAAGGATGAGCATGCACACATTCAGGTGCAAGTCTCTGCCCTGTTGCGGCAACAGTAGATACTCCAGAAGAGGCAGCATGTTTGGAGGACCAATGTTCATGCTGAGGAGTTTGGGATACCATACTCTCTGTGCCCAATCCGGGGCCCAGTCATTCCAGATCTTCTTGAGAACTCTGCGCAGGAGTGGTATCAGTGGAAACGAGGTTAGGTGGTCTGAGCTCCACTCAATATGAAATGCCTCTCCAACAGCGAGAGTCGCCTTGGAAACTCCAGTGCGCAGAAGTGTGGACATTGCACGTTCTCTGTGGTTATGAATACATCTAACCAAGGTTCTCCCCAATCTCTTAAGAGACCTTGTACCACCTCCTAGTGGAGCTGCCATGCGTAATCCGCTAGTCATCAATAGCTTAGTTTGTCCGAACTGGCGTTCAGAGAGACAGCCATATATTGAGGCACCAGGGAAATGCCCTAGAGTTCCAGCCCTGTCCAGAGATGTAGACTCTTTTAACGAAGGGTCCACACCCCCACCTTGCTTGTTGAAATACCAAATGGTGGTGGTGGTGTTGTTGTTCATGAACATGTGAACAAGCTATCCCTTGATGGAAGGAATACAGGATTTCAATGCCAGCCGGATAGTTCTCAGCTCCAGCAAGCTGATATGGAGCTGAGACTCCACCGGAGACCAGAGTCTTCTGACCTTGACCTCCCCCAGATTGACGTACCAGCCGAGGAGATAAGCATTTGTCACTACGGTTAGCTCTGGGTGGAGAAGGGAGCAAGGTCTACTGCTGACCCAGTTGCGCTTCGTCAGCCACCACTGCAGATCTTTTGCACTTGCATCCGATATCTGGACCAGGTCAAAGAGATTCCCCTGATGCTGCGCACACTGGGACTTCAGGTCACACTGCAGAGCTGCATTTTCCAATATGCTTGTGGTAGCAGCAGGAAGCCATGAGGCCTAGCAGCCTCAGGCTCACTGAAATCCAGGATAGAGACTGAAACATCAGAATCATAGCCCGAATATTCTGGACTCGGTTTTTTGGAGAATAGGCCCAAAACTGCATTGTATCCAGAATAGCTCCGATGAAAGGGAGCATCTGACAGGGAGTCAGGTGCGACTTCGGCATGTTTATAGTGAACCCAAGCGAGTCTAGGAGGTTTGCCATAGCCCGGAGGTGGGAGACAATTGTCTAGGGCAAAGCCCACCTTCAGTCGCCAGTCGTTGAGATAGGGGGAGACTGGAACCATCGACTTTCGCAGGTGTGCTGCAATCACTACCATCGCAGTGGGGAGCACCCGAGGAGCGCTCGTAAGGC
The DNA here is from genome assembly GCA_963921515.1 of Calotriton arnoldi. Lineage (NCBI taxonomy): Eukaryota > Metazoa > Chordata > Amphibia > Caudata > Salamandridae > Calotriton > Calotriton arnoldi. Next base: position 374,909 of record CAWUFW010005451.1, read on the forward strand.
TAAAAGGGAGCATAGCTAAATTATAATGCTCGTGAACCGCAGGTAGCGCCTTGTCAGGCAGGACGGGAACGTGGAAGTAGGCGTCCTGCAAGCCCAGATTTACCGTCCAGTCTCTATGGTTTAGGCCAGACAGAACCTGAGCTAATGTGTGCATTCTGAATTTCTCCTTCTCAGGAAGAAATTGAGAGGGCACAAGTCCAAAATAGGGTGGAGGCTTCCGTCCTTCTTGGGCACCAGAAAGTAGCAGATATAGAAATCACAACCTACTTCTGGTGCCAGCACCCTCTTGATGGCTCTTTTGGCCAAACGAGTCAGAACCTCTTGACAGAGCCAGTACAGGTGGCCCTTCATCAGCCAGTCCAAAGATGGTGACATTGGTGGCTGGGTTTGTACGAAGGAGACAGAGTAACCCTGCTGAACAATCTGAAGTACCCACTTGTATGATGTAATAGACTGCCAGCGGGGCATGTGAGGTCAGTTCCTGCCGCCAACTGGGTGCCCATGATAGTTGGAGGGTGCGGTTGCTGAGGGGCCGGAGGGGTGGCAGCCTGAGTGGACCTCTAGCTGTATGTCCGTGGAGGCCACAAAAGGACTGGGCGCCTCTTGGCCTTGGTAGCTGGGCAGGAATGGACGTGGCTGGTAACCCCTACAAAAGCCACAAAAGGGGTGAAAGGCAGAATGGGGTTGGCATGGGGCATGGAGAGGCCCAAGGACCTGGCAGTGACCCAGCTGTCCTTAATGCGCTCCAGTGCCAAATCTGCTTTGTTGCCGAAGATGCGGGTATCATCGAAGGACATGTCTATAAGGGATAGGTACAGTCCCGGGCACACGTAACGAGGATATAATATCAGGAGAAATGTCTCATACTGCAGAAATGTAGAGGGTCTACACCAGAATGATAGTCATAGGTGTTTAATATAGTAACAGAGCATAAGCAACCAGCCAAAACAAAAGCAACCAGCCCTGGAATTCTCTGTTCTCTTTAATCTCTCTAGTCTTACGAATTTCTCTTTGAGACCTTCTCTACGTAATGGGTTTCCACTGGTGGATGCTGCATTAATAGTGATACCTTTGGATAAGTTGTCAAAGAGTTCTGATGCGACCCTGTCTCTATCCATAGCCTAATCAACAGATAGCAATGAAATGGATATTTGAAGCGCTACGGCTGCCTTTCCTGAAACCATAAAGTATGTATCAGTGTGGGGTTTTTAGTATTGACAGGAATAATGGCGCTCAAGCTAATCGCGCTGAGTTTATGTTATACTAGGAGTGTGAACGGTGCAAACCAGGTCAGGGGATATGCCCTAAAACCCCCGTGATGGTATGGATAGAAATCCACACAAATTAAGTAGGTACAGTCCCGGGCACACGTAACGAGGATATAATATCAGGAGAAATGTCTCATACTGCAGAAATGTAGAGGGTCTACACCAGAATGATAGTCATAGGTGTTTAATATAGTAACAGAGCATAAGCAACCAGCCAAAACAAAAGCAACCAGCCCTGGAATTCTCTGTTCTCTTTAATCTCTCTAGTCTTACGAATTTCTCTTTGAGACCTTCTCTACGTAATGGGTTTCCACTGGTGGATGCTGCATTAATAGTGATACCTTTGGATAAGTTGTCAAAGAGTTCTGATGCGACCTCTGTCTCTATCCATAGCCTAATCAACAGATAGCAATGAAATGGATATTTGAAGCGCTGCGGCTGCCTTTCCTGAAACCATAAAGTATGTATCAGTGTGGGGTTTTTAGTATTGACAGGAATAATGGCGCTCAAGCTAATTCGCGCTGAGTTTATGTTATACTAGGAGTGTGAACGGTGCAAACCAGGTCAGGGGATATGCCCTAAAACCCCCGTGATGGTATGGATAGAAATCCACACAAATTAAGTAGGTACAGTCCCGGGCACACGTAACGAGGATATAATATCAGGAGAAATGTCTCATACTGCAGAAATGTAGAGGGTCTACACCAGAATGATAGTCATAGGTGTTTAATATAGTAACAGAGCATAAGCAACCAGCCAAAACAAAAGCAACCAGCCCTGGAATTCTCTGTTCTCTTTAATCTCTCTAGTCTTACGAATTTCTCTTTGAGACCTTCTCTACGTAATGGGTTTCCACTGGTGGATGCTGCATTAATAGTGATACCTTTGGATAAGTTGTCAAAGAGTTCTGATGCGACCCTGTCTCTATCCATAGCCTAATCAACAGATAGCAATGAAATGGATATTTGAAGCGCTGCGGCTGCCTTTCCTGAAACCATAAAGTATGTATCAGTGTGGGGTTTTTAGTATTGACAGGAATAATGGCGCTCAAGCTAATTCGCGCTGAGTTTATGTTATACTAGGAGTGTGAACGGTGCAAACCAGGTCAGGGGATATGCCCTAAAACCCCCGTGATGGTATGGATAGAAATCCACACATTTCATTGCTATCTGTTGATTAGGCTATGGATAGAGACAGGGTCGCATCAGAACTCTTTGACAACTTATCCAAAGGTATCACTATTAATGCAGCATCCACCAGTGGAAACCCATTACGTAGAGAAGGTCTCAAAGAGAAATTCGTAAGACTAGAGAGATTAAAGAGAACAGAGAATTCCAGGGCTGGTTGCTTTTGTTTTGGCTGGTTGCTTATGCTCTGTTACTATATTAAACACCTATGACTATCATTCTGGTGTAGACCCTCTACATTTCTGCAGTATGAGACATTTCTCCTGATATTATATCCTCGTTACGTGTGCCCGGGACTGTACCTACTTAATTTGTGTGGATTTCTATCCATACCATCACGGGGGTTTTAGGGCATATCCCCTGACCTGGTTTGCACCGTTCACACTCCTAGTATAACATAAACTCAGCGCGAATTAGCTTGAGCGCCATTATTCCTGTCAATACTAAAAACCCCACACTGATACATACTTTATGGTTTCAGGAAAGGCAGCCGCAGCGCTTCAAATATCCATTTCATTGCTATCTGTTGATTAGGCTATGGATAGAGACAGGGTGGCATCAGAACTCTTTGACAACTTATCCAAAGGTATCACTATTAATGCAGCATCCACCAGTGGAAACCCATTACGTAGAGAAGGTCTCAAAGAGAAATTCGTAAGACTAGAGAGATTAAAGAGAACAGAGAATTCCAGGGCTGGTTGCTTTTGTTTTGGCTGGTTGCTTATGCTCTGTTACTATATTAAACACCTATGACTATCATTCTGGTGTAGACCCTCTACATTTCTGCAGTATGAGACATTTCTCCTGATATTATATCCTCGTTACGTGTGCCCGGGACTGTACCTACTTAATTTGTGTGGATTTCTATCCATACCATCACGGGGGTTTTAGGGCATATCCCCTGACCTGGTTTGCACCGTTCACACTCCTAGTATAACATAAACTCAGCGCGAATTAGCTTGAGCGCCATTATTCCTGTCAATACTAAAAACCCCACACTGATACATACTTTATGGTTTCAGGAAAGGCAGCCGCAGCGCTTCAAATATCCATTTCATTGCTATCTGTTGATTAGGCTATGGATAGAGACAGGGTCGCATCAGAACTCTTTGACAACTTATCCAAAGGTATCACTATTAATGCAGCATCCACCAGTGGAAACCCATTACGTAGAGAAGGTCTCAAAGAGAAATTCGTAAGACTAGAGAGATTAAAGAGAACAGAGAATTCCAGGGCTGGTTGCTTTTGTTTTGGCTGGTTGCTTATGCTCTGTTACTATATTAAACACCTATGACTATCATTCTGGTGTAGACCCTCTACATTTCTGCAGTATGAGACATTTCTCCTGATATTATATCCTCGTTACGTGTGCCCGGGACTGTACCTACTTAATTTGTGTGGATTTCTATCCATACCATCACGGGGGTTTTAGGGCATATCCCCTGACCTGGTTTGCACCGTTCACACTCCTAGTATAACATAAACTCAGCGCGAATTAGCTTGAGCGCCATTATTCCTGTCAATACTAAAAACCCCACACTGATACATACTTTATGGTTTCAGGAAAGGCAGCCGCAGCGCTTCAAATATCCATTTCATTGCTATCTGTTGATTAGGCTATGGATAGAGACAGGGTCGCATCAGAACTCTTTGACAACTTATCCAAAGGTATCACTATTAATGCAGCATCCACCAGTGGAAACCCATTACGTAGAGAAGGTCTCAAAGAGAAATTCGTAAGACTAGAGAGATTAAAGAGAACAGAGAATTCCAGGGCTGGTTGCTTTTGTTTTGGCTGGTTGCTTATGCTCTGTTACTATATTAAACACCTATGACTATCATTCTGGTGTAGACCCTCTACATTTCTGCAGTATGAGACATTTCTCCTGATATTATATCCTCGTTACGTGTGCCCGGGACTGTACCTACTTAATTTGTGTGGATTTCTATCCATACCATCACGGGGGTTTTAGGGCATATCCCCTGACCTGGTTTGCACCGTTCACACTCCTAGTATAACATAAACTCAGCGCGAATTAGCTTGAGCGCCATTATTCCTGTCAATACTAAAAACCCCACACTGATACATACTTTATGGTTTCAGGAAAGGCAGCCGCAGCGCTTCAAATATCCATTTCATTGCTATCTGTTGATTAGGCTATGGATAGAGACAGGGTCGCATCAGAACTCTTTGACAACTTATCCAAAGGTATCACTATTAATGCAGCATCCACCAGTGGAAACCCATTACGTAGAGAAGGTCTCAAAGAGAAATTCGTAAGACTAGAGAGATTAAAGAGAACAGAGAATTCCAGGGCTGGTTGCTTTTGTTTTGGCTGGTTGCTTATGCTCTGTTACTATATTAAACACCTATGACTATCATTCTGGTGTAGACCCTCTACATTTCTGCAGTATGAGACATTTCTCCTGATATTATATCCTCGTTACGTGTGCCCGGGACTGTACCTACTTAATTTGTGTGGATTTCTATCCATACCATCACGGGGGTTTTAGGGCATATCCCCTGACCTGGTTTGCACCGTTCACACTCCTAGTATAACATAAACTCAGCGCGAATTAGCTTGAGCGCCATTATTCCTGTCAATACTAAAAACCCCACACTGATACATACTTTATGGTTTCAGGAAAGGCAGCCGCAGCGCTTCAAATATCCATTTCATTGCTATCTGTTGATTAGGCTATGGATAGAGACAGGGTCGCATCAGAACTCTTTGACAACTTATCCAAAGGTATCACTATTAATGCAGCATCCACCAGTGGAAACCCATTACGTAGAGAAGGTCTCAAAGAGAAATTCGTAAGACTAGAGAGATTAAAGAGAACAGAGAATTCCAGGGCTGGTTGCTTTTGTTTTGGCTGGTTGCTTATGCTCTGTTACTATATTAAACACCTATGACTATCATTCTGGTGTAGACCCTCTACATTTCTGCAGTATGAGACATTTCTCCTGATATTATATCCTCGTTACGTGTGCCCGGGACTGTACCTACTTAATTTGTGTGGATTTCTATCCATACCATCACGGGGGTTTTAGGGCATATCCCCTGACCTGGTTTGCACCGTTCACACTCCTAGTATAACATAAACTCAGCGCGAATTAGCTTGAGCGCCATTATTCCTGTCAATACTAAAAACCCCACACTGATACATACTTTATGGTTTCAGGAAAGGCAGCCGCAGCGCTTCAAATATCCATTTCATTGCTATCTGTTGATTAGGCTATGGATAGAGACAGGGTCGCATCAGAACTCTTTGACAACTTATCCAAAGGTATCACTATTAATGCAGCATCCACCAGTGGAAACCCATTACGTAGAGAAGGTCTCAAAGAGAAATTCGTAAGACTAGAGAGATTAAAGAGAACAGAGAATTCCAGGGCTGGTTGCTTTTGTTTTGGCTGGTTGCTTATGCTCTGTTACTATATTAAACACCTATGACTATCATTCTGGTGTAGACCCTCTACATTTCTGCAGTATGAGACATTTCTCCTGATATTATATCCTCGTTACGTGTGCCCGGGACTGTACCTACTTAATTTGTGTGGATTTCTATCCATACCATCACGGGGGTTTTAGGGCATATCCCCTGACCTGGTTTGCACCGTTCACACTCCTAGTATAACATAAACTCAGCGCGAATTAGCTTGAGCGCCATTATTCCTGTCAATACTAAAAACCCCACACTGATACATACTTTATGGTTTCAGGAAAGGCAGCCGCAGCGCTTCAAATATCCATTTCATTGCTATCTGTTGATTAGGCTATGGATAGAGACAGGGTCGCATCAGAACTCTTTGACAACTTATCCAAAGGTATCACTATTAATGCAGCATCCACCAGTGGAAACCCATTACGTAGAGAAGGTCTCAAAGAGAAATTCGTAAGACTAGAGAGATTAAAGAGAACAGAGAATTCCAGGGCTGGTTGCTTTTGTTTTGGCTGGTTGCTTATGCTCTGTTACTATATTAAACACCTATGACTATCATTCTGGTGTAGACCCTCTACATTTCTGCAGTATGAGACATTTCTCCTGATATTATATCCTCGTTACGTGTGCCCGGGACTGTACCTACTTAATTTGTGTGGATTTCTATCCATACCATCACGGGGGTTTTAGGGCATATCCCCTGACCTGGTTTGCACCGTTCACACTCCTAGTATAACATAAACTCAGCGCGAATTAGCTTGAGCGCCATTATTCCTGTCAATACTAAAAACCCCACACTGATACATACTTTATGGTTTCAGGAAAGGCAGCCGCAGCGCTTCAAATATCCATTTCATTGCTATCTGTTGATTAGGCTATGGATAGAGACAGGGTCGCATCAGAACTCTTTGACAACTTATCCAAAGGTATCACTATTAATGCAGCATCCACCAGTGGAAACCCATTACGTAGAGAAGGTCTCAAAGAGAAATTCGTAAGACTAGAGAGATTAAAGAGAACAGAGAATTCCAGGGCTGGTTGCTTTTGTTTTGGCTGGTTGCTTATGCTCTGTTACTATATTAAACACCTATGACTATCATTCTGGTGTAGACCCTCTACATTTCTGCAGTATGAGACATTTCTCCTGATATTATATCCTCGTTACGTGTGCCCGGGACTGTACCTACTTAATTTGTGTGGATTTCTATCCATACCATCACGGGGGTTTTAGGGCATATCCCCTGACCTGGTTTGCACCGTTCACACTCCTAGTATAACATAAACTCAGCGCGAATTAGCTTGAGCGCCATTATTCCTGTCAATACTAAAAACCCCACACTGATACATACTTTATGGTTTCAGGAAAGGCAGCCGCAGCGCTTCAAATATCCATTTCATTGCTATCTGTTGATTAGGCTATGGATAGAGACAGGGTCGCATCAGAACTCTTTGACAACTTATCCAAAGGTATCACTATTAATGCAGCATCCACCAGTGGAAACCCATTACGTAGAGAAGGTCTCAAAGAGAAATTCGTAAGACTAGAGAGATTAAAGAGAACAGAGAATTCCAGGGCTGGTTGCTTTTGTTTTGGCTGGTTGCTTATGCTCTGTTACTATATTAAACACCTATGACTATCATTCTGGTGTAGACCCTCTACATTTCTGCAGTATGAGACATTTCTCCTGATATTATATCCTCGTTACGTGTGCCCGGGACTGTACCTACTTAATTTGTGTGGATTTCTATCCATACCATCACGGGGGTTTTAGGGCATATCCCCTGACCTGGTTTGCACCGTTCACACTCCTAGTATAACATAAACTCAGCGCGAATTAGCTTGAGCGCCATTATTCCTGTCAATACTAAAAACCCCACACTGATACATACTTTATGGTTTCAGGAAAGGCAGCCGCAGCGCTTCAAATATCCATTTCATTGCTATCTGTTGATTAGGCTATGGATAGAGACAGGGTCGCATCAGAACTCTTTGACAACTTATCCAAAGGTATCACTATTAATGCAGCATCCACCAGTGGAAACCCATTACGTAGAGAAGGTCTCAAAGAGAAATTCGTAAGACTAGAGAGATTAAAGAGAACAGAGAATTCCAGGGCTGGTTGCTTTTGTTTTGGCTGGTTGCTTATGCTCTGTTACTATATTAAACACCTATGACTATCATTCTGGTGTAGACCCTCTACATTTCTGCAGTATGAGACATTTCTCCTGATATTATATCCTCGTTACGTGTGCCCGGGACTGTACCTACTTAATTTGTGTGGATTTCTATCCATACCATCACGGGGGTTTTAGGGCATATCCCCTGACCTGGTTTGCACCGTTCACACTCCTAGTATAACATAAACTCAGCGCGAATTAGCTTGAGCGCCATTATTCCTGTCAATACTAAAAACCCCACACTGATACATACTTTATGGTTTCAGGAAAGGCAGCCGCAGCGCTTCAAATATCCATTTCATTGCTATCTGTTGATTAGGCTATGGATAGAGACAGGGTCGCATCAGAACTCTTTGACAACTTATCCAAAGGTATCACTATTAATGCAGCATCCACCAGTGGAAACCCATTACGTAGAGAAGGTCTCAAAGAGAAATTCGTAAGACTAGAGAGATTAAAGAGAACAGAGAATTCCAGGGCTGGTTGCTTTTGTTTTGGCTGGTTGCTTATGCTCTGTTACTATATTAAACACCTATGACTATCATTCTGGTGTAGACCCTCTACATTTCTGCAGTATGAGACATTTCTCCTGATATTATATCCTCGTTACGTGTGCCCGGGACTGTACCTACTTAATTTGTGTGGATTTCTATCCATACCATCACGGGGGTTTTAGGGCATATCCCCTGACCTGGTTTGCACCGTTCACACTCCTAGTATAACATAAACTCAGCGCGAATTAGCTTGAGCGCCATTATTCCTGTCAATACTAAAAACCCCACACTGATACATACTTTATGGTTTCAGGAAAGGCAGCCGCAGCGCTTCAAATATCCATTTCATTGCTATCTGTTGATTAGGCTATGGATAGAGACAGGGTCGCATCAGAACTCTTTGACAACTTATCCAAAGGTATCACTATTAATGCAGCATCCACCAGTGGAAACCCATTACGTAGAGAAGGTCTCAAAGAGAAATTCGTAAGACTAGAGAGATTAAAGAGAACAGAGAATTCCAGGGCTGGTTGCTTTTGTTTTGGCTGGTTGCTTATGCTCTGTTACTATATTAAACACCTATGACTATCATTCTGGTGTAGACCCTCTACATTTCTGCAGTATGAGACATTTCTCCTGATATTATATCCTCGTTACGTGTGCCCGGGACTGTACCTACTTAATTTGTGTGGATTTCTATCCATACCATCACGGGGGTTTTAGGGCATATCCCCTGACCTGGTTTGCACCGTTCACACTCCTAGTATAACATAAACTCAGCGCGAATTAGCTTGAGCGCCATTATTCCTGTCAATACTAAAAACCCCACACTGATACATACTTTATGGTTTCAGGAAAGGCAGCCGCAGCGCTTCAAATATCCATTTCATTGCTATCTGTTGATTAGGCTATGGATAGAGACAGGGTCGCATCAGAACTCTTTGACAACTTATCCAAAGGTATCACTATTAATGCAGCATCCACCAGTGGAAACCCATTACGTAGAGAAGGTCTCAAAGAGAAATTCGTAAGACTAGAGAGATTAAAGAGAACAGAGAATTCCAGGGCTGGTTGCTTTTGTTTTGGCTGGTTGCTTATGCTCTGTTACTATATTAAACACCTATGACTATCATTCTGGTGTAGACCCTCTACATTTCTGCAGTATGAGACATTTCTCCTGATATTATATCCTCGTTACGTGTGCCCGGGACTGTACCTACTTAATTTGTGTGGATTTCTATCCATACCATCACGGGGGTTTTAGGGCATATCCCCTGACCTGGTTTGCACCGTTCACACTCCTAGTATAACATAAACTCAGCGCGAATTAGCTTGAGCGCCATTATTCCTGTCAATACTAAAAACCCCACACTGATACATACTTTATGGTTTCAGGAAAGGCAGCCGCAGCGCTTCAAATATCCATTTCATTGCTATCTGTTGATTAGGCTATGGATAGAGACAGGGTCGCATCAGAACTCTTTGACAACTTATCCAAAGGTATCACTATTAATGCAGCATCCACCAGTGGAAACCCATTACGTAGAGAAGGTCTCAAAGAGAAATTCGTAAGACTAGAGAGATTAAAGAGAACAGAGAATTCCAGGGCTGGTTGCTTTTGTTTTGGCTGGTTGCTTATGCTCTGTTACTATATTAAACACCTATGACTATCATTCTGGTGTAGACCCTCTACATTTCTGCAGTATGAGACATTTCTCCTGATATTATATCCTCGTTACGTGTGCCCGGGACTGTACCTACTTAATTTGTGTGGATTTCTATCCATACCATCACGGGGGTTTTAGGGCATATCCCCTGACCTGGTTTGCACCGTTCACACTCCTAGTATAACATAAACTCAGCGCGAATTAGCTTGAGCGCCATTATTCCTGTCAATACTAAAAACCCCACACTGATACATACTTTATGGTTTCAGGAAAGGCAGCCGCAGCGCTTCAAATATCCATTTCATTGCTATCTGTTGATTAGGCTATGGATAGAGACAGGGTCGCATCAGAACTCTTTGACAACTTATCCAAAGGTATCACTATTAATGCAGCATCCACCAGTGGAAACCCATTACGTAGAGAAGGTCTCAAAGAGAAATTCGTAAGACTAGAGAGATTAAAGAGAACAGAGAATTCCAGGGCTGGTTGCTTTTGTTTTGGCTGGTTGCTTATGCTCTGTTACTATATTAAACACCTATGACTATCATTCTGGTGTAGACCCTCTACATTTCTGCAGTATGAGACATTTCTCCTGATATTATATCCTCGTTACGTGTGCCCGGGACTGTACCTACTTAATTTGTGTGGATTTCTATCCATACCATCACGGGGGTTTTAGGGCATATCCCCTGACCTGGTTTGCACCGTTCACACTCCTAGTATAACATAAACTCAGCGCGAATTAGCTTGAGCGCCATTATTCCTGTCAATACTAAAAACCCCACACTGATACATACTTTATGGTTTCAGGAAAGGCAGCCGCAGCGCTTCAAATATCCATTTCATTGCTATCTGTTGATTAGGCTATGGATAGAGACAGGGTCGCATCAGAACTCTTTGACAACTTATCCAAAGGTATCACTATTAATGCAGCATCCACCAGTGGAAACCCATTACGTAGAGAAGGTCTCAAAGAGAAATTCGTAAGACTAGAGAGATTAAAGAGAACAGAGAATTCCAGGGCTGGTTGCTTTTGTTTTGGCTGGTTGCTTATGCTCTGTTACTATATTAAACACCTATGACTATCATTCTGGTGTAGACCCTCTACATTTCTGCAGTATGAGACATTTCTCCTGATATTATATCCTCGTTACGTGTGCCCGGGACTGTACCTACTTAATTTGTGTGGATTTCTATCCATACCATCACGGGGGTTTTAGGGCATATCCCCTGACCTGGTTTGCACCGTTCACACTCCTAGTATAACATAAACTCAGCGCGAATTAGCTTGAGCGCCATTATTCCTGTCAATACTAAAAACCCCACACTGATACATACTTTATGGTTTCAGGAAAGGCAGCCGCAGCGCTTCAAATATCCATTTCATTGCTATCTGTTGATTAGGCTATGGATAGAGACAGGGTCGCATCAGAACTCTTTGACAACTTATCCAAAGGTATCACTATTAATGCAGCATCCACCAGTGGAAACCCATTACGTAGAGAAGGTCTCAAAGAGAAATTCGTAAGACTAGAGAGATTAAAGAGAACAGAGAATTCCAGGGCTGGTTGCTTTTGTTTTGGCTGGTTGCTTATGCTCTGTTACTATATTAAACACCTATGACTATCATTCTGGTGTAGACCCTCTACATTTCTGCAGTATGAGACATTTCTCCTGATATTATATCCTCGTTACGTGTGCCCGGGACTGTACCTACTTAATTTGTGTGGATTTCTATCCATACCATCACGGGGGTTTTAGGGCATATCCCCTGACCTGGTTTGCACCGTTCACACTCCTAGTATAACATAAACTCAGCGCGAATTAGCTTGAGCGCCATTATTCCTGTCAATACTAAAAACCCCACACTGATACATACTTTATGGTTTCAGGAAAGGCAGCCGTAGCGCTTCAAATATCCATTTCATTGCTATCTGTTGATTAGGCTATGGATAGAGACAGGGTCGCATCAGAACTCTTTGACAACTTATCCAAAGGTATCACTATTAATGCAGCATCCACCAGTGGAAACCCATTACGTAGAGAAGGTCTCAAAGAGAAATTCGTAAGACTAGAGAGATTAAAGAGAACAGAGAATTCCAGGGCTGGTTGCTTTTGTTTTGGCTGGTTGCTTATGCTCTGTTACTATATTAAACACCTATGACTATCATTCTGGTGTAGACCCTCTACATTTCTGCAGTATGAGACATTTCTCCTGATATTATATCCTCGTTACGTGTGCCCGGGACTGTACCTACTTAATTTGTGTGGATTTCTATCCATACCATCACGGGGGTTTTAGGGCATATCCCCTGACCTGGTTTGCACCGTTCACACTCCTAGTATAACATAAACTCAGCGCGAATTAGCTTGAGCGCCATTATTCCTGTCAATACTAAAAACCCCACACTGATACATACTTTATGGTTTCAGGAAAGGCAGCCGCAGCGCTTCAAATATCCATTTCATTGCTATCTGTTGATTAGGCTATGGATAGAGACAGGGTCGCATCAGAACTCTTTGACAACTTATCCAAAGGTATCACTATTAATGCAGCATCCACCAGTGGAAACCCATTACGTAGAGAAGGTCTCAAAGAGAAATTCGTAAGACTAGAGAGATTAAAGAGAACAGAGAATTCCAGGGCTGGTTGCTTTTGTTTTGGCTGGTTGCTTATGCTCTGTTACTATATTAAACACCTATGACTATCATTCTGGTGTAGACCCTCTACATTTCTGCAGTATGAGACATTTCTCCTGATATTATATCCTCGTTACGTGTGCCCGGGACTGTACCTACTTAATTTGTGTGGATTTCTATCCATACCATCACGGGGGTTTTAGGGCATATCCCCTGACCTGGTTTGCACCGTTCACACTCCTAGTATAACATAAACTCAGCGCGAATTAGCTTGAGCGCCATTATTCCTGTCAATACTAAAAACCCCACACTGATACATACTTTATGGTTTCAGGAAAGGCAGCCGCAGCGCTTCAAATATCCATTTCATTGCTATCTGTTGATTAGGCTATGGATAGAGACAGGGTCGCATCAGAACTCTTTGACAACTTATCCAAAGGTATCACTATTAATGCAGCATCCACCAGTGGAAACCCATTACGTAGAGAAGGTCTCAAAGAGAAATTCGTAAGACTAGAGAGATTAAAGAGAACAGAGAATTCCAGGGCTGGTTGCTTTTGTTTTGGCTGGTTGCTTATGCTCTGTTACTATATTAAACACCTATGACTATCATTCTGGTGTAGACCCTCTACATTTCTGCAGTATGAGACATTTCTCCTGATATTATATCCTCGTTACGTGTGCCCGGGACTGTACCTACTTAATTTGTGTGGATTTCTATCCATACCATCACGGGGGTTTTAGGGCATATCCCCTGACCTGGTTTGCACCGTTCACACTCCTAGTATAACATAAACTCAGCGCGAATTAGCTTGAGCGCCATTATTCCTGTCAATACTAAAAACCCCACACTGATACATACTTTATGGTTTCAGGAAAGGCAGCCGCAGCGCTTCAAATATCCATTTCATTGCTATCTGTTGATTAGGCTATGGATAGAGACAGGGTCGCATCAGAACTCTTTGACAACTTATCCAAAGGTATCACTATTAATGCAGCATCCACCAGTGGAAACCCATTACGTAGAGAAGGTCTCAAAGAGAAATTCGTAAGACTAGAGAGATTAAAGAGAACAGAGAATTCCAGGGCTGGTTGCTTTTGTTTTGGCTGGTTGCTTATGCTCTGTTACTATATTAAACACCTATGACTATCATTCTGGTGTAGACCCTCTACATTTCTGCAGTATGAGACATTTCTCCTGATATTATATCCTCGTTACGTGTGCCCGGGACTGTACCTACTTAATTTGTGTGGATTTCTATCCATACCATCACGGGGGTTTTAGGGCATATCCCCTGACCTGGTTTGCACCGTTCACACTCCTAGTATAACATAAACTCAGCGCGAATTAGCTTGAGCGCCATTATTCCTGTCAATACTAAAAACCCCACACTGATACATACTTTATGGTTTCAGGAAAGGCAGCCGCAGCGCTTCAAATATCCATTTCATTGCTATCTGTTGATTAGGCTATGGATAGAGACAGGGTCGCATCAGAACTCTTTGACAACTTATCCAAAGGTATCACTATTAATGCAGCATCCACCAGTGGAAACCCATTACGTAGAGAAGGTCTCAAAGAGAAATTCGTAAGACTAGAGAGATTAAAGAGAACAGAGAATTCCAGGGCTGGTTGCTTTTGTTTTGGCTGGTTGCTTATGCTCTGTTACTATATTAAACACCTATGACTATCATTCTGGTGTAGACCCTCTACATTTCTGCAGTATGAGACATTTCTCCTGATATTATATCCTCGTTACGTGTGCCCGGGACTGTACCTACTTAATTTGTGTGGATTTCTATCCATACCATCACGGGGGTTTTAGGGCATATCCCCTGACCTGGTTTGCACCGTTCACACTCCTAGTATAACATAAACTCAGCGCGAATTAGCTTGAGCGCCATTATTCCTGTCAATACTAAAAACCCCACACTGATACATACTTTATGGTTTCAGGAAAGGCAGCCGCAGCGCTTCAAATATCCATTTCATTGCTATCTGTTGATTAGGCTATGGATAGAGACAGGGTCGCATCAGAACTCTTTGACAACTTATCCAAAGGTATCACTATTAATGCAGCATCCACCAGTGGAAACCCATTACGTAGAGAAGGTCTCAAAGAGAAATTCGTAAGACTAGAGAGATTAAAGAGAACAGAGAATTCCAGGGCTGGTTGCTTTTGTTTTGGCTGGTTGCTTATGCTCTGTTACTATATTAAACACCTATGACTATCATTCTGGTGTAGACCCTCTACATTTCTGCAGTATGAGACATTTCTCCTGATATTATATCCTCGTTACGTGTGCCCGGGACTGTACCTACTTAATTTGTGTGGATTTCTATCCATACCATCACGGGGGTTTTAGGGCATATCCCCTGACCTGGTTTGCACCGTTCACACTCCTAGTATAACATAAACTCAGCGCGAATTAGCTTGAGCGCCATTATTCCTGTCAATACTAAAAACCCCACACTGATACATACTTTATGGTTTCAGGAAAGGCAGCCGCAGCGCTTCAAATATCCATTTCATTGCTATCTGTTGATTAGGCTATGGATAGAGACAGGGTCGCATCAGAACTCTTTGACAACTTATCCAAAGGTATCACTATTAATGCAGCATCCACCAGTGGAAACCCATTACGTAGAGAAGGTCTCAAAGAGAAATTCGTAAGACTAGAGAGATTAAAGAGAACAGAGAATTCCAGGGCTGGTTGCTTTTGTTTTGGCTGGTTGCTTATGCTCTGTTACTATATTAAACACCTATGACTATCATTCTGGTGTAGACCCTCTACATTTCTGCAGTATGAGACATTTCTCCTGATATTATATCCTCGTTACGTGTGCCCGGGACTGTACCTACTTAATTTGTGTGGATTTCTATCCATACCATCACGGGGGTTTTAGGGCATATCCCCTGACCTGGTTTGCACCGTTCACACTCCTAGTATAACATAAACTCAGCGCGAATTAGCTTGAGCGCCATTATTCCTGTCAATACTAAAAACCCCACACTGATACATACTTTATGGTTTCAGGAAAGGCAGCCGCAGCGCTTCAAATATCCATTTCATTGCTATCTGTTGATTAGGCTATGGATAGAGACAGGGTCGCATCAGAACTCTTTGACAACTTATCCAAAGGTATCACTATGAATGCAGCATCCACCAGTGGAAACCCATTACGTAGAGAAGGTCTCAAAGAGAAATTCGTAAGACTAGAGAGATTAAAGAGAACAGAGAATTCCAGGGCTGGTTGCTTTTGTTTTGGCTGGTTGCTTATGCTCTGTTACTATATTAAACACCTATGACTATCATTCTGGTGTAGACCCTCTACATTTCTGCAGTATGAGACATTTCTCCTGATATTATATCCTCGTTACGTGTGCCCGGGACTGTACCTACTTAATTTGTGTGGATTTCTATCCATACCATCACGGGGGTTTTAGGGCATATCCCCTGACCTGGTTTGCACCGTTCACACTCCTAGTATAACATAAACTCAGCGCGAATTAGCTTGAGCGCCATTATTCCTGTCAATACTAAAAACCCCACACTGATACATACTTTATGGTTTCAGGAAAGGCAGCCGCAGCGCTTCAAATATCCATTTCATTGCTATCTGTTGATTAGGCTATGGATAGAGACAGGGTCGCATCAGAACTCTTTGACAACTTATCCAAAGGTATCACTATTAATGCAGCATCCACCAGTGGAAACCCATTACGTAGAGAAGGTCTCAAAGAGAAATTCGTAAGACTAGAGAGATTAAAGAGAACAGAGAATTCCAGGGCTGGTTGCTTTTGTTTTGGCTGGTTGCTTATGCTCTGTTACTATATTAAACACCTATGACTATCATTCTGGTGTAGACCCTCTACATTTCTGCAGTATGAGACATTTCTCCTGATATTATATCCTCGTTACGTGTGCCCGGGACTGTACCTACTTAATTTGTGTGGATTTCTATCCATACCATCACGGGGGTTTTAGGGCATATCCCCTGACCTGGTTTGCACCGTTCACACTCCTAGTATAACATAAACTCAGCGCGAATTAGCTTGAGCGCCATTATTCCTGTCAATACTAAAAACCCCACACTGATACATACTTTATGGTTTCAGGAAAGGCAGCCGCAGCGCTTCAAATATCCATTTCATTGCTATCTGTTGATTAGGCTATGGATAGAGACAGGGTCGCATCAGAACTCTTTGACAACTTATCCAAAGGTATCACTATTAATGCAGCATCCACCAGTGGAAACCCATTACGTAGAGAAGGTCTCAAAGAGAAATTCGTAAGACTAGAGAGATTAAAGAGAACAGAGAATTCCAGGGCTGGTTGCTTTTGTTTTGGCTGGTTGCTTATGCTCTGTTACTATATTAAACACCTATGACTATCATTCTGGTGTAGACCCTCTACATTTCTGCAGTATGAGACATTTCTCCTGATATTATATCCTCGTTACGTGTGCCCGGGACTGTACCTACTTAATTTGTGTGGATTTCTATCCATACCATCACGGGGGTTTTAGGGCATATCCCCTGACCTGGTTTGCACCGTTCACACTCCTAGTATAACATAAACTCAGCGCGAATTAGCTTGAGCGCCATTATTCCTGTCAATACTAAAAACCCCACACTGATACATACTTTATGGTTTCAGGAAAGGCAGCCGCAGCGCTTCAAATATCCATTTCATTGCTATCTGTTGATTAGGCTATGGATAGAGACAGGGTCGCATCAGAACTCTTTGACAACTTATCCAAAGGTATCACTATTAATGCAGCATCCACCAGTGGAAACCCATTACGTAGAGAAGGTCTCAAAGAGAAATTCGTAAGACTAGAGAGATTAAAGAGAACAGAGAATTCCAGGGCTGGTTGCTTTTGTTTTGGCTGGTTGCTTATGCTCTGTTACTATATTAAACACCTATGACTATCATTCTGGTGTAGACCCTCTACATTTCTGCAGTATGAGACATTTCTCCTGATATTATATCCTCGTTACGTGTGCCCGGGACTGTACCTACTTAATTTGTGTGGATTTCTATCCATACCATCACGGGGGTTTTAGGGCATATCCCCTGACCTGGTTTGCACCGTTCACACTCCTAGTATAACATAAACTCAGCGCGAATTAGCTTGAGCGCCATTATTCCTGTCAATACTAAAAACCCCACACTGATACATACTTTATGGTTTCAGGAAAGGCAGCCGCAGCGCTTCAAATATCCATTTCATTGCTATCTGTTGATTAGGCTATGGATAGAGACAGGGTCGCATCAGAACTCTTTGACAACTTATCCAAAGGTATCACTATTAATGCAGCATCCACCAGTGGAAACCCATTACGTAGAGAAGGTCTCAAAGAGAAATTCGTAAGACTAGAGAGATTAAAGAGAACAGAGAATTCCAGGGCTGGTTGCTTTTGTTTTGGCTGGTTGCTTATGCTCTGTTACTATATTAAACACCTATGACTATCATTCTGGTGTAGACCCTCTACATTTCTGCAGTATGAGACATTTCTCCTGATATTATATCCTCGTTACGTGTGCCCGGGACTGTACCTACTTAATTTGTGTGGATTTCTATCCATACCATCACGGGGGTTTTAGGGCATATCCCCTGACCTGGTTTGCACCGTTCACACTCCTAGTATAACATAAACTCAGCGCGAATTAGCTTGAGCGCCATTATTCCTGTCAATACTAAAAACCCCACACTGATACATACTTTATGGTTTCAGGAAAGGCAGCCGCAGCGCTTCAAATATCCATTTCATTGCTATCTGTTGATTAGGCTATGGATAGAGACAGGGTCGCATCAGAACTCTTTGACAACTTATCCAAAGGTATCACTATGAATGCAGCATCCACCAGTGGAAACCCATTACGTAGAGAAGGTCTCAAAGAGAAATTCGTAAGACTAGAGAGATTAAAGAGAACAGAGAATTCCAGGGCTGGTTGCTTTTGTTTTGGCTGGTTGCTTATGCTCTGTTACTATATTAAACACCTATGACTATCATTCTGGTGTAGACCCTCTACATTTCTGCAGTATGAGACATTTCTCCTGATATTATATCCTCGTTACGTGTGCCCGGGACTGTACCTACTTAATTTGTGTGGATTTCTATCCATACCATCACGGGGGTTTTAGGGCATATCCCCTGACCTGGTTTGCACCGTTCACACTCCTAGTATAACATAAACTCAGCGCGAATTAGCTTGAGCGCCATTATTCCTGTCAATACTAAAAACCCCACACTGATACATACTTTATGGTTTCAGGAAAGGCAGCCGCAGCGCTTCAAATATCCATTTCATTGCTATCTGTTGATTAGGCTATGGATAGAGACAGGGTCGCATCAGAACTCTTTGACAACTTATCCAAAGGTATCACTATTAATGCAGCATCCACCAGTGGAAACCCATTACGTAGAGAAGGTCTCAAAGAGAAATTCGTAAGACTAGAGAGATTAAAGAGAACAGAGAATTCCAGGGCTGGTTGCTTTTGTTTTGGCTGGTTGCTTATGCTCTGTTACTATATTAAACACCTATGACTATCATTCTGGTGTAGACCCTCTACATTTCTGCAGTATGAGACATTTCTCCTGATATTATATCCTCGTTACGTGTGCCCGGGACCGTACCTACTTAATTTGTGTGGATTTCTATCCATACCATCACGGGGGTTTTAGGGCATATCCCCTGACCTGGTTTGCACCGTTCACACTCCTAGTATAACATAAACTCAGCGCGAATTAGCTTGAGCGCCATTATTCCTGTCAATACTAAAAACCCCACACTGATACATACTTTATGGTTTCAGGAAAGGCAGCCGCAGCGCTTCAAATATCCATTTCATTGCTATCTGTTGATTAGGCTATGGATAGAGACAGGGTCGCATCAGAACTCTTTGACAACTTATCCAAAGGTATCACTATTAATGCAGCATCCACCAGTGGAAACCCATTACGTAGAGAAGGTCTCAAAGAGAAATTCGTAAGACTAGAGAGATTAAAGAGAACAGAGAATTCCAGGGCTGGTTGCTTTTGTTTTGGCTGGTTGCTTATGCTCTGTTACTATATTAAACACCTATGACTATCATTCTGGTGTAGACCCTCTACATTTCTGCAGTATGAGACATTTCTCCTGATATTATATCCTCGTTACGTGTGCCCGGGACTGTACCTACTTAATTTGTGTGGATTTCTATCCATACCATCACGGGGGTTTTAGGGCATATCCCCTGACCTGGTTTGCACCGTTCACACTCCTAGTATAACATAAACTCAGCGCGAATTAGCTTGAGCGCCATTATTCCTGTCAATACTAAAAACCCCACACTGATACATACTTTATGGTTTCAGGAAAGGCAGCCGCAGCGCTTCAAATATCCATTTCATTGCTATCTGTTGATTAGGCTATGGATAGAGACAGGGTCGCATCAGAACTCTTTGACAACTTATCCAAAGGTATCACTATGAATGCAGCATCCACCAGTGGAAACCCATTACGTAGAGAAGGTCTCAAAGAGAAATTCGTAAGACTAGAGAGATTAAAGAGAACAGAGAATTCCAGGGCTGGTTGCTTTTGTTTTGGCTGGTTGCTTATGCTCTGTTACTATATTAAACACCTATGACTATCATTCTGGTGTAGACCCTCTACATTTCTGCAGTATGAGACATTTCTCCTGATATTATATCCTCGTTACGTGTGCCCGGGACTGTACCTACTTAATTTGTGTGGATTTCTATCCATACCATCACGGGGGTTTTAGGGCATATCCCCTGACCTGGTTTGCACCGTTCACACTCCTAGTATAACATAAACTCAGCGCGAATTAGCTTGAGCGCCATTATTCCTGTCAATACTAAAAACCCCACACTGATACATACTTTATGGTTTCAGGAAAGGCAGCCGCAGCGCTTCAAATATCCATTTCATTGCTATCTGTTGATTAGGCTATGGATAGAGACAGGGTCGCATCAGAACTCTTTGACAACTTATCCAAAGGTATCACTATTAATGCAGCATCCACCAGTGGAAACCCATTACGTAGAGAAGGTCTCAAAGAGAAATTCGTAAGACTAGAGAGATTAAAGAGAACAGAGAATTTCAGGGCTGGTTGCTTTTGTTTTGGCTGGTTGCTTATGCTCTGTTACTATATTAAACACCTATGACTATCATTCTGGTGTAGACCCTCTACATTTCTGCAGTATGAGACATTTCTCCTGATATTATATCCTCGTTACGTGTGCCCGGGACTGTACCTACTTAATTTGTGTGGATTTCTATCCATACCATCACGGGGGTTTTAGGGCATATCCCCTGACCTGGTTTGCACCGTTCACACTCCTAGTATAACATAAACTCAGCGCGAATTAGCTTGAGCGCCATTATTCCTGTCAATACTAAAAACCCCACACTGATACATACTTTATGGTTTCAGGAAAGGCAGCCGCAGCGCTTCAAATATCCATTTCATTGCTATCTGTTGATTAGGCTATGGATAGAGACAGGGTCGCATCAGAACTCTTTGACAACTTATCCAAAGGTATCACTATGAATGCAGCATCCACCAGTGGAAACTCATTACGTAGAGAAGGTCTCAAAGAGAAATTCGTAAGACTAGAGAGATTAAAGAGAACAGAGAATTCCAGGGCTGGTTGCTTTTGTTTTGGCTGGTTGCTTATGCTCTGTTACTATATTAAACACCTATGACTATCATTCTGGTGTAGACCCTCTACATTTCTGCAGTATGAGACATTTCTCCTGATATTATATCCTCGTTACGTGTGCCCGGGACTGTACCTACTTAATTTGTGTGGATTTCTATCCATACCATCACGGGGGTTTTAGGGCATATCCCCTGACCTGGTTTGCACCGTTCACACTCCTAGTATAACATAAACTCAGCGCGAATTAGCTTGAGCGCCATTATTCCTGTCAATACTAAAAACCCCACACTGATACAATGTCTATAAGGGATAGCTGGACGTCCCCCGAAAAGCCAATAGACCTCAGCTAGGAGTGGTGTCTGAGTGCCACTGATTACACTATTACTCTGCCTAGCAAGTCAGTCGTATTCAGTTCACAGCAAAATGGTGAACTTTGCTTCATTTCTGCCATTGGCAATAACTTGTGTGGCTTGGGCCTCGTCCCAGGCCAAGGGGAACACAATTCCCACTGAATCCCAAACCATGGGGTTACATCAGCCCAAAAGGCACTCAGTGGTCACTGACCACAGTGCAAGGCTGGTGGAAGAGAACATCATATTGCCAAAGGTGTCCAGCCTCTTGGATTCCCTATCTGGAGGTGTGGTAGGGAACGTACCTGGGTTAATCTTGGCTATGGAGGACTGGACAACCCAACTTTCTGGGGTTGGGTGCTGTGTGGGGAAATCGGGGTCTTTACAAGTGGGGTGATGAGGGACAACTGTCCTCTGCACAGTCACCTCTGTGCAGGGCTTGGCCCACGCTCCGAGCAGGACATCAGTGAAGGTTTTGTTAAAAGGGAGGAGAGGTTCTGAGGGTCCAATTCCCAGTTGAAGCACCCCTGTCAAGACGTTTGTCTTGACTGCTAGAGGGCGGAGTTGGTCCAGGACCTCAGCCAACCTTCTAACCACCCTAGCAAAGGAAGCACCTTTCTCCATACCCATACTAGAAGAGACCAGGCCAGAGTGTGAGAAGGTGTCCAGAACACTGGCATCTGCCAGTTCCTCATACCAGTTATCTGATGCCTCATAAAGGAGGTTGGTGTAGCCATAAAGATCCTCAGATCTTCCTAATAATACTCTGTATCAGGTAAGATTATGGGGTCTGCACTACCAAGGAACAACATCACTGGAATGGGCTCCGGGGAAGGTCGAGGTCTTATGCTCGGAGTCGTTCTGTATCCAGAACTGGATCTAGGGGACCCGACTGACACCAAACCCATGAGGGCCGAAAGTACTCCAGAGGAGTCAGCCTGCCCAAAAATAAGATACATGGCATCATAATAATCTTGTAATTGGGACAGAGCACTCCGATTCAAGAATGCTCAGGGAGATGTGGACCAGACCCACATGCAGGCTCCATGTAGGAGTGGGGCCTAGAGTGATATCTTTCTCACAACTCATCTGAAGAGTTGAACTAGCTCTGTAAACTCCAGTTCTTTGACTTTTTGTGGGGCTTACCCGACGACTTCGAGAGAGATGATGAGCGCCTGAAACGTCTCAGCAAATGGTCCTGGGACCTTCCTCATTACCAGGAACTTTGCGGAGTCGACTGGCGTTGAGTGATCAAGAGTTTCAAGCTTCAAGGAATGCTCCTTCAATGGCCTAGAGTTCATGGGGGGCAGTCCTCACAAGTCTTAAAATTCTGGTCCAATCAAAGTACCAAAGGCAAACTAGGTGGAGGGTTTGTCACAGACAGACCACAGGGCTTAAATCCCACCAGTTTTTTGGGTGGATATCCATACACAAAGTGGGAGACAAAGTCTCAAAAAACAGGGTTGACATAATGCCGAAAAAAGTTGTCCAAAAGTGGACAGTGGTAACACTCTTCCATCTGTGCTGACTTCAACGTGCTGGGTGGCACCTATATAGGCACCACCAGTTCACTTCCTGCTGACGCTGAGCCAATCGACACCACCTACCGGTGTGCAGTGGTATTGCTTGAAAAGGTTCCGGATCCAGTCTGACACCTGGGGAACATTCTAAGGTAAGCAATCTGCAGCTGTCGTATAGTCCCTACTAATCTATGCGATCTGCGCATTGTTTGGACAACATAAACTAAGGGCTTGGTGTCAAGACTGATTCCGGTCACCCCCGCAGGATATGTTGGCCTATATACCAGCTAGCTCACAGTGCCAAAGTAAGCCCCTTCTAGCCTACCAGGGAGCGAACAGTTTCTGGCAATCACTGAACATGACAACCCTGATCACTCTGGTATTGTGGAAACAGTACAGAATCTTTCGCTCAGTCACTCGTGCTCACTTGTACTCAGAGAAATAAACAAAGAATACACAGTGGGACATTTTCAATAATATTTATTGAACCAACGTTATTCTTGCATAAAATACTTGTGCTGCATGATTAGGAGACAGAAGCAAATAAAGGAGATTACAAGCACCTGAAGCAATGAATATATGCAGGCATATATGCAAATACAGTAATCTAATGTATGCCTATGATGCAAACTGTACTCTGTGTGTACCTAGAATGTGTACGAGTGTAAAGCCAAGAGACCCTCCAAGGGACGATCCAACCCCATTACCTGATAGGAGAGAGTGAAGGACCCCGTCTTGGTCTCAATTTGGACACCCCTCACATAATATCAGACTAGTGCATGATGATTTCTCAGCATGCAGGCACCTTCGGTGTCAGCAGAAGTGTCTCCTCTTCCAATTTATTGGGATGCCTATATTAATAATAAAAAGCAGCCTTCGCTATGTATGCGCTAGATTAGTGATGTTATGGATATATGGATAGCGCTGTCGCCTCGTTGATGAAGATAGGATGACTTTTGTACCTAGTGCATAGAGAGGCCTAGTACATGATGTTCAAGGCATCATGATAATGTTGTGCGAAGCTGGATGTGTAAACAAAGTAGTTTCAGAGAAACTAATCCAACATTGTCGTGCATGTTTGTGTGCAAAAGTTCACTGCTGAAATGTTATTTTCTAGGACAATGTAAGGAATAAGCTGCCTTGCTACATGGAATATAACACAGCTAGATGTCTCTATCAGAAAAGTCTTTTTACATTCCATGAGAAGAGCTTTATATGAGTTGTAAGGAACTGTTTCGTACACTGCACAATCTTTGGCGGGTGAGTATGGATACCATGTACGAGTGTTGTAATACCATGTCGATCATGTGACATACTTCGCAATCTGCTAATGCTTGTTCAGTTTTGTGAATAAAACTATGCCCAAATCATCCCTCCCCCACCCACACTACCTCCCATTGGTCGGCAAACTCTCAATCGCCCAAGAAAGCCATATGAAAGAACAACAAGCATTAGTAAATGTATTAGGTTTTGCCTAGGTGATTAATATGCAAGTTATAGCTTGCTGAGTAGTTGTACAATATAAGTTACAAAAAGACTGTTAAAGTGTTAAGACTTGTTTTGGTACAAGAAGGCAATATATTGTTCTGTTACTAGGGGTATCATAAAGTGGAGAGATTAGGTAAAAGGCGGAGGACAAAGATAAAAACAAACATGTCCCTGATAATTAGGCTTGAAAGTGGTGCAGCTTTGGGGAGAATAGGTAAAGGGTGGATGAAAAACAAAAGTACAGCGTAAGCACTATTTTGCACATCCAAAAAAACAAGATTACGAAAACTAGATGAAAGGTGTTGTTTGGCTATTGTCCATTGTTAAGATAAACAAATGAAATGTAACTTTACGTTTTTCAAAGTAGCATTTGAGCAGTTGTGTAATGTCTGAAAGAAACACACTGAAAGTAATATTGTTTTATTGAAAGGAGCAAGTTTTTTTAATTACATTTTCTCTTATAAAGTTATTTTTATTTTGCACTGCACAATTTTTTATTATTGCAAAAAACTTAAAGCGTGAACATAAACTTGCATTGTCATTGGCATTGTGTTACTTATGGTTTACAATTTTTCTTTAATTAACCTGTACACAGTGACATTTTCAATTGTTGTGCTATATTTTTTTTAAGTTTGTATGTTGTAACAAACACTGCATTTTTTTTCCAAGGCATTTGTAATAATAAGTCCCGGTGCCACTGCACCTGCTGCACCATTGAAATCATAACCCTAATGCTGCTACATAACTGCACTTTCCTGTTTTAAGAATGTGCAGTTGGTGTTCTTTATAATATACAACGAAAATACAGGAGACTGGATAAATTACTTTGGACAACTCAAACCCTTTGTAGCAATTATTAAGCTAAAATACCATGCATAAAGTGAGCTAAATTAGACAAAGCGTTTGCCTGTTTTAAAAATGTGCAATTGATGTTCTTTATATTACATAACAATGACAATACAGGAGTCTGTTTAAATTACTTTAAAGAACTCAAACCCTTTTTAGCAATTATTCAGCTAAAATACCAAGCATTAAAAGTATACAAACATTATGAATGCATTTTACATCCACGGAAAAACGAATGGCAAAATTCTCACTATTTGGAAATAACTCCTGCTTACGTTTACAGAGTATCGCTCAATTACTACGTTGCTTACTCATATGGCCAACGGAAAATACAGCAAACAATATAACATGTTTTTGGTGCTAGGACAATACAGTCAGCACTGTAAAGGCCTGTCCGGAAAAAAACCAGTCTTACCACCCAATTGCTACTAAGCTACACGATCGGTGTTAAAAAAGTAGAGAACCCACACCAAAGAAGAAAAAACTTTTTTTTATTATTCCAAAATAATAGATATCTTCTGAAAATAGAACAGCAGCACAAATCCCTTACAGTCACCAAACACGCTTGATCACAAAGACAAGCTTTGACGCAATGTGACAACAATGCCCAGCAACTGGAATTTTCAAATTCACTGCTCTAGAAACTACACAGCCTCCCTGTGTTCTAAGGCCCTGATTACGAATGTAAGTGCTATTTATCACACCTGATAAATAATGATACCAATGGGTACATTATTTATCGGGTTCAATAAATAGCACCTATTAAGAGTTTCTGGAAAATAACCTGTGTCTTTTGGTGTTTAATACACAAAAATCCACACGGTACGGTAAATAACATACACATTTCCACTGTTACATTTTGGCATGTTTGACCTGCTGAAATTTAACAAAGCTTGAGGTATTTAATACAACGGATAATTATCTTATTTTATATTATATTAATTAGCTTTTAGCTCGTAATTCCAACCAGTGCATAATAAGGGGTTTACAAATGGGTCAGAATTAACCGATCCACTCATATCCAGGATTTGAGGCTCTTAACTGATATTGATGCTAAACAAAACCCCCAAGAGTGCGTAAACGTTAGTTCAGTAGTTCAATCTTGCTTTCGCCTAGGCACGTTATAACTCCTGTGGCCCACAGCCGGTCCTCCTACCCTAGCCTCAGCGCCGTGGACACAGTCCCAACAATGAGCTGTTACTCTGTCAGGCAAAGTAGATAAATATACTCATTAGCACTTGCAAGGGGCAGACAGATGCAAATCTGCTGATTTCAGAATCTTGTTTTGTGATATGCAGCATGAATTGGGGCTCTCAATGAGAATCCTGGAATTGCCATGCCACACCTTACTTGGACACAGTAGGCCCCAGTGATAACATGGTCCTCCCTAGTTGGATTTTTGTAGCTGTGTTCTCATGCGTTTTTTCTCCCACCTTCAAATGGGCATGTTTATGTAGGCCAGGGTGGCCACTCAGTAATGGCCCCTCCTCTGCTGGAACCCATGTGGAGGTGTATTGCTGCCGAATGGAGTTACTGCATGGTCCTCTTCACTCTATTAAACCTTGCAGCCAGCATGAGTTATCGCGGCAGGACTTGCTTTAGGCATCCCGTATTATGCTGAGCTCGGCGGTCACGCCAAGTACCCTCCCTGGCCTCAGCACGCAGCAGTCACATTGGGACAGCATTGGTCCAGGCCCACGTGTCTGTCCAGGAAGCAGGTATATGTTCTCCAGAATCAGCAGACGACACACTGTTTAGGTATGCTGTTGTTTGATTTTTTTTTAGCATGTTAGCTGTAGGATGGAGGCGAATTTTAGACTCTGCCCGGAGGAGCTTAGTGCAGAGTGGCCACCTGTGCCAGCAGCTCTCTGGCACCCCACACTGCACAAATGTAACCCTGTGTGCTTTGGCTAAAGTTAAATAACTTGGCCAATAACTAATCCACAGCATGACAAATCATACAATGCAAAGCTGCTGAATATAGTTTGCTACTTATTAACTTTGCTGATGGATGACTAACTTAAGATTTCCCTACTCAAAATACATTTCCCCTTCCAACATACACAATATGTAACATTCTATGCATCAACATACATACTGTTTTATTTATTTACATGAAAAGGACTTTTTAACATTTAGTATTAGTTTCAAAAGACATATTTCAGAAAAAAATCACCATGAAATATTTGCTGTATAGCATAGCCTTCTTAATCAAATAAATAAAATGAAACAAAAAGAAAGTATTTGTTCATTATATTGGGCCTTCCACAGAGCCACCTTCCACACAAAGCAAGATCTCAATACTGGACCCTCATTTGGTGCATATAAATCAATGCCAACTGACAGTAGACTGTATAAAGCATGGAAGTACATGGGGTGCATGATACACACTTCCATGTTTAGTTAAGCGTATTTCAAAGAAAGGAGAGTGCTTAGAAAGTGGTATAAATTATCTACATCTTTCCATAGCATATTCTGCTTTTCTAAAAAGAAGTTTCATTTACTTCTACATCTGCCATGTGGGTTTGTTACAGTCCAATATGGTGAACCTAGGAAGCACACACTGCTTTTCCTGGAGTTTATTAGAAATAGAAGAAATGCGTTTATGTCCCCGAGAGCATTCTTGTGCCCGAGTGTGCACTACAGCCCGAGTGCACACTACAGACCGAGTGCCATGAAAGTTAAAATTGCTGTTTAACAAGACAAAAATGTATTAACATAAAAAAAATAAAAATGTATTAACATAAAATCCTTTTAACAGTATTGCCCAATAAAGCACAAAGAAGACAATATCTATACTAAAGTGTAATCTGTGCACAAGAGAAAAAGGGCCAGATGTACGACCGCAAAGGTCAGCCCAATGTACTAACCCTATTTTGCGACTCGCAAAACAGGGTTAGCGACTCACTATTAGGAAGGGGAGTGCCAAGGGTGTCTCTTCCTAATAGCGACTCCAAAACCTATGTATGAATGTTTTACGCCCGCAATTGCGGTCGCAAAACACTCGCAGTTTACCACCATTCTCAGAAGGGTGGTAAAGCCCTCACAAACGGGAAGGGGACGGTTTGTGAATGGGTCAAAAAATATTTTTATGGGCAGGCAGTAGTCCCGGGGACCACTGCCTGCCCTTAAAAAATTAAACTGAAAAGTTTCATTTTCTTTTTAAATGCATCCCGTTTTTCTTTAAGGAAAAAGGGCTGCATTTAAAAAAAAAACTGCTTTATTGACAAAGCTGTTCCAGACATGGTGGTCTGCTGACCCCAGCAGGCCACCATCCCCGGGAGTATCAGCCATTCCCAATGGTGTCGCAAATTGCGACAGCCTCAATATTCATGAGGCATGCAATTTGCAACCCCATTGGGAATTGCAAACAGTGTCTAAGACACTGTTGTACATTGGCTTTTGCGACTCGCAATTTGTCACAATTTGCGAGTCGCAAAAGCCAATAGTTGTACATCTGGCCCAAATTTTCTAATCTAGATTGTTGTTTACAAATATGACAAGATTACTAACAGTGAATTAACTTAAAAACTTAAAAAATGCATTTAGTATTATTTTTTATTAAATTTAAGTAGTGGGACACCAGGAGGATGGCCAGATGAGTCAATGTCATGTGGATGCTGCTTGAAAGGTCTGGATTTCATTTAATATATTTGTGCATTGCAAATATTGTAATCATTGTTCTTTTTCAATAGAAACTGACAGACTTTATAAAATGATTGTTAAAAGAAAGTCCAAGACTTGAAAAGTTCTTGCCAAATGGTCACATCTGATCAACCTACTCATCATAATCCCTAAAAAAAGAAAAACAATATACATAAAAAAGATTGGTGTATCCGATCCCCAAAACATTGTACTCTTCTATTTACAATCATACAGAATTCCCAGATCCGAGCAATGAAATTACATCATACTTTAATAGAAGACAAACACATAGCAGGTTATCCTGTAATATGCTCTTAGACTGACCCCATGGGGTTCCGGAGACATTTCAAGGGTCCTGACGAAATATGGGTTTCATCAGCAAGTGGATAGCCTCAAACCAGCCTGCAGGGATTACTATTACATTTTTTTTATTTAATATTCCAATCATGAAAACTCATACCTGGCCATTCTTATTTTAATGAATGAATCAGGAGAACAGCATTAGCAATCTCACCCTTACGCAGACTTCACTTACAGTTTTTAGTAAACATTCCCATTTGAAAAACAATACATTTTTTAACCCAGCTGTCGCAAAATAATCATGTAAAATAAAAAATACAAACTGGCTAACTTTTATGACATGACCCTACATTGCCATCTAAGGGATCTGGTGATATTTACAAATCGCATCACTTTTAGCCTTGTGGTTTATGATATCATCAGAACACTATGATGGAAATATAGAATCATAATGCATGGTTACCTATTATTATCCTACAAAAATAACAAAGATTATACATTGAAATATACCCGGACCTTAATGTTTACATAATTCATTAAGGTATCCGCCATCCCCATGTGCATTAATGGAATAGAAAAGTGTGCCCCATGGTCAACAATGTGAAAGGTTACCAATACATTGAGTAACAGGATCAAAGAGTTAGCTCTCCTTACAGCATGCCCAAGGCAACTGCCATGGTGGGAGGGTAGGTTTAACATATTGGGTTTTACCAAAGCTAGAATGCGCAATATTGTTTCTCACCTTACATCGGCAATGTCTAGACACAGTTTCTTCATAAACCTTATAACTCTGAATGCTGAAAAGTAAATGAAACCCTCCCTCGTTTAGTGTAGCCTAAATTATATTTAGATGTGTTGCTGACAGCGACTTATAATTTGATGACAGACTGAAACACACCCTATTCGATGCCCTGTATGAGATTTCTGTGTGTAAACATGCTGATGCATATATTGATGGAAAAAACATGGAAGCTCTTCCCACACCCATTACAACAGAATGTAATATACACTTTGTGTGTTCACTAATTGACCACTAGGCATAATAAATCATGAAAGTTCTTCACTCATTAACTACATCTGTGGGTTTGCAAGAGGTGTCATACATTTAATTAATAACTGAAACATCGTACATATTTATGTTGTTTTTCATATGTGTGATTGCTGGTGGCATTTTAGGTATGTTGAGCTAGCAAAGCGCATTCCACCTTCAAAGCATTTGTATGGGCATTCTTCTGAATGCCTTCACAGATAGATGTTTAGGACTTATGCTTGAGTAAAACTCTTTCCACGTCCACTTCATTTGTGTGTTTTTTCCATTTTCTGTGTTAGCTGCTGACTCTTTAGATGCATGGATTTACTAAAGCTCTGTCAGCATTCACTGCAATTCTATGCTTTTTCTTCTGTATGCCATCACAGATGGATGGTTAGGTCTGAGGCTTGTGTAAATCTCTTTCCACATTCTCTGCATTTGTATGTTTTTCCCCCTGCGTGTTAGATGGTGGCTCTTTGGATGCATGGATTTACAAAAATCTTTCCACATTCACTGCAAGTGCATGGTATTTCTCCTGCATGCCTTTGCAGATGGATGGTTAGGATTGATGCTCAAGTGAAGAAATTTCCAGATTCACTCCATGTGTATGGTTTTTCCTGTGTGCATGCGCTGGTGGACCTTTATAGTTGATAAACCTCATTCCACATTCCCTGCATGTGTATGGTTTTTCCCCTGTGTGTGTTAGCTGGTGGCTCTTTAGATGTGAGGATCTACTAAAGCTCTTTCCACATTCACTGTATGTGTATGGGTTTTCTCCTGTATGCTGTAGCAGATGGCCTGCTAGGTTTGATGTCTGAGTGAAGCTCTTTCCACATTCACTGCAAGTGTAAGGTTTTTCTCCTGTGTGTATTTGCTTGTGGATATTTACAGCTGATGCTTCAGTAAAGCTCTTTCCATATTTGTTTCAAGTGTATGGTTTTTCTCCTGTATGCCAACGCAGATGGATGGTTAGGTCTGATGCTTCATTAAAGCTCTTTCCACATTCACTGCATGTGTATGGTTTTTCTCCTGTATGCCGTCGCAGATGGACTGCTAGGTGTGATGCCTGAGAGAAGCCCTTTCCACATTCAGTGCAAGTGTATGGTTTTTCACCAGTGTGTGTTAGCTGGTGGCTCTTTAGATGTGTAGATCTACTAAATCTCTTTCCACATGTAAGGTTTTCCCCTTTGTGCATTCGCTGGTGTCTCCTTACATTTGATGCTTCAGTAAAACTTTCCACATTCACTGCATGTGTATGGTTTTTCCCCGGTGTGTGTTAGCTGGTGGCTTTTTAGATGCGTAGAGCTACTAAAGCGCCTTCCGCATGCACGACAAGTGTATGGTTTTTCTCCTGTATGCCTTTGCAGATGGATTGCTAACAGTGATGCTTTAGTAAACCTCTTTCCACATTCTTTGCATGGGTATGGTTTTTCCCCAGTGTGTGTTAGCTGGTGGCTCTTTAGATTTGCAGATGTACGAAAACTCTTTCCACATTCACTGCATGTGTATGGTTTTCCCCCGGTGTGTGTTAGCTGGTGGCTTTTTAGATGCGTAGAGCTACTAAAACGCCTTCCGCATTCACTACAATTATATGGTTTTTCTCCTGTATGCCTTTGCAGATGGATGGTTAGGTCTGATGCTTCAGTAAAGCTCTTTCCACATTCACTGCAAGTGTATGGTTTTTCCACTGTATGTGTTAGGTGGTGGCCCTTTAGTTGTGAGGATTTACTAAAGCTCTTTCCACATTCTTGGCAAGTATATGGCTTTTCTCCAGTGTGCCGTCGCAGATGGATGGTTAGCTCAGATGCATAAGTAAACCCCTCACCACATTCACTGCATGTGTATGTTTTTTCCCTGTGTATGTTTGCTGATGGATCTTTAGGTTTGCTGTGAGGGTAAAGCTCTTTCCATTTTCACTACTTGTTTCTGTGTTTTCTGCTTTATGTGTGTGACATTTTCCCCATAGAGCCTATGACTAATTAAAGGTCATCTTACATTCATTACACCAAAATAAGTTTTCTGTTGAGTTGTTACTGGTGTCAGTGTAGGGATGAGAAGTTATTAAAACTCTTCTCACAAACACAGAACCTTTATTTTATTTTTTCTCTTTATTAATGAACTCTTAGTTGTGATGGCTGATGAACACTATCGTTACATTAACTGTGTCCTCATGGGTTTTCCCCTGTGCATGGTTGGTGATGCTACTTTAACACTGAGGAGAAGCTAAAGCTTGTCTTCCATTGTATGTGTTTTACTTTGGGGTTTAGAGTCCAAGTGTTGGCTACATTTTGGCATAAATCATATTAATGTGTTTGCTGACTGACCATTGTGGTTCCTAAACTACTAACTATATTTTAATATTCACTAGACATGTGTAGTATTTGCAGTGTGTCTGTTCTTAATAATAATGTTGAATAGTTACTGGAATTCTTGCAAGACTGATAACATATGCATGGTCTTCCTAGAAGGAGCTGTGTCTTCAACCTGCGTTAAGAACTTTCAAGTAGAACTGCAAACTCAAGGCTTATCTAAATAGTCTATTTCCTGGATAATATTTATAAAATACACACACAAAGAAAAAAAACTCATTACCAAGTCTTTATGTTCTAGAATAATGTACGCATTGTAAGGGCCAGCCAAACAGTGTTTATGATGGACTCACATCACAGCCTTTATATTATCATGTTAAAGAGGCTAGCATTGTTATAACTACCTGATAATTATCTAAGATAAAGTGTGATATCTAGCATATTTTAATACTGGATGTGTTCTGCCAGTTTAATTTATGTGATTTTAATTTATTTTAATATTTTGAGTCCGGCAGCATGGATGTCCTCAGCCTGTTCAGTCCGCCGGATTGCACTTGAATTTCTTGCACGATTTGTATGTTCATGTACAAGAGTCTTTGTTTTCTACGGAGATGTTCTATTTTGAATTACCGTTTGGCATCATTTCTGGTTCTTCTTGAGTATCAGATAACTTTCAAGTATTGTCATATTTTCTTCATTACTCTTCGTCTTATTATGTGTTCAGGAAACTCCTATCTGTGGGATATAAGAATACTTGTAATATTGAAATCTATAAGCAGCATAGTGTACACTATGTCTCAGATGAAATATCAAAAAATGAACACAAATAAATTCCAGCCACTGGTTATTACTCTGGATAGCAATCCAGTCTATCTTTTTAGCTCACTGTGCTAATAATAATCATTCTTATGGAAATCAGCTTTGATCCTGCTCCAAAATGAACAGCCCAGTATGTGCCGGAGTTCACCTCGATCTGAATATTAACGTAAGCAACCATGCATAATGGAAATGACCGTGTTAGCCTGGGTCAGTGAGTTGTGGCTTACATGCTATGGTACGCAACGAACACAGTGGTCCCGGACAAGGACAATATTTATAGAGGAAAATGAATATATACTAGGAATCAGTACTATATTTGTGCTGCCCAGCCCGAAAGGATCAATGTAATATTTCAAATATGTCTAAGTGGGGAGCCAGGAAGCTAGTGGTCTCGCTGTAGGTGAATCCTATATTCGGATGGTGAATATAGGATTCACCTATAGCGGGACCACTAGCTTCCTGGCTGCCCGCTTAGACACGCAGTCGCGGTCCATACTGAGGCGTCTACATTGATGCGCACGGCACTCCTCATATCTGATTGGACCTTGGTAATCTGCGGGCAGTCCATCCCGATTGCCCTACCAATTTATACCAATTGGACATGCCGTTGCGGTCCATCTCTAGGCAATATGACTGCGTGGCCTAGCACCGCGGTCAATTATTACAGCTCATCGAACCGCTGCACTCAGCGGTCGACTTCTGTTCCTGAGGAACTAGATATAATGGTCTCCCAATTGGACACGCTGCTGCAGTCCAATTCCCGGCAATCAATTGCGTGGCATCGCACCGCCGGTCAATTATTACAGCTTATCGTACCGCTGTACTCAGCGATCGGTTTCAACTTCCAAAGGACTTGGTATCCATACCGTGCTCCTGCTTGGAACGCTGCTGCGGTCCATCTCCAGGAACCTATATTGTGAGGCCTAGTTCCACCCACGAAATTATCAGGCATGTAATGTAATGTCCTGATGATGATCCCACAATTGCTTTCATAGGATCGAAACGTCGTCGGCTCTTTGTACACCGTAAACGCAATTTAATTCGTCATTGTTTATGTGTAACGGTGTCTCCCCACATTTATGCTTGTTTTATTTAATGTATGACGCACAAGCATTTGTTCTGCCTGAGCCTCTGTTTTGTTTTATGTATACCTTGTTGGATGCAGGATTGTGTCCCCACTTTATGTTTTGCTAATATTTGAAATATTAATTGATCCTGCCCGGCTGGACAGCACAAATATAGTACTGATTCCTAGTATATATTCATTTTCCTCTGTAACTATTTAAAAAAAAATACTTTATTGGCTTTTACAAAACAACCAAGAGACTTAGTTTCTTTCCATATAGCAATTACATATGTAAAACGTACAGCATACATCACATTACCACAGATTAACAGGCGATTTATATCAGATGACATCTTGTTGTTGGTCTACGCCCCCAACCGCAGCCCGTTCAACACCACATCTCTGTACGCACTTGCCGGTAGGCCCTGAAATTGCCTAACAAATTCTCCACCCGCTATACCAGTAAGCAGCCATCATGACACGCGAGCAAGGCCGAGTCAAACCCCGTGTGACTATTCAGCAGGACTGTTCGCTCTCGCCTCTTGGCCTACAACTGCAACTGATTCAGTATCTTTGTCCCTGGTTGCCATATATGTTTTATACAGCGCCCAGAAGTTCTTAGGTCTGCTACGTGGTGGTAGAAGCTCACTGAAGTTCTCAGTTTGTGTGCTGCAATATAGCATGTCTCTTGACCACTGAGCTACCGTAGGGATCGGGCCACGTGATCAGCATATCGCAACCCTGCACCTAGCTAATAGCCCATGTCAACCAGCCTTCGGGCCCCTTTTGGTGTCGGTTTAGAATAACCCTGAAGGGCCAGCCCAGGCTCTGGAGAAAGTGTCAAATTTGTTACTTGTCCCAATTCCCTAAAGACTAGGTCCCAAAATTTGGATATCACCGGACAAAGCCAGGCCAAGCAAATAAAATCTGCCTGTTGAGCACTACAGCGTTTACAATCTGGCCCTCAGTCCATACCTACATAGTGTCACTGGGGTGTAGTAGACCCTGTTTAGATACTTAAAGTGAATCAATCTGTGTCTACCATTTAAAGATATGCGCTTCGTGCTTTCACAGCAGTATTTCCACATACTGTCATCAATGTCCCTGCCCAAATCCCTCTGCCACTCCAAGCGGGCTTTAGTGTAATGGTTTTCCCTGTGGCTCATAGTTAGCTTGTATATTTTTGACACTATCTGGGTCGGCCAGTCAGTTTTTATGAGATAGGTTAGGGGAGCCAGTTCCGGTGGTTCCGACAAGTCGCTGACCAGAATATTCAGCAGCGCCTGCTGTGTTCTGTGAAACTGAAATCTGGTGAGATGAGTTACTTCCGACTCTACGATCTCCATTTCTTCCAAGCACTTTGCTGTGTTCCCCTCAAACAAGTCCCCTATCGCCCGCACTCCTATCAGGTTAAGAGCCAGTGCAACTCCCTTGTCTCTACACAGGGGTAGCCATTGACACCACTCCAGTGGTGTGAGCGGGGAGTACAATATTGCACCTGCCTGTAACTTTAGAAGGTGATGCCAGGCATGCTTCGTAGCATTAACTGAGTCAAAAATCCCCGTTCTACGGTCCGCGGGCGTAAACAGCAGCGCTGGCAACGGGAGTGGGGTCGCCACTACTTTCTCTATGTATAGATGTGGCGTGTCTGGGGGGCCGTGCATCCAATGATAAGCCTGTGCGCTTTGCGCTGCCCTATAATATAGGTCTAGGTCAGGCGCACCCAGACCCCCCCGTGTGGTATGGCAATGTAAGTACATTCCATCTGACCCACGCATGCTTGCCAGCCCAAGCCAACTTAATCATCATCGCTGTGAGCTGACGAAAAAAGGAGCAAGGGAGAACCAAAGGTATGTTAGTGAAGAGAAACAAAAAACGGGGTAATATGATCATTTTCATAATGGAAACTCTACCCAGCAGGGACAGTGGCAACCGAATCCAGCCTTCCACCTCGTCTTCCAGTCTACTAATGGCGACTCCATAGTTTTCTCTGACCACCAGCTCAGAGTCCGTATGGACCGTGATTCCCAAGTACCTCACCGGGTCTGACGACCACCTCAGCGGGTAGTTCGGTTGTAGCCGGCGTGAGGGGGAATATTATAGAATTTGGCCAGTTAACGCGGAGCCCAGACACCGCTCCAAATCTCACTACCTCCCGCAGAACAGGGGACAGATTACTTTCAGGGTCCCGTACATATAGCAGCGTGTCGTCTGCGTAAGTTGATACTATCAGCTCATAGCCCGGGAATCATATACCCCTATATCTGTGGTAATCGCGTAGTGCACAAGCTAGGGGTTCCGCCACCAGTGCATACAATATCGGTGACAGAGGGCAACCCTGCCGTGTACCTCTAGAAACATATATGGTTTCCGTCACCAGGTTACCGATTTTAACTCTGGCTGTGGGTGAGTTATATAGTACCCCTATCAGCTGTAGGAAGACACTCCCCAGCCCCATCCGCGTCAAGACATGTCGCATAAAGGACCATTCAACAGAGTCAAATGCTTTCTCCATGCCGAGGAAGGCGGCCACCGCCTGCACCTCCGGCCGAGTGTGCTGTACCGCTCCGAACACCGTTCTCAAGTTGTAAGTTTGGTTTCTGCTTGGAACAAAGCCCGCCTGTTCCGGCGCGACCAGCAACGGGACCAGTGGGACCAGCCGGTTCGCCAGAATTTTCGCAAAAATCTCTGTGTCTACATTAATCAATGAAAGCGGGCGATAGGAGGCACACTCGTCCGGGGGCTTGTCCGGCTTCAGGATAGCGACTATGATCGCCTCTCTCATCGAGGGTGGCATAGCACCTGTCACACACATTTCGTCGAAGAGAGTGACCAAATGTGGCACCAATAACTCCTTGAACGCCTTGTAAAAAGTAACTGTGAGACAGTCTACTCCGGGCGCACTACCTGATTTCATATCTGCCAGCGCCGTAGTAGTTTCCTCTACTTCCAGAGGCCGCATAAGATATTTGCGGTGCTTGTCCGTAAGCCAAGGTAGCTTTAGATGTGTTAAGTAGTCTAGGATTTCCGCCTCTGAGCCACTACTACGGGAGGAGTATAGTTCGGAATAATATTGCCGGAACCTGTTTGCTATGGCAGTTTCTTCTGTCAATGTGTCTCCCTCAACTGTTTTGATCTCAGCTACTACTGGTTTTTCTCTCCGCTTTTTTAGTAGTTAAGCCAAGGCCACGCTCGGTTGTTCTCCCTCTCCATATGTGCGAGCAGTGGCGTATTTACCTAAGTGTTTTATTTCGGCATCAGCCGTTTCATGATAGACTCCTAATTGTGTTTTGAACTCCTGCGCAACATTATCGTCAGCCCCTGCCAAGAAACGTTCCTCTAGATTAGCAAGCGAACGTTCCAAGTCTGCAAGTCGTTTACGTAGCGCTCCGAGTACCCCGGAGTGCTTGGTCATTGTGATACCACGGATATATACTTTGAACGCCACCCAGACCACGTTGAAGTTATCCACCGACCCTATGTTACAAGCAAAGAACGTTTCAATCGCTTCCACCAGTTCTGCCTTAAAGACAGTATCTAGCAGAGAATAGGGTGGGAATCTCCATGTAAAGGGGGGAATAATTTTCTGAGGGGTGTCTAGGACAAGTAATACCGGAGAATGGTCCGAAAGCGTACGAGGGAGTACCTCACAGGCTCGAGTCCGTTCTTGTAGCAGCCTGGCAGCCAGCCAGTAATCTATATGGGTATGCAGATCATGATACGCCGAGTAGTGTGTATACCCCCCTTTTCCGGATATCTCTGACGCCACACGTCACATAAGTCTAACTGTGCCATTGCGTCTGTCACTGTGCGTGCTGCCGCCGTGATATGCCTCTCCGGCCCTCCAGACCTGTCCCTCCGTGGATTCATTACTAAATTGAAGTCTCCTCCCCAGAGCTGCTGCTCGACACCGCGTCCGCGAACCTTTTCTAACAGTGCTGCGTAAAATTTGGGGTTATCAAAATTCGGGCCATATATGATAACTGTAAGTATTTCCATGCCTTTCCCCCTACATCTGGAGACCACATTGCGCCCTTCCTGGTCTGTGTCTAGTGGTTCGAGTTTAAGAGTAGACTTGGGATTTACCCTAGTAAGCACACCTTGTTCATGTGTAGTGAAACCTGATGCATGTGTGTTTCCCTGCAGTCCCCTACAGCGCAGCATAGGGCTGTTGAGGGGAAGGTGTGTCTCCTGCAGTAGTGCAACATCAATTTCGTGTCTAGTCAAGTAAGCCAGAACTTTCCTGAGCTTCCTGTGGTCGTTGAGGCCTCGCACGTTCCAAGTGAGGGCTCTAACCGTGCAATGTGTTACTCTATTATTGGACCTAGTGGGCTCTGTCATGGGGGTGTGTAGTATCTGCTTAGTGTTGCCTGCCGCATATGCAAATAAGCTGTACGTTGTCCATTAACAAGAATGAATACAGTTTGGGAATTGCAATACATCCTCAGTGTCAAACCCCTCCCTCCCCCCACCCACGCAAGGCTTACCCCAACTTTGCCATGGCGGAATTCCTCAAAACGTTCCCCGTTAGCCATCTGAATATTCGTCTACCCAAAACAACAACTCTTAACAAAAACACAATATTACTCCCAAGGTCTGTGTTATACTCGTTGGCAGATGTTGCCCGTCCAGCAGGGTAGTTGGACCTAACCGGACTGGGTTCCCCCTCCGCCCGCCATCAGTCAAATTTAATGTGTCTGCGATGTATTGCCCCCGCCTCCCCGCCTAATTATGCCTGTTCTAACAAAAGAAACTGATCATAACTCTCACGTAGTGCAAATTGTCCTGTGTGCGGCACTGTAATACAACTGTCTATGTGGCACTCACTAATTGACCTTAGCTTATTTCATTCAGCCTCAGCTATGGACACCCCGATGCACCGTAGTCCTGGCCCCCCGTACACCCCTGTAAGTGTCTCTCTTAGCTGTAAAACATGCAGTTCGCAGATCAGTCCTGGTAGTCTAGTCCACCTCCAGTAGCACCTTCCAAGGAGTGCCGCTCAGGGCTGCAACGCTTTTCTTTGGACCACTCCTTTAGGGCTTTCTGCAGTACTTTAGGGTCAGTGAAAATTTGTGACTTGCCCTGCCGATTGACACGGAGTCTCGCCGGATACAACATAGCGTAGTCTATGTTTTGATCCCTCAGCTGCCGCTTCAGTGGCGCAAACTGTCTGTGCGCCTCCTGCACTTGAATCGTGATGTCCGGGTATAAGGAGATATTGGAGCCCTCATTCTGCAGTGACTGTTTCTCCCTTGCCACCTTCAGCGCTGAATCCCTGTCCCGATAATTCAGCAGTTTTGCTATTATCGGCCTCGGGGGAGCACTAGGAGCGGGGCGAGGACCCAACGAGCGGTGTGCTCGCTCAACCACGAATATGGGAGAGAAAGTTTCACCTCCCAACAGAAATACCAACAGTTTCTCGACAAACATTTCCATGTTACCGGTCTGGGTCGACTTTGGAAGGCCCGTGATCCGCAAGTTGTTCCGTCTGGACCTCGCTTCGAGGTCTTCAGTCTTATCCTGCAGGACTTGTAGTACCCTTCCCATTTGTTTGTGTTCTGTGTCCATTTCCGTCTGTGCTTCTTCCACCTCTGTGACACGGCGTTCTGCCATATCTAGCCTTTCTGCCTGCTTGTCCATCGATTCGGACATTCTGTCCATCCGATATGAGAGGGAGTCTAATTTAGTCCCCAGAATAGACAGGCTGTTCTGCAAGCCTTTTTCCATTGCTGCAAGCATGCTGCGAATATCACCATCTGCCTCCTCTTGTGCCTGTTCCTGTGCGTTATCTCCTTCTTCCAAGGCATTCTCCCTCACTTTAGATTTCCTTTGGTCAAATGTGAGTTTAGGCTGCGTCTTGTCCACTCTTCCCATAATGACTGTTCCGCAACGGTCACAAGCGAGCTGCGTCTGTCGATTAGGGAGCCAGGTGTCTACAGGCAGGCAGCTCACTCCAAGTTTGTCCTTCCGCGTCCGCCCGCCTCCACAAGACAAT
This sequence comes from Calotriton arnoldi, assembly GCA_963921515.1. Taxonomy (NCBI): domain Eukaryota; kingdom Metazoa; phylum Chordata; class Amphibia; order Caudata; family Salamandridae; genus Calotriton; species Calotriton arnoldi. Next base: position 415,836 of record CAWUFW010005451.1, read on the forward strand.
GAGTGAACCAGAGAGTGCCAGGAGTGCAGTCACTAACAGTCACCGTAGAGCGACCGCCGCCACAGCCACTACTATTACGCCGACCAGGCGACGCAACTTCCTCGTCTTCACAGGCAAATGGACTTTCCGGAAGGTGCCAGGGGATAGACTACAACACGGAGGGGTACCGCAGGTGTGCGTCCGCCGCCAGCTTTACCATCTTCTGTGCTAACCAGGAGCCGCCGTCTCCCCAAGTAGATTCCTTTGCTAGTCCACTCAGCGGGGCTTGTATCTGTGGGGGCCTGAAGCCGGCCTCTCCTGGCGAGCTCAATATGTAGATCTCGCTCTTCAGGGCTCTCCGTGGGCCCGCTCAGGCTGTCTCAGTCTCAAACCGCTCCCCGCCAGTCAGCGCTACCGTCTCTTGGACTCACCCACCAGCACCTCCAGAGTACAAAGCAGGTCAAGGCACCAATCAGCGTCAGCCTGCAGGCACAAGGGTGTATGCAGTGTTCCGCTACACTCCGGGGCCGATTTTGCCGTTATTAAGCCTCTCCCCCAAGCAGCTGCAATCTCCACACCGCTCAGCCGATAGTCCCGGGAGTCTCCCTGCACCAAAATGGCCGTCTATAGCAGCCGAGCACCCACCTCAATCTGGGTGCACCGCCATGCACGCTACGATCAGACTGGCTCTGCAGGTTGCAATACCCCGCCGCGGGTCTCCCAGGTCTCTGCAGGAGGCCGGGGAAGTCTCCGCGCTCTCGCACAGCTCGAGGCGCCAGCTACCTCTGGGCACGAAGCGATGCGTCGCAACGTTGCAGCTCCGCCCGTCGGGTCTCTTGGGCGGCTCGCATTCACTTCTCCCAGCGGGTCGCAGCTCACCGTGGGTCTCCCGCTCTCCCAGCGGCAAAGCGCCCCGTCTCCGCTTCTCACTCTGGGTGCGCGCGGAGTTCTTTCACCCCCGCCAGGGGCGCCCAGGAACAAAGCAGCTTCTGGCCTCCGGTCCGCCGCCCACTCTCCACTCTAGTCCGGGGATCGCGACCCAGGGTAGAGGCGCTGCAGGCAGAGCCAGCTGGTTTGATCTCTGGTGAGAGTTAAGGGCTGTAATTAGCACAGTGCTCCCGATGCCTTCCGGAGCTGGCGGCAGCCCAATAGTCTAATAGTCCGCACCTATGCCGGATTCTGGCAGGATCGTGTGTTGGCTATGCAGAGCTTGCAGTTTAAGCAGCCATCTTTGGCACGAGCAAGCTCCGCCCCCCCCCCCATTCCTCTGTAACTATTGTCCTTGTCCGGGACCACTATGTTAGTTGCTTACTGACACCCAAGGTCCCTGACCATTGTAATCCGGTTCCCTTGTCTCTAATAACATAAGACCTATGGTACAGCCGGACTATGAAGTAATACATTTCACCTCATCATGTTCATAGCTTAGGAAAGAATAGTGTTACAATTAAATCAATGATCAGGCTCAGCAAGTGGCTTAAAGCTGTTGCTCACTGGAGAGTTGCTGAAGAAACTCACATGAAGCGCACAGGAAATGACCCTAAACTGAATATACAAAATGCTGTCTAAGGTGATGTATGCATAGGAAATGTTGCCTTCCTGAAACACAACAGAGCTCGATTATATATTTGTCAGTCTTTCTATAAAGTACCCTTGTATACAATTAGTGTAACTGATTTAGAACTATTACACTTTGTAAGTATGTATTTGGCTATAACTGATGACTCGTCGGGTTCGCAGATCACCCACTTCATACTATGTCTGCTGCTTGTATTTAAAGATCATCAAAACATAATACAAAAAAAATATGTCAGGGCACTAGAAATTGAGAGCTTAAAAATCCTCACACAAAACTCAGAATACTTACAGAAATGTCTAGTACTTTAAGGGAGCCAAGCACTTTCTAACTGTGTATCCAGTGCAACTAAAATTATCACCTATTAATAAATCTATTGCCAACTATGGACTTCTCCCAACTCAACCTACAAGTCTAAGTAATGCTACTCATAAAACAGCGGAAAAAATAATGGGGCGACCCGGTGTCCCTCAGAACCTAAATAAAACAATTGGTTCTGTCGGGATTTCAATTGCTTAGAGTACTCAAGGAGCAAAAGCTTACTTATAACACATACCAATGATTTGAGAAAGAAGAGTAAAATAACATAACACACACCAAAATTAGAATTCAATAATGTATTCAGAAATAAGTATCAAATATTCATGGCTGTCGCAATTTACAAATTCAATTGCAATAAGGAATAAGTGACTGTAGTGAAAAAGTGACATGTAGGGATTGGTGATGTTGACAGTACACTATATTCAAGACAAATAAACGTGCAATCAAAAGAGGGAAAAAGAGTTTCTGTTTGTCCTTGTTATTTTTGCACATATGCTACAGGATCCATTGATAATTAAACTGTGATCATTAGCATTGTGCAGACATATGTGGTACTTTGACGTTTCGACCCCGTGAATAGCGCCAATGTAAAGTGTGTCAAGGTGGGTCTTCTTCAGGACAGGAGGGGGGAGTGGGCAGCCTAAGGGTTTAATTAAAGAGCTTGATCAGGTGTGTGTTATAAAACAGAATTACAATGTAACTGTTTGGCTTCCAGAGTTAAGCTTACCAAAGTGCAGATTCTTTAGTATGTCTGCAAGTATCAAGTAGTGAGGTTAAAAATTCCTCTGGGACTCCTTGCTGACAATTTTTTTATTCCCAGCGGCCCAGGACATGTTTAAAAGAAAACAGGGATAAAGTGAAGACTAGCAATTGGTCTTCGTTATCCATCGGGTACTGGTCGACATGTTTCAGCCTCATGAAACAATTTAGAGGCTTTCTTCAGGACCAAACAACGTGAAAAAATGGTGCTGTGGCAAAAATAAGCCACGTGTATTTATTCAGCAGACACGCTAAGGTGTGCTGTGCATGCAGAGGTGTAACCGTACTTACGGACCCACCGTCTGGTTTAAAACCTGTAGGAGAAAAACACAACATAAAGGACACACACAACATATATATAGTTAAAACTGCTCCATTTTGGTTCATCATCCTTTTTGCTCGTGGTGCGTTTGTCTTATCATGAGCACTCCTTGAGTCATTCATTCATATATACCATCAGTCATACAGGAGACATGCAACGTACACCTAGTGTATGCAAACTCATGCATGGTGGTTCGGTGCAGGCATGCAGGTCTTGTATTGTTGGTGCTATTTTAGCATGAAAAGTCACATATCTATGTGAGCGTAGCGTAATCATTTGTGCTTAAATTTAGTGGCCTGGCCATGGTGAACTATTATATTATCTAAATCAATGTTGGCCAAAGTGCAATATTTGCGTCAGAATTATCGTAGGATAGGTGCATGGATATCCATTCTCACACAGAATTAAAAACTTATCATAATGTCACAAAGAAAGAGAAACCATAATTACACAAGCAACATGTTTGTAGTAGCTTTCATAGATTTCAGCTGAAGTGACTCTCATTAGGGCGGACTTCACTAAAATTAGAGAAAAAGTCAAACAGCTCGAGATTACCACGACAAGCCTCATCGACGACACTTCACACCTCCAAAACAAAATCCAAGATCTGCAATCGTTTCAGAAATTCGCTGAAAGTAAGCTAGACGACTACGAGGGGCGCACCAGGCGCAACAACATACGCGTCATTGGGGTGCCGGAGAAAGCAGAAGGGCAAGCCACGGATCTCTTCATAGAAGACCTTATTCTCAACCACCTCAAACCAAAAGGTCTGTCAAAATTCTTTGTCGTAGAAAGGGCCCACAGGGTTCCTGGGGGGAAACCGAAACCCGGGCCCCCCACGTCCAATACTTGCCAGACTGCTTAACTTCCGTGACAGGGACGCCATATTGCAAAACGCCAGGGAGGCCCGATCGCTCCGGTACGAGAATGCAGAGATCGCCTTCTTCCTGGATTTCACGCAAGCGGTACAAAAACAGAGACGCTCCTTCCTTGCCGTCAAAAAGAAACTCAGAGAAAAAGGATTAAAGTATGCAATGCTGTTCCCAGCCCGGCTCCGTGTGGAGGCTGATGGTAAAGCCTGGTTTTTTGATCACCCAGAGACTGCTGCTGACTGGTTGGAGGGTTGGAGAGGAGCAAAGGCACACAACTCCCGCTGAGGGCAGGGGTACATTGAGCCCGAGAAGTGATTTGATTCCCTGACCGTGTGGAGCCTCTTTGCCCACTGGGCGTTGTCTGCATCGAAGAAAGGGACAGGTATCTAGAAACTTTGACAGTCGCTGGATGGACAGGTAGCCGTACCTAACACATGGGTAATGATCCGGCCCTCTGGCCCTTCTCACACACAATATATAAGACTTGGACTAAGAGAGGGGGGGTGGGGTAGCGGAGCACCACACCCCTCAATTTTCTACTTTTAGTTCACACTTAGGGCGACAGGCACTCTGCATAGTTGAATCAATGGGCAGTTCTGAGCCCAGAGTGCAGGGGAGCAAGGAGGAGGGGAGTTGGGGGGGAAACCTAAGTTTTTATTTGTTTCTGTTGCATCGACAAGGTATATTTGCACAACCCATGAGGAGCGCATCATTTGCATAGATCTTTTATGAGAATGCAGTGGGACAAAAGTTTTAAGATACTGAGTTGGAACGTCAATGGGCTTGGAGATAAAGTTAAACGCTGTGTAGTATCGCAATACATTAGACGACTTGCCCCAGATGTCATCCTGCTTCAAGAGACACACTTGATGGGTAACTCCTGTAAGGCGCTAAACAGGTAGGGCTACAAATTAGTGGCCCATTCAGGCTTCACTACCGGATCGCGGGGAGTGGGCATAATGCTTAAAAATTCCTTTCCCCTCTCTATACAATCCACATGGTCAGTTGATAGTGGCAGGTACACAGCAATCATGGGACAGTGGGAGGGGAGCACACTGACCCTCCTGTCGGTATATGTGCCGCCCGGCCTTCAAAGTCGCACATTTAAGGACTTAGGCACAATATTGCTGTCACTCCCGGAAGGACTCTTAGTGGTGGGAGGAGACCTCAATTCAGTAGTGTCGGGCAGTCTGGACCGGCATCCGCCCCGCGAGCTTGGCCCCTCATTTCGCTGGCTGCCCGACTTTCTAGAGGCCCTAGGCCTAACGGACGCATGGAGAGCATATCACCCGGACAGTATTCAACACACCTTCCACTGTGGGGCACACAATAGCCTATCCGTATAGATTATCTCCTCGTCCCCGCATCTCAAATTATGAATGTCCAAGAAATCAGACACATGGCGCGTGGTATCTCCGACCATTCCCCGATGTGGGCTCATCTAGTACTGAGCCGGAGGAGGGTGGAGAGAATTGCCCCTATTAACCCATGGCATCTCCGCAACCCAGTAATCCGAAAGGCACTGCTCCAAGCCTTTGACCATTACTTCAAAGAAAATTAGGGGTGGGTAGAGTCTCCCCAGACCCTATGGGAAGCTTTTAAGTCAGTCATAAGGGGACAGGCACTCTCCTTGATAGCTGGGGTACGCAAACAGAAGCGGAAGGAACTCACTGACGCTGAAAGCGAAGTCCTCAGGTTAGAGGGCGAACTTAGCGAAGGGGTCACTCAGGAGAAACTACATGTCCTACAACTTAAAAGAGATGACTACAACGCATTAGCCACAGACAGAGCCAAAACACTGGGAAGAGAAAAAGAGGGTAGACTATATGACCTAGGGGACAAGGCTGGGAAACTGATCGCATGGTTGGCCAGGAAAGAGTTGGCGAGCAGACTGGTGCCGGAGCTACTGGATGGGGGGGGGCGGGACAATCACAGACCTGCAAGCTATTGTTAATAAGTTCGCCGCTCACTATAGTGCAACGCACCACACGAGCACCTCATACACTGAAGACGATTCACAGTTGATGCTCAGAGACATAAAACTACCAACCCTATCGGCAGAGGACCTGAGTCTCTTGGAGAGCAAGTTCACGGACGATGAAATAGCGCAAGCGATCAGGAGTCTCCAACCTGGCAAGGCCCTGGGCCCCAACGGCCTACCCATTGAGCTCTATAAATTAAGACCAGATAAATTAGCCCCGCACCTGCGAGCCATGTTTGAAGAGAGCAAGAGTTTGGGGACTCTTCCTCTGGACCAGAGAATAGCAACGCTGGTTACCATCCACAAGGAAGGCAAACCGAAAAACGAGTGTGCCTCATATAGGCCCATCTCCCTACTCAATGCAGAGCCCAAAATTCTAGCCAAACTCCTGGCCAACCGACTTGTCCGAGTAATAAATGGTCTGGTACATCCTGATCAATCGGGCTTAATGCCCAACCGGAATACAGCACTAAACCTGCGGAGAGTGCACAGAGTAATGGGGAGAAGAGCCACAATCCAGGAGGCAGCAGTAATAGTCTCACTAGATGCCACCATGGCATTTGATACTATTGAATGGCCGTACCTTTTCGCAGTCCTGGCAAAAATGGGGTTTGGGCCTAGTTTCATCCAATGGGTCAAGCTCCTTTACTCGGAGCCCCTGGCTCAAGTGGTAGTTAACAACAAAAAATCTGAAGTGTTCACGCTCCACGAGGGACCTGCCAGGGCTGTCCACTGTCCCCCCTCTCTTTGCCCTCGCCCTGGAGCAGCTAGCGGCGTGGATTCGTACGGACCCAGTGATAAGAGGACTGCGTTGGTCGGCATCTTGGGAGGACCGCATCTCCTTGTATGCAGACGACATACTTTTATTTTTGGCCTCCCCAAAAGCGTCACTTGGCAGGGTGCTAGACATCTTTGCAATTTTTGGCAGATACTCTGGGTACTCAAATCAACTGGAGTAAGTCCCTCCTGTATGTCCTTAGCAGGATCCCGCCCCCACCACCTAGGGGCTGCCCTATACAAATCACCACAGTTGGCTTTAAATATCTGGGTATTTTTGTCACCTCTGACCCCACACTCCGATTCGCTAACAATCTGCTTCCACCTTTACAAAGACTGAAGCGAGACATTGCAAATTGAAAGAAGCTCCCGCTGTCACTGCTAGGCAGGGCAGCGCTTTTTTAAGATGATGTCGTTGCCCCGCTTCCTTTACGCGCTGCAAAACGCCCCTGACCGAGTTCCTGCACGATATTTCAGGGAGATTGAGGGCCTGCAGAGGGACTTGTTGTGGGACAGGACACCCCGAATAGCACTGACCAAACTTGCCCTAAATTGGTATGATGGAGGGATCAGTCTCCCAGACCTCAAAAAATATTACTGTGCTGCCCACCTGGCCGCCATCAATCAAGGCACTTACCGCCGCCCAGACGACCCAGGATATGCCATGGACAGATGGATACTACCAGGAGGAAACTATAACAGGGCGCTATATTCTAAACCCTGGCGGCTTCCCCTGACAGGGCCGACTAAGCACTCAGTTCAAATTTGGCACGCAGCAAACAGAAGCCTAGGGTGGGAGCGGAAACTGACATCGGCGATTCCCCTGTGGGATTCTGAGCAGCTGGGCATGCTGCAGACCTCCAAAGGGTTCAACAAATGGGACCTAATTGGGATCTCGAAGGTAGGGGACTTGTGGGTGAAGGGCGATATGATAACGTTTGCCTCTCTACGGAGGGACTACGAGCTAGCAGACTCCGAATATTTCAGATACTTGCAAGTTCGCCATGCACTACAAGCGCACCTACAAAGAGGCTCCTGCCCTCCGGATTCCTCGCACCTCGATGACAGGTTGCTTGACGGGTACCTGCCGAAGCAAGCTATATCCCTGACCTACAAGAAATTAATAAATAATACTGGAGACCCCCTCCAGAAAACAAGGGAGAAATGGGAGAGGGACGGCCTAGAGTTAGATGATGAGGAATGGCAAGAAGCAGTGGCCTCCCCGAGAGGTAGCAATATCTGCCAAACTGCGGCTCGTCCAACTTAAAATACTGCACAGAGTCTACATCACGGGCCTTGTCTGGTTCATATGGGACGGACGGAGAGTGGGGATTGCAGGAGGCAATGTGGTCGGGAGGGCACCTTCATGCACATATTGTGGGAATGTGACTACATACAGCAGTACTGGTGCAAAATCCACAATATCCTTAGCGAAGTGCTCACACTTGCTATTCACCCTGGAGCCAAAAGGTGCCTCCTGAACGTATGGGAGCCTACAGACCTGAACAGTAAAAGCAAGCTCTGGGTCACCCAAGCTCTAATGATAGCAAAGTGCAACATCGCACAATTGTGGGGGGCCACACACACACCCAAGATAGAAACCTGGAAGGCAAACTTGGACTGGTGTATGTTTAGGGAAAAAACAGTATATGTAGCGCGGAGATGCCCCAAAAAGTGGGCCTCCATCTGAGTGACTGGAATGCTTATCGAGGAGATATTTGTAGCCCCCCTAATGCCCCCTTGCCTGACGTTCTCCCCTCACCATTAAAGTTTTGTGCACTCAGGTATTCTTATGCTGTAACGATAGAAACAATGAGTATTGATGTATGATTGATCTGCCTCCTCATTAACGTACATGACTTTGTCGTTTTGTTATGTTTAATAAAAAGAATTATAAAAAAAAATCCCCATGATGTTGGAAGAAAAGGACGCAAATTTGGCGTGGATTCCTTATGTGGTAAAAAAAAGTACAGGGGCTTAAGCGTGAACTAGTCCAAATAGCCAAAAACAGGCTTAGCACAGCCTAGCAGCGAAAGGGTTAACAAAAAGGGCACTTTCTGGACCAAGAGCTACCTTTCTGCCAAATTTGGTGTAATTCCGTGCAGCAGTTCGGGCTGTAGCCGTGTCTAAAGTTTCCTATGGAAATTAACATTGAGAAAAAGCATTTTGGGCCCCCCCTTTTTCTCAGCGCCCGCTTGACGGATCACCACATATTTTTCAAGACAGCAACTGAAGTGACTGTTTTAAAACTTTTACGAAGATTCATCAAAAGACACCAAAGTTATTTGCAAATGAAAAAAACGCTCTTCCAATGGAAACTACATCCTAACTATAGATATATATATATATGTCTAGACATATATATACATACATATATATATATTTTCACCAAAGATGCCCACAGCATTAGAAGCGCACTCGTCTTCAAAAGAACCATCCGGTTTATTTGGCAGCAAAGACAAGCAACAGCATTAATGTAAGATTTGTAATCCGACGCGTTCTGAGGCTCCTGCCTCTTAGTCATGGATATCTTTCATGCACTGCACAGATGTCTCTCATAGCCTGCTTAATTTAAACACCCTCAGTGGGCCCCATTGGTTAATTAATTGTCCGTATGCAGGCTGGGACTTGTAGTCAAGTTGCGAGAAAAACCTTTAGTAGGCTCCGCTTTCGTGCATGTAATAACATTCTTTAATTTCCCTCAGTGGGCCATTATTCCGTGCAAGTCCATATTATACCTCTTTTGAAGAGCTTGTGAGTTTTCAGGCAAAGTTCCAACTCGTAGCCTCTCAAGCGTAGAGATGGTGCGCTTCTCACGGCAGGGCTGCCGTGTAATTTATTTTCACCAAAGATGCCCACAGCATTAGAAGCGCACTCGTCTTCAACTAAAGGTTTTTTCTCGCAACTTGACTACAAGTCCCAGCCTGCATACGGACAATTAATTAACCAATGGGGCCCACTGAGGGTGTTTAAATCAAGCAGGCTATGAGAGACATCTGTGCAGTGCATGAAAGATATCCATGACTAAGAGGCAGGAGCCTCGAAACGCGTCGGATTACAAATCTTACATTAATGCTGTTGCTTGTCTTTGCTGCCAAATAAACCGGATGGTTCTTTTGAAGACGAGTGCGCTTCTAATGCTGTGGGCATCTTTGGTGAAAATAAATTACACGGCAGCCCTGCCGTGAGAAGCGCACCATCTCTACGCTTGAGAGGCTACGAGTTGGAACTTTGCCTGAAAACTCACAAGCTCTTCAAAAGAGGTATAATATGGACTTGCACGGCATAATGGCCCACTGAGGGAAATTAAAGAATGTTATTACATGCACGAAAACGGAGCCTACTAAAGGTTTTTTCTCGCAACTTGACTACAAGTCCCAGCCTGCATACGGACAATTAATTAACCAATGGGGCCCACTGAGGGTGTTTAAATTAAGCAGGCTATGAGAGACATCTGTGCAGTGCATGAAAGATATCCATGACTAAGAGGCAGGAGCCTCGAAACGCGTCGGATTACAAATCTTACATTAATGCTGTTGCTTGTCTTTGCTGCCAAATAAACCGGATGGTTCTTTTGAAGACGAGTGCGCTTCTAATGCTGTGGGCATCTTTGGTGAAAATATATATATATATATATATTAAACCGTGAGAAAGACCATTTCTAGGTCGAAACGTCGGTGATGGTGGAGATTGTGCTGTTAACTAAGTAAAGCATTTACAAACAGCTTTTGAAGTGCGGTGCTTCTTTCGTTTGATAATAATTTGCGAGGTAGTGTCCAACCTCGACATCTGGCACCTACTGTGGAAACAGCGCGCCGTTTATGGACTGTTTGGTGAGAGGATATATATATATATATATATATATATATATATATATATATACTCTCTCTCTCTCTAGACATATACATCTCTCTAGACATATACATCTATCTCTAGACATATAGCTCCAACATGGGTCCATCGGTTGAGTCGCACTCGGCCAGCAGCAGCAAGAGAACTCTCTTTCCATGGTATGGACGGATACCGCTTACAGCCATCAACAGCCTCCGTGTAGGTTTGCCTGACGCGTTTCGAAAGCTCCTCAGCTTTCTCTTCAGAGGCTTTCACGGGAAGGATGCGTGCATATGACGTTCCCATTTAAATACTGCACTCCCTCCAATAGGATAGTCATATTGAATTGTGCATTATGGGAACTATAGTTCGTAATCGATCATCCCCCAAATGGATGCACTCATTATACTCTGTTATTAATAGGTCACATGGACCCCGCAAGCGGGCCCGTCCTAAATCCTCTGCTGTTGGCCCACATAATCGATTTGGTAAATACCTTGTCGAGTGGCCCCCTATTATCGCGGGTGGTACAGACTCCGCGGCAGGACGGCCGCGAATACATACAGCTCCAAGATGTGTCCATCAGTTGAGTCGCACTCGGCCAGCAGCAGCAAGAGAACTCTAGACATATACATATACAAAACACAGGTGAAGGGACTATAACTCCCATGACGCACCTGTTGGATTAACACACAATTGGACTTGTTACATTTGCCCCTGACGGGGTACATCGGAGACCCGTAAAGGAGGCCACACGCGATCTTGCGCGTCTCCCTTGAATGCACGCACTGAGACGTTGGGAGAGAGACTTCCAGTCTCACCGGCGGTAAGCGCCCCTCCCAATCTCCAAGCACAGAGACTGCGAATGTCAGCTGATGGCTATCTTGCGAACATGTGCATGCGCCCCACGTTTGCATTTCGCAGGTCACATGACCTGAATGTTGATTTCAGCTGGCAGGAGCCCCAGGGGATATAATGGCCACCCAGAGCAGTCACAATCCACCAGCCAAGGAGAGCGTTGCGCTGAACAGGTTCGCTGAGGGCAAGGACCCTTGATGATGTGAGTAGACGGCTGACGGGCCTTTTTTGGGCACCCTTGGTCTCCCTTTGTGACATTAATTCATTCCAGAAGCGGTACACCGAGCAATACTTACCCCGTGTTTCTCTCCTCTACTATTTTGTAAACTATAGTGTGACTACAGGGCCTATCCCTATCGCCCATACTCGGCCTTTCGTCTGTTTGTTGGCGTTTACCTCACAGGAATGACTATTTAAACAACGATTTTGTGGTACACTTTGTGTACTGGACACAGAGATTAGTCAGAAATTCAGACATATGACAAGTGGCACCGAGCTGAGGGGCAGCTGTCACGAAATAAGCAGAACAAGCACAGAACAGTTACTCCAAAATGCGGCTCCATACGTTTAGGAGCTCAATAAATATAGATGTTGGCAGCTAACATATTCTGTATAGATATTTTCTACAGAAGCTATTTATTTTTTGTTTTCACAGGTACTTCCAAAATGTACACCACTTTTTAACTGCATGCGAAAGCTTATATTTGCAAGCTACGCATTACCTGTAAAATCTTTACAGCCGTGCGCCACTGGGGGAACCATTTAATTTCTTTCGCTCTGAGGAATGCCCAGGACCCATGTAACGCTGCGTAGTATAGGGAAGAAACATGTTGGTATTTTAACATTAGGGTCATAGGACCACAACATCCAGTGTGCCACGTGTAATTATAGTCTTATCCTTCCCATCCCCCCACCAATAAAGGGATACCTTGGGATGGATGAGGAATTTTATCAAATAGCATATAATCACCCAATAAAAATAATCAAAAATTCTACAAAGAGCTTCCTGTAATACGGCCAAGCTCACCCGGAGCTTTAGGAGTCAGGGTGACCCTGATGATGAAGCATGCCACTACTAGAGTGGGCGAGGGTTGTATAAAAAAGGTTTTCCTTTTTCCAGTGGAGTGTGGTGGAGTGGAGGTGTAATTTATTTTCCTTCCTTATCATGCTGCCACCCCTAAGAGGAGGATACTACACATGTTATTGGCTTCACATTCAGCTAGCTCTGCAGCAGATTCCCTCTGAAAGCAGCCAGGCAGCAGGCCGCAACCAATCTTCCTGGTAGCCCTCCTTCTAAGTGTAAACCAGATGCCAACAGTTTCCAGCAGTGAGGGAACACCGCAAGAAACTAAAAGTCTGTGGTAAAAAAAAAAGAAATTTAAACCCGAGGGGTCATATACCCTAGCTACCACCCCGCTGCAGTCTCTAACTACCACACTGCAGCAGATCCTGACTGGAGGCGGCCAGGCAGCAGTTTTTTGGTGCGCTTGTGCCCTCCCAGTTATACTTTAGGAGAAGGCGACACTGAGGCAGCCCTTCCGGTATCAAATTCCTCCAGGAAATTATAGGAAACGCAACCGGAACAACATAATCGGTAGTAATCAAATGTGGTGAGTGCAGAAAAGCACAAGAGTGCAGAAAAGAATACCGTAAGAAACTAAGAGTCTGTGGTCACAAATGTCTGAGGAGTGAGAGACCCTAGCTACCACCAAAAAGTAATCGGTTGTAATTGACACCCTGCCAGACTGCTAGAGATCCTGCCCAGAGCTGCGAGGCAGCAGCCTTCTGATCCAGCAACGCTGCAGGTGCCATTGTGCCCTCCTAGTTACACTTTAGGAGAAGGCGGCACTGAGGCAGCCCTTCCGATACCAAATTCCTCCAGGAAATTATTGGGCACACAACCGGAACAAAGTAATCGGTTGTAATTGACACCCTGCCAGACTGCTAGAGATCCTGCCAGCCAACATTTTTTTGACCCAGCACCGCGGCAGGTGCACTTATGCCCTCCTAGTTACATTTTAGGAGAAGGGGCACTAAAGCAGCCCTTCCAAAATCAAATACCTTCATTTTCTTTTTCCTCATCTATTTAGCACCACCAAATACAACTGGAACCTTATATCAGGGAGCAGATTGGAAGCACAACCAGAAAAAAACTAATCTGTGGTAATGGGACGTGCAGAGAGCTCAATGTAAAAAGATATAACCACACCCTCGTCGAAGCCACTCCTTATACTTCAATTTCTTCAACCTCTTGTAGGGCAACAAAATCCGTTACACTCCCCTTGACATAGTAAATACCATGTTATGAGGTCGGGAAGGGAAAGACTCCCACATATTGTACCAAAAAGGAAGAAAAGGCTCAAACTATGACTATCAGATATAAAAACTCTGTTAAAAATGTAGCATCAGCCCGAGATTATCTCTTTTGTCCTAAAAATGAAGCAGTGTGTGTAAAACTATTTAATTTTTTTAAGGAATTCATGTATATTTTTTAAACTTGTACCGGTGTTCTTACAAGATTGTGTAAAAAATGTAGTATCAACCCGAGACTATCACTTCTGAACAAAAATGAAGCAGTGTGACTAAAACTTTTTTAATTTTTTTTCTTTTTGGAGTTTATGCACATATTTGAATTCTTTCTTTTTAGCACACTTTTTAAACCGGCGGCTATCCTCTTAGCTAGCCTCTCCATCTGCAAAGTATCAGTATTCTAGTTTTTATTAATATGTATTTTGCACATTGATAGGCAGCTATTAACCGATCTTTTTTTTTTTTTTCAAAATAGGGTTAGGTTGCGTCTGCTACCCACTATGTTCTGTTGTTAATTTTAAAAACTTAAATGTAGTGGGATTCAGGAGGTATTTTGCTAATGAGCTGGCTGCTACTGAATTGCCTTTTGCACAGGTCTGGACATGCCCATGTTTTATCTTGCCTCTAATTTTAAATTAATTTTCTAGCTGAAATTGAACTTTTGGACTTTTTTTAATGAATTGTCAGTTTTTTAATGTCCTATGTACATCTTAGGAGTTGTAATGTGGAAAGTCTTAAGTACTGTATGATCTGGGCTCTCTGACAATATTGTTTGTTTCTATTTACAAGAAATTCAGCTGATCTAAGGCAGGCTTTTGATAATTTTATGATGGTTAGTGGATTGTGCTTGTTATGTGTTTTTCTTTTATCTGAAATAATATGTATGCATTTTATGTGGACCTCCTTGGAGTTCCAAATCTTTAATAAATATATTGAATATTGAAACCAGCAGGGGATAATCAGTCATGTATGTTTGAAAGATCTCAGAAAATCCCACAACAATTTGAGTTTTTAAAAGACCCGAGTAGAATTCTTTTTCTAAGCCTTGCCACTCGAACATCCTGCCAGATCCTATACTACCAACAGAAAACACTAATTGTTCAGCAGAGATTTCCAGAACCAAACCGGTCCCTTCTAAAGACACAATTTACCAAAGTCCGAAATCGGAAGCAGGAGAAAATAAGGCTGTGGAGGGCCCAGTCAGTGATCTGGAACTCGTTGATAATTCTAACGTCACCTAATCAGCACCATCAAGAACAGGGAACATGGCGGCGGGTTAGTCTGCGCCGCGAGCTCCTCTCCACCTCCCGGCAGCTTCGGTTAAAATTTCCTGAGCTAACCGAGTTTCTAGAATGCAGTACTTACAGAACGCAGCGATTCATTAAGGGCTGCCTGGGTTTTAAGCCTTTTCTCCCCTGAGGTTCTTCGGCATTTTCGGCTTTTTTGTTTCTCGTTGTGTCTGTCTGGCGGCTTAGCTCGTTCGCGGTCGTGTTTCACGCTGTTTGCGTTGTGCACGGCCCTCGGCGTTCCGCAGCTGTGTTTGGTCTGGCGGGTGTAGGCGTTCGAATTGGGCAGATTGACAGGCTAACAGGCTGGCCCTCAACGTAGGACTGGATCCTACTCGGTTCAGCAGGAGCTTCTCTGGCGTTCACGGTGGAGGACGGCTGACACAGGCAGCGTTTGCAATTTGCACCGACAGGCGCGCTGCGGCAAGGATCCCATTGCGTGGAGTTCCGGGTAGGGTTATAACATATAAGGGGTATGTTAACAAGGATAAGGTAGTGCCTGGTCGTAATAGAGTCTTTTTATTGAAAAATCTCCTGGTAGATCCCTCGGCTGATTTTCAAAATATACAAGGACACAGAATAGTGTCGCAATCATTTGAGCCTTTCACTAAATCTCAGCTCCAGCAGACTGAAAGCTATAGGCATATCAGTTTCATACAGCCTATGACCCCCAGACGAGCCACAAATTCAAACAAGGGGGACTGTAATGTGACCCCCCCCCCCCAAATCAGCCCCCAAGGAGAAAAAGGAAAGCAAAGTCATCAGCCCTGGGATTCCCCCAAGTAGACAACGCAGTTAAAGAGGGTTTCGCTGGAATCTTAACTCCGCCTCAGTCTTTTGAGTTGTTGGAGAACCGGCACTCGCGAGTGGCTCCAGAAGAGAAAGGTATAACCACAGTGCATCATACCAGATATACCTTGCGTAATAAAATCTTTACTCAATCAGAGCGCTTGGAAGCACCCTCCACCATTACTCCCTGGTCCCCACATCAGTGAAACCCCCCAATAAGAAAACAGGCCAGAACCTAAAGGGGGCTCAGCAAGTCATTTCGGCCTCGCGACAACTGAAAGAAACTTCGACACTTAAGATTACGCCGTCTCTCAGGTCATATTTTAAAATAAAGGAAAAAACACAAATTGCTGTTCTGCCAGGGGACGAGTCTCACTCTGCTATAAGTAAAGACAAGGGGAAGATAGCTCCAACTAGGACTCGAAAATGGACACATTGAAAACTATCGCGGTTGCCGGGGAGGCTGGACTTGCTAACATTACGACTGCCAACAGTTATGAGGTATTAGGCGAAATTGGCTTGGAAACTGTCTCTGATCCCGGTTCTGCCTCTGGCTCTGGTTCTGGCTTTGGCTCTGGTTCTGACCCTCCTAATTCTACGTCAGCCTCTACGTCAGCTTCTTTAGTAATACCATCAAAGCCATCAGGAACAACTACCCCAGATCAACCAAATTTGGCTCATATGTTAGATGCCTTATCCCTGGAAATTCGGAGTAAGTTTACGATTTCAGAGACAAATCAGGCTAAGATACAAGAGTCATGCGAATCCCTTGAAGCCAAAATGTCGGCAATTACTGAAATAATTTGTGTAATGGAAGCCTTAATAGAAGTCCTGAGTAAACAAGTTGAGCTGAACTGCTCTGAGATTCTGGCATTAAAAAAAGGAGAAAAGGACATGTTAGATAAACTGGAGACCCTAGAAAATAATGCTAGGCGTAATAACATTAAAATTATGAACGTTCCATAAGGTTCAGAGGGCGGGGACATCAAAACCTATGTCATAAATTTGCTGAAAGAATTTATCCCTGTGCTGGATGCTAAGGAATTGGAGTTAGACATCCAGAGAATTCACAGGGATCCTTTCTCCAAAAACCTGAACAGAAAAAACCCCTGGCGAATTCTGATAAACTTTAAAACGTATGCGCTAAAAGAGCGTGTACTATCGGAAGCCTTAAAAGCTGGCAGCTTTACGAAAGGGGATTGGGTATTTCGGATAAGGTCAGACCTCTCAAGAATTACCCAGGACAGACAATGGGAGCTGGGAAAATTTATGCCAATTTTAAGATCTATGGGTGCTTCTGTACAGTTAAGGTTTCCTGCCCTGCTTAGGGTTATGTGGAAAAACAAAATGTCTAACTTTAGAGACCCCAAAGAGGTAGCGATTTTCATTGACCAAATTAAAGCTCAGGGTTAGTTCGGCACGAAAAGTTTGTTATAAGTATTAGTGGCCGGGGTGAGTGGATAGTGAGCTCACAGGGGTTAATTTTCATCATTCCCAATGTGGTTTAGGAGGGTTTCCGGGGGAGGGGGGTATACACAAGAAGAAAGTAATGTTAGTTTTTCACTGGGTGGGGAGCAAAATAGGGAGAAAAAAACAGAAAAAGTCCTCATACACACATTTTTGTTAAGGAAGTCACTAACCAGAAAGGAATAGCCTGTATCCAGGGTGCGCTCTCCTGGTCTAGAGATAAGGCGCATGGGAATGGCTTAAATGGCTGATACCAGAATTTGTACATGGAATATAAATCGATTAAGGGTAGCGAGCAGACGAAGGAGGATTTTTCAATATTTAAGTCAAGCCGAATATGATATTATGATTCTGCAAGAAACTCACCTTACATTCGAGGAACGGGAGATGGCGGTTGCTAAGCAGAGATGGATTCACTGCTCGCTTCACACCACGCAACCTTATTGCACTAAAGGTGTAGCCATCATTGTTAGAAAATCAGCCAATGCAATCCTGGGCTCCTCGAAGATAGACAATAGGGGGCGTTGGATCATAACAGATATTAAAATACGAGATGAGTGGGCGGTTCTGGTGGGTTACTATGGCCCTAACATAGATGATGAGTCATCCCTTAAAATTATATACAATCACCTACTCGAAACTAACTACCCGATTATTATGGGTGGCGATTTAAACATTCTGTTGAACCCCGCCCTTGATAGGTCCAAGAGGGGGGGGAAACTGGTTTCTACGAAAATGGGCTTCCGGATAAAAGTTCTTATGGATGACCTGAATCTGGTAGGTATTTGGAGAGTTAAAAATAGGTCTGCAACTGGGTCTGTAACTGGACCTCAGAATTTCACATTTCATAATAAAAAACATAGCCATAGTTCTAGAATTGACTATTTCCTGATAGATTCCAGACTGACAAGTTATGTAAGTGTAGTATCTCATATCCCAGAACACTTGTCTGATCATTCAGCGGTCCGGCTAGATTTAAAATTTTCTAGTCATCCGGAAATAAAAAGATGGACGTTTGATAAAGTTATTCTTAAAGACGTTTCAGCAGTAGAACAATTAAAGAAAGATACTTTGCTCTTTTTTGAAGTGAATGATCGGTCAGCTCCAATGGAGGTAATATGGGACGCCTACAAGGCATTTATTAGAGGCAGAATTATTAGCATTTCAGCTATAATCAACAAAGAAGCCAAAGAAAGACTTAGGTTACTGGAAGCTGAAATCCTTAGAGCCTCGCTTAATCAAGCAGTCAATCAAAATAATCTAGAACAGAGGGAGGAAAGCTCAGAGATATTAGCTAAGCGGCAGGATTTCGCAGATTATCTCGACACTATCACTAGGAGAAGGTGGGAAGTTAGTAAACTCGCTAATTACGAATATGGAGAAGGGTGTGGGAAGCTCCTGGCCTGGAAATCCCGAGTCAATTTAACAAGAAACTCAATTAAGGAGATCTGTAACACAGAAACAGGGGAGATAGTATCAGACAGGGTTAATATGGAAAAAGCCTTTGAGCTATTCTTTCAAGAATTGTACACTGAAGACCGAGCAGTCTCAGATTCCCAAATAAAAAACTATGTGGATAAGGCTTCCTTACAACCCTTATCGGTAGACCAGGCCCAACAGTTAAATAGGAAGATTACACTACCTGAAATTAAATCCACAATAAAAAATCTAAAAAGAGGTAGTGCTGCAGGTTTAGACGCTATCCCTAACGAGTTCTATATTGCACTTAGTGAGACCCTTGCCCCTGTTATGGAGAAATTATTTGACAGTATTTTCTCTAACAATTCTCCAATTCCCAGTTCCTGGAATGAGGCAGCGGTTTCCTTGATTTTAAAGCCCAACAAAGACAAAAAAAAATGTGAGTCCTATAGACCTATCTCCCTGCTGAATTGCGACTATAAAATCTTCGCGCAAATTATAGCAGGGAGACTGAATAATATGATGGGGCATTTAGTTCATCCAGATCAAAAGGGGTTCATTAGAGGGCGTCAACTTCACGATTTAACTCATGAGTTGATAGGAGCAATCGATATCGCCTCAGCTAACAACTTGCCGCTCACGATCTTTGCATTTGACGCGGCTAAAGCATTTGACCGGGTGAGTTGGCCGTGTCTACATCATATAGTCCAAGCGCTTGGCTTAGGAGATAATATTTCCAAGACTATCAGGAACATCTATAAAACTCCTATAGCTAGGATAATAGTTAATGGAAATTTAACCAACTCAGTTAGCTTAGAGCGAGGTACTAGGCAGGGTTGCCCCCTGTCCCCTCTCCTCTTCGATCTTTATATAGAGCCACTGGCACAACTTATGAGGACCAGCGAGCTTTTTGCCCCATTCGAATACAGGGGATGGGTAAAAAAGCTGGCATTATATGCCGACAATCTGATGATTTTTACAAAAGAATCCCCAGCGATTCTGCCAAAGCTGGAGCAACTGCTGAATGATTTCGGGAAGATATCTGGTTATTTGATTAACACCCAAAAAACTGAAATCATGTCCAGGAACTGCCAATCTAGTTCACCTTTAGTTCATAACCAAATAAGATATTTAGGCATTCAAATTACTCAGGACCTCGACAAATTGGCCCAAGTCAATTTGGAGGTTAAAAGGAAAGAGGTCAGATCACTATTAAGATCTTGGTGCAACCTTCCATTATCAATTCTTGGCCGGTCTAACCTTGTCAAGATGTCTGTCCTGCCTAAAATCACATTTATTTTTGATACAATCCCTTTATTCTTTAGCACGGCCACTTAAAAAAATTTACAGCCAGATATAAATAGTTTTCTTTGGGCTGACAAAGGGGTCAGGATCGCATGGAAGAAATTAAGATGTGAGAAAGCAACCGGGGGAATAGCCAGCTCTGACTTCGGCTTTTACAGTTGGGCTTTCCTTTTTAAGAATATGAGAGCCTTGCTCCTTGACTCTTCCTGCTTCCCGCCATACCTCACAGCCATGTCAAACAGTTTACCCCAGGGGGGAGACGGATTTCTTTTTAAATTCGGACAACCCAGATACTTTAAAAAGGTCAAATTGAAGGTGTTACGGTTGGCCTGTGAATTATGGTTCCAGGCGAGGAAGCTTTTCAGAATTCCATACTATTGCTCAAATGCTCCTATATGGAACTCGCCAGGTACCCCTGACTGCCTAAACGACAGATTATCAGCCCCTTTCTGGGAAAGTGGCTTTCAGAAATGGGGCCAATTACTCAGAGAAAATAATCTACTGCCTTGGGATAAATTTTATCAACTTTCCCGTTGGGCTGTAAATTTGGACAAAAATGGAGTTATAAATAATGAGTTGGAGGATAAGTTTTTAGTTCCTCGCCACCAAAGCAAAGAAGTATCTAAATGGTACTGGCTGTTTATTAAAGAAGACCCACCACTATTGCCCATGGAGGAGCCCTGGAGAAGAGAACTGCCTTCCAGCGACGTTACATCTTACTGGCAAATATCATTGTGCACTTTGTGGAGGGTTGTCAAGGCTGCACCATTGAGGAGAAATCATCTGTTCACACTCCACAGAGCTTATTGGACTCCGAAGAGGCTTTCCAAGCTGGGAGGTGGAGAGAAGTCCTGCGTGAAATGTACCCTGAGGAGTGCGGATGATGTGCACATGTTCATGCAGTGTCCTCAGATCCAGGGCTTTAGGAGGCAAATGGGTAAGACCATCTCAGATGTAATTGGCCAAGAAATTAAGGTAAGCCTGGTTTTAATCAATTTTGGAATTCTTCCTGATGACAGTATTAACAACAAACTGTCAAATGCTCAAGCTTCACTTCTGTTTGTTCTAATCCTTTTGGCAAGAAGGGAAATTTGCTTAAACTGGATCTCCCCTAACTCGCCAAAGTTCCTAGACTGGGTTTCATCAGTTAAAAGGGTCCATAAGTTGGACATGGGTTGTAAGTCAAAGAAAAGAACAAGATTTTGGGAATTATGGGAAGAGTGGGTTACCAACTTGGGTCTTGTGACTTCCTAGTTTACATAAAAAGTCCAATGATTATGAAACCAGTGAGTTTTTTTGGGAAGATGGTTTATGCAGAAACCATGGGCTTGATATTATCCTGGATAATTCCCAAGTGTCTTGCGGTCCGCGTCCTCGGGGACCCTTTGAGGTGGAAAGAGATCTACAGGGTGGCGTGTCCCCTCTATCGGGTCCAGGAGGGCGCCATGGAGATGCTCAAATAGATTTATTGAACATAATGGCAGCTTCCATATTTGCAATTGACCAGAAAATGGCCAAATTAAATAATTTGATAAATCGTACACAAAAATACGAGGCCTCAAACACAATAGTCTGCACATGCGCTCCAGTGATAAACAAACTTGTCAAAATTCCTGAGGCAATGACTGTATATATAGAAGATCTAAAAACAAATCTAAAATCTCCATGTTATGTTATGTTATATTATGCGGTTTTATATAGCGCACAGCTGTCCCAGCAAAGGGGCGTCCCAGCGCTGAACAGCATGGAACAGCAAAGTCCATCTCCAGGACAGGCAAGAAAATCATCCAGCGGAAAAATGTTCATCTTCCCAGGAAATAAAAGGAAAGAAAGATGAAGAAAGAAACGACACCCCCCCCACCCCCCACACACGGACGGGCAAACACCCAAAACTATAACCACTATGAGATAAATTTCTCTTCAAAACACATCGAATATTGAAGCCAAATCCAATATAAAAGCAGTATCTTCCCCCTGCCCTCACAACCAGAGCAGGAAATCGATGAATCTCAAACAGTGCTTCTAACTCAATCTGAACCCAAAAAATCTAGAACAAACAGTGTAGTGACACAGTGAATCACTACAATAGTCCAGCAAAGTCATAAAAGTGGTGCAGCGGCCAGGGCAGCTGACTTCGGAGCACAGGGTTCACGGTTCAATCTCCGGCGGCAGCTCAGCTCAGCTCAGCACCATGTGACTCTGGGCAATAGCTCACTTAATTTCCACTACGGCCCCCAGTGCCTTGAGACCCGTAAGGGTGAGTAGCTGCGCTATATAAAAACGGACTTACATTTTTTTTTTTTTTTACAATGCAAGAGGATGTAAAACCTGAAAATGAAAGCCTTGGTAAAAAATATTAAGCCATTCCCAATCTTTGATAAAATAAAAGGAGTCCAAAAAGAGAAAGATCAATGAAAATATGGACCGTGAGACAAATTAAGCAATACCATCCCCACTTAGAAAGGAAAGTACTCAAAATAAACAACTAGGTAAAGAAAAGGAACAAAAGGAGACAGGGGCCAAACAGAATGCACTAACACACAAGGTCAGGGTTGCAGGAGTGGATAACCAAATCCAAAATGAAGACTAGGGTAGCACAAGCTCCACCCAGGCAGAATTTAGAACAACCCAAAATATAAAATCTATGTGTATAACTCAGTGGCAAAAAATGGATGAAATGGATGATCAAGATAAAACCAGTTCAACATGAGAGGGCAATTTACTATTAAAAATATTTTTTAAGTCTAAATATCAATCAAGAGGAAGGTATGATATTCTGAACAGAGGCAATATTCTTAAACTTCTGCAGGCAGTGCCCTCCCTAGTGGAAATTACCTCTGCCGACATAGATTACAGTGAATTTATCAAACCACGAGATAATAAGACCCAAGAATCAATCCTCTTTACGTGGGCATGTAGCCCTACGGCTAAAATGGTACTTCAGGAAAAAGACAGTCTACAGTCCTGGGGTATCCAAGGCAAAATGGCCCTTTCTCCTGCCTATCCAGCACTATTTGCTTTAGTAAACCTGGTACCAATGAGGAATATTCACAGAAATGTCAGACAACCATACTCAATCTTGACAAACCCAGTAGGGAGTACTTCAAGCATCTCATCCTGCATCAAAAAACCAAGATAACATCAGTTCAAATGGGAAAGATAAAGCTAAATATAGGTTGGCTAACTGATGCCCTGCATGGGAAGAACAGTACATGATATCACAAGGCCCTCAAAATAGAAGGATCTAAAATTGCTAACGAAATAGGTGCATTAACAATTTGCTCTTGGAATATCAACAGAGTATTACCTAAACGTCGGGCTAAAAATCTTATGCAACTCCTGGAAAATAATCATATAATATGCCTCCAAGAGACTTGGGCATTACAATCATGGTCAATCAACGGTGACGTAGGTTTTTTATCTCCGGCTATGAAAACAAAAAAGGCGGTCAACCAAAGGGAAGTTTAGCCACATTGGTAGCAATTGCTCTACAAACCGAAATAGAACCGATAAATACGGAAGGTGAAAATTCTTAATAATAAAACTTACAAAGTGGCATAAAGATGGAAAAAAAACTATTTTTCTGGTAAATCTGTCACCAAATTGAAGAACAAGGCCAACAATGGTCGCCGAGCTGCTGAAAATAATTCTTGAAAGCTCCCAAGAAGGCCCGCTTCCAGATATTCAAATGAAGAGGGATTTCAATATGAACTTATTAAAATCATTACCGTGAAATGAGCAGATAATCCAGCAGGACTATATGTGGTCAATATCAACACAGGACATGAGAGATACAAATAAAAGATAAGAATGATGCAAAGGCAATGTCACTAATAAAAGATTTTGAATCCCTCGTCCTACGAATCCTCAACGGGAGATATCAGCAAGACTCCCCTCCAGAATGGACTCATTACACAACGTCTTCAAATTCCATTCTGGATTACATGTTAGAAACACTCCCGCTTTTCCACCTAGTGACATCTTTTTGAATACTGAAGACAAACAAAGGCGATCACGGTCAACAGATAATAGAAATTTGTGTCCAAAACCGTCTCCACCAGAAAGAGATGCTCTTACCCGGAGAACTAACATCAACCAACTACCGGAAGCTGATATGGCCAGAACACACACAATTAACAACAAAAGATATAGCTGAAATTGTAGCAAATGATTGTTTTAGTAAATATTCACTAACCCCAATAGCAAAGGGATCTCTCTTTACTGAAAAAATAATCGACAATCACCAAATTGTCCGGTTTGAAAGGCAACTAGAAACAAACCCAACTCAGATGAACAAAGGAAAATGTAAATTTTGGCATACTGTCGTATGGAGGGGATCAATAATTAATCCAATCTATAAGGATGGCAATAGACAGCAGCCAGAAAATTATCGCCTAATTATCCTGCAAGATGTTGAGGCCAACTATTTTGCCAGTCTGCTGCTTAGTGATCTGCTGGAATGGTCAAATGATAACAAGATCGTACCCCACAAACCAAACAGGATTCTCCCAGGGACAAGGTACGGAAACCAACTTATTGGCAGTAACATTAATAATGGACAAACTTAAAAACAAGCAACAAGCACTATACTTGTGCTACGTGGATAAGACTGCCTTTGCTTGCGTGAGTTGAAACCTTTTATGGCAAAAGTTCTCTCTGGGGTATCTCGGCCCCTCTTTTAAAAGCAATACAACTGTTATATACGGACACTTGGGTGAGTGAGAATCGGAGGATACAGGCTGTCAAGGAAAATAGTGATACACCAGGGCTTAAAGTATGGCTGTGTTCTTGCTCCATACTTAATTTATTTTTAGCTGACCTCTTGATTGAACTGGATGCAGTAAATTTCATTACAAGACCGGAGGCTACCATTATGCAATAACTTTTATTGCTGCCCAGACATGCAGCCCTTTAAAGAACATGTATTACATCATAAGTAAAACATTCCATAGAACATAACAAAACGTCATGGTAACTATGTATCGTCCTCTTTTATTCGCTGCTCCTGGACAGTTAAGTATATTTTTCCCTATCTCTTTATCTATGATGATTCTGGGCTTATTTGTAGACTCTTAATTTTAATTTTAACCTAGATTCCTTTGAAAAGGTAAGTAACCTTATCAACCAACCCTATACTAGCTACATTTATGCTTCTTACGTTACTTAACGGGTAAGTTAATTCCTAATTTCCTGACGATCAATACCCTTCCAATTTACGATTGGATCTCCCCACTTCGTTTTTTACAACTTAGTTATTTAACTTTAATTTCAGTAAATTGCTCTTACCACAATCTCTTTGTTTTCCTCCTCCGAGGACGACTATCCCTAACCGTCTGTGTGACGCCTCGAGCGGGGCCTGCATCAAGAAGAAGGTTTTTTCCCCTTCCAGACACAGCGGAGCCCACGGAAACATTTCAGGCGATCTCTGCGCGTTGGGAAGGAGGCACTCCCTCTCCGACCCACTTCCCCTGACCGCGACGTAGAATACACGTCGATCTGTAGAGTACAGAGACATTAATCAATACTTTTCCCTCCGTTGCTCTCCGGCTCTGCCTCGCCCCTTGACGATGGTCGCTGGCTTATTCTTTTCCGGCTCTTTTGTCTTGACGGGCTCCCCTCTTTGGGACCCGCCAGGCAAAAATTAGAGTCTCAAGGAAGGCCTGCTCCGGCTCACGCTTTGCGTTTCCATGACAAAGACCCACGGACAGCCTTTTCTGGTAGGAAAGGAAATATTAATTTAATATAAGCTGACAAGAGAACAACATATATTTTTAATATAGTTCTTAAAATATCAGCAGACATTTCTATTCTTAACCAAGTAACCTCAAGATCAACAGACAATTTGATATAAAAAACCCTCCCAGCAGACCCGGAAGCAAAAAAACCCCTTGGTTCACCAACGAACTCAAGGAATCCAAGAAGAACTGCCGCACTCTCGAGAAAACCTGGCGACTCGACCAGACCACAGACAACAGGACCGCCCTCAAGCACGCCACCCGCAAACACCACCAGCTGATCCGTGCCACCAAGAAGTCGGCACTCAAAGAACGACTGGACAACAACGCCCATGACAGCAAGGAACTTTTCAGCATCGTCAAAGAGTTCTCCAACCCCAGCGCCGGAAACAACGACATCACCCCCTCGCAAGACCTCTGCAACTCACTCTCCGCGTTCTTCCACCGCAAGATCACCGACATACATAACAGCTTCGACGCACAAACAACGCACCCTACCGCCGAACCAACGCCCGCCACCACCACCCGCTGCAACTGGACCCCGATCAGCACCGAAGACACCACCCGCACGATGAACTCCATCCACTCCGGATCACCAACCGACCCCTGCCCACACCACGTCTTCAACAAAGCCGACGCCACCATCGCACCCCATCTCCGGGACATCATCAACTCCTCCTTCCACACCGCCACCTTCCCGGAGAGCTAGAAGCACGCCGAGCTTACCGCCCTCCTGAAGAAACCAACGGCGGACCCCACCGACCTTAAGAACTACCGTCCCATCTCGCTCCTTCCGTTTCCGGCCAAAGTCATCGAGAAGACCGTCAACAGACAGCTTGCCGCCTTCCTCGAGACGAATGGATCCCTCGACCCCTCGCAGTCCGGGTTTCGGGCCAACCACAGCACCGAGACCGCCCTTATCGCAGCCACCGACGACATCAGAACCCTAACCGACAACGGGGAAACAGCTGCCCTCATCCTCTTGGACCTCTCCGCGGCGTTCGACACCGTCTGCCACCGCACCCTAGTGAAGCGCCTCAGCAACATCGGAATCCGAGAGAAAGCACTGGAATGGATCATCTCGTTCCTCGCCGGAAGAACCCAGAGAGTCCGCCTCCCCCGTTCAGATCCGAAGCCACCGAAGTCATCTGCGGCGTTCCACAGGGATCCTCACTCAGCCCAACCCTCTTCAACGTCTACATGAGCCCCCTCGCAGCCATCGCACGCCGACACAACCTCAACATCATCTCCTACGCCGACGACACCCAGCTGATCCTCTCCCTCACCAACGACCCCACCACCGCCAGAGCCAACCTACACGACGGGATGAGAGACGTCGCCGACTGGATGAGGAACAGCCGCCTTAAACTGAACTCAGACAAGACGGAAGTCCTCATCCTGGGCTCATCACCCTCCGCCTGGGACGACTCCTGGTGGCCCCCGGCCCTGGGCACCGCGCCCAAGCCAACGGACCACGCACGCAACCTGGGCTTCAACCTGGACTCCTCCCTGTCGATGACCAGACAAGTCAACGCCGTCTCATCTTCATGCTTCAACACCCTGCGCATGCTCTGCAAGATCTTCAGATGGATCCCCACTGAAACCAGGAAGACCGTCACCCAGGCGTCACCAGCCGACTGGACTATGGGAACACCCTCTACGCCGGAACCACAGCCAAACTTCAAAAAAGACTCCAGCGCATCCAGAACGCCTCCGCACGACTCATCCTGGACATCCCCCGACACAGCCACATCACCGGACACCTGAAAGACCTGCACTGGCTCCCCGTCAGCAAGAGAATAACGTTCAGACTCCTCACCCACGCACACAAGGCCCTCCACGACCTGGGCCCAAAGTACCTCAACGACCGCATGACCTTCTACACGCCCACACGCCAGCTACGATCAACCAGCCACGCCCTCGCCACCGTACCACGCATCCGCAGAACCACCGCCGGAGGAAGATCCTTCTCCTACCTGGCAGCCAAGACCTGGAACTCCCTCCCCACTCACCTTCGGCGAACCCAGGACCATCTCTCCTTCAGGAAGCAGCTCAAGACCTGGCTGTTCGAGCAGTAACTTACCCCCTCCCCCAGCGCCTTGAGACCCTCCCGGGTGAGTAGTGCGCTCTATAAATGCCGTGATTGATTGATTGATATATACATAGATAACCTTAAAAAAAAAAAAAAAAAAAATGTTGGAAAATGATATACAGTTTAATGGGGATATTCCCCTCACGGAGAATTCCTTAATTAATTTTTTTGAGGATTTGATTCCAATCCAGGTTTACGACCTCGTTTTCGATCTTGCGATCGCAGCAAGCGAGCAGCAGGAGCGGAGCGGAGCGCTGTGGGAGAAAATTCGGCGAAACATCAGCTTGGGAGCTAAGGTCACGTGGAAGGAGGGGGTCGTGGAGCCCGGGTGAGTGTGTGTGGACACTGGATGGCTGTAACAGCGGGCAAAACCTGAAGCCTGTAGCCTTCACGGCAACACGCAAACTGCCTACCGCTCACCGCTATCACCTCCCCCTCCCCCCTTTTCCCCGGTCCTTACATCAGCCCTGCCTGCTAGCTCGCTCCACCTCACTCAAAAAACTTCTGCTAATCTCCCACTAATTTCTTGAAGACCCCCAGCCAACCCCCAGCCACTGTCTGTTAAAACTGCCTGTTAAAACATCACCACACCTGGAGAGGCAAAAGATTTGGAAACTGTGGGCTGTGTGCACTTGACCCCTGGACCTTTGGACCTTGGGACCTTGGGATTTGGACTTTGGGGAAAAAAATCCCCCACTGGAAAGGGAACTGGAAAATCGGAAAAGCAGGCCCTTTAGCAGGCGGCCGCAGTAAGCGTGTGCCCCTGGCGTCTTGCGGAGGCGGCCTGAATAGTTCGGGTGCAGCCAACAACTCAGTCTCGAGAGCCCCGCTTGCCCCCGCCCTTGTTCCAGTCCATCGCCGCTTTTGGTCCCGCTTGCCACCACTTGCCACTGCCACACCGCTCCACAGTACACAACTAAACATCAAAGCATCAAAAACATCCTTACACCACCTCAGCTGAAGTCCCAAAGCTGGTCCCAAAGTTGGTCTGACAATGACAACAACGACCCCAATGAAAACACCCCGACCTGACCCAAACTAGCTACAGACTCACCCTAGTTGCAAATTGCTGTGTTCAGCTGACAGACTACCTTCACCAGCAACCAACAAACAGATAGGTAAAAAGGGGAAGCCAGGGTACAGGATCGGAGATATGAAGATCGCTCCACAGCCGTTCCTCGCAGTCCAAGCCACCTGGCTAATTCATCGCTCATCAACCATCATCCATCACCCATCAGCTCCCAAGCGGGACAGTTAACAGCAAACAGTAAAACAGTAAAATCAATCACAAAAGCAAGCACCCTTCTTCAAACACATAAGCCCAAAGTCGACTAACCATCAGGAAAGCATAGAAAGACATAGGGCTGTTTTCAGTAGCAAAAAACCCCTATAATGAGATTGGGGCAAGTAAGGAAAGTCCCAACAAAGACTCCCCAAAAAAGCGCAAAGACGAAGGTAGCGTCCTCAATGGCTGCCACGCAAACCCATTCACCAGCAAACTCAAAACCAGTTCTCGACTCAGGCTATGACCACCTGACCACTGATAAGCCAGAACCAGGCCAGACAGAGGCCACAAACTCTACAATTAAACAAGCATTGGCATAGCCAATAGGTCTCGCCTTTGGGGCCTTATAAGTGTTTAGGCAGAGCTATTGACTTTGCCAATGTGTTTAATGGTGGTGGAGTGGTGGTAGAGTTGTGATGGTGGTGGAGTGGTGGTGGAGTGATGGTGGTAGAGTGGTGGTGGAGTTGTGATGGTGGTGGAGTGGTGGTGGAGTGATGGTGGTAGAGTGGTGGTGGAGTGGTGGTGGAGGAGTGGTGGTGTTGTGATGCTGAGGTGGTGGTGGAGTGATGGTGGAGTGGTGTTGTGGTGGAGTGATGGTGGAGTGATGGTGGAGTGATGGTGAAGTGGTGGTGGAGTGGTGCTGAGGTGGTGGTGTGATGCTGAGGTGGTGGTGTTGTGATGCTGAGGTGGTGGAGTGGTGGTGTTGTGATGCTGAGGTGGTGGAGTGATGCTGAGGTGGTGGAGTGGTGGTGCAGTGGTGGTGTTGTGATGCTGAGGTAGTGGAGTGGTGGTGTTGTGATGCTGAGGTGGTGGAGTGGTGGTGGAGTGATGGTGGAGTGGTGGTGTGATGCTGAGGTGGTGGAGTGGTGGTGTTGTGATGCTGAGGTGGTGGTGGAGTGATGGTGAAGTGGTGGTGTTGTGATGCTGAGGTGGTGGAGTGGTGGTGGAGTGATGGTGGAGTGGTGGTGTTGTGATGCTGAGGTGATGGAGTGGTGATGGAGTGGTGGTGTTGCGATGCTGAGTGTCGGGATTCTAGTTCAGCTCGGCTGAATGCCAAAATCCTCGGGAACGAAGATGAACCTCCACTCTCCCTCAGGGTATCACCAGATCCGAATGCAATCAGAATACTAGTTGCCTACCCGTAAGGGAGAGAAGAGACAGCTCAGGACCACCCAGGGAATGGAAAGGCAGGGTATCTCCAGGAGTCTCAAAGAGGCAGGGTGTAGAAGTGAAGGCTCTAAGTAAAAAATAAAAAGACAAGACAGATGAGAAATAAGTATTACTAGCCTGCAAACAATACCTCCTACCTCCCACCAGGACTAATACCCCTTCCCCGGTTGTGTACTCTCTCAGACTCACCGTCTGCTTTCGTAAGACTCTGTATTAAAGTTGCACCAACATCCAGCCAGTAGAAGACTAAGGCAGCGCCGATGTGTCTCAGATCAGCCAGGAACCCGGAGGGCCAGATGGGTACAAAAGTCCAGCATGTGCAGATGTCTTTAATTGTAGAAGAAAACTGTCCCAGCACTCTATAAGAGTCGTCAGTGAGAGCAAGGTAGGGCACAAAGGAAGGAAACTGCTCTCAGGGGGCAGGGTGCGAGAAAGGTTACCGGAGCCTCAGGAAAGGAAAATAAATATCCGCAAAACACTAATGCGGAAACGCCATCCGGCGTTCAAACCATAACAGGGAGTGTGCGCGCGCACAACATTACTGGCCAAAAACAGAACGAGAGAAAAAGGCAATCACATTTCTCCTCGCCACGAATTCTTAATTAGAGTAGACTGCGCCCTTGCGCTTCTGTGGAGGGGCCGTAAATCAGACGAACTCGGATAGAAGAACAACACTGGAGGAGTACGTCGGGAGACGCTAGAAGCAAAGACGGACCCGTCCGAAGTTGAAACAGGACTCCAGGTAGGAACGGAAACGAGGAACAGATGCAGGGAGGCGTGGTCCTTCAGAAAGAAGTTTGCCAAGCACCTGGGCTCGGGAGAAAGCTGCTTTTATGACTCCCAAAGTCACGTGCCAAGTCTGTGAGTGCACACAACCTTTTTCCCCATCTAAGGCATTCTGGGTAATGTAGTGTCTATAGAGTGACCAGTGGATCAGAGCCCTAATGTGTAACAGTTCTCCCCCCTAAAGACCTTCCTACGGGTCTGGGTTTGGAGGGATATAATGCGTGGAACTTCCTTACCAGTGAAGGGGCATGTATGTTAGCAACCGGTTCCCATGTTCGATCTTCTGGGCCATAGCCTACCCAATCCACTAAGTATTGCAATTTCCCCCTATGTCTGCGTGAGTCGAGTATGCGCTTCACCTCATACTCTTCCTCCCCGTTGATGACCAGAGGTGGGGGAGGAGGTTCAGGACAAGAAGGAGGACTGTATTGTTTGATTAGCGAGGTGTGAAAAACTGGATGTATCTGTATTTCTGGAGGTAGGTCTAACTTGACCGCTACAGGGTTGACTAGCTGCAGTATAGTATAAGGCCCAATGTTGTTGTATACTTCATAGGGTGTCCATAAACGGGCTTTCTAGACTCATGTCCTTATATAGGCATAACCCAACCAGCCCTTATATAGGCGTAGAATCCCAGGCCTTATTTAGGCATAAACCATGCACACCAAATACAGGCATGGCTTCCGACATCCGTCCACCCTAACGTCTCAACGAGTCCATGAAAAAACAGACCCTACGGCTGCAGGAGTTTTCCTTGCCCAGGACTATTGATTTCTTCAAGGACTCATACATTATGCATGAACATCTTATTCCCTAAGGGATTCATTCATGACTTCTTTCGCTGCCCAACTCACGTCAATGCTACCATTTTCAGGTATAAATATACCTTCCCAAACCCCTGTAAATCAGAGGAGACCTCGACTTCAGAGGAGCCCGATTCCCGGCCAGACGCACTGAGAAGACACTGTCATTCCTGCACGCAGAGAGTCCAGCTTCCAGTGATCTAACTTCCCTTGCGGGGTGTTGGAGTTCGAGTCCGGATAGAGATTCCTACCTCTCTCATTCTTCAGGTATGGAGCAGACTAGAACCTAGAGGGACTCTTGGCATACTAGACTCTTGGCATACTAGGCGTAACTTACTCTTGGTATACTCTAGTCAGGAATACAGCACCTACTTCTACTTCTCCCTATACCTAGGATAGGTTAGGTACACTGGGATAGAACTAGGGTAGAAACGCATCGTATGAGTACTCGCATTTTTAGGTTGTGTCATTTTATGTAAATGCATACATGCTAAAAAGATAATGCTGACGCAGTATTATTTATTTTTACTGCTCACCTTGTACATTATTTATCTCGCATACTGTCTTGTGATCATAACAGCACATATAACTTACAACAGAAACAAGACTGTTCAATAAATCCTTTATTGAAACGCCCGTCTGTTATTTCTGTGTAACTCTGAGAATAACTGAAACATGCACGACTGAGCTGAGTGAAATGGTTATCTATTGTTTCTACGACTCTGGGACACATCCTGATTCTGTAAGGGAAACACAGTGGTCATGTTCTGCGGCAGCCAGAAACTAATCCCTTCTTGTCGTCAAGAAGTTTCTAGTGGCCTCTGAGCTAGCTGGCACAAGTAATTAAGTTTAATATACTCGATAGGGACATACCGACCTTAGTCCTATGTCAAACCTATAGGATATATTATTCCAATGCGCAGAGCCTATAAGGGAAATAGGAGCTACACTACATGGCGCCCAACGTTTGGTAAGGCAGTAATTCAACGTTCGATACTGAGTAACTCAGCTGTGCACTTTTATTTTTCTCTCCGAGACCCCTACCCCATATACTCCAAAAGACGTCTGGAGTGGGCAGGGTTAATATCCGCCACGGCTACATAGGGGAGGCCCCTATATATTAGCTGTTTGGTTTGCTCAACGTTGAAGGATAGACTGTTCCACAATATTGTGCATCTTATCTTTGTTTCCTTGAAACTAGTTCTACAAAATGAATGTAGACGCCGAAAAAGGTGTAGCTGCGGCTGAACCAGCCCAAGCAGCGTTATTTAACAACACAGGTTTAAATGAAGCCGAAGAGGGTGTCAAGGACATTCCTCCTAACTTAAGAAGAGCCATTACTCTAAATCTTATAAAACATGGCCTATCTCCAAGAGGAGGTAGAGCGGTTTTCGTGATAGAGGCACACGAATCCTTTCAGACAGAGGTATTCTATTCATGGGTAATATTTCCTGAATCTAATCCAGTAACTCACTTGTTTAACTTCTACAAAGAAGATGAACAACCGGAGGAATACATTCCTTTCGAGGATATTGAAATTCCATTAACATACCAGGAGCACCAGCTCTGGTTTAAAGGCGCCCTAAAACATCACAGAAATATAACCAGGCTCGGTCCGCTAGGCAGACCAGGAGCAACATGGCCGATTCTAGCCGGCTACACACCTCATCCAGACATCGAAATAATGTCAGACGAGGAACTACTTAATCAACTCACAGAGTTAATAAAAATCTACAGACAATTGGTTCAATATGTCATGAGGACTTTCACAGTCCAACAACCATTAACACTTCCAAATCAAGCTCCTCCACAGGGGAGTACACTAAAAATTACACCACAGACTCTATACGCAGTCATGGGTAAAATGCCCACTAAGCGGGAGCAAATTCCGTTTTGGATAGCTCAAAAATTACTCAAATCGAAGCAGTATTTCCAAATACTAGCCCATACGAGAAACACAGAATCCTAACCATCAGTTTTCCAATGGGGATCACACCACAACTGGAAGACTGCACCACTTGGGGCTCAGTCTTTGCTGCCATCTACACTAAAACACACGGCATTCCGTCAATTGCGGTAATACCAGATGTCCTAAAACAGATTCAAAACGAATATGGAGCAGAGCCTGCTTTAAATTTAGGTATGAAATTACTGAAAAATTTTGAACAGGTCTCAACAATAATATTATCTAATATTAAAGGGGAGGCAGCAGCAGTGGTGATCCGGCAAAAACTAAGGGAATTCGATGTTACAGAACATCAAACAGAGCTACCCAGAATTATAGAGCAGTCATATGCAGAATTAGGCAGAGATAGTTTGGGTGGGAGACCAGTTAAACCAAAACTATCTGAAAGTTCTGAGAAGGACTCAATTAAACAAACTCCTACATCTTCTAAAAAGAAGTGGGAATCTAACAAACAAAATTCAAACGAGAAAAGATCTCAATCCCGAGGTAGGTCTCCTCAAAAGGAGCCCTCTGAAAGGAGGTATAACCTCAGGAATAGGGATAATTTGAGAAAACCTGATAGGTATCAAGATAATGATACACGTTCCTCTCGTCCCTTTCCGGTCTCATCACAGACTACGGAAAGAAGAGGACGTACAGAACATAGAGAAGAACGCGTGAAATCAAAAGACGACAAGCACGCAACAAAAATTAAAGCTAAACCTCAATTCTCCAAAAAGAAAGTAGCAGGTCTGAAGATAAGACATGCCGAGAATAATGAGATCACAACTCAAAAACAGGGAATGGGCTCAGACAATGCTGGACAGTGCAGCAGAAGTCACAATAGCTCGCCAGAACCTGATGGAACTTCTGGAGATAGTGGACTTGAATGAGTACATTACGGTAGAAACTGTAGACACCAGGGTTAGTACTCCACAAAGGTTATATGAAATAACACTCCGGATGGAGGGAGACAAACCTAGACAGGTTAAAGCACTTTTTGGGAAAAACTATCAAAGGGTTATGACATACTTCTAGCAGAAAAAGACTGGCCACCACAATTTGTCAGGGAGTGCCCACACGGCGAGGACATGATTATGCCTGCCTTCTCCAATCACATTCCAATTCACTTAAAATATACATATGCCAGAAAATGGGCAGTAGCCCAGGCTCCAGCATTATATAAAAATCATGTAGGATGGGATGAGGACTCCCTCACCATAAAATACATCTGAAAAATGAACCTACTGCTCAGAGGCAGTATCCTATTAAGCAAGAAGCTAAAAAACAGGTCAGGGAGATTTTAAATCAACTTGAATACCAAGGGGTGATTGAAACTAGCACCTCATCTATGAACAATCCTTTGTTTCCTGTCTCCAAACCAGACAATACATATCGTCTAGTTTTGGACTACAGACATTTAAACACTTGTTCTAAAACTTTTGCAGTGCAAAATGCACATAGCACAGCATTAATGAATAACATTGTGCGCAAAAAATACAAAACCACATTAGACATCTCAAATGGATTCTTTTGTCAAAATATAGCACCTGAAAGTAGGTACTTAACGGCATTCTCCATAATGGGGACCCAGCGTCACTTTTGACGACTCCCACAAGGGTTCAAGAACAGCCCAGGTTTATTCTCAGCGAGAGTAACGGAGTTGCTACAAATTTATGACAACGAGGCATTGTCCTATGTCGATGATATTTATCTGACAGACGATGACTTAGAAAAATACTTGAACAGGGTGAGCACCATTATATTGGGATTCGCCTCTGAGGGCTATAAGTTCAACTTTAAAAAGTCCCGAATTGCCCATCTCAATGTCCTATTTTTGGGATATGAGCTTTCAAGTGAAGGCAAGAGCTTGGCAGCTAACTTTCTAGAGAAGTGTGCGCTGATCCAACCTCCTAAGACGCTAAAAAACTTACAATCAATCCTGGGTTTCCTCAATTTTGGTAGAACATACATTCTAAACTACGCAGAAAGGGTTGAACCTCTCTACGCACTAATCAAACCTGATTTTTCAATCAAAAACTGGACACAGGAACACACAGAAATTTTGCGTTCACTCCAGGCTAACATGTTAGCAACAAATCACTTACAAACACGCGTAAGTCAAAGAAATTTGGTGATTCGAATAATTTCGGGTCAATGTGGATTCACTTACTTAACCTTTAATGAGGGTGAGAAAGTACCAATCGCGTACAAATCACATTTGTACACACAAGCAGAAATGCGCTTCAGTTCAACTGAAAAAATTCTGACAGCAGTTCAAACAGCTGTAGCAAAAGAAAGAGCCTTAGCCCAAGGGAAACGCATAATTGTCGTTACCCCAGTACCAGCTTTAGAAGCAGACACAAAAGCGAGCATTCCCAATGCTAAAGCTTTACATCCGAGATGGATACAATGGGTTAATTCTCTTGCTGCAACTGATGTTGAATATGTATTTGATCCAGATTTAAAAACACATGCATTTCTCCAATATGAACAAGAATGTCCTCTGCCCACTGAGATTCTGCCCCTCGATCAGTATGAATTCGTAATTTACACTGACGGATCCGCACAGCCCGCAACAGGGAGTAAGCAAGCCTACAGTGCAGCGTGTGCTATCGTTAAAGGTCGCATACGAAATGGCATCTTCAGACCTATGGTCACAAAAACTCAGTCACTAGGTGATTGTACAGCTCAGCGAGCTGAACTACAGGCATTCAAACTGGCACTTGAAAGTACGGATCGAGAATTCCTCACACTGATGGTGTGCGATTCCTTTTACTGTGTTCAGTCGTATAATGACTATATACGAACCTGGCTTGAAAATGGTTTTAAGGATGCAAAAGGTGGCACAATTAAGCACAAACTGCTTTGGGAACAAGTAGTTCTGTTGAAAAACGAACTACCAAAGGCTCACGTGATTCACACAATGAGTCATCAGCGTGATGGCGTTCACATTGCAGGGAATTCATTGGCTGACGAAGCCGCGAAGGGGGCTGTTCAGACGGCTTCCGTAGCTGCGATCACTCGTTCAAAAATAGACGGTGAGATAATGTTAGCTGTCAATGCTTCAAGCAACGGCAGCAGTGCAGCATTACCAAAAAAGTTTCCACTCAAGTACTCTTATGTAATTGATGCGAATAACGTTCCTTTTGCTCGAATCCCTGGAGTGGGGGATAGGGTAATTCCAAACAAGGAACGCAGATTAGGACTTATCCTAGCAGCACACGAAGGGATGGCTTCTGCCCATGCAGGTGTTTCTGCGACAGTATCTTTACTCAAGCAAAGATATTGGTGGCCTGGCATTCGGAAACAAACTAAGAACTATGTTTTAGAATGTGATATTTGCCAACAGATGAAAGTCTCAACAGTGAAACGTCCTGCGCAGACACCCTTGTTAATTTCAGACAAACCATTAGCTTGTGTTTATCTGGACCACTGTGGTCCCTTGCAAAGGGACGGTAATTATAAGTACATCATGGTTGCAGTGGATTCATGCTCTAGGTTCCTATGGTTATGGCCTCAGCGCTCAGCTGACGCTCGAACTGTTATAAAAGATTTGCGAGTCTTTATCGGCACATACGCAATAGGCACGTTTCATTCTGACCAGGGTCCTGCGTTTAGCTCTAGGGCTTACAAGGAGGCCATGGCCAGTCTGGGCGTTGCATTGCGATACTCCTCTCCATTCCATCCTGAGGGAAATTCTGTTGTGGAAAGGAAAAACCGGGACATAAAGCAATCTATAACAGCTAGGGTATTAGGTTCGGGTGATGGGTGGGTCAAACACCTCATTAGCGTTCAGCGCGCTCTTAACAATCTGCCAAGAAGTTCTCTAGGGGAGTCACTCCATATGAGGTCCTATTTGGGACAAGAATGTGGGTTCCAGACTTAGAACACGTAGGCACAGTGGTGGACGAAAAAGAATTTGATATCAAAGATCGTTTGGCTGTTTTACAGGAACTTAACAAGTTAAGAACGAAACAAAGCAACGTATCCTTACAGCCAACCACCACTGGGGAAAAATCGGCGGTCCCAGCAAGGCCTGTCTGGATTCCAAAAGTTGGGGATCTGGTCAGAGAAAAAATCGCGGACAAGAAGGAATTTGGACCTTCTTACAGACAACCGGTTCTAGCTGTTCAAGGAACAAGGACAGTACTTCTGCCGCCCCTTGCTGGAAGAAAGGAGAAAAGATTTGTGTCAATCGACCTGATCAAACCACAGTATGTGGCCAATACTAAGCAGTAGGCCTCGTGGACTCCGACCTAGTAGCAGACGCACTCCTCTCGCTACTATTCAAGAGGTTCAGACTGAAAGACTGATCACGATCGAGAATTCAGCTGTAACGAATGAAGGACTATGCAACCAAGCTATGGAACTCATCCCTCTTGAAAACCAAATAACAGTTCGTCCAAATACACCTGTCTACACCAATGTGACTCATGAAGAACTGGTTCCTGTGATTTCAGCGAATCCTGATGCAATTCCAACAATTGACAGAGCTGCTTCTGGCTATTTCATTGACTTTGATACGTTCTCAGAGGATCCAAGCGAACCTGAAACGACGCCAGCATCAAAATTCAAGCAGCAAGTACAAGACTTTGTTCACTTTCTGAAAAAGACTTATCTGGTTTCTCCATGGATTGAACTCTGGATTACATCTGGACTTTTTGTTTTCCTGCTCTGGCTAGCTTTGGTAACAACAGTAAGCATGCTTATAGGTGGCAGATACATCCATGTGAACATTGAAGGAAAGGACATAAACGTGCTTTTGAAACCACATAAATCTTCCCATCGTGAAGCAAGAGACTTGTCATCAGTGAACATCACAGCTGTTCCTATACAGGATGGTATAGTGTGGGACAAAACAGATTATGAAATATTCGGCCCAAGTGAACAATTGAACATTCCACATTTGTTTAAAATTTCACTTAGCGATTTGATAACGTCCAGTACCTATTCAGATGATTGGGACTTACAGACTGTTCAAGATATAATGTTTGATCTAGAAAAATCTGCTGCATTTTCTAAAAATGAATATTTAGAGGGTACAACTGATTACGAAGAACTGTATTGTTATAACCACTATGGTCATCATTATTTGCACAAAACTGCATATCCAAGAAATATATTTATGTATAATCAATGGGAACATTGTCCTACACCACCACAAGGTAGTTCGAAAACATTTGCTAGTAAATTTCCATATTTTTCAGGTTATAATACATCTGATCTAGAAACGTTTTACTATAAAAATGTAAACAAGACAGGACTGAAAATTATGTTAACAAATACAAAACAGATTTACTCTGAAGCATTTATTGCCCAACTGTCTACACAGGGTTTCGACTTATGGAAAGACACAATTGAGACAAAAACTGTCTGGGGTAGTAAAGATTGGCAAGTACAGGGTATGGAAGCTTTATTTAGGGCCTGCATAATCCCTGAACAAATACTGTTTTTGAATGACACCGTCCAACAGACATCTTGTCTTGGATTAGCCAAGATCAAAGAGATGAAAACACCTTCTGTGCCAACACCTGCCAGTGATAATAAAACAAAGGCAGTGGTGACAGTTGACAATATACTACAACTCAACAGAACCAATTCAAATTGGAATAAATGGTTGATCTGGCCCACAGACACAAACAGCTGTCAGGAAAGGTTCTTGAACAAAACTCAGGGCTTTGCTCTTCATAGGCCAGACCCAAGATATGTCCAAAGACAACATCCGGGGGTAGTAACAACATACAGTGTAGGAAAATTATGCCTCGATTGGCTGCATAAATCTACACTACAGGATGTGAAGCAACACTTAACCTTACTTGCACATGACGCAGATCTTAGGGAATTCTTGCTTGGACCA
Source organism: Calotriton arnoldi (assembly GCA_963921515.1). Lineage (NCBI taxonomy): Eukaryota > Metazoa > Chordata > Amphibia > Caudata > Salamandridae > Calotriton > Calotriton arnoldi. The sequence continues at coordinate 455,364 of CAWUFW010005451.1, forward strand.
AGAAAACCGCGTCAAAAACGTTTCATATATGCCAGCATCTACGCTGTTTATAACGAAACATGGAAAGTGTCACAGATAGAGGCTGCAGAACGAATACGTGAACTTGATCGTATCAATTTAGAGAAAACACTCTCTGTAGTCGACAATGGGTTAACAACTTTGTCCTCCAGAATTTATTCATTGGATGGCATTGTATCCTCTGCTATCGACATTCTAGAACAAGATTTGGCTATGTTACAACAAGGTCAGTCTCAATTACGTTCTATTGTGTTATTGACATGGACGCTGCAATCTTTGCGAGCGGGCTATGTGCCTTGGCGTTTCATCAACACGTCGTCCCTGTTTGCAGAATACAATCTGACTGATAAACAGATCGAATTGGCACAAAGAGGAGCGAGGTATACAGTGCTGAGCATTGAAAAAATTGACAAATTACCATTCACAGTGGCAGAAAAACCAGCTACAGAATGGCTTATTCATGGAAAAATAACATTACCTGTGACAACTTTTCAGTTCCAGTATTGCCTCAGACAGATGCAAGCAGGCAAATATGAAAGGTTGGGTAGGGAATACATTAAGACATCTTGGAATTTACCGTATACACATAAATGTTGGAGTGGGGATCGTGAAGTGTTTCTTAGCGGTATTAACTGTAAACCTGCACTGACCAGTTCATTCATATGTCAGGACATTATTTTGCACGGAGCTTGTAATGGTTCTGCGGCAAACTTGTCTTGCCATCAGCACGGTTCACCAGCTGCTGTGATTAAACCAACTTTTGGACAACTTTCTAATGGGAGTTACCTCATGTTGAATGATCGGAGCTGCTGTGGAATGTTGCCCGGCATCCCATATCTAGTAACGGTCAACTCCAGGGTCACTTGCTGTATGCAAGTATTGTTTCCCCCGATAGACACAGTCAGGGAGTCGGCTTTATGGCCTTCACTGAGTGTCTCTTTTATAAGATTTGATACTTTAAGCAGAATGAAAGCCATGCTTTTACAGCAAACAGTGCCTTTGACCTCGGCCAAAGAAACCTATGATCTACAAATTGCAAGGACTTCGGCTGAGATACAGAATTTAATACGTACGAACTGCCCTATACATTTCGTAGAAATGTTATCACGTATCTTCAACATGTCAGATACAACAGGAATTGTACATGTATTTAAGAGCATTTGCACCGGTCTCTTAGCACCGTTCCAGGCAATACTTGGAATCATTCCGAACTTTGCACATTCGGTGTTTGGTGGCATACCATTGATTCTAGCACTTGTTGCGGGAATTCTATTCATCTGTCTGCTATTGCGCTATGGCCAGCCACTTCGCAGAAATAACTCCGAGCGAAATGGAGAAAGCTCTCCTTGAAAGAAAGTGCCGTGAGCGAATAGTACAGCTATTGGGCATGACTCGTCTACGGGACCTTAATACCACATGGTTCCTGTCATTCCGACCAATCTGGCATGATTGCATCTTACCTGTTCTACGCTGCCTGCTATGCGGTGAAGAATGCGTGTTGGACGCTTGTCTAACATATCCATCAGCTGCGCCAAAGGACGCCGATACTTTGCTGGTCCCGATAACGGTCCATGCTTCGTGTTGTCCCCAGAGGCTCCCAATACTGATGTCAGCATTCATTGAGATCTCACAGACGCTTCCTGCTGCTGCTGAGGTACGAGAAACAACTCCAGGCACACAGGTAACAACGGACGCGAACATTGCTGCGGCGACCTATGCTGTGGGCGGTGTTTCCCATCTTTGTGCGGTCAATCTCTTACGTGAGGTGTTCGAACTTACACCATCGACAGTGGATGATGTTTTATCTATTGAAATAGATGATCTCATGTTTACACCAGACCCGTGAACTGACTCTAATTCGGCATACTTTGTTCCAGTGCAACAGCAACAATTTGGCCTTTGTTTTTTAAAGACCTGGAACATTACCAAAAATTGAACTTTTCTCATTTTTCGAACACAAAAATGGCACTTCAATCTGCTTATAGTAGAACTGGCCTTATAATACAGACTTGGCAGTACTTCCAGGGACACTTAGTCATCTTGTGTGTCTAAATCAGTTCATTTAAATTTCATGATAGGAAATGACTTTGATTTTGAACAAACTTATCGAACATTTTCGTCATATGTAAATATTGCTTTTTATTTATCATTCAGATTGCATTTATTTCACACTTTATGCAGGAAATGAAAAGCTTTGCTTATAAATGTACAGAAACCTTTGCATTTTAAATATGTCTTTTAAATACTTTTAGGATATGTTTTAATATGCGGTACTCTATTTTAATGTTTAGCATTTTGGATGTTTAGCATTTTAGTATCATTGTTTCCACGAAAGAGGAGTGGGTGTTGTATACTTCATAGGGTGTCCATAAACGGGCTTTCTAGACTCATGTCCTTATATAGGCATAACCCAACCTGCCCTTATATAGGCGTAGAATCCCAGGCCTTATTTAGGCATAAACCATGCACACCAAATACAGGCATGGCTTCCGACATCCGTCCACCCTAACGTCTCAACGAGTCCATGAAAAAACAGACCCTCAGGCTGCGGGAGTTTCCCTTGCCCAGGACTATTGATTTCTTCAAGGACTCATACATTATGCATGAACCTCTTATTCCCTAAGGGATTCATTCATGACGTCTTTCGCTGCCCAACTCACGTCAATGCTACCATTTTCAGGTATAAATATACCTTCCCAAACCCCTGTAAATCAGAGGAGACCTCGACTTCAGAGGAGCCCGATTCCCGGCCAGACGCACTGAGAAGACACTGTCATTCCTGCACGCAGAGAGTCCAGCTTCCAGTGATCTAACTTCCCTTGCGGGGTGTTGGAGTTCGAGTCCGGATAGAGATTCCTACCTCTCTCATTCTTCAGGTATGGAGCAGACTAGAACCTAGAGGGACTCTTGGCATACTAGACTCTTGGCATACTAGGCGTAACTTACTCTTGGTATACTCTAGTCAGGAATACAGCACCTACTTCTACTTCTCCCTATACCTAGGATAGGTTAGGTACACTGGGATAGAACTAGGGTAGAAACGCATCGTATGAGTACTCGCATTTTTAGGTTGTGTCATTTTATGTAAATGCATACATGCTAAAAAGATAATGCTGACGCAGTATTATTTATTTTTACTGCTCACCTTGTACATTATTTATCTTGCATACTGTCTTGTGATCATAACAGCACATATAACTTACAACAGAAACAAGACTGTTCAATAAATCCTTTATTGAAACGCCCGTCTGTTATTTCTGTGTAACTCTGAGAATAACTGAAACATGCACGACTGAGCTGAGTGAAATGGTTATCTATTGTTTCTACGACTCTGGGACACATCCTGATTCTGTAAGGGAAACACAGTGGTCATGTTCTGCGGCAGCCAGAAACTAATCCCTTCTTGTCGTCAAGAAGTTTCTAGTGGCCTCTGAGCTAGCTGGCACAAGTAATTAAGTTTAATATACTCGATAGGGACATACCGACCTTAGTCCTATGTCAAACCTATAGGATATATTATTCCAATGCGCAGAGCCTATAAGGGAAATAGGAGCTACACTACAATGTATCTGGGTTGTAGCTTTCTAGGGCCAGGCAATCTCAGATTTCTTGTAGCTAGCCAAACTTGATCACCCTTCTTATAATCAGGAGCAGGCCTTCTATGTGCATCTGCTTGCCTTTTCATCCTCTCTTTGGCTTCAGATAAGTCTTGTAGGGCTTGTTTCCAGATTCGTGTAAGGTGGGCATGGTGTTCTGATACAGCTGGGATTTGTGAAAGGGAAGGGGGTAAATAAAGGGGCAAAAACCTAGGGTGATAACCATAGGAAAAGAAGAAAGGAGATACTTTGGAGGAGGAGTGATTTGAGTTATTGTATGCGAATTCTGCCAACGGGAGTGCTTGTACCCAATCCCCTGTGACGGTGCTTAAGAGGCATCTCAGATACTGCTCTAGGGTCTGGTTGGTTCTTTCTGTTTGGCCGTCTGTTTGAGGGTGGTATGCAGAGGAGAGACGATGATCCATGTGAAGAGCAGTACACACACCCTGCCAGAATTTTGATATAAATTGTGGGCCTCTATCAGACACAACCACTAACGGCAATCCATGCAAACGTACGATATTTGACACAAACACTTCTACTAGTTGTTTGGCAGAGGGTATTTTCTTGAGGGGAATGAAATGGGCCATTTCTGAAAGCATGTCTACCACGACTAAAATAGCAGTGAACCCTTGGGATACGGGCAAATCTGTGATAAAGTCCATGCTGATGGAAGTCCAAGGGGCCTGCGGGATGGGCAAGGGTTGCAATAAGCCAGCGGGGCCACAATGCTGTGCTTTCTGTCTTGCGCATACAGGACAAGCTTTGGCGTATTCATGAATATCTTGGTTCATGTTTTGCCACCAAAACCATCTCTTACATATTTGCAAAGTTTTCTCACCTCCCGGATGTCCTGCTAAGGGGAGAGTGTGACACCACTCAATGATTGCCATTTGTAGCTCTTTGGAAGGGATGTATAGGTGATTATCATGGTAATATAGACTGTTTTCTATCCTGTTCAAAGGGTCTGTTAACCACTCTTCAGTACTGAGTGTCTTGTAAGTTCTCAACAGTGTCTTATAAAAAGGGTCCTCTACATATGTTTCTGTCTCACCAATGGCCACTATCTTGTTTGCAGGGATTATTGGTAGTGGAGTGTCAACAACGTGTTTGTATTCTTTCCCTAATCGTGGTAGAGCATCCGCTCGTCCCTGTTTGGCTCCCGGTCGGAAATGAATCACAAAATCATATTCACAAAAGAAGGAGACCCATCTCATCTGTCGGGGAGTGAGTGCTTTAGCAGATTTAAAAAACTGAAGATTTCGGTGGTCCGAGTAAATAGTGATAACATGGGGGATCCTAATAAGTAGTGTCGCCATTCTTGGAACGCTAACTTTATGGCTAGGAGTTCGCGTTCCCCAATAGTGTAGTTCTGCTCTGCAGGGGAAAGGGTTTTTGAGAAATAAGCTACTGGATGGAGGGTTCCGGTCTTAACATCTCTCTGCAACAAGACACCCCCATCAGCATACTGAGAAGCATCTGCTTCCACATAGTATACTTGTGTTTCGTCTGCGTGTTTTATGATAGGGGCTGTAATAAATTTGTCTTTCAATGCTTGAAACGCATGCTCTGCTGTTTCATCCCACTCAAAAGACACTCCCTTTTTTAATAGCCTGGTTATCGGTGTGATGAGGTCTGAGAAATGGTCTATAAAGCGCCTATAAAAATTGGCGCACCCCAGAAAGGATTGCACCTCCTTAACTGAAGTAGGACTCGACAACTTAGTAATGGCAGACACTTTGGCAGGATCCATGTGAATACCTTCCGGGGAGATGACGAACCCTAGGAAGTCTACTTTCTGCGTATGGAAGATGCATTTCTCTAACTTGGCAAAAAGGTGGTTTTCATGTAGTCGTTGGAGTATTAGTTTAACATGTGTGATGTGTTCTTGTTCATTTTGAGAATACACCAAGATATCGTCAATGTAGACAATGACGAACACATCGAGATATTCTCTTAATATCTCGTTGATAAAGAATTGAAAGGCTGCGGGGGCATTGCACAACCCGAACGGCATTACACAATACTCGTAAAGCCCGTATTTTGTGCGAAATGCCGTCTTCCACTCATCTCCCTCCTTTACCCGAATCAGATGGTAGGCGCCTCTCAAGTCGAGCTTAGTAAAGATCTTGGCATTATGAACCTGGTCCAAGAGACTGGAGATGAGTGGGAGAGGATACTTGTTTTTTATAGTCACCTTATTCAAGGCTCTATAATCTAGGCAGGCTCTCAAACCTCCTTCTCGCTTTGGTATAAAAAAAAGTGGGGATGAGACAGGGGAAGTCGAGTGACGTATGAATCCCTTTTGCAACATATCCTGAAGATACTCATATAGATATTGACTCTCAGGTCCCGTTAGGGCATACACCCTACTGACCGATAACTCTGCGCCCGGTTCCAGATCAATACGGCAATCAAAAGGTCTGTGAGGTGGTAATGCCACAGCCTTGACTTCATCGCATATTTATGGTACTCTGGTGGTAAGGTGGAAAGACCATAATCGGTGAGCGCACAACTAACAGCGGGATTGGCGGGCAATAAATCACGGTAACAGTGTAACAAGCAATATGGGGAATGGAGAGTAACCCTTCTGGTCACCCAGTCTATGTGAGGGTTATGCCTCTGCAACCAGGGCACTCCCAAAATGGTGCCAAAGTTTGGTGCATCTATCAGGTTGAATTGGATTTTTTCCGTATGACCATTATCACAGATCATGTCAAGAGCAGGAGTCTGATAGGTTATTAAGCCAGACGACAACTCTGTACCATCCACTGCTCTCACCTTTTCGGGGTGTGTTTTGGGAATAAAGTCTATCCCCAGGACCTTCGCCAGGTTGATGTCCAAAAAATTACCAGTAGCTCCCGAGTCCAACATTATAGACAAAGTGGCTCTGAGCTGAGATGGTAATACAAATACCACAGATATAGTTAAATGTCTGGGAGCTAAAGATGAGGTGTTTGCTAGAAATAGAGAGACCCGCGAAGTCTCAAGACTTGGAGAACTGGTCTCAGATTTCTCCAAGTCAATTAGTTTTCCGACTGGACTGTGGATCCCATCTTAACGACAGGCGGTCTGGTTACCCCCTTGGGTTTAACAATGCAGTCCTTGGCATAGTGTCCCCCTTTGCCACAATAAAGACATAGATCAAGCCGTCTGCGCTTTTCACGTTCTTCTTTGGATAGAGGACCACGAATCCCACCTATTTGCATAGGTTCCACACTATCCTTGACCTCCTTCTTTTCACTGCGAGGCAAGAGAAAGCGAGGAAATCGCCTTTAGTACGCTCTCCCTTCCGTTCGCTTAGCCGATGATCAAGTTTGACTACTAAATCAATGAAAGAAGGACAGTCCTCTGGTGGATTCACTATCTGAGATAAAACATCCTTTAATTCCTCTCGCAACCCCCTGTAAAACAGGGATGTCCATTTCTCTTCTGGCCATTGCGTTTCGGCCACGAGACGGTTGAAGGTAGTAATATAGGTCACCAGATCTTTTGACCCTTGCTTTAGTCCCAATAGCTCGTTTTCACTCGCCTGCATGTAAGAGTGACGAGCAAATAAGCTTTTCATGCTCTCCTTAAAACGAGACAGATCATACAGGATGGGGTCATCGTTATCCACCAGGGGCACAGCCCACAAGGCAGCATTACCTGTCAGATAGGATATGATGAAGGCCACTTTGGCTGCATCATCGGGAAAAGAAGCTGATCTACACAGGAACTGTAAATGACACTGGTTCATAAATACTGCGTATTTACTACTGTCTCTATTGAATCTCTCTGGCATCGCTAAGGGGGTTTGAGGGGGGGTAACAACCGTGACATTTACAGGAGCTGGGGGTGCGCTAGAGGAAGCAATGGTAGCAGGGGAAGGTGCTTGAAAACGGGCGGGTTGTATGTAGGTTTTCTTGTGTTTCCCTGTGATATCTGCCGTGCTGATATCTACATGTCTTTGGGCTGTCATGGATTTTAATTCAGAGGTTAGTCTCAGGTTCTCAGTTTTCACTGATCTGAGCTCAGTTTGTAAACTGGTTACCACTGCAACTAACTCGTTCATAGTTAGGGTCGGGGTCTCAGTGGACATAGCCCCCCCCATGTACGTGTCGAAAGTACCATCCGGATTCATCTTCGCTCAGGGGATATAAAAAACTTGGGCTTGGCAATCTGTCGGGATTCTAGTTCAGCTCGGCTGAATGCCAAAATCCTCGGGAACGAAGTTGAACCTCCACTCTCCCTCAGGGTATCACCAGATCCGAATGCAATCAGAATACTAGTTGGGAGAGAAGAGACAGCTCAGGACCACCCAGGGAATGGAAAGGCAGGGTATCTCCAGGAGTCTCAAAGAGGCAGGGTGTAGAAGTGAAGGCTCTAAGTAAAAAATAAAAAGACAAGACAGATGAGAAATAAGTATTACTAGCCTGCAAACAATACCTCCTACCTCCCACCAGGACTAATACCCCTTCCCCGGTTGTGTACTCTCTCAGACTCACCGTCTGCTTTCGTAAGACTCTGTATTAAAGTTGCACCAACATCCAGCCAGTAGAAGACTAAGGCAGCGCTGATGTGTCTCAGATCAGCCAGGAACCCGGAGGGCCAGATGGGTACAAAAGTCCAGCATGTGCAGATGTCTTTAATTGTAGAAGAAAAACTGTCCCAGCACTCTATTAGAGTCGTCAGTGAGAGCAAGGTAGGGCACAAAGGAAGGAAACTGCTCTCAGGGGGCAGGGTGCGAGAAAGGTTACCGGAGCCTCAGGAAAGGAAAATAAATATCCGCAAAACACTAATGCGGAAACGCCATCCGGCGTTCAAACCATAACAGGGAGTGTGCGCGCGCACAACATTACTGGCCAAAAACAGAACGAGAGAAAAAGGCAATCACATTTCTCCTCGCCACGAATTCTTAATTAGAGTAGACTGCGCCCTTGCGCCTCTGTGGAGGGGCCGTAAATCAGACGAACTCGGATAGAAGAACAACACTGGAGGAGTACGTCGGGAGACGATAGAAGCAAAGACGGACCCGTCCAAAGTTGAAACAGGACTCCAGGTAGGAATGGAAACGAGGAACAGATGCAGGGAGGCGTGGTCCTTCAGAAAGAAGTTTGCCAACCACCTGGGCTCGGGAGAAAGCTGCTTTTATGACTCCCAAAGTCACGTGCCAAGTCTGTGAGTGCACACAACCTTTTTTCCCCATCTAAGGCATTCTGGGTAATGTAGTGTCTATAGAGTGACCAGTGGATCAGAGCCCTAATGTGTAACACTGAGGTGGTGGAGTGGTGATGGAGTGGTGGTGTTGTGATGCTGAGGTGGTGGAGTGGTGGTGGAGTGATGGTGGAGTGGTGTTGTGATGCTGAGGTGGTGGAGTGGTGGTGAGGTGGTGGAGTGGTGGTGGAGTGGTGCTGAGGTGGTGGAGTGGTGGTGGAGTGGTGGTGTGATGGTGGAGTGGTGGTGGAGTGATGGTGGAGTGGTGTTGTGATGCTGAGGTGGTGGAGTGGTGGTGGAGTGATGGTGGAGTGGTGGAGTGGTGCTGAGGTGGTGGAGTGGTGGTGGAGTGGTGCTGAGGTGGTGGTGTTGCGATGCTGAGGTGGTGGAGTGGTGGTGGAGTGGTGGTGTTGTGATGCTGAGGTGGAGTGGTGGTGGAGTAATGTTGGAGTGGTGGTGTGATGCTGAGGTGCTGGAGTGGTGGTGTTGTGATGCTGAGGTGGAGTGGTGGTGGAGTGGTGGTGTGATGCTGAGGTGGTGGTGGAGTGATGGTGGAGTGGTGGTGTGATGCTGAGGTGGTGGTGGAGTGATGGTGGAGTGGTGTTGTGATGCTGAGGTGGTGGAGTGGTGGTGGAGTGATGGTGTTGTGATGCTGAGGTGGTGGAGTGGTGGTGGAGTGATGCTGAGGTGGTGGAGTGGTGGTGTTGTGATGCTGAGGTGGTGGAGTGGTGGTGTTGTGATGCTGAGGTGGTGGAGAGGTGGTGGAGTGGTGGTGGAGTGATGGTGGAGTGGTGGTGTGATGCTGAGGTGGTGGAGTGGTGGTGGAGTGGTGGTGTTGTGATGCTGAGGTGGTGGTGGAGTGATGGTGGAGTGGTGGTGTTGTGATGCTGAGGTGGTGGCATGGTGGTGGAGTGATGGTGCAGTGGTGGTGTTGTGATGCTGAGGTGGTGGTGGTGGAGTGATGGTGGAGTGGTGGTGTTGTGATGCTGAGGTGGTGGAGTGGTGGAGGAGTGATGGTGGAGTGGTGGTGTTGTGATGCTGAGGTGATGGAGTGGTGATGGAGTGGTGGTGTTGCGATGCTGAGGTGGTGGAGTGGTGATGGAGTGGTGGTGTTGTGATGCTGAGGTGGTGGAGTGGTGGTGGAGTGATGGTGGAGTGGTGTTGTGATGCTGAGGTGGTGGAGTGGTGGTGGAGTGGTGCTGTGGTGGTGGAGTGGTGCTGAGGTGGTGGAGTGGTGGTGGAGTGGTGCTGAGGTGGTGGTGTTGTGATGCTGAGGTGGTGGAGTGGTGGTGTGATGAGGTGGAATGGTGGTGGAGTGATGGTGTGATGCTGAGGTGGTGGTGGAGTGATGGTGGAGTGGTGTTGTGATGCTGAGGTGGTGGAGTGGTGGTGGAGTGATGGTGGAGTGGTGGAGTGGTGCTGAGGTGGTGGAGTGGTGGTGGAGTGGTGCTGAGGTGGTGGTGTTGTGATGCTGAGGTGCTGGAGTGGTGGTGGAGTGGTGGTGTTGTGATGCTGAGGTGGAGTGGTGGTGGAGTGGTGGTGTGATGCTGAGGTGGTGGAGTGGTGGTGGAGTGATGGTGGAGTGGTGGTGTGATGCTGAGGTGGTAGTGGAGTGATGGTGGAGTGGTGTTGTGATGCTGAGGTGGTGGAGTGGTGGTGGAGTGATGGTGTTGTGATGCTGAGGTGGTGGAGTGGTGGTGGAGTGATGCTGAGGTGGTGGAGTGGTGGTGTTGTGATGCTGAGGTGGTGGAGTGGTGGTGGAGTGGTGGTGTTGTGATGCTGAGGTGGTGGAGAGGTGGTGGAGTGGTGGTGGAGTGATGGTGGAGTGGTGGTGTGATTCTGAGGTGGTGGAGTGGTGGTGCAGTGGTGGTGTTGTGATGCTGAGGTGGTGGAGTGGTGGTGGAGTGATGGTGGAGTGGTGGTGTTGTGATGCTGAGGTGGTGGAGTGGTGGAGGAGTGATGGTGGAGTGGTGGTGTTGTGATGCTGAGGTGATGGAGTGGTGGTGTTGCGATGCTGAGGTGGTGGAGTGGTGATGGAGTGGTGGTGTTGTGATGCTGAGGTGGTGGAGTGGTGGTGGAGTGATGGTGGAGTGGTGTTGTGATGCTGAGGTGGTGGAGTGGTGGTGGAGTGGTGCTGTGGTGGTGGAGTGGTGCTGAGGTGGTGGAGTGGTGGTGGAGTGGTGCTGAGGTGGTGGTGTTGTGATGCTGAGGTGGTGGAGTGGTGGTGTGATGAGGTGGAATGGTGGTGGAGTGATGGTGGAGTGGTGGTGGAGTGATGGTGTTGTGATGCTGAGGTGGTGGTGGAGTGATGGTGGAGTGGTGTTGTGATGCTGAGGTGGTGGAGTGGTGGTGGAGTGATGGTGGAGTGGTGGAGTGCTGCTGAGGTGGTGGAGTGGTGCTGAGGTGGTGGTGTTGTGATGCTGAGGTGGTGGAGTGATGGTGGAGTGGTGGAGTGATGGTGGAGTGGTGGTGTGATGCTGAGGTGCTGGAGTGGTGGTGTTGTGATGCTGAGGTGGAGTGGTGGTGGAGTGGTGTTGTGAGGCTGAGGTGGTGAAGTGGTGGTGTGATGATGAGGTGGTGGTGGAGTGATGGTGGATTGATGGTGTGATGCTGAGGTGGTGGAGTGGTGGTGGAGTGGTGGTGGAGTGGTGCTGAGGTGGTGGAGTGGTGGTGGAGTGGTGCTGAGGTGGTGGTGTTGTGATGCTGTGGTGGTGGTGTTGTGATGCTGAGGTGGTGGTGGTGTGATGCTGAGGTGGTGGAGTGGTGGTGGAGTGGTGGTGTTGTGATGCTGAGGTGGTGGTGTTGTGATGCTGAGGTGGTGGAGTGTTGGTGTTGTGATGCTGAGGTGGTGGTGTTGTGATGCTGAGGTGGTGGTGTTGTGATGCTGAGGTGGTGTTGTGATGCTGAGGTGGTGGAGTGGTGGTGTTGTGATGCTGAGGTGGTGGTGTTGTGGTGGTGGAGTGCTGGTGGAGTGGTGGTGTGATGCAGAGGTGGTGGAGTGGTGGTGGAGTGGTGGTGTTGTGATGCTGAAGTGGTGGAGTGGTGCTGAGGTGGTGGTGTTGTGATGCTGAGGTGGTGGAGTGGTGGTGTTGTGATGCTGAGGTGGTGGTGTTGTGATGCTGAGGTGGTGGAGTGGTGGTGGAGTGATGCTGAGGTGGTGGTGTTGTGATGCTGAGGTGGTGGAGTGGTGGTGGAGTGATGGTGGAGTGGTGGTGTTGTGATGCTGAGGTGGTGGAGTGGTGGTGGAGTGATGCTGAGGTGGAGGTGTGGTGGTGGAGTGGTGGTGGAGTGATGCTGAGGTGGTGGAGTGGTGGTGGAGTGATGGTGGAGTGGTGGTGTTGTGATGGTGAGGTGGTGGTGTTGTGATGCTGAGGTGGTGGAGTGGTGGTGTTGTGATGCTGAGGTGGTGGAGTGGTGGTGTTGTGATGCTGAGGTGGTGGAGTGGTGGTGAAGTGATGCTGAGGTGGTGGAGTGGTGGTGTTGTGATGCTGAGGTGGTGGAGTGGTGTTGAAGTGATGCTGAGGTGGTGGAGTGGTGGTGGAGTGGTGCTGAGGTGGTGGAGTGGTGGTGTTGTGATGCTGAGGTGGTGGAGTGGTGGTGTTGTGATGCTGAGGTGGTGGAGTGGTGGTGGAGTGGTGGTGTTGTGATGCTGAGGTGGAGTGGTGGTGGAGTGATGGTGGAGTGGTGGTGTGATGCTGAGGTGCTGGAGTGGTGGTGGAGTGGTGGTGTTGTGATGCTGAGGTGGAGTGGTGGTGGAGTGGTGTTGTGATGCTGAGGTGGTGAAGTGGTGGTGTGATGCTGAGTTGGTGGTGTGGTGGTGGAGTGATGGTGGATTGATGGTGTGACGATGAGGTGGTGGAGTGGTGGTGGAGTGGTGGTGTTGTGATGCTGAGGTGGTGGAGTGGTGCTGAGGTGGTGGTGTTGTGATGCTGAGGTGGTGGAGTGGTGATGGAGTGGTGGTGTTGTGATGCTGAGGTGGTGGTGTTGTGATGCTGAGGTGGTGGAGTGGTGGTGTTGTGATGCTGAGGTGGTGGTGTTGTGATGCTGAGGTGGTGGAGTGGTGGTGGAGTGATGGTGGAGTGGTGGTGTTGTGATGCTGAGGTGGTGGAGTAATGCTGAGGTGGAGGAGTGGTGGTGGAGTGATGCTGAGGTGGTGGAATGGTGGTGGAGTGATGGTGGAGTGGTGGTAGAGTGATGGTGTTGTGATGCTGAGGTGGTGGTGGAGTGATGGTGGAGTGGTGGTGGAGTGGTGTTGTGATGCTGAGGTGGTGGAGTGGTGGTGGAGTGGTGGTGGAGTGATGGTGGAGTGGTGCTGAGGTGGTGGAGTGGTGCTGAGGTGGTGGTGTTGTGATGCTGAGGTGGTGGAGTGATGGTGGAGTGGTGGTGTGATGCTGAGGTGCTGGAGTGGTGGTGTTGTGATGCTGAGGTGGAGTGGTGGTGGAGTGGTGGTGGAGTGGTGTTGTGATGCTGCGGTGGTGAAGTGGTGGTGTGATGATGAGGTGGTGGTGTGGTGGTGGAGTGATGGTGGATTGATGGTGTGATGCTGAGGTGGTGGAGTGGTGGTGGAGTGGTGGAGTGGTGGTGGAGTGGTGGTGGAGTGGTGCTGAGGTGGTGGAGTGGTGGTGGAGGGGTGCTGAGGTGGTGGTGTTGTGATGCTGAGGTGGTGGTGTTGTGATGCTGAGGTGGTGGTGTTGTGATGCTGAGGTGGTGGTGGTGTGCTGCTGTGGTGGTGGAGTGGTGGTGGAGTGGTGGTGTTGTGATGCTGAGGTGGTGGAGTGTTGGTGTTGTGATGCTGAGGTGGTGGTGTTGTGATGCTGAGGTGGTGGTGTTGTGATGCTGAGGTGGTGGAGTGGTGGTGTTGTGATGCTGAGGTGGTGGTGTTGTGGTGGTGGAGTGCTGGTGGTGTTGTGATGCAGAGGTGGTGGAGTGGTGGTGGAGTGGTGGTGTTGTGATGCTGAGGTGGTGGAGTGGTGCTGAGGTGGTGGTGTTGTGATGCTGAGGTGGTGGAGTGGTGGTGTTGTGATGCTGAGGTGGTGGTGTTGTGATGCTGAGGTGGTGGAGTGGTGGTGGAGTGATGCTGAGGTGGTGGTGTTGTGATGCTGAGGTGGTGGAGTGGTGGTGGAGTGATGGTGGAGTGGTGGTGTTGTGATGCTGAGGTGGTGGAGTGGTGGTGGAGTGATGCTGAGGCGGAGGAGTGGTGGTGGAGTGATGCTGAGGTGGTGGAGTGGTGGTGGAGTGATGGTGGAGTGGTGGTGTTGTGATCGTGAGGTGGTGGTGTTGTGATGCTGAGGTGGTGGAGTGGTGGTGTTGTGATGCTGAGGTGGTGGAGTGGTGGTGTTGTGATGCTGAGGTGGTGGAGTGGTGGTGGTGTGATGCTGAGGTGGTGGAGTGGTGGTGTTGTGATGCTGAGGTGGTGGAGTGGTGTTGAAGTGATGCTGAAGTGGTGGTGGAGTGGTGCTGAGGTGGTGGAGTGGTGGTGTTGTGATGCTGAGGTGGTGGAGTGGTGGTGTTGTGATGCTGAGGTGGTGGAGTGGTGGTGGAGTGGTGGTGTTGTGATGCTGAGGTGGAGTGGTGGTGGAGTGGTGGTGTGATGCTGAGGTGCTGGAGTGGTGGTGGAGTGGTGGTGTTGTGATGCTGAGGTGGAGTGGTGGTGGAGTGGTGTTGTGATGCTGAGGTGGTGAAGTGGTGGTGTGATGCTGAGTTGGTGGTGTGGTGTTGGAGTGATGGTGGATTGATGGTGTGATGATGAGGTGGTGGAGTGGTGGTGGAGTGGTGGAGTGGTGGTGGTGTGGTGCTGAGGTGGTGGAGTGGTGGTGGAGTGGTGGTGGAGTGGTGCTGAGGTGGTGGTGTTGTGATGCTGAGGTGGTGGTGTTGTGATGCTGAGGTGGTGGTGGTGTGATGCTGAGGTGGTGGAGTGGTGGTGGAGTGGTGGTGTTGTGATGCTGAGGTGGTGGTGTTGTGATGCTGAGGTGGTGGAGTGTTGGTGTTGTGATGCTGAGGTGGTGGTGTTGTGATGCTGAGGTGGTGGTGTTGTGATGCTGAGGTGGTGGAGTGTTGGTGTTGTGATGCTGAGGTGGTGGTGTTGTGATGCTGAGGTGGTGGTGTTGTGATGCTGAGGTGGTGTTGTGATGCTGAGGTGGTGGAGTGGTGGTGTTGTGATGCTGAGGTGGTGGTGTTGTGGTGGTGGAGTGCTGGTGGAGTGGTGGTGTTGTGATGCAGAGGTGGTGGAGTGGTGGTGGAGTGGTGGTGTTGTGATGCTGAGGTGGTGGAGTGGTGCTGAGGTGGTGGTGTTGTGATGCTGAGGTGGTGGAGTGGTGGTGCAGTGGTGGTGTTGTGATGCTGAGGTGGTGGTGTTGTGATGCTGAGGTGGTGGAGTGGTGGTGTTGTGATGCTGAGGTGGTGGTGTTGTGATGCTGAGGTGGTGGAGTGGTGGTGGAGTGATGGTGGAGCGGTAGTGTTGTGATGCTGAGGTGGTGGAGTGGTGGTGGAGTGATGCTGAGGTGGAGGAGTGGTGGTGGAGTGATGCTGAGGTGGTGGAGTGGTGGTGGAGTGATGGTGGAGTGGTGGTGTTGTGATGGTGAGGTGGTGGTGTTGTGATGCTGAGGTGGTGGAGTGGTGGTGTTGTGATGCTGAGGTGGTGGAGTGGTGGTGTTGTGATGCTGAGGTGGTGGAGTGGTGGTGGAGTGATGCTGAGGTGGTGGAGTGGTGGTGGAGTGGTGCTGAGGTGGTGGAGTGGTGGTGTTGTGATGCTGAGGTGGTGGAGTGGTGGTGTTGTGATGCTGAGGTGGTGGAGTGGTGGTGGAGTGATGCTGAGGTGGTGGAGTGGTGGTGGAGTGGTGCTGAGGTGGTGGAGTGGTGGTGTTGTGATGCTGAGGTGGTGGAGTGGTGGTGGAGTGGTGGAGGGGTGCGGAGGTGGTGGAGTGGTGCTGAGGTGGTGGAGTGGTGCTGAGGTGGTGGAGTGGTGCTGTTGTGATGCTGAGTGGTGGAGTGGTGGTGCAGATATGTGTATTGTGGCTACCACCAAGCGCCTGTGCCAAGGTATATTTGCAGATTCCTTTGATGATATAACTTTCCTTGCAAAGCTACCAAATAACTTTTTGAAGCTGAAAGAGGCGCAGGTTGACATCATGCCAAGAACAGTCTCGAAGTGTCTGTTAAAACTTTCAACGTGAAAAAAACAACAAAATGCCCATGTTTTCCTCCAATGCCGTGCATCAAAAGGGTCACAACAGAAGCATGGCAGACGTTTCTGTGGTGGGGGAGAGGGAGGGGCATTGAAGCGAGGCGCCACGCTTGGCCGAGCGAGAGGAATGCCAGATGGCCCTCAGCTCGTGCATGTGCGCGTAATCGCACACTGTATGCCATGCCACACAAAGCTGTGGTTGCACTTTTAAAACCCCACTACTATAGGTCTCGCCAGAGACCAGCGCAAGCGCTGGTTCAGGACGAGACCTAAAAAGTCTCATTAAGAGATTATTTCAGGAATTCAGCACCAGTGACAGCCTCGAGGAGAAAAACACAGAAGCTGCACCCCATCAAATTCTGGTTCAGCCCACGATTTATGCAGCAGCTGGAGGACTCGGGAGCTCGTCACTAACAAGCCCACCAGCAACAACAGAGTCTTTTCTAACCGACGCTTTAGACGCCTCAGATGATAGACGTCCACATCAGGCTCCTGACTCACAGCCAGCTCAAACTAAATGGGCTTCTCTCCAAGTTATCACTTCCCAAGATGTACCTCAGCCAATTCTACAGTCTGCCCCGAACTCGAGTCAGTTCTCTCCAATAGCACTAAAATTCCCAAACTTAACCTTATCGGACAACCAAATTAGGAGCACTAGCGTCCTGTCACCATAGGTCATGACCTATCCAAGTGCCCACCTCAGCAATCCCAACCAGTCACACACAGAAAGTTCTCACAACAACGCTGACCAAGGAGATCAAATGGTCAATCAAGAGTGGCCCAATGAGAACGTAATCCTCACTTCTTTAGATTTATCATTTTTCACCAATGAACCTAACAAGACTATCGTGCACGAAAAGCCCCCATCAATCGACCTTAATGACCTATGGTCTCAACTACTGCAAACCCTTCAAACCACGGCCACAACACTGACATACCACTCTGATAAGATGGACCTGCAGGTGCACCTTCTAAACACCCTAGCGGTATACACCGCCGGGATTGATCAAAAACTGGAGGCGCTCAACTCACTTATTATAAAAGCTCAATCCCAAGCCCAACTGGTCCAATCAGTATGCTGTTGCTCTCCCATAATTGACTCTTTATCGTCGTTACCCCAATTTCTCTCCTCAGTATTAACGGAAATCAAGAAGCGACCAGAGTCAGGGCTCCAAGATTCCCCGCACCAGGCCCCGAGTTTTGTCCAGGACCCTACTCTCACTGAAGCACAATCTCAACCCCTCTCTCCGCACCTCGTGGAGCTAGTTGACTGCAATGTAAATCACAAAGAATCACCTAACCCTTATAAACCACACCAACTGTCAAAACGTGAAAAAAAAAGACAGCGGAAGAGCCAGAATAAACAAATAACGGAAACTAAAAGCTCTAGAGATGGTTATCTCCTAAAGACCTACTCAGAAACATCAAGGGTAGAGCAAGCCAAGCCAGCTATGACAGGAGCAAATCCGAGCCACCAGCCAACGGCGCCGGAACCGGTTACCCAGAAAGAATTCTCACGACAGAACAGTCAATTAGTAGGGCCAGTGCAAGTTCTATGGCCTCCCCCGCTGTTACTCACTCAAGCAAAACCCGGTTTTAATCTATCCCCTACAGAGCCGCCAGCACCCAACACAGAGCAACAAGGGCCCGTACACCATCTAACGTCACTTCCCGCAGTGGAGGACCACACCCTGGGCCCAGAGCGCACAGCCGAAGAACAATCTCACTTGAATTCCTTAAATTTATCAAATTGTCACAAGTCGGTGGCCACAAGTATTAGACCCCCCTGTTTTACCTCCGATTACCCTTTACCGAGAACCGTCTCCTCAACTGCCTGCCATAATCACAACAACTCTGCCAACCGAAGAAAACACCAAACAAACAAGGCCGGCAACGACCGGCGAGGCCTTTACTCATGCAATCAACGGCTCAGATACCAAACTACTGCTAACCCCAGAATACGTCTAAAGAGGCCCTCATGATATCCTCAACCGAGGGAACATCCTCAGGCTCTTTAAATCATTGCCGGACTTAAGTACCCTTCAATCAAAAGACATAGTTGCGATTGAATTTTTACCAACCACAGGACTCAATATGGGTGAAGTAACCCAACTCACATTAGCATCTCCAGCAATCCGAGAATTAGTTCAGTCAAAAACCGAACAATTTAAAAACTGGGGCATAAAAATTACAACGCCAAGTGTCTCTCGCTATCCGTCAATATTAGAAAAAAAACAGTCTCAACCCCTTAGTACAATCTCGGCCCCTTTCTCAGTTCTAAAGTCAGCAAGAAGTCATTCGCCAAAAGTAACTCCAGAGCGCATATTCAACCAGCAAATCGGGGATAGGGTGGATTGGTCATGGCTGCCAGGGGCTCTATCAAGAACACGGAACGATTGAAACTTTACTCACCATGGCCTAACAATATGCTCCTGGAATATTAACGGATTTGGGCAGAAAAATCAATCCGCCGCCACCCTCGGTTTCCTAAAGGAATACGATATTATCCTCTTACAGGAAACCTGGGCAGTAGAGAGCATCCCCATAGAAGGCTAGCTGGAATTTACGTCATTCGCCTCAAGACAATCGAAGTTCGGCAGGCCGAGTGGCGGCCTTTCGATATATGTATCGACCAAACTATCCCAACACATCACACAGATAAAACTTGAGGAAAACTGGCTCTCTGGTATAGTGTTAGGAAGTTCACCCATTGATTGGCAGCTGCTTCTCCTTAATGTTTACATTTCCCCATCTACCGTCGATAAAAAATCCAAAATGGACAATCTAACTAACATAGTCTGCAATCTTCTAAGTAAGCACGGCAGCATACCAACTATAATATCAGGAAACTTCAACACCAATCTCCATTGCAACTCTTTAGTGGACATAGCTCGACACCAAACTTTCTTTTGAGTCCCAAACCAGGCAGGGAGATGCTTCAGCACCTTGAGGATGCTGAAAAAAACCCTTGACGTCCTCTCTGTATCAGCCAGAAAAACCTTAGTTCACACTCTGGTGACCTCACAACTCGATTATTGGAACGTCCTCTATTTAGGGGCGCCAAAAGACTGCATGATGCGTCTCCAACGTATTCAAAAAGCAGCGGCATGCCTTGTTCTCAATCTTTCTAGCCGTGCTTCCACGACTAAAGCTCTAGACTCCCTACACTGGCTGCCTATCGAGAAAAGAGTTATTTTTAAGGCCATGTGTTTTTGTCACAGGAGCCTACAAGGGAAAGGCCCCAGCTACTTACAGGACTTTCTCACTCCATACAATCCCAGCCGTCAACTAAGATCGATAGGAGCACACCTGCTCAAGGTCCCCAGGATAAGGAAAGCTAGGATGGGCGCCCGATCTTTTGGCTACCTAGCGGCCAAGAACTGGAATACACTACCTCTATGGCTACGAGCAGAGAAATCTGAACCTATCTTCCGCAGAGGACTGAAAACCTGGTTGTATAAACATTAGCCCAGCAGTCTTTCATGCAGTTTTTGCTTCTAGCGCGGGGACACACCTTTTGGGGTAGCCAGGCGCTCTACAAATGAACTATTATTATTATTATAGGGCTCGATACTCCAACGGTTCCTGCACATTTCTCTCCACAGTCGACTCTCACTGGAAACAGACCATCGAAACTGGGGGAGTACGCAGTTATACAGCTGAGTAGTGTAGGATTCACCGTGTTGAATGGTCGTCTTTATACAGACATTCCCCCTGCATGGACCCGTTCAGACGGTCGAACACATTCCTTTCTGGACTTCACTCTAGGGAGCAGAGAGGTACTTCCCTTGATCGAGAGTGACCACATCGCACCACAAGCCGAGAGCGATCACCGACCACAAATCATAACATTATCAGCTACTACCCCACGTCACCATGAACTCGCCCACACCCACTCAGATTGTCAAATAGAAAATTTAAAGCGAATAAAATGGACGGATGCCACGGCTCTCCCCATGATGGAAAAATGTAGAGTTCTACTACACCTATCACAGGAGGCAGACACTCCGGTCATTATCAGCTGGGCTAGCTTCATAAACCAACTATTTGAAGACTCGCCACCAAAGCGGAGCATAAGGCAACAAGCATTTTAATTCCGCATCTCCCCCGCAACAAAGCAATTAAAAGTCCAAAGAAACCGAGCACTATGCCAATCGAGGAAGAGCCCAGGCGATAAAACCAAATTTTTAACCTACAAGCAAGCCCAGGCAGCCTTCAAGGTCGCACTACACAGGGAAAACCATGTGCCATTGACCACACACCCCAGCATTGAACAAGGACAGTAGTCCACAGGGTGACACATCCAGTTGTGTGGACCAGGGCCATCTCCATTACACCGCCGCAGCCCACAAATGTCACTTGTACTCACTGTGTTTTGCTCAAGGATCTGTCCAGCACTCCTCCCTGAATGGCAGTCAGGGCCTCTATCACACCCGTTAAATGCAGCTCCGGGGGCGCAGGGGCAGACCAAAGCATCAACCAGGCATTCCAATCTCAGGGCTTCTGATGCCCTCTCCACTAGTCCATCCGGAACAGTCCGGGTCATGCAGCGCACATCCAGTAGCAGCCGTCTGTCTCTGCTCTGCCAGGGCAAGTTCCCCTTTGGATCCATAGGGCGGCTTCACTTTGCTCAGCAGCATGGCCTCCGCACTCGTCGCCAAAGAGTTATCAGGCCAGCATCCCCAGGCCTGCAGACCGGTGGAAAACACTCTCAGCTCCTCCTGTAGCCATAGCGAGGACACAGCAAAAGAAGTGGTGCCAGCAGCGCCCTACTCAACGGCAGCAGCGCGGGCCGCTGCAGTTCAGTAATTGCGGCACAGTCTCTTTCCAGGCCTCGCTGTCTCACACCTCAATATGTGTGTTCTGCTCACAAGTTCGTGGGACAAACAGGCTCAATCGTGAAGCAGATCGCAGAGGGAGGATTTAAAGTAGTTTTGTGGTTCGATGGCCCGAGCCATTCAGGATAAATGTTGGATGAAGTACTCTGGCTGGCAGAGCCTCCCTAGATGGTGGCCATCTTGCGGCTGCCCTCTCTAGCGCCCCCTTGTCTGCCCTCTTTCTGCACAGTGTACATACCAGGCACCCCGACGATGGAAAAGCACAACGCTAAACAAGCAAAACTCTCCTTTGACGGCAGGCGCGTCACTCGCCAGGCGAAACAGGGACCATGATCTGAAGCTTCATCAAATTGATCTGGGGAGGATGGACACCATGATATTGATCTCAATGAACTTCTCGTGGACGTGAAGACAACTTTGAAGGCCAAAGATGCTCACAAGTTGTCTGGATCATGTCAAACAACGGGTTGACAAGCATGAAAACAGAATGGATCATCTGGAAAATCGCATCTCGGATGCGGACAACACACAGGCGGACTCCCAAAGAACAATTACTGCATATAGGCAAAGTCCTCAAACTCATCAAGGCCAAAAACAAAGACCTGGAAGCGTGCTCCCGGCATAATAGCTACGATCACTGGGATCCCAGCATCCACGCATTCACCAGAAAGGAGGACTTCGTGGAGACCATGCTTCGTGACCTCTTTGGGGAGGGCTTGTCCATGGGCTTCATCATGGAGTGGGCTCACGGCTCGCTGCACCCGCAGCCCTCTCCAGGCACGCCGGCTCACCCCATAGGTGCACACCTTTTGAACTCCAGGAATCGCTATTTGGTCCTGCGGCTTGCGCAGAAGCGCGGATCTATCCAATATCAGAGAAACAGCCTTTCCTTCTATCCAGACTTCACACTATCAGTGCAGGCTGCCTGCCGCGATTCCTGCCTACCAAAAGGATTTTCAAAAAAACTGAAATTCCCCATGTAATATTATGCCCAGCCAAATTACAGTTCTCCTTCGAGGGTAAACCACACTTCTTTACGAATGCGAAATCTGCCCTAAAGTTCATCAAACATGCCACCAAAAGACAACGTACACCCAGACTCACTGTGAACTTCCGAAGCGAACCCCCTCAGTGGCAATGACTGATTGCCTGTTGCCCTAAATCATGCCTATCCTTGGCCTTTTTTGTTGGTAGCATTTGACACTGCCATTGAATTTTGTGTGCTCATCGGAACGCCATGCGCTTTCTTATACGGCTGTTTATACTATGCTTTTGGTGTAAGAGATAATCATGATTCATTTGCACTGGGTCATCCCTTGCGCTTTTTCTTGTTCTGCCACCCAGCCATTTTTAGCAGGATGTATGCATGGATATTCTCCGCTAACAAGGACGATTCCCACTTGAACCACCAAGTTGTAAGGGAACTGTTGGGGTGGGGGGCGGGTTTGTTTTTTGTGGGCTGAGGGAAGGGGGAGGTATAGGGTTATCCCTTTGACTGTTTGTTTTTGTCATGTTTGTTTTTCCTCTCCAGGATCCAGCCACAGTACAGTGACTATCCTTCATCCACTTGCATTCTGCATGCTATGCTACAGGGGCCCGTCCAGCTCATCACCCCTCACCCTAAGGTAACATGACCACCACATGCATTACTTTGAACATCCACAGCTTTAACGACCACAGAAAAGCATGCTTACTCCACACCTATCTCACTAGAAACAAAGTAGGCATTTTTTTTTCAGAAGCACCATCTAACAAGCTCAACAACCTCAGGACTGCGTGCCTGATATTGAGCGGAATCGTACATCTCATTCCGCTCGAATTACGATAGAGGCATCGTAATTCTGCTGTGTAAGGGGCTCACATGTAACTTGTCACACTCCCTCATTGACAAAGATGGGCGCTATGTCATTATGGCAGGCACACTGCATAAGCAACTAGTGACTCTAGCTGCCATATACGGCCCCAATACGGATGACCGAGTTTTTCTCCAGGATCTGGTAGCTAATTTGTGGCCTCGGTCTCGGAGCTATAATATGGGGTGGGGTCTTAAATATAGCTTTGAAAGACCGGTCTGGTATCTCCAAGCGCCAGCACCCCAATACGGCACTGACAATCAATACAATCATCCAAGATATCTGCCTTCAGGACATATGGAGATACACACTCAGATATTCTGGAGGGCACATGTCTGTCGGCGCATTTTAATGCTGGTCGAGAATAGACTAATGGCTAATTTCTAGAGATGTCCAGACGTGGACCACCAGACTGGCCCATCTACCACGCACCCTCTCAGACCATGCCCCAGTTCTGTTAGAAATGCAGATCCCCAGGTGCCCCCAGTGCCTTCGCTTGCCGACTGCCACCTAAGGCGTTGCGGAGGTTTGGGAGGAGGTCTGCACGGACATAGGAGACTATTTTGCACAGAATGTGGGCTCCAAACAGGCACCATCCACGCTGTAGGAAGCCTTCAAGGTGGTTATACACTGTGCATGAATTGCATAATGATTGGGAGTCCTAAAAGCCATTCAGGGAAGACTTACCCAAATCGAGAAGGACATCCGTGATCAGGAGGTGGAATACTTCAGATCCCAGGATGTCACTGTACTGGCCCACATCCGGGACCAACTGTCGGAGTACCAACAAGATACCATCTGGGAGCCCCATCACCTGCACTGTGACACACAAGCTTGACGTTTTTCTGAAGGTGAGCGCCCGGGTAAGACACTTGCGTGAACGCTTCGCAAGAGGCACACCTCAGCCTTTGCAGTGGAACAACTAGACGAAGAGTCCAAACCCGTTTCCTCCCCACTAGAGCTATTAAACGCAATGTCCTCTTTCTATTCCCAACTGTATACAGCCACCCCAGTCCTAGGTTTGGCTGAATTAAATGCGTGCTTTGACACAATACAGCTTCTTTGGCTCGATCAGGCCCACCGCCCTTATTTGGATTCGCCCATTACTATGGAGGAAATAGAACAGGTCATTGACAGAGTACCAGGGGACAAGGCACCAGGGCATGACAGCCTAATGAAAACCTTTCATAAGGAGTTCACAACCCCACTTGATCCATGTCTCTTGGCTATGTTCAAGGACTTATTGGATACAGGTTGCCTGCCTCCCTCACAGAGAGGGAGTCATTATAATGCTCCATAACCCCGATAAACCGGCTGACCATTGTGATTCATACAGATCCCTCGTATTAATAACCGCAGACAATAAGATCTATGCCAAGGAACTCGCAAACTGGGTACTGCCACTCCTGTCGATAATAGTCATGCCCGACCAATCAGGGTTCATTCCTGGTCGATCAACGTCGCACAACCGCAGCACCATCTTTGTGTTAATGCACCACCTCGACCCCCAGATCTCCACAGCTACTGCCCTTCTAGATTCCACTAAGGCGTTCGATTCTCTGGAATGGTCATCTCTCTTTTCACTTCTCGCATGTCTCTGCTTTAGTCCGCAATTCATTAAGAAAATACAACTCCTTTACACTCGCCCCACTGCTCGGGTGCGATTGAATGAGTTACTCTCAGACCCCTTCCCGATCTCCCACGGCACGTGCCAGGGATGCCCTATGTCGCTGCTCCTTTTTGTGAAGTCACTGGCGGCGAAGCTCAGGCAGTGTCACACAAACAGGGGCATTGGCCTCACCACAAGGGGCCTGGTGGTCTCGATGTATGCAGATGACATTACCCTCTACGCAAGTGACCAACAAGGGATCTGGGCCGTGCGCGCAAAGTGGTACGATTCGGTGGATATTCAGGCATTTTCATGGATGGAACACTGCCATTCAACACAGAAGACCCTCTGAAATGGGCAACAGAACCAGTTCAGTGCTTAGATATATGGCTCAGCCATGATCCTGAGGAATTATGGCGTGCAAACTATGGTTGAACTGTTGATTGGCTGGAAGACAGAATTCCGGTGTGGTCCAAATTGTCCCTGGCGGGACGCATTGCAATTGTGACGATGATTGTTCTCCCCCCAAATTCCTCAACCTTTTCCTTAATCTAACCCTTCCACTTACAGTTCAGTTTTTAAAGCGCCTAAAATCCAATTTGGGAACACGGATTTGGACAAGCAAACAACTTCGCGTCTCATGGGATCTCGTCATCTTACCACTTGCACAAGGCGGCTTGGGAGCACCTGATATGGTGCTATATGCGTTGTGCGCCCAAACTCAATTCCTTCATTACTGGCTCTACCCAACACCATTTCAGCCCCACACGACCGTATTGACTGATAGCGCATCCCCGTGGTAATTGACAACGGCGTTTTATCTACCTTACAAAGCTCTGAGGGAGGAAATAGACACTAACGCATGTATACACTGGCATTGGGAGGGTTTGAGAACGCGGGCAGGGCTGTCATGTCTATACAACATCCATTTCTCTTGCTAATAATCCCCAATTTCCACCATTGTAGGACATGGGCGACAGCCTGCGTGCAAGTAGGTGATACATTAGGCTGTTCTCGGACCTATAACAGGAGGACCAATTCATTCCACCATTCAAGACCACAACATCTCCGATCCTGATCACACTAGACACTCTTCTATATTTCCAACTCAAGGCTGCCTGCTGCGCAATACACAACACTTTCCCATCCCCTCCACCTCCTCTCCCCACACTGGAATTTATCCTTACTTCCCTATCTCCGCACAAATTGATAACTCGCCTAAACAATAGTATGCAATCCATTGCACTGATCGCTACTCCAACAGCCCGTGGGCATGGGAAGCGGAATTCCTCTCGCCAAACTATAAACTGTGCCTAATACACTTTAAATTTCTTCACTGCCTCTATCGCACTCCACTACAGCTTTTCAAAATGGGGCTTGTCCTTGACCCACATTGTCTCCGCTGCGACTCACCTCAGGCCTCCTTCATCCATCGTGCATGGCAATGTCCAAGAGTGCCGTCTTTCTGGGATTAAGTATATACAACCATACATGTGATCACTTGGCACTTACCCCCTTACATCCTCTTGGTAGGGACACACCTGCCACTCAACTCCATGTTGTTACTTTTAGCCAAACGCAGGGTGGCCATGCTCTGGGGTCGGGAACCTGCTTCTACCTTACAGGCATGGTTGAGCGGTGTAACCTTTTGTCAGAAGCAGTTAACCAACTACTGGGAGTAAATGCTATTACGTACCCATTCCAAGGACATATGGGAGCCTTTCCTCTCCTTTCTCCATCACAGAGACTCAAATTCGCTGGTTGCAGGAGATGCCGACCAGAGGGGAAACTCAGCTGTCTGCTCTAATGCCCATCACTGAACTGCAGCACTGTCCAATTGTCTGTGGACCTGTAAGTGGGGCGCAGCCTATCGGACACGCACTATGCATGGTGACAGGTCGCTAAAACCACGTTTCATGTAATCAAGGTCTTTATATTCTAGCTTTTGTTCTTTTCTGGCTGTATTGCACATGAGTCTATCAAATGAATCATGCATTGCCTCAGATTGTGAATTCTTTGGCTCCCCCCGCTGTCCCTCTCTCTCCACCATTGCCATCCTCTCCTACAGGCCCCCTCCCCTACATTATTACAGTCATTGTATTGTTCTCTATTGATAAACGCCAATAAAAACAATTTTTAAAAAAACGAAAAGAAGAACAAAATTTAGGTTCCATTGAGGCATTAAAGAAGGAGAAGGGAAGTATCAATTTGTAAGACCCTTTAGAAATCATAAAACAAT
Source organism: Calotriton arnoldi (assembly GCA_963921515.1). Lineage (NCBI taxonomy): Eukaryota > Metazoa > Chordata > Amphibia > Caudata > Salamandridae > Calotriton > Calotriton arnoldi. The sequence goes on from CAWUFW010005451.1 coordinate 481,896, forward strand.
TGGGATTTTAAACAGTAATAGTTGATCAGGTAAGTGTAGGAAAGCCGCTAAGGCAGACAAGTTACCTTTAACTGTCCCAACTGAAGTGGAGGGCAAACAAGGGACGTTCAGGTAAATGGGATCTATGGATGGATTTATCAGCACACCATTTTACAAATCTAGACCATCAACCAGAGTACACAGATTTGGTGGACAGACGTCTAAAAGAGAGAATGATGTCCACCACATCAGGCGGTATAGAAAAAGATTTCAGGTTGCCCCACTAATCTCAAGGCATGCAGGTGGAGGCTCAGGTGTAGAACCCCCCCACCTGTGACTGCGACAGGAGGTCAAACCTGTGAGGGAGAAAGAATGGAGGGCACAGTGAGAGATGAACATGGTCGCATACCACATCCTTCTCGGTCAGTCCAGGGCAATTACTTGGGCCTGGTCTAAGTGAATCTTCCTCAACACTCAAGGAAGTACGGGTATGGGAGGAAATGCAAACAGAAGCGGAGCAGTCCACTTGAGCTGAAACATGTCCCCCAAGGCTCCCTGCATCAGATACTTGAGGGCACAGAATTTCAGACAGTGAGAATTTTCTTGAGTGCAAATAGATCCACAAGAGGAGTCCCCCATAACTGAAAGATTCCCTGGATCACCTCTGTGTGAAGACCCCACTCGTGGTCTGTCAGATGACGTTGGCCGAGACCGTCTGCTCGTACATTGAGAACTCTGGTCAGGTGACTTGCTACTACGCAAATCTGATTGTCCTCATCCCAGGATCAAAGACGCAGAGTTTCTACAGAGAAAAGACAGCCCTACTTCTCCCTGTTTGTTGGTGTACCACATCGCAGTTGTATTGTCCGTCAAGATTTAGACAGACAGACCACGAAGGAAAGGTAGGAAAGCCTTGAAAGGTAGATGTATCACCTGTAATTCCAACAGTTTGATATATAACACTTTGATCTCCAGTTGAGCAGGTAGAGGCATCTGTGGTAACTGTCACCGGAAGAAGAGGGTGAAATGTTTTTCCTTGATGCATGTTGTCGTTTACACTCCACCGTTGCATTCCCTCTGCTGTGTCCCTTGAGATCTTTATGCATGCATACAGATCTCCAACGCATTGAAACAACTGCCTGTGGAGGCACCACTGGAGGGCTCTCGTGTCAGCGTGCATGTGTGACCAAGAGAATGTAGGAGACTAAAAGGCCTAACAGATGCAAGACCGTCAGAACTGGAATGACTGCTCCATTCGGAAACATTGGAATCATAGCCTGAAAGTCCTGAATGCTCGGAGGTGGAGGAAAGGATGGACTCCAATACTGTGCTATGAATAGGTGACACTCGCACCAAAAAGCATTTGTTGACCGGAAAGCAGAGTTTGTACAAAAGTTGAGTTCCTTCCTGTAAGTGGTGAATCAGCAAATCAGGAGTCTTGGCTTTGGTTAGCCAGTCGTCCAGGTAAGGGCATATATCGATTCAATTTTCAAATACTTTATTTAGACAATAAAATCCGTTAAAGTGCCAGAAACGGTAAGAAGAAACACAACATCGCATTACATAAATTTAGCCATATTATATTAAAAAGTGATCTGCAAATAGCAGCATCTAATACAGATTCTATCAACAGGTGGGTTAAAACACAAGTTTGATTAAAAATAACACAGTATTTAAAATGTATCTGTTTGAGGACATACGAGATAAAATGTTTTGACTCTTAACGGTTCATTATGGCCCCTCTTAAGGTGAGCATAACCTGATAATCAATACAGTTTCCTGGTGCAGCCATATGATTTAGACTCATCACTAATAACTGAGAGTAGAAATCTTTAGCAGACGGAACCTCTAAGTGGGTCAATTGTTTCTATTGTCGCTGCGTGTTTTTATATTAAATGTGCAGCAGATGAGAACCTGTGATCTGAGTAAAGCAAGTTATCTACAACAAACTTTGTGACTATATAATTTGTAACTGTGACTTTAAATACTCGCCCTAAGGTGCTGAGACATTTAAAATGATGTTTTTCTTCCTTAATGATTTATCTGCGGCGTCCAGAAATGTTATAAGTCTGGAAATCGCCTGCGTCTGAGAGTTATTTAGGAGATAAGTAATAGCCGCTGGAATCGTCTGAATCTCTTCTTTAATAAGCAGATACTGGAGATGACTTCTGCGTTCCTCGAGTAGAGTGGGGCAGATGCAGAACAAGTGTGAAAAAGATTCCTGGAGCAAGCCACATAAGTGGCATGAGTTGGTATCAGGTTGACATGCCCATGGGGGTAGTAGAGTTGGCAAAATTTCACTCCATAATACGACGAGAATGGTTCTGTGACATATTTTTGAAGCCCTCATCTGTCATAGCTGATAAGGACTAAGGCAGCCTGTTCTCTTTCGATAAAAGTCCGGTGGTCTAATGCAAAAGATGCCATTTTAACCTTTCTATTTAAGGCTGCTTGAAATGTGCATGTGGTAGTTTTAAGTTCCACATATCTACAGCACCTACTACCTCCAGTGCGTCAGAAAGGGCATGGGCCCAAGCGTTTGATTGACATAGGCTGCTGGCGAGTGAGACTTCATGCCAGATGAGATTTTTCAGAGATCCTGATTCTGCTGCACGTGCTGAGTGCATAAACTTTAAGATACAAGCCTTCTGTATGAGTAGTTGATCACTCAAAGCGCATTCCATCCTGATCTGGGCCGCAGAGGTATTATACTGCAGTTTAAACAGTGATCTGAATACTGCACTCTGTGAGATGTTCAAGAAGGTGCCAAGTTTCCTTGGGAAAGCCTCTGTCCCATATTCCAGAGTTGGAATAAGTTTGGCAGTAACTATTTTCAGAAACCACTCAAAAGTGTACTGTTTTCTGCTTTTAAATATCGTTCAAAAGGCAGATTGTAATGAAGCCAATTTTGGTTGTAGTGAGTTTAGATGTAATAAGTGGCCTCCCTTGTTGTCCAGACGTAATAGCACTCTCCTGGGTTAAGAGAGTGTCCCCCTCTTGCACTCAATAGAAAAGTTCAACCATTCATCTGAGTAGGCAACAAAATATTTCATAACATAGTCGTCGTGTATGTCGCTTTTTTTATTATTATTGTTCAATTTTCCCGTGAACACATTTCACGTAAAATCATAAGGTTCGCTTTAAATTCAACGTTCTTTCAAAGTGCCCTTTGCTATTACGTCTGGATTATCCTCATACTCAGGAGGACTTACCTTCTTTGCACCACCTACCTGATTACCATTGGAACACCCTGATTACTCACAGAGTGCGCTACTCTTTCTTTCACATTTGTCTCCCTTGTTGTCCAGCCAGCACCCAAGATATTTATATTTGTTCGAAATAGTCAGACGATGATTGTTAAGGTGCCAATACCCCGTTTTGTCTTTTTCCTACCAAAAATCACAATGTTAGTTTTTTCCTAATTGATTGTCATGCTGTTTGAGCAACAATGATTGTATAAAAAGTCTAACAGTCTTTGAAGCCCATTCGGAGTTTTGATAGAAAGGACAACATTGTCTGCATAGACGAGCGAGGGGATATGATGATTCGCTAATTTTGGTGCATGACTGATTACTCAATTTAATGCGGGTCCCAGATTGCACATGAACAGATTGAATAAAGCTGGTGCCAATACGCACCCCTGCTTGACACCTTGTTCGATGCTTATTTTGTCAGAGACTGCTGAATGACATCCCAGTTTCACTCTGGCCAATGTATTAGAATAGAGCAGCAAAATGCCTCGTAATAGGGGTTCTGGGATTTGCCAGGCTATGAGATTGGACCACAGTAGTTGGCGGTTAACATGATCGAAAGCCTTGCTATAGTCTATAAAACAGCAGGAGCGCAGTGTTCCTTCTTCCTTATTTGTTTTGCTACAAGCATCCTTAAGGCCACAAGATTATTGATACTGCCAGAGAGTGGTCTAAAGCCAGTTTGGTTAAAAGGCATCGTGTTATTTGTAGCTGCCCATGCTTCAAAATCCTCCAACAGTATTGATGCAAAGTATTTAGCCTCAACATCCAGCAGTGCGATGTGCCGATAGCTGTCAGGGAGCGACACAGGACAGGTTTTATAGATGGGGTGTAAGATTGAGCCTTGCCAGGAAGTTGGGATAGATTCAGGAATATAGAAATTACCTTCCTTCTGAGGGAGCTGCTACCACTGGCATCACCTTTGTGAAGACTGGTGGTGCAGAAGTGAGGACAAATGGTAGGACTTTGAACTGATAGTGTTCTGATTCTACAGTGAAGTTGAGATACTTCCTGTGTGATCTCAGGATAGGGATGTGGAAAAAGGCATCCTGCAAATCGACAGACACCATCCAGTCTTCCGCGTTCAGCACTAGCAGAACCTGAGCGAAGGACAGCATTCTGAACTCCTTCTTTTTGGGCAACAAGTTCAAAATCCTAAAGATTAGGATCAGTCATAATCCAGCTTCCTTTTTCAGGATCAGAAAATATCTTGCATAGCATCCCTGTCCCTTTCCTGCTCTAGAACCAATTCCACTGCACCCTTGAATAGAAGGGAAGGGACTACCTGTTGGAGTATTTGCAAGTGTTTGAGCTGTAGAGAGTCTATTCGGGCGGTATGGGAGGGGGCTGTTGTTTGAAGGGTAGAGTATCCCCCTTTCCACAATTTGTAGACCCAAAGTTCTTAAGTGATGGACTTTCATTTTTGGAGCAAGTGGGGTACCCGTCCTCCAGGTGGTTGAAAATGATCTGGTATAACAGAACTAGAGCTGCTCCCCTGCTGTACTTCCGGAAGTGGTGGTAGAGAAGGGTGGGAGAGGAAGAGCTCGCTTTCATCCTCAACCAGGACCCCTTCAATGCCTGTAAAGTGAATTGGACTGGTGCTACTGTTGCAGGCTATACTGCTCTGAAAGGAGAATCCCTGGCTAAAGCCTCTACATTTGTGCTATTGTCTGTAGCATCTTAATTGAGATTGAAGACCTAAAAATATAGCTGTTGCCTTGATATCCTTAAATCATTCACAGCAGAGTCGGCCTTTGCGCCACAAAGTCAGGAGCCATCAAATGGTAGGTCCAATAATGTTGTTTGGACGTCCTGCAAGAAGCCCGAATTCCAGAACCATGCATGGCGATGAAGTGATATTGATGAACCCGTAACCCTGGCTACTGAATCAGTCAAATTCAGGCCTGACTGGATAATGTGTTTGGTTGCTGTTTGTCCATTTGCAACTAACTCTGAGAAGTGATACCTGAGATGATCTGAGAAATTGGGGTAACCGCTTGAGCAGTATCTAGTGCAGAATGTACATATCTGCCTAGCAAGCACGTGGCATTGAGGGTTTTTAGTGGCATGCTACAGACTGAGAAAACGTTCTTTGCTGTATGCACCATCTTTGTACATTCTCTGTCCGCTGGGGTTAAGGGAAATGATTCTGGGTTGTTTTGGATGAACATGAGGCTCAAACCACTAATCTTTCGGGAGAAGGGTGAGCTGATAGAAATGTGGGTTCTCCTGGTGCTGGTTTGTATCTTCTGCGAATGATCACGAGACAGCAGTAGAGGTAGCTGCTTTCTCGCACATTGTCAGTATAGACTCAGTGATCACCTCACTGAATGGTAGAAGAGGCTCAGGTGAATGTGTAGAGGAATGAAGGACTTCAGTTAAAATGTTAGGGTTTAGTTCTGCTGTAGGTAGATTTACATCCAACATATCAGCAGTTTTCCTTAGGACAGAATGGTAAAAGGTGACCTCTGGATGAGGAATGCCTGACGGAGATATTAGAGCCCCTTATGGAGATGTATCTAAGTCACTTGCATCTTTCAGGCCCTCGTAAGTGGGGTCTAGGGACGGTTGGTCATACTGATCATTGCTCCAATCATTTGGATCATCTTGAGCATCGAAGTCACCCATCGCAAATCTTTCTTCTTCTAGAAGTCTTGGTGCTTCTCTTCTTGACCTATGAGGCCTCAAAGGCAGCCCTATCTGAATGAGGTTTTGAGGCAGGAAAAGAGAAAAGCTGAAGTGGAGGAGACATCGGAGCATCAGAGGCTGCAATGCCGGTGGAGTGTCCTGCGGTGCAGATGGTGTCAACTACGGCGCTGATGAAACGTTAGGTTCCTCGGCTGATGTCGCTGTATTGGGCACTGAAAGAGGAGGGAGATGTCAATCTCAGCACCGATCTTGTAGATGCAGGAGCCGGTAGAGGATTTGCCCAAGATACTTGTGGCAAAGGGTATAAAGGAGTTGACTGAAACATTGTCTGCATTACTGTAATTTTACAGGATAGAGGACCGGTGGGGCCAAGCGGCACGCCAAAGGGGATCATCTCTCTATTAAATACACAGAACATGGCGTTCAGAAAGTTGGAAATGGCTGGGTCTAAATTCAGGTGGCATGATGGGAGAAAAGCAATGGATTGGGATGCGGGTTGGGAAACTGCCACTGCCTGAGATTAATTCAAGCATTCCATACTACACCTTGCTTTTGTTGACATTTTATGCAATACAGAAATACAATAGCTTGTTCAACTAATTAATGACATAAACAGGACATCAGCAGGCAGACTTCGAAAGTTAGAAAAGAAAGTAGCATCCTGAAAATAGGTTCCTCGAGAGGACACAAATATGACATCTTGTATTGGGAAAGACACCACAGTTCAGGTGTCAATTTCAATGATTTTCTACAAATGGAAAAACACACAAAGACACATGCACCTGGAAAGTCTTGTTCACATAAAATATACATACACATTTCCTCTGCAAATATGAATGGCTGCCAATGCAAGCTGGCTGGGTCCGAAAAGCGAGATTCACTGGCTTTTCCAATGCTTATTTTCTTCTAGTATGTAGTCTGATGCAATACTCCCTTGCAGCCTGCATGAACAGGTACGTTCAGGTCCAAATTCTAGTGAAAGGCCCGTTTATTGGGGTGCACATACTCTGGGCATTCAAGCTCCTCGCTGGATGTGTTTGGGAAGATGTAGTGGGTTGGGGAATGTATGAGATGCCTCTGACAGCGGGTATTTCAAAGTAAGATTCTGAATTTGTTGGGAAACTAATGTGGCTTCCAGATACAAGCAGCCTGTTGAACATTCAAGCACAGCATCCACATAGAGACAACTGACCCCCAGCTGACAATCCACTGCCCAAGTATCTGCCTGTTGAACATTCAAGCACAGCATCCACATAGAGACAAAGGACCCCCAGCTGACAATCCACTGCCTAGGTATCTGCCTGATCAACATTCCAAGCACAGCATCCACAAAGAGACAAATGACCCCCATCTGACAATCCACTGCCTAAGTATCTGCCTGATGAACATTCTGAGAACAGCATCCACATAGAGACAAATGACCCCCAGCTGACAATCCACTGCCTAAGTATCTGCCTGATCAACATTCCAAGCACAGCATCCACAAAGAGACAAATGACCCCCATATGACAATCCACTACCTAAGTATCTGCCTGATCAACATTCCAAGCACAGCATCCACAAAGAGACAAATGACCCCCATATGACAATCCACTGCCTAAGTATCTGCCTGATCAACATTCCAAGCACAGCATCCACATAGAGACAACTGACCCCAAGCTGACAATCCACTGCCCAAGTATCTGCCTGTTGAACATTCAAGCACAGAATCCACATAGAGACAAATGACCCCGAGCTGACAATCCACTGCTTAAATATCTTCCTGATGATCATTCCAAGCATAGCATCCACATAGAAACAAATGACCCCAGCTGACAATCCACTGCCTAAGTAGCTGCCCGATGAACATTCCAAGCACAGCATCCAGTAGAGATAAAGGACCCCCAGCTCACAATCCACTGCCTAGGTATCTGCCTGATCAACATTCCAAGCACAGCATCCACAAAGAGACACATGACCCCCATATGACAATCCACTACCTAAGTATCTGCCTGATCAACATTCCAAGCACAGCATCCACAAAGAGACAAATGACCCCCCATCTGACAATCCACTGCCTAAGTATCTGCCTGGTGAACATTCTGAGCACAGCATCCACAAAGAGACAACTGACCCCCAGATGACAATCCAATGCCCAAGTATCTGCCTGATCAACATTCCAAGCACAGCATCCACGTAGAGACAACTGACCCCCAGATGACAATCCACTGCCCAAGTATCTGGCCGGTTTCTTTGCAGACTTGACATTCCCGGAGTGAAAGTGAAGTCCAGCACCGAACATTCTGCGGCCTGGCTGATGGAGCGTACGTGTTGTTTAAGAGACCAGAACTAATGGTAAGACATGACTGTCAATTATAAAAGATGCATAAGTGCACCTCAGGTTTTGACATGGTCTCTTGTTGATTTAAAGTGTGTTTTCAATATGAATTTTGGTTTTAATTATGTCTTGCTGGTAGCGTGGATAGTGAAGCAGAGTTTCATATTTTTGAGTCTGAGGAGCTGATAGATAGAACCTAAAGCATATCGCGATTAATGAAATTTCTGCAATATTTGTGAAGTCCTGCGATACTGGCGTGATTGAATTAACTTGCCGTTAAAAACAGCACCAGCATGCATTTTCTCCCTGTCGCATTTGTATTATTGTTCCCTTGTTTCCATAGTGTAAAAACGAGGCCTTGTCAATGGTTCTGATAAATTGCGCATCATTAAGTGCCTCTGCTGTCTTCAGTGAAGCCTTTGCGCTGGCATGAGAGCACTGTTTCTCATTTATCTGCAGCATTTTGATACTGCCTGCCCGGGGAGTTGGAGGGTAGGGTGTGGGGAGAGGACAGTGACAAACCTCTGAGTTGCACTCTACTGTAAGAGGCACGTCTTTCCCTCATCTTCTTTACTAGTGTCATTTCCTTGACGAGAGACCGTGGACGCCGCCATGACTCTTTCTTATCTATTCTCTTGTATCTGAGACCCATGCCTTGTTAACCCACGGGGATGTGCCGAGCTGAGAAAATTTAGAATTTGTGCATAAATCCGCTGACGAGCACTTTCAGTTAAGTAATGTCTAAAATTAAACTCCTATTTTAGTGTTCGCATCCACAAATCATCTTTATATTTCAAAATAAAGGAGTCTGTATTTTATTTTTTAGCATAGCCTGGCTCAGTTTCTGTTAACAGCAAAAAGTGGACTTGTTGGAGGGGCTGGTAAACTGGAGTTACATGAGCCTTTACTTGTGAAGCAAAGCTGATTGTGAATTAAGGATATGTCTGTGTGGGAAATATGCATGTTTGTAACAGTATTAAAAGAAATCAATGCCTACCCAGCGGCTGAGTAAACAAGCATTGGCAAAGCCAATAGGTCTCACTTAGGAGAAAAGAGCTATTGGGTTTATTAATGTGTTCTTTTCAGCCATGATGTACAGCAGTGCAGCCAGGCAGCCTAGATGAAAGCTTATTTTATTACTGGCAGACGGGAGGGTGGGCAAGAGGCAAGACAGGGGAGGGCATGTGTGGGTGCAACACGGACAACGAACAGTGTAAGGAAATAAACCACCATAGCGCGGAAACCAGTGTCCGTGTCAGAGTTTTTGTTTTGTTATGGTGGGTGGAGGGCAACACAGGCAACGAAGGAAAGAGGCCAGACAGGTGAGCGGGGCAACACGGACAACAGATGGTGGGAGGGTATCATGGATAACAGAGAACTGGGGGGATGGAACAAGGACAACAGAAGGTGGGAGGGCAGGTGGGGCTGCAAGCAACACTGACACAGAATGGAGGGAGGGTAGGTGGGGGCAAGCAAAAACATTAAGTGGAATAACTGGCTACTCAGTGTTTCTGGGGTATAGGACAACCAGGTATGGATCATCAAAGCGCCGGTAAAATGCCACAAAACACATAGTTTTGTGCACACTTATGGTGTTTTTAAATTTGGCACTCCATGCCGAATATCCTGGGATGGGGGTGGTGGTGGGAGGGTCTGCATATAGGACAATATGGCAATTTAGAAAATAAAATGCTTGTGTGGCCCCCAGAGGGCTTCTTAGCAGTGGGCAGTCATTTGTTGTCAAATAACTCTTGGCAAAGCCTTGCCGAAAAGAAAGTACATGTATCCAGGCAACGTAGTGCGGTCAGGGTCTGAAATATGTAGTCACTAGTCTCAGTGTTAATGCAAATGCCTATATATTTGTTTCATGTTATTTGTGTGTGAAGAGTAAAACAAATGCAAAACTAGCCTCCAGCATGTGGGTTGAATATGTGCTTGTTTTTCAGCATGTGGTTTTAATTATGTCTAGCTAGTAGTGTGGACGAGGACCTGCAAAGGAAAAACAGAGGATAACTTAGAAAGACTGACAAATGGAAAGAAGGGAGAAAATAGAATACAAAAAGAGCAATAGAGAAGAAAGACTTGGAGAGGGAAAACTAGCAAAGGTCTATAAAATGTTCTCCCATGCTGACAATCTTTGATCCCAAGACATGGGAAGCGGAGGATCACCAACGAGGAGCCTACTCACGGAGGAGGATACCCTGCTGCACAGGGAACACAGAGGAGCTACGCTACAGCACAGATGACAGCCAGGAGGAATCGAAACCAAGGAGCTCTGTTGGAGGGAGAGACCACAGAGCCAAGAGGAAGACCTTGAAATACAGACAAACGACACCGATGGAAGCTGCCACTCACCTGGAAATGCTGTGGTCCCACCATGGTTCTTAGGAGGACCATGACTGACCAGGTGCATGACAGCGGTAGTACAGGGAAGGTACAGGTCATGGAGAGTACGGGCATAGAGACTGACGCAGGAGGGCCCATGAGTGACACCTGGGGGGGGGTGAAACCATGACAATCGTGCTTAGAATCCTGCTTACAAGGTGAGCCCTAAAATCTTCTGGGTTTAATTGCCTTTTAGAAGCGCGTCTTGATGGCCTAACTAAGGACCTTATAATTGTAATGGGGGGTTTAGGAAAAAAGAGTGTGAAGGAATAAGAGCACAGCAGAACAAAGAATAAAACAGACAGGGGAAATAAAGACAAAGAAATACAACTGTACCTAGAATGTAGAACTTAGCTGGATACGATAGAGCTGGGAAGAACAGCCATAGATGAGAATTTGAGAGGAAATAGCTATCCAATCACTGAGAATTTTTTATCCAGTTAAAAAGACACTCACGTTTTCCTTTAATCTGAGGACACTGGAGGTCGAGCCCCATTCAGTCTCTGGAGCTAGGAAGGAGCCTGCAGGGCCTAAGCCTAAGGAAAATAAAAGAAATGATTCTGTGAGATCTTGATAGACTTTTTAAGAATTTGAGCCTATATGATAAAGGGAGAACAATAAAAAGTTTAATTACTCAGGGAGGCTTGTAGTTGACCTGTGTTACAGTACTAAAATAAACCGACATAACACACCTTCTTTTTGCCCAAGAGCCTCTGTTCCATGTACAGTCTGGGTGTTTTTAAAGTGTGTTTGTGTGAGTGTGTGTTTGCGTGAGTGTGTGTGTGTGTACATCCGTCTGTCTTTGCAGTTGGCAGGGTATGCCCAGACGTGGGTCCCTTGCTCACTTTGCCACTGTATTTAAGCTAGCCTGGCTGATGAGGGGTGTTAGCCCGAAACCGGTCCCAGGATGCTTGTTTACAGTCCAGGGAAGACCTGGCTTGGCAGTTCAGGCTGGACTGTTCCCATGAGGAACAGGGTCAAGACTGATTTGCACATGGCTGGGTCCGAAGTGGGGTGGGGAAGTGAGCTAAAGAACGATGAATTATTCACCTTGATTGTGCTCTATATGATGACAATGTTTGTATTATATTCGTTTTACTTCTTCGTTTAGAACTTCGTGGACTACTTATTGTCTGAGCCCGAAATGTGCTGATAGACATCTATATCAGACCGACCCCGGAGTATTCTGGATCCTTAAATACTTATTGATATTTTGAAAAAGGTGAGATGCCTCTGATTAGTCACTGGTCTCTATTGGCCTCTGTATACATGGAGGATTCCATTTAGGATACTCTGCCTTCACTTAGTGGGCATGGTCTCGATCGGTGTATTGCTTTCTGGACTTAGTGTCAGCCGGATAAATGTTTTTTATTTGGTGAATGCTGATCGGTCTCTTACGTTTGATTATTCTTATCTCACCACTTCGGGCTGATGTTTCTTTTCTGGTACTTGGTCCATTATATTCAGAGACTATTTTCGTTGCACTAGTATTTTTTCTGTTTACTTAAATTTCTTTATTTCTTGATAACACATATTTCCTTTATTCTCGTTTTTTCTACTTCAATATGTTTTATGGGTTTGTCGACAAGAGATTTGTATATTTTTGGTAAATGCTCTTTCCCACCTAATTAATTTTTGATTTGCCCACTACCCCTCTTCTTTGAAATTCGATTGATTGAATTAGAATATGTTAAGCAATGCTTTTTAAATTATTTATTATATACATGTTACTGTTTTGTCTTTTGTCCATTGTTGAGGGATTTGTTTTGTTTTTCATTGTTATATTGTGTTTTCTTTGTGGCCATCTGTCTTAGTAATGTTGTGCATTTTTGACAGATTGTGTATATTTATAGTATGTATTATATGTGTATTTATGTGAGTTTTTATAATTGTTACAGCCCTGATGAAGTTCCCGTGGCACTAGGGAACGAAACGCGTTGGCTGTGTGCCGGTTTTAAACCAAGATTAAATAAAAAGAAGAACTATTTTGGACTACAAGTGTTTCGCCTGTTTGACTTCTATCAAGTGCACCTTCCTTTTTGTGGACTTAACGATGATGGATTTAACCCTGATCTAATAGTACCTGGTGGCGAGTGTCTAAAAAGTTTCAGCGCTCCGTCCATCATCTCCTTGAGTTTGCTTTGTCTTTGCACCTGGCCTAGTCTGTCTGTCTCTGTATTTATCTCAGACCCCTAGGGGGGTTAAGACAAGGTGGAGAGGTGTGGTGCAGCGGCCAGGGCAGCTGACTTCGGAGCACAGGGTTCACGGTTCGATCCCCGGCTCCGGCGGCAGCTCAGCTCAGCACCATGTGACTCTGGGCAATAGCTCACTTAATTTCCACTCCGGCCCCCAGCGCCTTGAGACCCGTAAGGGTGAGTAGCTGCGCTATATATAAAAACGGACTTACAAGAGTAGTCTAGGTTTGGTCTGGAGGCAAGTATTGCTGTTTGATATTTTTGATGAAGGGGTGTTTGTGGCCTACATCTATCCATGTGCATCTCCATCATGTCTTACGCTGCTTCTCTTCATCATTTTTAGGTTTCTCCTGAGATTCGCTTGCGGGATCTTTTGTTTATTCCTTTCCTTGCTTCTCATTAGTCAGCACCTGTTGGTTTCACTTTCTTCATTGTATGTTTGTCCCTTCCATGGAGCATGGACAAAGTACTGATTAATTGCTTTATTGGTGTCCTGCCATGGCTGAACCTCGGATTCAGGTACTTTTTTTTTAATACTTGCTCCATCCTGTTTTTGTTGCTTCCTTGTTGTCGTTGCTTGCGTGTTGTTGCTTGCACCGCATGCCTCCTGCAGTTTGTTTGCCTCCGCCGTCTCCAGTCACCGTTGCTTGTTACCTTTTAGTTGCACCTAGCATAATATTTGATCTATGGAGTCTGAGTGAACTAGGCAAACCTAACATCTTGTTGGAGTGAAACGCAAAACGGTCAGCTATAAGGGTCTTGCGTATTATTTTCTCTCTCTCAGCAGGTAGAAAAGCATGTGACCTCCTGCACATACAGGCGATAGACCCAAGACAAGGCAGTAGAGAAAAAGCAGCTTTACTCCTACATGTCACTGTAGCCCTGAGTCATATAGCTGACCAGTGGTAGCTGGTGAAATTTGAAAATAAGGGACAAGAAACCAAGTAGAAATGCAGTGAGTAAGCAAACAAAACATACAACCCCAAAAAGAAGGTTTGGCTCGGGTGGGGAGATTTCTGACACAAAAAGTACTATTGTGAGACCATGTATCTACACCCAGCCAGTACAGGAAATAAGCAAGCACTACATGCACTGCACAATTTAGCTCATCCATAACAATTTCACAAAGAGCTGCACTAATTTCATTAGAACATTAAACCAGTTGCAGTCCTCCAGGAGGTGGCGCTGTTTAATTACACTACTTTAGAACAACTGCATTATATCAATCTAGTCACTGAAAGTGCTACTGGCATCATTTAGTGTCAAAAATGCTCACTGATGTGTTTTCCTAAGACACCTGAAGCATTTACTGGAAGTTTCTGATGGCCATGAAGGCTGCACCACAACAAAGCTGGCAGTCTGTCATCTGTTAAACATTGAAGAGGGACTGCTGCAAGACAAATGTTTCTCACCACCCGCGTGACATAGGGTCTGACTGCCTCATGCCAAAGCCCTTAGAGACTGAATTTCATCAGCCTTAATGGGGTCACTGCTGCAGCACCTCTCTCTTGACAATCAAAAAAGTAAAAAAATCAGAGGACACTGGAAAAGATAGCTGCATCAGGGACAGTGACTAAAAGATCGAGACACGCCAGCCCAACACGACCTGGAATCCGGGTCAGGCCACAGAGCATCTATTCTACATTCATAGGGACGCAACTACCCACCTTTCTCTTTTTTTCTTTCCTTATATGATATGTACTGTGCATGGATGTCTGCCTTACCGGCAGTTGGGAGTTCCTTCCTGTTACGTTTACTTTGTCCAGCCACCCAGCTTCCACCACTTGGGAAGTGCGGGGCCCCTAGTGATTTCCCCTCAGGAATGATTCCTCTGTTGTGTCTTTCAGTTGGCCACAGGTGGCCGTATTGTGGTTTGGGGGGAAGGGGGTCCACCCAGGTTGGGTGGGTGTGGGGTGGGGTACCCTGGGACTAGTTAGTTGGTTAATATGTTGCTTTGCTATCCCCTCCTTCCCTCCCTTTCCTGCTGGCCTCCTCCTATCGTAAGGTGTTTGGCGATGAGCTTCTAAGTGTGAGAGAGAGACAGCTGCTGGTTGCATGGGTATACAGGAGGAGAAAATGGCCCGACTAAAAGTAATAACCTGGAATGCCCGAGGCTTGAATGACAGAAGGGAAGCGAGGCTGGTAGCTTCTTACTTGCACCACCATGAAGCGGACGTCTGCTTTTTGCAGGAACTACACTTGACATGAACACTTGGGTGCCCCAGCGGGCAGGCTGGTTTGGGGAGAAACATGTTGCATGCTAGTCTAATTATGCAAGGGGGTGGTCATTCTCATCATGCCTTATGCGACCCACAGGGGCGATATGTGATGCTAACGGGCACGCTGGGGGACACCCAATCAGGCTGATCTTGATATATGGGCCCAATATAGACGACACAGACTTCTTCGGAGAAGTCTGGAGTTTCGCAGATACCCTAGGCACACGGAGAGTTTCTGTGGGGGTGTGGGGACTTAAATATAGTCGTAGATCCCTGCAGAGACAGATCCGGCAGTGCCCAACGCCCCCACCCAAGGGCAGTGGCACAACTGCAGACTATATTAGCAGACCACGGACTGATAGATATATGGCGCAGTCAATACGCAAACATGGAGGAGAGTACATGTGTATCATCAGCCGGCTCCTCTTGGTCCAGAATAAACTTCTGGCTGACCTTGTGAGACGTACTCGCCTGGGTTTCTACAGTCACCCATCTAGCTAGAACCCTATCTGACCACTCCCCGGTTGAACTGGCTCTGCCGGACTACCCAAGCAGAGCGTTTAGCTGGCGACTCCTGTCGGGCGCATTACGGGATCAGGTGTTCCGAGACGCCATCAGATCAGCGATAGTAGAGTAATTTGAGTTAAACGAGGTCACAGTTGATTCCCCCTCTATGCTTGAGGAGGCATTTAAGTTCGTGATTCGGGGGAAATGCATCGCAAAGCAGACGGGGGTGCTGCGCTCACTGCAGGGAGACCTTTAGCACCTAGAAGAGGAGATACAGGTACTGGAAAGCAAATTTCTTGCCACCAACAAGTCCGAAACCCTAGGGGATATTAGGGGTAAGATTGGGGAGTTTAAAGAAGCGGCCATACTTGAGACAAACTACCTCGGAAAGGAGGCATGTGCTAGAAGATACAGAGAGGGGGACAGAGCGGGCACAACACTAGCCGGCTTATTAAAAAAACCAGGGGCTTGCGACTACATCAGCGAATTAAGCACTTCGGACAACGAGACCACTGTCCAGGCTGAAATGATATCCTTGTGCTCCTCACTTTATGAAGCAAGGCAAAATGTTACCCACCCGGATTTGGTCGACTTTTTTGACTCTATCCAGCTGCTGTGGCTCGAAAACGGCCACCGAAGCTATCTGGGTGAGCCATTCTCTGAGGAAGAGGTGATCAGGGTCATCCTTGCCTTACCAGGGGATAGGGCTCCCAGACTGGACAGCCTGACGGCCGCCTTCTAAAATGAATTTGCGCCACTGCTTGTGCCACATCTCAAACATGTATGAGGAATCGCTGGAGAGGGGAGAACTCCCCCCGTCGCTTTGTGAAGCGCTTATCAATACAATTCTAAAACCGGATAAAAATCCTATGCAGTGTGATTCCTTTAGGCCCCTGTCCATTATCAATTTGGGTACTAAAATCCTCGCCAAACTCATTACTGCAAGACTACTTCCGCTGCTGCCCCTCGTGTTGCGCCCTGACCAGTGCGGCTTTGTTCCCGAAAGGGCTACATCTCACAATCTAGGCACCTTTTTTGCAACAATTCAAGAAATTGACCCCTCACTCCAAGCAGCTGCGATATTTCTGGACGCCACTAAGGCATTTGATTCCTTAGAATGGCCATATTTATTCGCACTCCTTTCCAGATTGGGCATTAGCTCCAAATTATTCAAATTGATCGCTCTTCTATACTCTTCCCCTATGGTGAGGCTTCGGATTAACGGGACGATACCCCCCCCACCCCTTTCCATGTATCTCGGGGCAAGGATGCTCGTTGTCGCCCCTTCTTTTTGCCATAGCCATGGAACCCCTGGCACTGGCACCAATTCAACACTGCGGATATCTTTAGCTGCACTGCAAGAGTGTAATGTACCCCCTGGATCCAGGTTCAAGGGGCAAAGGAGTGAGTGTGTGTGGGGGTGGGGCAGTGTATGTCTGATGGCAGCTCACTGTTTAGTCACCTACATCACTAGTTTCAGGATCCGGAAAACAGCAAAAGGTGACGGGATCCAGGAGAGGTTGGATCCAGCGCTTGCTGTTTGTGTATTTAAAACCTCCTCCAAGCAGCCCGCAGCCAAATAGATCCAGTGTCACTTGTCGCAGTGTGTCTCCCATAGAGGCAGGGCTCAGCCGGACTCGATTTTGCCATGCGATGTTGCAGCAGAAACAATGAACCAAAGAAGTGAATCTCAGACTGGGCCACTCCAGGTCACCGTAGCATAGCTGCCAAGTTTTCAGATTGCTTATGTGTGACATTTCCATGCTTTCAGTGCACTTATGAGTGACACTCAACTGCCCAATATGTAACACTTAGAGTGACACTTTCTCATGAGTAAAACCAAGTAATGAAGTTCATGGAAACAGATAAATATCAGAAATGAAACCCTTTGGAGGAATGAAAAAGCTCTAAAACTAAATTTAAACTGGTGCAAAAACCTAGAAATAGAAGGTTAATGCTTGCATTACAACACTACATCTCTGCAGACTTTGCTGTATCCTATCTTTTACCGTGTATAATACAATTTTAAAACAAACAAAGTGCATCTTCATCGTGCTTTCATTTGCAGGCTGCCACCTTGTAGCTCTAGAATACAGAAGTCACTATACCCCACTGTGCCAACCAAGGCTCCATTCTGTTTCTCTCTGTTGCACACAAAATCCTTGCAGTGATTGCATTAACCAAGTGACGTTTGATAACGGTAACAAAGAAGAACGCATTTCTCATCAATTTCTTTAATATGTGGTTTATCATCTTTCATTTAGTGTGCGCTTATTTTGTATGTAGTTTCTTAATGATGAAAGACCAAAAAAGTAGTTATAGAATATTTTTTCCTTGTTTCTGTTTCGTTGTGACACCTAGACTGCATTGGCTGCTCAAGCAGTCAGCGCTAAAACCCACTTATGCCTTATGACTGCTGCAGTTTAAATTTCACTAGATAGTCAAGGCTAGCTTTAGTGCAGGGTATCTGAGCAGCATATTTCATGGGAGGCTCACAGCTTGGCTTTTACCTACACGGAGCTGGAAATTGCCAAACATCATTCAAGGCAATTAACACATAAATACCATTCATTCGTTGTGTGAATTAAGTTGAACCCGGGATTGTTTTGCTTCTCATTCTGAAATATAAATTAAGGAAAACATGCCTGCCACAGACTTCATTTATGCTTAGACTGTAACAGGGCAAAATTGACTGGGTCGTACTTAAAAAAATTAATCTGCATTTGAACTGATGAATTGTTAAGTGTGCGAAAAAGGTAAAGCTAGATTAATTTTAGTTTGAAAAAAAAGGAAGCTTCCCATCTAAATCCAAAGTGTTTGATTCTCTCTGGGGTGGGCGTCTCAGCACCTTTTCTGCAGAAGCCAGAATGAGGCTTGTGATACCCAGACGTCCACGCACATACCTTGAGCTCCACAGTAGCTTCATATTTGAGACTCAGTTAGTGACTTTTTAGGTCTCGCTGAGCCAGCGCATGCGCTGCTCTGCGAGAAATTTAGTGAGTGGCTTTTTAGGTCTCGCTGAGCCAGCGCATGCGCTGCTCTGCGAGACATTTAGTTAGTGGCTTTTCAAAGTGCTACCACAATCTTTTCCTGGCCTCAAGCTTGCGTTCACGAGCGCGTGCACGTGCGCAGCCGCCATGTGGCTTTCATGGCTCATTAAGCCTTGCTCTCCCAAGCGCCTCGCTCTGCCCCTCCCCCACCACAGAGCGCGTCCCTGCCATAACTTTCGCTTTCGCGGCCGCGTTACTTTCACGGCCGCGCGGCCAATGCTTGTTTTTATTTTCTTTCATGCACTTCTTCCCACTGTGTGTTCCTTTCTCGCCCTCCCTCAGTTGTCGATGCTGCTTCCCCATTACCACTTTCCCTTACCGTTCTTGTTCGGTTTTAGCCCTCTGCTCGGGAAACCTTCTCTCCGCACCAACAAATAAACAGGGCGGATAGGCAACTACCTCAAAGGAATCGCCGCTTCGGAACGAATTGAACACAACGACGGGGCCATCCGGCTGGGAAAAAAAATGCACGTTGCCAGGTTCTCCTCGTTAAGAACCTGTCGAATAAATACAGCAACTGCAGCATGAGGAACTTATTTATAGGTTTAACAATAAAAACCTATCAAAAAGGGAAAAATCTAGCACGCAGTGCCGAAATACGCTCTCTCGTTCTTGCCGTCAAACCTTGGGGCTGATACCCTTTAAGGAAATGTATAGTAAACCTTGGGCTGGTACCTATTAGGACATTTACTGTAACCTACTGGCAGAACGTACACACAACACAATAATTGACGTGCTTTCAGAACGATTAGTTCGATTAATTCTACTTGGGTACGGACGTTTAGTTCCGCATAAAGACAAAAGAAAGACTTAACAACATCAGACTATTTTATTTAAACAAAAACTTTATTGAAAATATCTTGTCTGGTCTGAACCCTGGAAGAAAGACTCATGCGCACACTATTTAAAATCGCAAAATCTGGGCTGTACAATAATCAGGAGGGTCCCTCGCACTCTGGCGATTAGCACTCAGCAGTCACCATGGATGTGCTTTCAGAACGTGAGCTACCGCCGACCGACGCATCGTCACTTGTAGACCAGTACTATACTCGCTGGTACAAGCCAGGTAATTTATCCCATCTTTTCGACTCGGTCACAGTCATTCACAATTAGTTTATTTTTATTTTATTCTCAGAGTGTTTCAGAATCCATTGAAGCCTTGCCATCCCCCTGTTTTGGTGAGTGCTCGAATTTATATGCTTCCGACAACAACTCTGGGAGTATATCTTTACAGTCTAATAGAACGATGTCTTTGAAGAAGGCAGTGCACCTCAAAAAGTTGAACTTCCTAAGATCTCAAAATGCAACAGATCAAGTGTCTTTTGAGTCTGAAGCAGATGATCGCAGCATGATTGTGGAACGTGGGACCGGTCACACTGCGCCCCTACCTGACCATTCGTCTACGTCGGTCAAGGAGCAAGAAATAGCTGATCAACCGTGCTCTTTCGACAATGATAAGCAGCCTATTGAAAAGGAAACGTGTCAGAGAATTTCTGCATTAGAAAAACATTCACCCACAACACAGTTGCAAAGAACCTATCCCTGTGATTTATGTGGGAAGAATTTCAAACATCCGAGCAATTTGGAGCTTCACAAACGTTCCCATACTGGTATGATCTTGGTTTTGGTTTAGGTGGTGGTAACAGTACAGAACTTTAAAAAATTTAAATCATGATTGCTGTGGTTATAATAATCTTGGTGGCTCCACAACAGCGGGTAGCTATTAAAGTCCAAAGGTGCGAAAGCCATAAAGCTACAAAATATACACTTGACATGTGAAGGTTAAATGTATACATCTGTTTGCAGTTTCATATAGTACATGCCAGACCAGAGGGTTGTCTGGGCATTTGGCGGCAGGGATAAGAGCCAAGTAATCCGTGATAGACGTCAGGTACCCTAATAGACAGGTTATCTTTAAAACAAAGCAAGCTTTCTGAGTTATATTAGCAATGTGGATTACGGTTTTACTCACACTGTGCACCAAACTGAAAAAACATATAGAAATAATGTACAAAAGTGTATATATTATTTTTAGGAACAGCATGATAGAAACTTTTTAAACGATAGACATTCGCTCACCTTTTCAGAAATGTCTTTTTTAAATAGCGTTGAGGCGTATTGACTCTATATGCCTGCTGTCTTGTCAGAGCCACTGGAATTATGCGGCAGGGAAGAACCAAAATAGGCAGCAGGGCTGACTAAATTATGCGGCAAGAAAAGGCAAATTATGTGGCATAACGTGGCACATTTTTTGATAGTATTACTTCATTATGTTATCATTTTTACACATAGTAATACTGCCTGGGCAAAGATTTTACCTAATTAGTACCCGTTTAACAGCCAAATACATAAATAAGCAACTGAAAGATGTGACAAATCCTTAATTATGCGCAAAAAGTAGCTGCCACAGAATCGCATAATACTAGTGGCCCTGTGATTGTGTGCAGTATACTGTCCTGACATGGGTGATTTATTAATGCACTTCTTTCTTATCATCATCTGTATAACTAAAAGGAGTCACTACCCTACATAAACAGGTTTAATTTTACCACAAAATTCCCAAAACATTGTTATGGTTTTGTTTCTTTGTATTTGCCAATTCGGGATCATTAATGATAAGACAGTAGAACTACTATCTCCTCTTATATTTAACATCGTGCTTGATAGTTGTTTGAATTTACTCGAGCTGAAGTGTTACATGATACTTAATTTTTTAATCAGAAATACATGACGTCCTTGGGTGAAAGCCTGATTTATGGCAATACAAGTTCATCGGAATTATATGTTTAAACCATTGGATTTGAAATGTGTTTTCCTCGTGTGAAAGACACGCGTCCTTGCGAACGTTCCACTAAAAGCCACTCGTCTCCTTGCTATTCTTATTGTTTTATCAGCAGTGCCATCTGGTGGCTATAACTAAAAAAATGTTTTATTGAGCTATGAAGAGGTCGATTTATCCCAGCAGAGGCTCACTTATTACTTCTGCCTGATCAAATGTTAATGGCTGAAACACAACACTGTGTGAGGCATCTACAGATTAAGTATACATGTCCTGTTAATTTGAAGTGTATCACTACCATGTGCATGATGCCACTAACCAGTGCAAATGTATTTTATTTTATGATTCTTTTATTTATTTAGTTGAGTTTAGGTGATAGGTGCTGGGGCCATCAAGGAGCTAGGGGCCAAGTATTCTTGACTCTGGTCGGTAAGGACACTCCTAAACAGTCCCTTTTTCGGGTACGGCTCCTTAAAGGGAGCTGGCCCCTGAAGAATCCTCCTGCAAGAGCACAACAAGCATTGGCATAGCCAATAGGTCTCGCCTTTGGGACCTTATGTGTTTAACCATGCAACAGTTGATGTTGTTGCACCAAGGATATTGTGCTGGATAACCAAACACTTATAAGGTCCCAAAGGCGAGACCTATTGGCTATGCCAATGCTTGTTGAAAGTGCTACCAGAGGCTTTTGCTGGCCTCAAGCTTGCGTTCACGCGAGCGTGCACGCGCGCAGCCGCCATGTGGGTTTCTGTCAAGGCTCATTAAGCCTTGCGTGCCTGCTCTCTGCTCTCACTACCCCCTCCCTTCTCCCCCTCCCTCATCGTCAGTTACCGGGCTACTACTTGTTCTCTTTCCTTCTATGCTCCTCCACCCCCTGCTCATTGCTCTCACTACCCCCTCCCTTCTACTACCCCCTCCCTTCTCCCTCTCCCTCCTCGTCAGTTACCGGGCTACAGCTTGTTTAAACTTTCAGCGCGAGGCTAAAAATGTATGGACACGTCGTATACCTCGGATCCCGACCACTATCAGAGACGTGCTACACTTTGCAGGTTTCTTCTATGGCAATGCGCTTTTGACGTGTTTCTATTAAAAAGGCTTCGTATTTTAGGGAATAATTTATGAAGGCTTGCTTAATATCTTTGTACGTGTTTTAACATATGCACTGGGTTCAATAGTAGGATATCTCTTAATAACGATATTTAGAGTGGACCAAGGGGTGCATCACTCTTATCTTCACCTTCTTCAAACGGGGGTTGTCACTTGCTCTAAAAACTTTCACTGCATCAAAAAACTTTTTAATAGCCATTGATTTCAATGGGAGCCCCCTCCAAAACCCCTCAATCCCACTCTTTGGAGACTAGATAAATTGAGGAGTATGGATCCCACTGGCGGCGGTGGGGGAGGGGGGGGCGGGGAAGAATTCTTCAAACAGACTGGAATTCTGGCGTGCGGGGATAAGAGATTTCTACCATACGGGAGTTAAAATCCCATTGCTGTGGGCGGTCTGCGCGCTCTTTTGCCATAAGGACGCCTTATGGCGGGGTTGGAACCGTGTAGGGAGACTTCATGCACATGCTATTTTATGCGGCCCTTCCCAATACCATCCCATTTCTATGTGACATTGTTATCTCCCTTACCATGATGCTACGTTCCACCAGCGACCACTGTCTGCAGTCAGACTACACCTCTCAGCAGCCGCGCGCGCGATATGGATACTGTGTTTCTTTCTTCCGTCTCTCTGCCCCTCCAGCGCCCCGACCCCTTTCTTCCTCCCGGTCAGCCTCCGCACCCCTCCCCCCATCTTTATCTCTCCCGGCGCTCTGTTCTCATTCCTCCAACCTTGTGCCCCTGTCTCCCACACTCCTTCACTGTACTCCATCTTTCTGCCTCTCCTGTTCTTGCCCCCCCATTCTCTTTCCCTCTCGCCCTCCTGCCTGTCTTCCCTCTCTACCTTCCTCTAACCGACTCTCTCACCCTTTTGGTGAGCTTCCTCCCTTTCTCTGTCTTTTCTGTTTTTCCCTCACTCGCTCACCCTCCTTCCAAGTCCATGCGCCTCCCTGTCCTTCCTCCCTTTCTCCTGCTTCTCTCACCCCATCGTTTCTCCGCCCCCCTCCCCGTGCTGCTGTTTATTCGCTGGCTCGTCTTTACAAGGTGCCCTTCAGTTCATTCTCTTATAATGCTCCTCCCTTTCTCTTATCAATTTTAATCTCTATTCAGCTGATTCAATAGCACTGTACTTTAGCAGCGTGACAAGTTAAACACCCTCTTCTGAGGCAAATGCATACATTACACCAACGACTCCCCTTACAATAGTTGAACCGTTTTACAGCTCTTTGAAATGTTGCCTGAATGAGGCAGCGGCAGCATGTTTACACGACCTGTCTGTTTTTCCATTTAATGTATTTCATTCGTTTTTATTTTCATGTTTACATTCCAGATTTAGTCATTACAAAACACGCCATATTGTATGTGAAGTTGTGGGGGTTATTGTGTCATCTGCTTCAACAAGTTCAGCAAAGCCATTAGGTTTCTCGTTTTGTTAAGGGAAATGTTTCATCATACTTTGGAGAGGTTGTGTGTCTTCCTACCGCCTCTTTCCCTGCCTCTCCTTTATCCTCCTTCCTCTCATATCGTCTCTTTCTCTCACAGTGTCTCTCTCTCCGCCTGTGTTTCTTCCGTCTCTCTGCCCCTCCAGCGCCCCCACCCCTTTCTTCCTCCCGGTCAGCCTCCGCCCCCTCCCCCATCTTTATCTCTCCTGGCTTTCTGTTCTCATTCCTCCAACCTTGTGCCCCTGTCTCCCACACTCCTTCACTGTACTCCATCTTTCTGCCTCTCCTGTTCTTGCCCCCCCATTCTGTTTCCCTCTCGCCCTCCTGCCTGTCTTCCCTCTCTACCTTCCTCTAACCGACTCTCTCACCCTTTTGGTGAGCTTCCTCCCTTTCTCTGTCTTTTCTGTTTTTCCCTCACTCCCTCACCCTTATTGCCTTTGGTTCTCCAATCCTCTCCCTCTCGTCACTAATTTCTGTCCCTCCCCTCCTTTCTGTCTCACTTTTCTCTGTTTCTTTTTCCTTTTCTCATCTCCTTTCTTCTTTCTCTTCTTCCTTTCTTTAAGAGCATTTAAGTTACTATTAGGCTGTAGCTCTGGATGCATTTCATTGGTTAGATGTAGCTCTTAGTGGATCTCGTATGCGTTTTAAGACCCTTGTAGACCACTGCGCAGGCCGAGGAATATTATAGTGTGCTACACATTGCCAAATACATCAGCGATGAAGCAGATGACCCCGGCCTTCTTTCCTCGCTCACAGCATCCAGACCGTCCTATAGTACCCTCCCTCCAATTGAGACCAGGGTGTGCTAATTCTCAGTTCAACAAGTAAGCCCCATCTGTGCACCACAGCACACTCAGAACACTGTCTGGAATGTTTTTTAATGACAGTTTGTCTCCTGGAGCTGTGCTGCAACTTGTATATTGTGTGGTGTCCCCTCTGTGCACAGGACAGGAATATGATACGAGTGTCATTTTAGTATTGTGTTATTATAAAAATCTCAATAAAGAGCAATTTAAACAAAAGTCGCTCTCTGTGGTAGCTGCTCATATGGTACAGTCTTCTGTTAGATTCATCTGATGTAACAGAGACGTCATTATAGGTGATGAGTTGTGTGGACAGTTGCTGAAGGAAGGCTGGAGTGAGGAAGCGGGCAGTTGATGGCTGACGAAATATACTATTCTACCTGAAATTAAGAGACACTCTTTATCTACAGATGGCTGATCCATGTTTACTGCACTGGTAGCGAGCTTAAGGACAAAGACCTGGTGTGTTCCTGGCTTACGGGTCCCTTGTCATCCCACATTTCTCAACCTCTCTATCCACCTCTTTCTCTACCTCACCTACATCTTGCTCTACCATCTATTTCCCTGTCTTGCTAACCCTTCTTTACCTCTCTACTTTCTGTCTGCCTCCCATTAACTTACTTCTAGCTCCTGTTTGTTTTGCCTCTCTACCTCCCACCTCTACTCACATTTCCCTCCTTCATCTCTCCCTCTTCCTCTCTTGTTGTAAGTTAACTCTCTTTACCTGACCAGAGACTAAATCCCTGCCCTTCTCTCTAACTTACTTCTCAACATACCACACTCTGTGACTAGCTGTCACTTCTCTATACCACCCAATACATTTCTTTCTCTGTCGCACCTTTCTGTCCCATGTCTCATTCTTTTACCTAAACACTCCCTTTTTACCTGTCTATTTATACATGGCTACGTACCTACCACACTATTGCTCTACCTTTAAACTCGCTCTGTACGTCACACCTCTCTTTCAATAAACCTCAGTGCCCCACAGCACTTACCTCTCATGACCTCAACTTGCCACCTCTCTCCGATCCTACCTCTAGATCTCTAGCTCTCTGCCCCTCTCCTCTCCTCAAGTGCCTCTCTCTCTCTCTCTCTACACTTTCTCTTCTTTCTGCATCTTGCTGCTCTGTTTGCATCTCATCCCCCTTCATTTCTCTTCCATTTACTTCATCTCCCTCTTAATTTCATCTCTCTTTATCTTACCCTTTCTATCATTTTTGCCATCTTTACCTTACCTTTCTCTACCTCTCGCATGCCTCTTTCTACCTCACCATTCTCTCTTTCATTTCTCTCTCTGCCTCACAACTCACTGCCTCATCTCTCTCTTCCCCACTTCTCATACACTATCTAGCCTCTCAATTTACCTCACCTATTGGCCTTCTATGTCTCTCTTTTTATTGATGTCCTCTTTCCCTCACCTTTCCCATTATTTTATTTATTTTCCTCTACAATGCTCTCTCTACCTCTTCCACTCCATCTATCACTCCCTTTGCTTTCATCTCTCTTTCTATCTCCTTCACTGTTTCCGTTCACTCTCTCTGCTTCCAATGTCTCGCTCGTTTAATACATCTGTCTTACCTCTGTCTCTCTCTTCCTATTTCACCATTCTCTACTTCTCCCTCGCCCTTCCTCTGTATTAGCCTCATCTCTCTACCTCATCTGCACCTCTTTTCTCTCTACTTCTCATATCTTTCTATTTTTCATCCCACCGGCTCTACCTGCCTCTCTGCCTCGCTACTTTGTTTACCTGACCTGTCATTCTGTGCTTCACCTTTCTATTCGTGCTATCTCATTATAACTCGCCTCTCTTCCTATCTTATTTCTCTCTAGACCTTGCCCCTCGGGTTGGCACCTTTCTTACCAGCCTACATTTAAAACTGCATGCCAGGCTTCTAAAAACAAGCATTGGCATAGCCAATAGGTCTCGCCTTTGGGGCCTTATAAGTTTTTAGCCATGCAACAGTTGATGTTATTGCACCAAGGATATTGTGCTGCATAACTAAATACTTATAAGGTCCCAAAAGCGAGACCTATTGGCTATGCCAATGCTTGTTTACCTTTGCTTTGACTTTCAGCAGATCCAGCATTCTATGCTCTTGTCCTGTTCACAGAGCGGCCTTAGTCTCTCTGTTTATTGCATGAACTTTCATCCTCGGACAGGTAAAGCTGAAGATCTTTAGCAATGTTGCTAAATTGTTCAATGAGCTGGATATTTTTTAATTTGCGACATTTCTCTATTACGAGGACAGTGAAAGTTTTGATTTATTTCATCCCAGCACGTTGTGATCATGCAGGAGCCGCAGAAGACGCGTCCACAGAGACAGTTCACCCTCTCAACCACTTTGCATATGCTTTAGAAGTTCTCTGGCTGCTTGTGAGGGCTGCGGGAGTGACACGACACTGAGTTCAGAAGTGGGAACCATTGGCACCTTCTCGGTGCTTCTCTGCGCTTTTCGCCACAAAGAGATGAAGCAATCTGGAATCCCTGTGTAGAGTGTCCTGGACTGGAAGCTAAAAACACCACAAAGCAAACCAAGTAAGGACAGAGAGAGCAGGTGCAAGCTGCAGAGCGCAGCTTCAGAGGAGCTATAAAGTTAGCTGAGCTTTCCTTGTGAATAACACACACTCCTCTGATGGTTGGGGGGGGGCGAGGGGGGCAGCAAGGAAGTAAGAAAACTGTCGCCGGCATCCCACTCTTTGCACTGGGACAGGTGAAGTGGGACACAGGCGAGGAGGAGAGGAGGGAAGGGAGAGGCTGCACAGGAGAGGGGGGAGGGAAGGGAGAGGCTGCACAGGAGAGGGGGGAGGGGGGAGAGGCTGCACAGGAGAGGTGGGAAGGGGACAGGAGGAGAGGTGGGAAGGGGAGAGGTGGGTAGAGGAGGAGAGGCTGCACAGGAGAGGTGGGAGGGGAGAGGCTGCACAGGAGAGGTGGGAAGGGGAGAGGAGAGGCTGCACAGGAGAGGTGGGAAGGGGAGAGGAGAGGCTGCACAAGAGAGGTGGGAAGGGGAGAGGCAGCACAGGAGAGGTGGGAAGGAGAGAGGAGGAGAGGCTGCACAGGAGAGGTGGGAAGGGGAGAGGCTGCACAGGAGAGGTGGGAGGGGGAGTGAAGGGGAGAGGCAGCACAGGAGAGGTGGGAAGGGGAGAGGCTGCACAGGAGAGGTGGGAAGGTGAGAGGCAGCACAGGAGAGGTGGGAAGGAGAGAGGAGGAGAGGCTGCACAGGAGAGGTGGGAAGGGGAGAGGCAGCACAGGAGAGGTGGGAAGGGGAGAGGCAGCACAGGAGAGGTGGGAAGGAGAGAGGAGGAGAGGCTGCACAGGAGAGGTGGGAAGGGGAGAGGCAGCACAGGAGAGGTGGGAAGGGGAGAGGCAGCACAGGAGAGGTGGGAAGGGGAGAGGCAGCACAGGAGAGGTGGGAAGGGGAGAGGCTGCACAGGAGAGGTGGCAAGGGGAGAGGCTGCACAGGAGAGGTGGCAAGGGGAGAGGCTGCACAGGAGAGGTGGCAAGGGGAGAGGCTGCACAGGAGAGGTGGCAAGGGGAGAGGCTGCACAGGAGAGGTGGCAAGAGGAGAGGTGGGAGGGGAGAGGCTGCACAGGAGAGGTTGGAAGGGGGGAGGTGGGAGGGGAGAGGCTGCACAGGAGAGGTGGAAGGGGAGAGGCTGAGAGGTGGGAAGGGGAGAGGCTGCACAAGAGAGGTGGGATGAGGAGAGGCTGCACAGGAGAGGTGGGAAGGGGAGAGGCTGCACAGGAGAGGTGAGAGGCTGCACAGGAGAGGTGGGAAGGGAGAGGCTGCACAGGAGGGGTGGGAAGGGGAGAGGCTGCACAGGAGAGGTGGGAAGGGGAGAGGAGGAGAGGTGGGAAGGGGAGAGGCTGCACAGGAGAGGTGGGAAGGGGAGAGGCCGCACAGGAGAGGTGGGAAGGGGAGAGGCTGCACAGGAGAGGTGGGAAGGTGAGAGGCTGCACAGGAGAGGTGGGAAGGTGAGAGGCTGCACAGGAGAGGTGGGAAGGGGAGAGGCTGCACAGGAGAGGTGGGAAGGGGAGAGGCTGCACAAGAGAGGTGGGAAGGGGAGAGGCTGCACAGGAGAGGTGGGAAGGAGAGAGGAGGAGAGGCTGCACAGGAGAGGTGGGAAGGGGAGAGGCTGCACAGGAGAGGTGGGAAGGGGAGAGGCTGCACAGGAGAGGTGGGAAGGTGAGAGGCTGCACAAGAGAGGTGGGAAGGGGAGAGGCTGCACAGGAGAGGTGGGAAGGAGAGAGGAGGAGAGGCTGCACAGGAGAGGTGGGAAGGGGAGAGGCTGCACAGGAGAGGTGGGAGGGGGAGTGAAGGGGAGAGGCAGCACAGGAGAGGTGGGAAGGGGAGAGGCAGCACAGGAGAGGTGGGAAGGGGAGAGGCTGCACAGGAGAGGTGGCAAGGGGAGAGGCTGCACAGGAGAGGTGGCAAGGGGAGAGGCTGCACAGGAGAGGTGGCATGGGGAGAGGCTGCACAGGAGAGGTGGCAAGGGGAGAGGTGGGAGGGGAGAGGCTGCACAGGAGAGGTGGGAAGGGGGGAGGTGGGAGGGGAGAGTCTGCACAGGAGAGGTGGGAGGGGAGAGGCTGCACAGGAGAGGTGGGGAGTGGACAGGCTGCACAGGAGAGTTGGAAGGGGAGAGGCTGAGAGGTGGGAAGGGGAGAGGCTGCACAGGAGAGGTGGGACGAGGAGAGGCTGCACAGGAGAGGTGGGAAGGGGAGAGGCTGCACAGGAGAGGTGAGAGGCTGCACAGGAGAGGTGGGAAGGGGAGAGGCTGCACAGGAGTGGTGGGAGGGGAGAGGCAGCACAGGAGGGGTGGGAAGGGGAGAGGCTGCACAGGAGAGGTGGGAAGGGGAGAGGAGGAGAGGTGGGAAGGGGAGAGGCTGCACAGGAGAGGTGGGAAGGGGAGAGGCCGCACAGGAGAGGTGGGGAGGGGAGAGGCTGCACAGGAGAGGTTGCACAGAAGGGGTGGGGAGAGGAGAGGCTGCACAGGAGGGGTGGGGAGAGGAGAGGCTGCACAGGAGAGGTGGGAAGGGGAGAGGCTGCACCGGAGGGGTGGGAAGGGGAGAGGCTGCACAGGAGAGGTGGGAAGGGGAGAGGCTGCACAGGAGAGGTGGGAGGGGGAGAGGCTGCACAGGAGGGGTGGGGAGAGGAGAGGCTGCACAGGAGAGGTGGGGAGGGGAGAGGCTGCACAGGAGAGGTGAGAGGGGGAGAGGCTGCACAGGAGAGGTGTGAAGGGGAGAGGCTGCACAGGAGGGGTGGGGAGAGGAGAGGCTGCACAGGAGAGGTGGGGAGGGG
Source organism: Calotriton arnoldi (assembly GCA_963921515.1). Lineage (NCBI taxonomy): Eukaryota > Metazoa > Chordata > Amphibia > Caudata > Salamandridae > Calotriton > Calotriton arnoldi. Next base: position 511,875 of record CAWUFW010005451.1, read on the forward strand.
AGAGGCTGCACAGGAGAGGTGAGAGGGGGAGAGGCTGCACAGGAGAGGTGTGAAGGGGAGAGACTGCACAGGTGAGGTGGGAAGGGGAGAGGTGAAGGGGACGCAGGCGGGAGGGGCCATAGCTTGAAGTGGGGAGTGGAGAATTAAGGTTGTCCAGAAGCGGGGAGGGGAGAGGTGGACAGGAAGACTCCTACCTGCGCTGACACCTGCTCAGAGCCCTCTCTCCCTTGGCCTGGGACGGTGAAGATGACAATCCGAGGCCGGGGGTGATGTCTGGGGTCAGAGGGTGAAGGTCACCGCACAGACAGAGGATCCTTCCACCCCTACAGCTGCTGGAGCCGGAGGAAGAGGCCGGAAGTGACTGCATTCACTGCTGGTGCTGTCTCTGCCCCCGCTGACCAGGAAGAGGAAATCACGTGCCTGCAGGACTGAGAGTAACTGAAAGAGACAACGGACTAAGCAGTAACACAGACTGCAGTGACCTTGCCAGGCCTTGAGGCTGAAACCAGCTGGGGCCGAAGGAGGAAAAGAAACCGAACCCGAATGGAAAGGATGTTGGGGGGTCGAGTTTAACACTGCCCCCAACACTCACCCCTGTGTATGTCAGGGGAAAGAAGACATATGTCTGTCCTAACCCCCCCAACACTCACCCCTGCATATGTCAGGGGAAAGAAGACATATGTCTGTCCTAAGCCCCCCAACACTCACCCCTGTGTATGTCAGGGGAAAGGAGATGTGTGTCTGTCCTAAGCCCCCCAACACTCACCCCTGTGTATGTCAGGGGAAAGGAGATGTGTGTCTGTCCTAAGCCCCCCTACACCCACCCCTGTGTATGTCAGGGGAAAGGAGATGTGTGTCTGTCCTAAGACCCCCGGCATTTCAGAGCACCTTTGAGGGGAGCAGCAAATCTCAGCAGCACCGGTGCAGCAGCAGACCCCGGACTCTCAAGAGGGGACAAGTGAGGGAGAAGGGAAAGTAAGAACATGGACGGGGACACACCGGTGGTGTAACCAAGCGCTCTACAAATGAATAAATTAAATTAAATTATGGATAGAGTGCATTGGACCTGGGAGGGAAGTGACAAGAGCGCCGCTGAAAGGAGTTCTGGACTCCAGGCAGTGCATCACTGACCCCTGTAGAGCTACATGACTGCAGCCCTGCCAAGTACCACGCATCAGGAGTCAGACTAACGCTAACGCATTCTAGTGCTGGTGTACGCATCACCATACTAAAAGGCATTAGTCATGCATTATAGCTCCTGAACCCTCTACGTAGCAAAATGTGATATAGTACATTGGACCTGGAAGGGAAATGACAAGAGCGCTGCTGCAAGGGCTTAAAACTTGAGCCAGAAGGGAAACGTTTTTTCTAAAAAATATTTATTCGAATTTAAGTAAAGACATAAGGAAAACAGGCACGAGCACACCGCATGCCATAGGATTAGTTCAGACACTTGTGAGACAAGGACAGCATGTATCAATAATGCATATATTATGACATGGCATGCACATATCTGTGCGATACAAGTGATTCACTCAGTGCAGCAGTATTCACATTTAGTGTGTAAGTCATTAGTTCAGCGATCATTTTAACTATGGACCTTGAGGTCTCTACGTAGTGCATCGCAGACACATGTACAGTGACATCACCAGCCCTGCCATGTATCATGCATCAGGGGTAGACTAACGCATTTTTGAGCTGTTGTCCGCATCACCACACTAAAATGCATTAGTCATGCATTGTAGCTCCTGGGCCCTCTTTGTAGCAGTAACAAGGCTGCATAACAAAAACTGTTACCATGTATATATGACAGGGTCTTTTTGAATTCTTGACCAGTGTTCTTGTTAATTTTTCTAAGGCCATAAGATTCCCAACTTGACCCACTGTGACTGACAGCATATAATTGGTTATATCACTTTTTACTATGTGCCTTTAGCTTTCCTTACATTGTTAGCCCCCTCATAGTCCCAAAGGAGCGCAATCTACCATCGTACTTACTGTCTTCACATTAGTCTGTGATACCTTCACAGAGTATGAGATAACTGGGGGTACGCTCCCATGCCAATTAAAAGTCACCAACTGTGTCGCTCATACAGCACTCACACTGGGAAGACCTACCTGGGTCTATTCTGTGTAAGAAACTGGGGGAGCAGTATAGTTTATTCAGAAATTTAAAATGAAGCAGTTAACACTATAGTTTAATGGTTTAGTTTGAGCTCTGCATTATTTCCGCACTTCAGATTTAATATCCTTCACAAATCCAATTCTCATGTTTTTAAGGGCCTTGTTAATAGCTGTACCACATCATTCATAAAATTTAGAAAGTCAAGCTCTACCTGCAGGATTCATGATCATTTGAGCTGGTGGTAAAAACTCTATAGGTTTGTCCGGGAAAGAGAGCCACATGGTAGTTGTCTCCTTGGTTTCTTTAGCTTGTTCTAGTATTTGTTGCTTATGTACAGCTGGTCTAATCTCACTAGACTAATCTTTTCTAGTCTAGATTTAATGCCCTTATCCAGTGTTGAAGACAGAGCAGGATTGTTAAGGAGCGGGTTGGTCAGGGAGTATACTTGTGACACACCGGCCACTCTATAATGGCCTACATGACCAATAAGTGCTGTGAACAGTTTGTATGAGGTGTAATGGTTGAGGTAGCTTAATTACAACACTGGTTTTGAAGTCTCCCACATCTACCTGGTTCCTTTTTAATCGAAAGATGGAGTGCACTGTAACTGGATCAAACCACACACAGCGGGACTGTGCTGCCTGATATTATCTCTCCAAGTCAGGGACAGCAATCCCCCTTTATCATATCGCATTAGGACCAATCCCCAGTTCAGTCTAGGGCTTCGATCTCCACATACCAACCTTAGCTTAACAAAAAAGTATTAAACTAAGAGGAATGGGAATGTGGTTGAATAGGTACAAAAATCTGGGCAGGACTAACATTTTAATCAAAGCAACTCTGCAAGCCATTGATAATGGCAGTGTTATCCACAGTTCAACCTGCCCACTCAATTTTTCAATTATTGCGCCCTAGTTGTCCTGGGCACCATCTGATTCCCTTTTTTAGGTCTCGGCTAGGCAGCGCATGCGCTGTCTCGTCGAGAGATGCTGTATACAGTATTGTGGGGGAAGCTCCGCCCACTTTCTGCCCATGATATGGATTGCCTCAAATGTGAAATGCTGCATTCTGATTGGTTGCCGGCATATTAGTTCCGCCTCCTTACTGCCATGACGTCATGTTTATCCTTCCATGGCTATCAGCCCCTTTACTTCAGCCACTCTTTTGTTCCCCTGCCTCCCCCTGTTCCCTCCCGCAGTCCGTGACTTCTCTTGCCACCCCCACCCACTACCGTTCCTGCCTTCTTCGGCGCCCGCATTTTTGTTTACAATGCAATAGGACTCGCGTAAATACGAGTCCTATTGCATTTGTAAATGCTTTTTTTTCATATGATTGGCTGCCTGCATTTGCACTTTCTTTTGCCTGACCTGTCCAGACTCTCGCATGCGCGCGATGCTTTACATAGTACGCATGCGCGCCAAAAGTCTGCCTCTGCAGCTTGCTCTTTTTTCCCCCTCTTCAATCACTGGCTCAGCACAGCGCCGGCTTTCAGATGAACGAGGCGCGTCTCATTGTGCGCGGCTTGCACGTTTTTTTATTTTTTATTAACATATTAAATAATGGCGGCCGCGGTCTCCGTCTTAATAAATTCTAGCTCGCTGACCACCAGGAGGTCCTCAAATAACACGGAGGGTGCACAAGAGAAGTCTCATAGAAAACGCCTCGCAGAGTCTTTAATGAGGAAACCGTGATGACGTGACCGTAAGTGGAACGGATTCAGCGGCCTGAGCGCACAGGGCAGAGGCCGGCAGGTAAGATGGATCCGAGCGGCTTCTTCCTAGAAGGGCTGCTGCAGCCGCCTCTCGCCGCCCGGTGCTGGGCACACTGTAGAGCATGCAGTGATCTGCAGCAAGGACCTGTGCCACAGCCTACAGTGGAGACAAATGTAAGGGGGCACTCTTAAAGCTACAGCGCCTCACTTGAGCTCAGAGAATCTTTCAGTTTTACTACGGTGTTGCAATCGCGTGTTGATTGTCACGCAGCTGACTGAAGTATCTTGCAAGTATTACAGCCAGGACTTCAACTTTGCCAGTTTTGTATGCCTAACAAAAACATCATTACTGGTAGGTAGGTGGGTTACTGTTTTAAGCCTGAAATCCTTTTATTACACGCAGTTCATAAATTGTCTCTTCTAAAAAAAAATATTCGTCTGGCTGAAATTATCAGTGATGTTGGCATCAGCTATGCTGGCATTCTTATAGGGAAGGACCGTTGCTTGTTTTTGTTTTGTTATATATTAATACCACAGTGCACACAAAATACCCAGGCGCCTACAACGACTATGCTGTAACGTATACACAATGTCCTTGTAACAATCTCCTTGCCTGTAATAAGAACAAGAAAACACACCCCTGCCCGGCCAAAATCGTTTATCACAGCTGACTTGTGACGTCACGACACCCGCTTCCTAACTCCAGTATAAAAGGCAGCTCTCTCGCCACTCAAACAGAAAAGAAGGAATCAAGGTGACTGGCTTTTCGCCCTTTCTTCTAAACGTACTTTCCCTGAAATCCCCATTGTTTAAGGGGGTGCGTTCACGTGTTAGAACTCATATAGCAGGCTTTCCTTTACTTGAATTGACCTGTTTAAATATGTATTTGAAGTTAACTTACGATCTTCACAGTTACTGTTCTTGTCACAGTTAACCTTACACGTTAATTATTCTGCATATTTGTCATCGAAGATCACCTGCAGGAGAGGGGTAACGGACCATGGGGTGAGCGGAGGTATAGGGGGCTAAAGGGGTGGGGGCATGCAGAAGGTTATGCCATATATTACTCAAGAATGCTGCGCTACAAGCCTAGATACTCGTGTTTGCAGGCACTCTCTTTCTCTAGACAGATATCGTGACAGCGAGGCACATTCCTGCTCTTGACCACATGGCAATTAGAGGTGCAGTGTAAAAATATCGGATAGCCAATTTTTTTTTAAATACACTAAGTAACAAATGCTTCAGAGTTTGCTCTTATTTACTCCTTTCTTTCCAGTATGCTCACATTGGTGTCATCAGTAGTTCTTTTTACAAGTAGATCTAGTGTTGTTCCTGCTTGATCTGTAGTGTGTTGAAAGCATGCAACGTTTCATTGGTGTTACTATTAGTGTTAAAGCTTCCATGTTGCAGCATCCAGGCTCATGTGCTGCATAGCTAAATACTTATAAGGTCCCAAAGCCGAGACCGATTGCATTGCAAATGCTTGTTTTAAATAAGTACTCCTAGTATCTAACCAAACTCTGGTATCAGTGCATTGGTTAGTTGGCCTGTGGCCTACTGGAGGAGTCAGTGAAGGGGAATATTTCATGTTTTGTCCAGTTAATGTCTATACCTGTAAGCTCCCCATACCTTGTTTTTTTTGTAAATGATCGCCCAGAGGTTGAACTCCATTTTTTCCACAAAGAACATAATGTCAGCATAAAGTGATAATAAAACCCATCTATTTGGGAGGCAATACCCCTACATTGATGGCTGTTCTGAAGCCATGTAGCTAAATACTCCATGGCCAAAGGACAGAGGGGGCATCGCAGTTGTGTACCTCTGTACACTGGAAATGGCATGGAAGTAAGTACATTGGCAACACTAAGCTCCTCATCAGTGTGTTGAGTCAGTTTGCAATGATCCAAGCTAGACTTTTATTATCAAGATTCAATTGAGATCGTCGTCTGCAGGATGGGCATTCCTGGGCATCTTTGCCAGGATTCATAATTGAGATGATCACGGGCTCTCTAGCAGTGGGGGTCAGTGTTTCTATTGATTCTTGATAGAGGTCACCTACCCGTGACCAATGTTCCCTCTAATTCTCTAATTATTCTTCCTCTTGTGCGACAACAGAATGTTTGCGTGCACACGTTTCTAGCTTGTGTGCGCAGCCGAGTGATGAGATGTGCCACTAGGAAAATCGACTATCTACCACTGGAAGGTTGATGTCAATAGGTATGGCTTATATATAAAGTGCCTCCTTAGTCATTGATGAGTGTAGGTACAGAATAAGTTATCCTACATGCATTCTGCTACTCATCCTTGCACTCATGCATCTATTTATCACCGAGTAACTCTTATATTCACTCATTTACACAACACAACAAAGTGCATGCGCAAACCCAGCAACATATGCAAGAAATTAAAAGAATAAAAACAGAAAAAGAAAAATTAAACAAAGCAGCTGGTTGTCTTGCAATGGTACTGTACATATTGTATTGTTTTATAGTTGCATCTCATTGCCACATTTAGATCCAACATGTTGACCATTGTGCAATGTTAAAAGCTTTGAAACCCTACGGACAATATTCTTCCACTGTGGTTTAGATGCAGTGGCTGTACATGTTGCAGTATACCACACTGAGAGGCAAGCAAGCAGCTTTAATCATGAAAATAAAGAGAAGAGGGAAAGAAATGAAAGTGTAGTGTAGCTCCTATTTCCCTAATAGGCTCTGCGCATTGGAATAATATATCCTATAGGTTTGACATAGGACTGAGGTCAGTATGTCCCTATCGAGTATATTAAACTTAATTACTTGTGCCAGCTAGCTCAGAGGCCACTAGAAACTCCTTGACAGCAAAAAGGGAGTAGTTTCTGGCAGCCGCAAAACATGACCAATATGTTTCCCTTTTAGAATCAGAACGTGTCCCAGAGTCGTGGAAACACTAGATAACTATTTCACTCAGCTCAATCGCGCATGCTTAGTTTTCCTCAAAGTTACACAGAAATAATAGACGGGTGGTTTCAATAAAAGATTTATTGAACAGTCTTGTTTCTGGTGTAAGTATAATGTGCTGTTACGATCACAAGACAGTATGCGAGATAAATAATTTACAGGGTGAGCAGTAGAAATAAATAATACTGCGATAGCATTATCTTTTAGTACAAATGCTGTTACATAAATAACACAGACTAAAAATGTGAGTACTCATACGATGCGGTGCTAAGCTAGTTCTACCCCAATGGACCTAACCTAACCTAGGTGTAGGATGAGGTATGAAGTAGGTGAAGTATTCCTTACTGTGGTATACTAGGAGTATGTTTAAGCCTAGTATGCCAAGAGTCCCTCTAGGTTCTTATCAGCTCCATACCTGAAGAATGAGAGAGGTTGGAATCTCTTTGCCAGACTCGAACTCCAACACCCTGCAAGGGAAGTCAGATCACTGGAAGCGGGACTCTCTGCGTGCAGGGATGACAGCGTCTTCTCAGTGCGTCAGGCCGGGATACGGGCTCCTCTGAAGTCGAGGTCTCCTCTGATTTACAGGGGCTAGGGAAGGTATATTTATACCTGAGAGTACCTTAGGAATGTTAGCATTGACGTGAATTGGCTAGCGAAAGACGTCATGGATGAACCCCTAAGGAATAATGGTTCATGCATAATATATGAGGCCTTGAAGAAATCAATAGTCCTGGGCTAGGGAAACTCCCGCAGCCTAAGGGTCTGTTCTTCATGAACTCGTTGTGACGTTAGGGTGGACGGATGTCAGAGACCATGCCTGTATTTGGAGTGCACGGTTTAATGCCTAAATAAGGCCTGGGATTCTATGCCTATATAAGGGCAGGGCGAATTGTGCCTATATAAGGACATGATATTGGAAAGCCCGTTATGGACACCCTAAGAGGAATACAACACCCAATCCACTTTCGTATATACGATAATACATAAATGCTAAACATTTAAAATGCTAAACATTAAAATGGAGTACCGCATATTTCTAAAATATTTCATAAAACCATTTAAAAAAGGCATTTAAAAAAAATATATTAGAATGCAAAAGGTACTGTACATTCGAAGCATTGCTTATCATTTCAGGCATAAAGTTCGAAAATAAATGCAATTGGAATGAAATAAGCAGTAATATTTACATGTGACAGAAAATGATCGATAAGTTGTACAAAAATCAAACTCATTTTATGTCTTTGAAAATTAAATGAACTTGTTTTAGACACATATGATGACTAAATGTCTGTGGAAGGACCGCCAAGTCTGTACTATAAGGCTAGTTCTACTTTAAGCAGATTGAAGTACCATTTTCGTTCGAAAAATGGGAAAAAGTTCAATTTTGGTAGAGTTCCAAGTTTTTGAAAAATGAAGGCCAAATTGTTGCTGTATTTCTGGAACACTGTATGCTGAATCAGAGTCAGTTTACGGGTCTGGTGTAAACATTAGATCATCTATTTCTATAGACAAAACATCATCCACTGTAGTTGGTGTGAGTTGGAACACCTCGTGAAGCAGGTTAATCGCACAGAGATGTGAAGCATTGCTTTCAATTGTCGCAATGTTCGCGTCCGTTGTTACCTGTGTGCCTGTAGTTCTTTCTCGTACCTCAGCAGCAGCCGGAAGCGTCTGTGAGATCTCAATGAATGCTGTCATCAGGATAGGAAGCCGCTGGGGACAACACATAACATGGGCCGTTATCTGGTCCAGCAGAGTATCGACGTCCGTTGGCGCATCCGATGGAAATGTTAGACAGGTGTCCAACACGCATTCTACACCGCATAGCAGGCATCGTAGAACAGGTAAGATGCAATCTTGCCAGATTGGTCTGAATGACAGGAACCATGTGGTATTAAGGTCCCGTAGACGATTTATGCCCAAAAGCTGTACTATTTGCTCACGCCACTTTCGTTCAAGGAGAGCTTTCTCCATGTCGCTCGGAGTGATGTCGGCGAATTGGCTGGCCATAGCGCAACAGCAGGAAAAGAAATAGGATTCCGGCAACAAGTGCTAGAACTAATGGTATGCCACCAAACACCGAATGTGCAAAGTTCGGGATGATTCCGAGTATTGCCTGGAATGGTGCTAACAGACCGGAGCAGATGCCCTTAAATACATGTACAATTCCGGTTGTATCAGACATATTGAAGATTCGTCCTATCATTTCTACGAAATGTATAGGGCAGTTTGTACGTATTAAAGTCTGTATCTCAGCCGAAGTCCTTGCAATTTGCAGATCATAGGTTTCTTTGGCCGAGGTCAAAGGCACTGTTTGTTGTAAAAGCATGGCTTTCATTCTGCTTAAAGTATCAAATCTTATAAAAGAGACGTTCAGCGAAGGCCATAGAGGCGACTCCCTGACTGTGTCTATGGGGGCAAACAATACTTGCATACAGCAAGTGACCCTGGAGTTGACAGTTACTAGATATGGGATGCCTGGCAGCATGCCACAGCAACTCTGATCATTCAACATGAGGTAACTCCCATTAGAAAGTTGTCCGAACGTTGGATTAATCACAGCAGCTGGTGTACCCTGCTGATGGCAAGACAAATTTGCCACAGAACCATTACATGCCCCGTGCAAGGAAATGTCCTGACATACAAGTGAACCGCTTAGTGCACGTTTACAGTTTTCACCGCTTAAAAACACTTCACGATCCCCGCTCCAACATCTATATGTATACGGCAAAGCCCAAGATGTCTTAATGTATTCCTTACCCAACCTTTCATATTTGCCTGCTTGCATTTGTCTGAGGCAATACTGAAACTGAAAAGTAGTCACAGGTAGTGTGATTTTGCCATGAATAAGCCATTCTGTAGCTGGTTTTTCTGCCACTGTGAATGGTAACTTTTCCAGTTTTTCAATGCTCAGCACTGTATACTTTGCTCCTCTTTGTGCCATTTTGATCTGTTTATCAGTTAGATTGTATTCTGCAAACAGAGCCGTTGTGTTGATGTAACGCCAAGGCACATAGCCCGCTCGCAATGATTGCAGCGTCCAGCTTAATAACATAATAGAACGTAATTGAGATTGGCCTTGTTGTAACATCGCCAAATCTTGTTCTAGTATGTCGATAGCAGAGGATACAATGCCGTCCAGTGAATATATTCTGGAGGACAAAGTTGTTAACCCATTGTCGACCACAGAGAGTGATTTCTCTAAGTTAATACGATCAAGTTCACGTATTCGTTCTGCGGCCTCTATCTGTGACACCTTCCATGCTTCATTGTATGCAGCATAGATGCCGGCATATATGAAACGTTTTTGACGCGGTTTTCTTGGTCCAAGCAAGAAATCCCTAAGATCTGCGTCTTTTGCAAGTAAGGATAAGTGTTGTTTCACATCCTGTAGTGTAGATGTATGCAGCCAATCGAGGCATAATTTCCCTACACTGTATGTTGTTACTACCCCCGGATGTTGTCTTTGGATGTATCTTGGGTCTGGCCTATGAATGGTAAAACCCTGAGTTTTATTCAGGAATCTTTCCTGACAGTTATTCGTTTCTGTGGGCCAGATCAACCATTTTTTCCAATTAGGAATAGATCTGTTGAGTTGTAGTATATTGTCAACTGTCACCACTGCCTGTGTTTCGTTATTTTTTGCAGGAGTTGGTACAGAAGGTGTGTTCATCTCTTTGATCTTGGCTAATCCAAGACAAGATGTTTGTTGGATAGTTTCATTCAAAAACATCATTTGTTCAGGGATAATGCAGGCTCTAAATAAGGCTTCTATCCCCTGTACTTGCCATTCTTTAGTACCCCACAACGTTTTTGTGTCTATTGTGTCTTTCCAAAAGTCGAAACCCTGTCTAGACAGTTGGGCATTAAATAATGCAGAATAAATCTGTTTTGTATTCGTTAACATAATTTTCATACCTGTCTTGTTTACATTTTTATAGTAAAACATTTCTGGATCAGATGTATTGTAACCTGAAAAATATGGAAACTTACTGGCAAATGTTTTTGAACTACCTTTAGGTGGTGTAGGACAATGTTCCCATTGGTTAAACATAAACACATTTCTTGGATATGCAGATTTATGCAAATAATGATGACCATAGTGGTTATAACAATACAGTTGTTCATAGTCTGATGAACCCTCTAAATATTCATTTTTAGAAAATGCAGCAGATTTTTCTAGGTCAAACATAATGTCAGTCACAGTCTCAAAGTCCCAATCATCAGAATAGGTACTGGACGAGATTAGATCACTTAGTGAAATTTTAAACAAATGTGGAATGTTCAATTCTTCCGTCGGACCGAATATATCAAAATCTGTATTGTCCCACACTATACCATCGTGTATAGGAACAGCTGTGATGTTCACTGATGACAAGTCTCTTGCTTCACGATGGGAAGATTTATGAGGTTTCAAAAGTACGTTCACGTCTTTGTTTTCAATGTTCGCATGGATGTATCTGCCACTAATAAGCACGCTCACAGTTGTAACCAAAGATAGCCAGAGCAGGAAAACAAAAAGTCCAGATAGAATTCAGAGTTCAACCCATGGAGAAACCAAATAAGTCTTTTTCAGAGAGTGAAGAAAGTCTTGTACTTGCTGTCTGAATTTGAATGATGCTGGCGTCGTTTCAGGTTCACTTGGATCTTCTGAGAACGTATCAAAGTTAATGAAATAGCCAGAAGCAGTTCTATCAATTGTTGGAATTGCATCAGGATTTGTAGAAATCACTGGAACCAGTTCATCACGTGCCACATTGGTGTAGACAGGTGTATTTGGACGAACTGTTACTTGTTCTTCAAGAGGGATGATTTCCATAGCATTGTTGCTTAGTCCTTCATCTGTTTCAGCTGAATTCTCGATTGTTATCAGTCTTTCAGTATGAACCTCTTGGATAGTAGCGAGAGGAGTGCGTTTGCTACTAGGTCGGAGTCCACGAGGCCTACTATTTAGTATTGGCCACATACTGTGGTTTGATGAGGTCGATGGACACATCTTTTCTCCTTTCTTCCAGCAAGGGGCGGCAGTAGTACTGTTCTTGTTCCTTGAACTGCTAGGACAGGTACTGGTTGTCTGTAAGAAGGTCCAAATTCCTTCTTGTCCGCAATTTTTCTCTGACTAGATCCCCAACTTTTGGAATCCAGACAGGCCTTGCTGGGACAGCCGGTTGATCCCCAGTGGTGGTTGGCTATAGGAACACGTTGCTTTGTTTCGTTCTTAATTTGTTTAAGTCCTGTAAAACAGCCAAACGATCTTTGATATCAAAGGATTTATTTTCCACCACTGTGCCTACGTTTTCTAAGTCTGGTACCCACATTCTTGTCCCAAATAGGACCTCATATGGAGTGACCCCCCCTTGAGAACTTCTTGGCAGGTTGTTTAGTGCACGTTGAACTCCACTAAGGTGTTTGACCCACCCGTCACCCGAGCCTAATACTCTAGCTGTTATAGACTGCTTTATGTCCTGGTTTTTCCTTTCCACAACCGAATTTCCCTCAGGATGGAATGGAGAGGAGTACCGCAATGCAACGCCCAGACTGGCCATGGCGTCTTTGTAAGCCCGAGAGCTAAACGCAGGACCCTGGTCAGAATGTAACGTGCCTATTGCGTATATGCCGATAAAGACTCGCAAATCTTTTATAACAGTTCGAGCGTCAGCTGAGCGCTGAGGCCATAACCATAGGAACCTAGAGCATGAATCCACTGCAACCATGATATATTTATAATTACCGTCCCTGTGCAAGGGACCGCAGTGGTCCAGGTAAACACAAGCTAATGGTTTGTCTGAAATTAACAGGGGTGTCTGCGCAGGTCGTTTCACTGTTGAGACCTTCATCTGTTTGCAAATATCGCATTCTAAAACATAGTTTTTAGTTTGTTTCCGAATGCCAGGCCACCAATATCTTTGCTTGAGTAAAGATACTGTTGCTGAAACACCTGCATGGGCAAAAGCTATCCCTTCGAGTGCTGCTAGGATTAGTCCTAATCTGCGTTCCTTGTTTGGAATTACCCTATCCCCCACTACAGGGATTCGAGCAAAAGGAACGTTGTTCGCATCAATTACATAAGAGTACTTGAGTGGAAACTTTTTTGGTAACGCTGCACTGCTGCCTTTGCTTGAAGCTTTGACAGCCAACATTATCTCACCGTCTATTTTTGTTTTAGAACGAGTGATCGCAGCTACGGAAGCCGTTTGCACAGCCCCCTTTGCGGCTTCGTCAGCCAATGAATTCCCTGCAACGTGAACGCCATCACGTTGATGACTCAGTGTGTGGATCACGTGAGCCTTTGGTAGTTCGTTTTTCAACTGAACTACTTGTTCCCAAAGCATTTTATGCTTTATTGTGCCACCTTTCGCATCTTTGAAACCATTTTCAAGCCAGTTTTGTATATATTCATTATACGACTGCACACAGTAAAAAGAATCGCACACGATTAGTGTGGGGAATTCGCGATCTGTAGTTTCAAGTACCAGTTTGAATGCTTGTAGTTCAGCTCGCTGAGCTGTACAATCTCCTAGAGACTGCGTTTTTGTGACCATAGGTCTGAAGATGCCATTTCGCATGCAACCTTTAACTATAGCACACGCTGCACTGTAAGCTTGCTTACTCCCTATTGCGGGTTGTGCGGATCCGTCAGTGTAAATTATAAATTCGTACTGATCGAGAGGCAGAATTTCAATAGGCAGGGGACATTCATGTTCATACTGCTGGAATGCTTGTGTTTTTAAATCTGGATCAAAAACATATTCAACATCAGTTGCAGCAAGAGAATTAACCCATTGTATCCATCTTGGATGCAATGCTTTAGCATTTGGAATGCTTGCTTTTGTAACCGCTTCTAAAGCAGGTACCGGGGTTACGACAATGATGCGTTTCCCTTGGGCTAAGGCTCTTTCTTTTGCTACAGCGGTTTGAACTGCTGTTAGAATTTCTTCAGTTGAACTGAAGCGCATTTCCGCTTGTGTGTACAAGTGTGATTTATACGCTATTGGGACTTTTTCACCCTCATTGATAGTTAAGTAGGTGAATCCGCATTGACCCGAAATTATTCGGATCACTAAATTGCGTTCACTTACGCGTGTTTGTAAGTGATTTGTTGCTAACATGTTAGCTTGTAGTGAACGCAAGATTTCTGTGTGTTCTTGTGTCCAGTTTCTGAATGAAAAATCAGGTTTGATTAATGCGTAGAGAGGTTTAACCCTTTCTGCGTAGTTTAGAATGTATGTTCTTCCAAAATTTAAGAAACCCAGGATGAATTGTAAGTTTTTTAGCGTTTTTGGAGGTTGGAGCAGCGCACACTTTTCTAAAAAGTTAGCTGCCAAGCTCTTGCCTTCACTTGAAAGCTCACATCCTAGAAATAGGACATTGAGATGGGCAATTCTGGACTTCTTAAAGTTGAATTTGTAGCCCTCAGAGGCGAAACCCAATATAATGGTGCTCACCCTGTTCAAGTGTTTATCCAGGTCATCGTCTGTCAGATAGATGTCATCGACATAGGACAATGCCTCATTGTCATAAATTTGTAGTAACTCCATTACCCTCGTTGAGAATAAGCCTGGGCTATTCTTGAACCCTTGTGGGAGTCGACAAAAGTGACGCTGGGTCCCCATTATGGAGAATGCTGTTAAGTACCTGCTCTCAGGTGCTATGTTTTGACAAAAGAAACCGTTTGAGATGTCTAATGTTGTTTTATATTTTTACGCACAATGTTATTCATTAATGCTGTGCTATGTGCATTTTGCACTGCAAAAGTTTTAGAACAAGTGTTTAGGTGTCTGTAATCCAAAACTAGACGATATGTATTGTCTGGTTTGGAGACAGGAAACAAAGGATTGTTCATTGAGGAGGTGCATGTTTCAATCACCCCTTGGTATTCAAGTTGATCTAAGATCTCCCTGACCTGTTTTTTAGCTTTTTGCTTTATTGGGTACTGCCTTTGTGCAGTTGGTTCATGTTTCAGATGTATTTTATGGTGAGGTGAGTCCTCATCCCATCCTACATGATTTTTATATAATGCTGGGGCCTGGGCTACTGCCCATTTCCTGGCATATGTATATTTTATGTTAATTGGAATATGGTTGGAGAAGGCAGGCATAATAATGTCCTCGCCATGTGGGCACTCCCTGACAAAATGTGGTGGCCAGTCTTTTTCTGCTAGAAGTATGTCATAGCCCTTTGATAGTCTTTCCCAAAAAAGTGCTTTCACCTGTCTAGGTTTGTCTCCCTCCATTCGGAGTGTTATTTCAAATAACCTTTGTTGAGTACTAACCCTGGTGTCTACAGTCTCTACTTTAATGTATTCATTCAAGTCCACTATCTCCAGAAGTTCCTTCACATTCTGGCGAACTATTGTGACTTCTGCTGCACTGTCCAGCATGGTCTGAGCCCATTCTCCGTTCTTGAGTTGTGTTCTCAGTATTCTCGGCATGTCTAATCTTTAGACCTTCTACTTTCTTTTTGGAGAATTGAGGTTTAGCTTTAGTTTTTGGAGCGTGTTTGTCGTCTTTCGATTTCACGCGTTCTTCTCTGTGTTCCGTCCGTCCTCTTCTTTCCGAAGTCTGTGATGAGATCTGAAAGGGACGAGAGGAACGTGTATCAGTATCTTGATACCTGTCAGGTTTTCTCAAATTATCCCTATTCCTGAGGTTATACCTCCTTTCAGAGGGCTCCTTTGAGGAGACCTACCTCGGGATTGAGAACGCTTCTCGTTTGAATTTTGTTTATTAGTTTCCCACTTCTTTTTAGAAGATGTAGGAGTTTGTTTAATTGAGTCCTTCTCAGGACTTTCAGATAGCTTCGGCTTCACTGGTCTTCCATCCAAACTATCTCTGCCTAATTCTGCATAGGATTGTTCTATTATTCTGGGTAGCTCAGTTTGATGTTCTGTAACATCGAATTCCCTCAATTTTTGGCGGATCGCAACTGCTGCTGCCTCTCCTTTAATATTAGATAATATTATTGTTGAGACCTGGTCGAAATTTTTCAGTAATTTCATACCTAAATTTAGAGCAGGCTCTGCCCCGTATTCGTTTTGAATTTGTTTGAGGACATCAGGTATAACCGCAATTGACGGAATGCCATGTGTTTTAGTATAGATGGCATAAAGTGGTGTGATCCCCATTGGTAAACTGATTGTTAGGATTCTGTGTTTCTCATACGGGCTAGTATTTGGAAATACTGCTTCGATTTGAGTAATTTTTTGAGCTATCCAAAACGGAATTTGCTCACGTTTTGTGGGCATTTTACCCATGACTGAGTTGAGAGTCTGTGGTGTAATTTTTAGTGTAGTCCCCTGATGAGGGGTCTGATTTTGAATAGTGAATGGTGGTTGGACTGTGAGAGTCCGCATGACAAATTGGACCAATTGTCTGTACATTTTTATTAACTCTTTTATTTGAGTATGTAATTCCTCATCTGTCATTATATCCAGTTCAGGATGAGGTGTGTAGCCGGCTAAAATCGGCCATGTTGCTCCTGGTCTACCTAGTGGACCGAGCCTGGTAATGTTTTTGTGATGTTTTAGGGCGCCTTTAAACCAGAGCTGATGCTCCTGGTATGTTAATGGAATTTCAATATCCTCGAAAGGAATGTATTCCTCTGGTAGATCATCTTCTTTGTAGAAGTGAAATGTGTGTGATATCGGATTGCATTCAGGAAGTATTACCCATGAATAGAATACCTCTGTCTGAAAGGATTCATGTGCCTCTATCACGAAAATTGCTCTACCTCCTTTTGGCGGTAGGCCATGTTTTATAAGTTTTAGAGTTATGGCTCTTCTTAAGTTTTGAGGGATGTCTATAACACCCTCCTCGGTTTCATTTAAACCTGTAAAGTTAAAAACTGCTGCTTGGGCTTGATCAGCCGCAGCTCCACCGTTTTCGGTGACATTGTCTCCGTCAGGCATTTTGTTGTTTGAAAAATGTAGAACAAGTTTCAAGGAAACAAAGATAAGGTGCACAATATTTTGGAACACTGTATCCTTCAACGTTGAGCAAACCAAACAGCTAATATATAGGGTACTTCCCTATGTAGCCTTGGTGGATACTAAACCCTGCCCACTCCAGACGTCTTTTGGAGTATATGGGTAGGGGTCTTGAGAGAAAATAGCACGGCTGAGTTACTCAGTATCTAACGTTGAATTACCGCCTTACCAAACCGTTGGGCGCCATGTAGTGTAGCTCCTATTTCCCTAATAGGCTCTGCGCATTGGAATAATATATCCTATAGGTTTGACATAGGACTGAGGTCAGTATGTCCCTATCGAGTATATTAAACTTAATTACTTGTGCCAGCTAGCTCAGAGGCCACTAGAAACTCCTTGACAACAAGAAGGGAGTAGTTTCTGGCAGCCGCAAAACATGACCAATATGTTTCCCTTTTAGAATCAGAACGTGTCCCAGAGTCGTGGAAACACTAGATAACTATTTCACTCAGCTCAATCGTGCATGCTTAGTTTTCCTCAAAGTTACACAGAAATAATAGACGGGTGGTTTCAATAAAAGATTTATTGAACAGTCTTGTTTCTGGTGTAAGTATAATGTGCTGTTACGATCACAAGACAGTATGCGAGATAAATAATTTACAGGGTGAGCAGTAGAAATAAATAATACTGCGATAGCATTATCTTTTAGTACAAATGCTGTTACATAAATAACACAGACTAAAAATGCGAGTACTCATACGATGCGGTGCTAAGCTAGTTCTACCCCAATGGACCTAACCTAACCTAGGTGTAGGACGAGGTATGAAGTAGGTGAAGTATTCCTTATTGTGGTATACTAGGAGTATGTTTAAGCCTAGTATGCCTAGTATGCCAAGAGTCCCTCTAGGTTCTTATCAGCTCCATACCTGAAGAATGAGAGAGGTTGGAATCTCTTTGCCAGACTGGAACTCCAACACCCCGCAAGGGAAGTCAGATCACTGGAAGCGGGACTCTCTGCGTGCAGGGATGACAGCGTCTTCTCAGTGCGTCAGGCCGGGATACGGGCTCCTCTGAAGTCGAGGTCTCCTCTGATTTACAGGGGCTAGGGAAGGTATATTTATACCTGAGAGTACCTTAGGAATGTTAGCATTGACATGAATTGGCTAGCGAAAGACGTCATGGATGAACACCTAAGGAATAATGGTTCATGCATAATATATGAGGCCTTGAAGAAATCAATAGTCCTGGGCTAGGGAAACTCCCGCAGCCTAAGGGTCTGTTCTTCATGAACTCGTTGTGACGTTAGGGTGGACGGATGTCAGAGACCATGCCTGTATTTGGAGTGCACGGTTTAATGCCTAAATAAGGCCTGGGATTCTATGCCTATATAAGGGCAGGGCGAATTGTGCCTATATAAGGACATGATATTGGAAAGCCCGTTATGGACACCCTAAGAGGAATACAACAAAAGGACCATGAAACTAAAACATGGAAAACTAAAGAACTGGCCCACCAGCCTTGGCACTGAAATGCACCCATTTTCAGGTGGCTGTGCACAAGTGGTCAGACAAAGGTCACTCACAGTGCAAGCGAGTCAATGACTGAAGTGGTATATATACCATTGGCACATATAGCAGTGGTATATATGTTTTTTATTCCAAGATCCTGGCCGACAACTAGGCCTGTTAAACTTTCTGAAGAGATTCTAGAAAAAATTATTGCAGTACAAATCGTGCACCTCTAAGGTTTGGCCAAAGGCTAATTAAAACAAAGGCTTGCCTAAAAATGAATCTGTGAGATTTCATGTAACAAATTACTTCTGCAGGCTTTCACAGGATGCAAAAACAATCCACTGTTAAAGGCCTATTGGCTATAACAGGTGTGTTTCATAACAAATAAATCAGGCCTACAGCCTATGTCAGAACCTTTCATAAGAGGTAGATCAGACCGATGGCATATGAAATAAATTTCCCCAATGAACCAATCAGGTTCATAGCATTTGTCATTGGCTCATCACCGTAATAGAGGCAGAGTAACTGTACTGTAAATAAACTTTACTACAAGTCAACCGTTAGTAAAATTGCAAATATATACAAAATTAAAGTTGTCTAGAAAATTAAAAAAATCCCTCCTAAGAAAGCCTAACAAGGATTATATCCGTGCAAATCTTCTATGCCCACAGTTTATTCGAGTAAGTCGCCAATACCAAAACCCTTGCCCACTTCAGTATTCTGTGAAATTCCATGTAAGTACTATAACAATCCCCAGTATAGGCCTATTGTGTTTAACAAATGCTTTCACAATAACCAAGCTAGGCCTACTGCCTTTGTCATATCTTTTTACAATACACAGATCAGACGTATGGCATCAGACATAACTTTTCCCAGTGAATGGATCAGGTCTATAGTCATTTCCCTTGGCTTCACACCATAACCCGTACAGTGCGCAAAAGCTCATAACCAGTGTGCATAAGGTTATAGAATTGCAAATGAGATTAAAACGTCTGATTCTCTTTAACAGTAGTCAATTTCATTAGAAATCAGAAAGACCACTGCAAAGGATTCTGGTACTTTGAGTTTTCCTAAGTATTTGCTGACTATAAGCAGGGCCACTGGAATTATGCAATTTTACAGATGCAGCATTTTCTGCACATTTATGGATTTTCCGCATTTGACACATAATCCATCATCTGCTGCATAATCTGCAGACTTTAGCAAAAAAGATTGTTTCTAGCGCAAACAGATAATAAGTTATTAACTTAGGAACTACCAGATGGTACCTTGCATACTTTGTACCTGGCACCACTGCACCTGCTGCACAATTTCTATCCATGTCGCTCTTTAAAACAAGAGAGGTTTAAGCAATGAAAATACACAATCCTGTCAGCTAGTGAGTTTTAAAACTATCAGCGTCCAAAAATGATGGCTCTCATTTAGTTATGAAGTTTCAGCCTCTAGAATGTTACTGGCGACTGACACCTGAGAATGTGTGCCCCAAATACCAGAGTATGATAATGTCTGCGAACTGCCACAATTCCCAATGTATGCTTCAGATTGGACTCTTGCAGTGAAGGTTCTGTGGCTGTCTCCTGCTGCTTCTGGCAGCCCTTCACTGCAGGTGTTTAAACTTCCTCGATAAGCATTTTTAAAGACAAAAACACGTCTTTAAAAATGCATTTAGCAGCGCAGCTTAATCACTACGGCCGCATTTCAAAGGCTCGAATTAAGCACTTTACAAGTGCAGAGGAATCCTTTGTGGTGCGCCGTGTTTCTAAATCTCTGCGCGGATAGAAATTTAAGTGTGCGCGCCCGCTCAGTTTAGAGAGAACTATGCCAGTGACACAAGAATTGTCTTAAATGCCTTATGAAGTTCTACAGTAAGACTGTCCAATCTAGAGACTTTGTAACCCGATAGGCTGTCAAAGGCCAATGAGATTTTCTGTGCATCAATTGGCTCTTGCAGATGGGCCTTAGCTACACTCAATTCATACCAAGGTAATGTAGGAGCTTATCCCCAGCCACTTCACTGAAAACAAGTTTTATTGAGTGAATAATATTGTGTCAAAAGATGCTGGCAAACAGAACAGATCCTAGGAATAACATATACTGTCCCATGAGTGCAACTATGTACAGTGTGGGAAAGCTATTCTAGATGTAGCTATCTCATTCTTGTTTGAGTGCTGTAAAAAAACTCCTGTTAAAGCTTACTAAAGATGGGGGGCGCTAGAGAGCCCGGCATTAAGATAACCATTATTTGATAAGTCTGTGCTGGCCGGGGAGAGAAATCCATCATTTATCCTGCCCAACACCGGAAAACCTCTTCTACCCCTCTGCGTGACCCAAGGAGGCTCACCTGCATCGGACGCCTGCCCGCTTTGGGTTCGGAATATTGGCAGCAGGGGACTCCTGGGTTGCTGTATCTGGCCTGGCGAGCCCAGTGAGGTGGGCAGGCATCTTCATACGGCGGACCCTATGTGCCTGTTTACAGATGTGGACCAGCTGCTGAGGTTGGATCCGATACCTCCCCGCCACCCCATTGGGTGGAGGCTTCCACTGGACTGGATGACGTGGCAGCAGTTAGGGGCCGGTCTGCCGCAGCAACAGGCTCCAGGCACTCTCCTGCGACCACCGGCCTCATTGGCTGGCTGGCGTGGCACGCCTGACTGAATTTGGAGGGGGCGCGCATCCTGGGCCTGCCTCACGTGCTGTACCTTTGCCTGCTCTTTGGGGCCCACATAGATGACCCTGCGCTTCAGGCAGATCCTCGTGGTCACCCTAGTTGTAGCAAGTGCTGGGGGCCCCTATTTTGCTTTATGGCTCATCTCCCTTGCTGTGCAGATGGTGCGACTGGCCCTGTAGCACCCCCTTTCTACTGATTTAAAGACAAGGTTTTTCACAGAAAGGAACAGTAAGACTATTTGATTGTGCTTGTGCATTGGAGGCCGTTGGTCTGCTTGTGCCTCCCTCCTCCCCCATCCCCGGTGGCCGCTTACGGAGGTATGGCGGGACCTTGGCTTTGGCACCGCGGGTCGCCCCAGACTCAATGCAGTCACTTGCTCCCATTGCTTCTACCTAAGTCTTGGCCTCTTAATTGAACCGCATCTGGGGAGACACGGTTTGGATCCAGGGCGCCACTTGGGGTGCTCTGGAACCAACCATGGAGATTGGGTCTGCTCGTGCCCACCGATGGTAGCCTCTTGGATAGAGGGGGGACCCTGCAACAGTGGGCTCTACTTCCCCAGGACCATCTACTGTACATTCACCATCATTGTAGATCCACAGAGCCCATTAACCTACAATATGGGCAAAAGTGACAATGGGCAAGCCAGACTATCCTTTGAGTCTCTGTATCTGATGCACACAGCCGAAGTGGAACTGGAGAGGCGGACGCAGAGGAGGACGTGGGCAATTCCAAAGCTTCAGACATTAATTCTAGGTTCCTCGATCTAAAATATAGCTTGAACAGTAATTATTCTAAAATTGATCTCCTTACTACCAGATTCGACTGCCTTAGGAGTAGGTCGACAAGCATGAGGAACTCATTGACCAGTTGGAGTGCCGCATGTCTGATGTCGAAGATATGCATTTGTCCTCCGCTGGTCAACTCCTCCATATGGAAAAGGTACTGGGAGTCATCAAAAATCAAAATGAGGACCTTGAGGCTCTCTCCCAGCAGAATAACCTGCACATTGTTGGTATCCCTGAATCGACAGCCATGGACAAGATGGAAATCAATATTGAAACCATGCTAAGAGCCCCATTTGGCAACAAACCTCTCTCCAGTCTTCATCATTGAATGTGCACACTGTTCCCTGGAGCTGTGTCCTCCCCCGGGCACTGCTAGGCCTTTTGTGGCTCTGCTCTTGAATTATAGGGAAAGGGACACCCTACTGCGTCTATCCAGAGAGTGCTGGCCCCTCTAGTATCAAGGCAACGCCATCTCATTGAATCCAGACTTCACTCTGGCGGTGCCGGCTGCATGCGGAACATTCTTGCCTATTAGGTGCACACTACAGAAAACAGGTGCCACATACTCGCTACTTTGTCCTGGAAAGCTTCACATCAACCACAATGGGAAATCCTAATACTTTACAGACCCCAGAGCTGCCTCGAAATTCGCTCTTGGCCTGGCTCCCTGGTGGACGGGTATGCGGCCTCCCCCTGGCACTCAAATACTGGTCAAATCAAATCAAATTTCAAAGCTTTATTTCGACACTATCAACATAGACCATAAAAGCACATAATAATTCAAACCATTTTGTTTAAAAAATTCACAAATAAAATAAACATTCATAATCCAATACATATAATTACACTGATTCAATAATCTTGCAGAAAAGTCTTCAAACGCATGCATTCCCCTCCTTCTTAAAACATTCTCTTCCTTAAGCAAATTGCTTTGCAAATAAACAAAGCCACGTTAAAACAGATACCTGGGGATTCCAAGCTGAACAGAAAACTCATAGCAGCTGTAAAATCTCTAATGTTATGTGCAATAAAAGTTGGTTTTAAAGTGTTTCCTTGGGCTTGCGTAAAACTGACAAAAAAGCATAAAGTGCATAGTGCATTGTTTAGAGGCTTTATCGCATGGGCAAGGGGATGAACTTGAATCTCATCGATTTGCTTTAGGGTTCGCTACTAGCTTATGTGGCAGGCATTTAAGGTGGTCATCCATGGGATGTGAATTACTAAGCAGGCTGGAGTGCTCCAGGCATTACCTAAGACTCTCACACAATAGAGACTGTTATTCAAGCGCTAGAGGTCTGATTCTTTGTAACCAATGATGTGACTACATTTGCATTGTTCAAAAACAAATTATTGGAATAGGAAGAGGCGGCGACCAGGGAGATGCATTATCTTGGCCCGGTGGCTGTGACCTGGCATTTAGGGAGAGGGATAAGGCGGGCAAGACACTTGCCAGGCTACTTCACAAGCCTTGAGCTAGTGGACATATTACAGAGATATTGAATGACCATCAGACAGTCCATACTCGCACTGCCACTATCCGACGCATAATGGCTGGGTTCTTTATTGACCTGCACTCCACCTCATTGCCGCCTGACTCTAACACCCTGACCTCATACTTTGATACTATTTAACTGCTCTGGTTGGATGGTGCACACCACCAGTTCCTAGATGCACATTTCACAGCTGAGGACATTCTGCAGGTGATTCGCAGGATGCCTGGAGACAAAGCACTGGACCTGGATGGCCTCACAATAGTCTTTTATAAAGAATATGCCCAAATCCTCGCCCACCATCTTCTGTCTATGTATTAGGAATCCCTTAAACGGGGTATACTACCTCCCTCACTTCGAGAGGTGCTCATTGTCAGTGTCCTGAAACCTGACAAACTCTCTAAGCTCTGTGACTCCTACAGACCCGTATCCATGATCAATGTGGATAATAAGATCTTGGCCAAACATATTGCCTCACGTCTTCTCCCTCTCTTACCGCATATTGTTCACCCAGATCAATCCGGCTTCATCCCTAACAGATCAACAGCTCATAACCTCTGCTCTTCTCTATACAGTTGATCCCTAGGTCAACGTGTTGGCGGTTTTGTTCGACGCCACCAAGGCATTTGACACTTTAGAGCGGCCCTATCTCTTTCATCCTCTTGCCTGCATAGGCCTTAGTGATAACTTCTTACGCCTGATTAAACTACTGTATACGCATCCTACAGCCTGCCTGTGGGTAAATGGGGTGGTCACTTCTCCCTTTGTGTTGTCTATGGGAACCCGACAGGGATGCCCTATGTTGCCCATACTATTTGATATCAGGATGGAGCCTCTGGCTACCAAGTTGCAGCAGCACCATTCTCATTGCGGGCTTGCATTCACCCCTCGGAGAATTCTAGTATCCATGTATGCAGACGACATCAAACTGTACATCTGCAACCCGGAAATTAACCTTGGTCCTGTCATTCGGGAATTATCCCTTTTAGTGGATGTGCCGGAATAACCAGCAACTGGTCCAAGTCTGAGATATTGCCACTTACCCCGAACATGCAACCCTTTGTCACAGAATACCCCCTACAATGGGCCAGGCACCAGTTTGCTACCTGGGAGTTTGGCTCAGAGGAGATCTGAGTGAACTTTGGGGTGCAAGTTACGGCAGGCTCATGACGTGGCTGGAGGATTGCATGCAGGCGTGGAAGCGATTGGCGCGGTCCCTGGCGGGGAGAGTTGCGGTTGCTAAAACGTGGTACTCCTAAATTCTTGTACTTATTCATTATTCTTCAACCCCCACTCATGGCCGCCTTCCGTCGCCACGTCTGTTCCAACCTAATCACATTGGTGTGGGCAGGCAGACAACCCCGGGTTGCATGGGAAGTCCTTACTCTCCCCTTTGAGCAAGGTGGCCTGTGCGCCCCAGACATGGATCTATACATTTATTGTGCACAGGTGCATTTTGCTCACTACTGGCTGTACCACACCCTATTCCAGCCCCATATGGCCCTCAAGCACGATTGCATTATGCCCTGCCCTCTAAACGCGCCATTATATCTACCCCCTAAGCAGTCTCAAACTGAAGTTGATACTGCAGCATTTACTATATGGGCTTGGGATAGGCTGAGACAGCGTGAGAAACTGGAATGTATGGTCTGACCGTGCCACTTGCTGGGCACCCATCACTTTACGTGCTGGATGACACAGGGGCCTGTGGACATTTGCGATGGCTCCAGCTCCACAGGATTAGACATCTCTACTCGGAAGCCAACTTCCTCTCACAACAACATATTCTGGGCGACCCATCCCACAGGCCCCTTGATGTGCTTACTTACCAACAGTTTTCTGCTGCCGCTCACACCATACACAGCACTTTTCCTGGAGCACCACCAACAGTTCGAGCTTTTGAGATGATGCTCGCTAGCACCTCTCCTCATAAGCTCGTCATTCGCTAATATACCGCAATGCTGGAGAAGGCTCTGATTTGTGTCCTTTCTGCCGAATCCAGTTGGGCTGCAGACTTGGAGGCCCTCATCAGCAAGAGGCAGTGGCTCTACTGCTGCACCCAGTCCACTGCCCTCTCCCCGTACTATGGAACAGGTTAATACATTTTAAATATTTGCATAGAGTATACCGTACACCCGTCCAGATGTGTAGGATGGGCTAGGCGGAAGATGCGTGCTGTCTTCACTGTGGTGCACCTGCCGTCACCTTACTGCATTTGGCTTGGGAATGTCCTGCGGTTGCGGACTTTTGAGCTGGGGTCTTTGACACTATTGAGATGATTAATAAGTATGCACACACGTGGAAGCTGATGATTGCTCTGCTCAGTTATGTGAAGGACATTCCATAATTTTTGCTCCTCTGGACTAAATGCAGGGTTGCTATTAACTGGGGTAGGCGTACCATGCCCAGGCTTCACCACCAGCTGCAGGATGCGGCCTATTGTTAAGAAGAGCTGGAGTATTACTGGAAAAGAATGCCTGTGAAATCGAGACCGAGAGACATCCGGGCCTCAATGGTGACTTTCCTGGTGACGGGGGAGGGCGTGTCGTCACCACAGAGACAGACGGGCCCCATGCAGATGATCCTTGGCCTACATTGCCCACACTTCAGGTGGTCCATGATACTGACTGGTGAGATGCCACCGAGCTCTGACCCTGGCTCACTTGGATACAGGCTTATATTTCAGTCCGGTTTGATGAGCAGATCCACTTGCTTGAACGACTGCATTGTGCACAGACATAAACTGTTTAATTAGGATGTAACTCCATGTTATCTACCGATTTATGTCATTGTACTTCGGCTTGCTATGTGACCTCGAAATTACTTTTCCTATAACTCATCTTGTGCACTGTTGTGTTTTCTACTTAAAACCAATAAGTAAAAAAAGCTTACTGAAGATATGGATTGAAGTGCTTTTCTTCTGGGGCGCATCCTGTAAAAGAATAAAATATTTCTATATACACTGTAATATATGTTGCAATAAAAGAAGAGCATGCATACTCTGAAAAAGAAGCTCCTGAAAGAATTGGAAAAACTGACAAGCAAAGCAGGGACACTCAAGTTTGTATTATGTTTTCCCCTTGGTTATCATCCCAAAATTGATTTGGTACCCTGCCCATGTGACGGAATTAGCGGACAGACAACCCTGCACTTTTTAATCTTTTGTAAATATTATATGAAATATAGCAAGGGGACACTCTATCCCTATTTTAAAAAAGGAAACCTGTTAGCCTGGATCTGGCTTATACAAGCATGCTTGGTATGATCGATGAGGAGCTTGTATTCCGCTTAAGTACTTTTCTGAGAGCTGCGATCCGGGCACGTCAGTCCATGTCAGACCCTTGAATTCTTAACTGTGATTGGTTATGTTGTAAATAATGCATTTTATTCATCATATTCTAAGATGTGAAATTGTGTCTGATAATTTTAACAGTTTTTTTATGGTTGTACTTTTATGGATATACTGCCTATCCGAATAAAGATTATGAATTGAATTGAATTGACAAGCAAAGCAAAGCATATTTAAAGTTTTTCAAACACTTTCCAAACATATACATAATCTCAATCCTTGCTTCTTCTGCCTTCAATCTTTTAAAAGAAGTCCTGAATCTCCTGCAAAAAGGGCAGCTCAAATGTAGGCATTAATGCAATTAAATTGGGAATTTCAAATTTTGAAAAAAGCATTAAATGCCATTGAAGCTCATAAACGAAACAGCCGTGTTTGTCACCTATAATTTAACCTCAAGGTAGATACTGATCCCTATAAAGAAGGCTTCATGTAACTTCACTCAATAGAGCTGATAGCACTTTATCTTATGTGGCTCTTGCATGGTGTAATCTTGCCAATCGCTGCTTTTTACTTCTATGATTGTCAAAAACACGTCTTTAAATTGGGATGAAAAAACACACAATGCTTTTCATTAACACACCTGGATGTTCCCTTTCGAGTTCAGCTGCTAGAAGAAATACAATCCTGCTTTCATTAGCACATTGGCATGCACTAACCCACAGGGACATAGCTCCTTTGTGACTCTTTATCACTCTGCCCAGCACATGTAACCCTTTGATGCCATTTCCTTGCTTGTAAACTACTTGCTGCACCTGTTTAATTCATCCTATCTCATAGCACAATTCCAGGAAAACGGTTCGTATTTAATTGGAACAAATTAATCAGGCTGTGGGTTGACTCCGGATTTTATATAAGAGTTAAATATTCAAAAGACAATAAAATGTTGAGGTATTACACATTGTATCCTCTTTAAGTGAAAACTATTTGAAAGTATTCCCTGGCCAAAAGTAGATATATTAAATAAGAGCTTTGATAAATGAAACAGTCTTGTTGCAAATCTGACATTAAAAAGGTGCCTTTAACCTTTACAGGAAACGTTTGCCCAGTCTACATTTCAAGTTCAGCAACTTCTGCACACTCATACTCAATTGCAGGCTCATTTTGCTGTATTATTAAACACAATATTAAATGCTTCAAACACAACAGACATAATTCACATTTTTAAAACCATTGGATCTTGTGTGCTAAGTGGCTTTAACACGATTTTTGGATTTATTCATTCCTTCTTTAATTCTTTGTTTTCAAATCTGTCTGGTGGAATATCAACTGCACTTCTTTTAGTTGGTTATTCAATTCTTAATTTTTCCTAGTAAAGAAATATAGCAGCATGAATGCCAACATGAATAAAAGTAGTTCCTACCCGACTGAATTCGAGTGGGTTGGTGCATGACGTGAAGCAGCGGCATTCGACTTTGGAGGAGACCTGCCTACCAGGTTAAGTGAGAAATGAACTTTGTCTAAAGTGACATCGCACACGCTCAAAGAAGCTATATTCAATAAGGTTCCAATGCAATCACCTATGACTACCCCAGTAAGAATGTGTGACATTACAACACATTACCATGCATGACTGTTCAACGCAGCCTTTACCACACATGCCTTTTCAACGCAGCCTTTACCATGCATGCCTTTTCAATGCAACATTTACCCTGCATGCCTTTTCAACTCAGCTTTTACCACGCATGCCTTTTCAACGCAGCCTTTACCATGCATGCCTTTTCAACGCAGCCTTTACCACACATGCCATTTCAATGCAGCCTTTACCACGCATGCCTTTTCAATGCAGCCTTTACCATGCATGCCTTTTCAACGCAGCCTTTACCATGCATGCCTTTTCAACGCAGCCTTTACCATGCATGCCTTTTCAATGCAGCCTTTACCCCGCATGCCTTTTCAACGCAGCTTTTACCACGCATGCCGTTTCAACCCAGCCTTTACCACGCATGCCTTTTCAACGCAGCCTTTACCACGCATGCCTTTTCAACGCAGCCTTCACCACGCAGCCTTTTCTTTTTTTAATATGCCACATACAGAAAATCAAACACAATGTCTAAATACAGCGCCCACCCCACCACCCTAACCCACCCTAACCAACAAATTCCCACAAACAGGAGTTAAATCCATTTGATATTTTTACCAAATCCAACATTTAGGGCAAGCAAGATATAAAAGACAATTGTCACACAACAATCCTTTTAGCCCCCAATAGAAAAAGTGCATAAAGAGCAGAATTTACAATTCATCAGATAAATATTCATTAAGAACAAAGTGACCTGTGCAAGAAAAGAGTTGCAAGGGTACTAAAGGGCATATAGAGCAGTGCAAAAACATAATTAAAATAACTTGACCATCCCTCCAATGATTTATCATCTTAGCACAGAAGACAAGGGGCCTAGCCTTTTTCCTTAGGGTAGCTGAGGAGTTGTCTGATGAAGCCAACGAGACAAGGGTTCCCAAATAACCAAACCTTTCTTTTTG
Organism: Calotriton arnoldi; assembly: GCA_963921515.1. Lineage (NCBI taxonomy): Eukaryota > Metazoa > Chordata > Amphibia > Caudata > Salamandridae > Calotriton > Calotriton arnoldi. The sequence continues at coordinate 540,862 of CAWUFW010005451.1, forward strand.
GCCTGTATGCCCTTCTTAGAGTAGATAGCTTTTTCAAGAGTGCATGTAGAATATAATCAAGTCAGTCATTGCGAAAATAAAGGAGGATTAGGGTCTAACCAAGCAGATGTTATGCACAGACTATAGATTGCCATGGCAATAAAAATTAGGGACCCCCCTTTTTTCCTATCTACTGTTTCTTGTATGCCCAGTATAAGCGCCGTGGGAGTAAGTCGGATGTCTTGAGACAGAACAGATCCAATAAAGCTTTGCATTTTATTAATTAGAGGCCCAAGTTTCTCGCATGTAGCAAACATGTGAACGGAATCCGCCCTGTATTCAGAGCAACGAGGACAATAAGTCCCTCTACCCGACCCCCACTTTGCTATTTTACTGGGTGTATAGTACAGAAAAAAACAGGTTTTGTAAAATTGTGCCTGTAAGTTAGCTGACAATAAGTCGCTTTGGGCAAATTGGAGGGCTAGGCAGAAAATCCCATTAGTAATATCCAATTTCTGTTGCCATTTAACGGCGATACTAGTTAGGTCATCAGACATTTGGCTATTAAGAGTATCATATATAGACCCAATTCAGGGAGTGATAGGCTCAAGCAATTTTTCAATAATTTCGCTTTTCGCAAATCCCAAGGGCCCCCTGCCTTAAATGCTAAACAATTTTTAAAGGCTAGGTATTTAAAAGCCTCGTGTTGGCATAAATCAAATTGCATTTTAAGGTCCTCAAATCATAAAATACCCTCAGGTGAGTACAAAGCCCCTAGTTTATTAATGCCAGAGTTTAGCCAGTTTTGAAAATAAATATGCCTGGCAGATTATCGTTATTTCTTGTAGGGGTGTAGTGGTTCAATCTACCAATACCAAATAGCTTGCGTGCGGCCGTGAAGACTTTGAAAGTTCCCAAGAAGGTCTTAAATCTAACCCTCTTAAAATCACCAAATTCTAACTGGCGCCATAAACAACCCAAGCATCAGACCCGAGCAACAGTTCAAATGGCGACAGGAGTTCCGATGTCGATGCTGGAGGTTGTCCTTGTATCATTACTGGGCATATCTGCAAGACCGTGGCCCAATAATATAATTTTAAGTTTGCCTTTTCAACGAAGCCTTTACCACACATGCCTTTTCAACGCAGCCTTTACCACACATGCCTTTTCAATGCAGCCTTTACCACGCATGCCTTTTCAACGCAGCCTTTACCACGCATGCATTTTCAATGCAGCCTTTACCAGGCATGCCTTTTCAACGCAGCCTTTACCACGCATGCCTTTTCAACGCAGCCTTTACCACGCATGCCTTTTCAACGCAGCCTTTACCACGCATGCCTTTTCAATGCAGCCTTTACCACGCATGCATTTTCAATGCAGCCTTTACCATGCATGCCTTTTCAACGAAGCCTTTACCATGCATGCCTTTTCAACGCAGCCTTTACCACACATGCCTTTTCAATGCAGCCTTTACCACGCATGCCTTTTCAACGCAGCCTTTACCACGCATGCATTTTCAATGCAGCCTTTACCAGGCATGCCTTTTCAACGCAGCCTTTACCACGCATGCCTTTTCAACGCAGCCTTTACCACGCATGCCTTTTCAACGCAGCCTTTACCACGCATGCCTTTTCAATGCAGCCTTTACCACGCATGCATTTTCAATGCAGCCTTTACCAGGCATGCCTTTTCAATGTAGCCTTTACCACGCATGCCTTTTCAATGTAGCCTTTACCACGCATGCCTTTTCAATGTAGCCTTTACCACGCATGCCTTTTCATTGCAGCCTGTGTCAAATGCAATACGTGTTTATGAATGGATTATTGTTACTCTGTGCAGACGCCTGTGGACTGGTATTTTGTTGCATTGAATCTCACAGATTACCATAGTAAGCATCAGAAACGTTAGGCGCTCTTCAGAGGCTTTCACTCTGAGTATCCTTGTTAGGCGCTCTTCAGAGGCTTTCACTCTGAGTATCCTTGTTAGGCGCTCTTCAGAGGCTTTCACTCTGAGTATCCTTGTTAGGCGCTCTTCAGAGGCTTTCACTCTGAGTATCCTTGTTAGGCGCTCTTCAGAGGCTTTCACTCTGAGTATCCTTGTTAGGCGCTCTTCAGAGGCTTTCACTCTGAGTATCCTTGTTAGGCGCTCTTCAGAGGCTTTCACTCTGAGTATCCTTGTTAGGCGCTCTTCAGAGGGGTAGTAAATTATTTAGCCAACAGTAACTCTGTACATGTATGTAACTCCTTTGACGGCCTCGTGGTTGCCTTTTGGGAAAGCTTGTACTCCATTCAGAGTTTTCTTATGGTGATAACACGATGACAAAGGCTATAGGCCTGGTCAGTTTGTTGTTAAAAGTTATGTCAGATTCCATAAATTAATCTATTTAGTATGAAAAGTTACAACAAAAAAACAGTTGGACTTATTTATTGTGATAAACAAATGTTAAAGCTAATAAGCCTTTGAGAGTGGATTGTTATACTGTGATTAGCCAATAGATGGGTATTTTGTTAGGTGGAATCACACAGATTACTGTTGTAGACAAGGGTTTTGGTGTTATCTCCTCCTACAAATCCTGAAGGCAAAATATTTGCACTGTCAGAATCCTTGTTAGGACCTCTTAGGAGGAGTTGTATTTTGTTTTGCTAAGTTTAAATCTGTGCGTTTCTGCCATGTTATGACTTCACACCTGATGCTTTCCTAGTGAGAAAGCTTATGATCAATACAGAAGGCCTAGGTTGGTTACACGGAAAAGCCATAGGTCAGATATGTTTAGTATGAAACTATATGAAAGGGGGATATTATTGACTTATATATTGTGAACAACGTAAGTTATTTATTTTAGGACGAGGTACGGCTGCCCCTATCCCATTCATTGTTTGCACTGACAATAAATCCGCTGGAGTGCAAAATGAGACTGCGTGGCCCAGCCTGGGGGATTTTACTAGGGCATACAACACAAGTTTGTCCCTATATGCAGACAACATGATGTTGTATGCAAGAGATGTGGTGATGGATCTGACACCAATAGCTAATACGATGCAGGAATTTAGTGTATTAGCGGGACTGATGGTCAACTACTAGGGCATGGGGCACTGGCATAACAAAACTTGAGGGGGCCCCCCTGCAAAGCACATGGAGGGGCCCCCTCTGGACTCAATCAGGAGCTCTCCGGCCAGAGTACTGTGCTGAGTGGCCCCCTGGAGCTTAGGCCCCCCCGCACCGTGGGGGCTGCTGGGGCCTGTGTTACGCCACTGGTATGGGGGATTAGGGAGGCGTAGAGTGGCACTGGCTAGGCTGAAGCTGACGACCGACAAAGGATGAATGGAGGCCCCAGACTTCAAAAAGTACTACTTTGTGAACAGTGGCAGTAGGTCACACTCTGTCTAGCAGACCACCACTCAAATGAAACCGGAATCAAGACTATCGACCTTTGTGAGAGAGCACTAGAGACGCTACTACGGCACACAATAAAGTCAGGAGAGACCTTCCACTGCTGGTTAAAATGGCACTGGGATGTCTGAGACAGAGCATTATTTATACAAGGTCAGTATTAGCTTATGCACCAGTGATACCCTTGAAGGTGCTGCCAACCACGCAGGGGAACCTTACTCCTGCAGACTTACACCAGTTGGACACAGGAGGGATTGACACTATGGGACATTTATTTCAAGCTGGTACTCTCACAGACATTAACAGATGGATTGGTGTGCTTCTTTTCCAAGACAATGTTTTTGTTTTTGGAAAAGATCATTTTGAACATCAAGTTTGATTAGATGTTGTTTTTACTACATTGGGTGAGAAGGGTAGAGACTGAGGAGAGACAAATGTGATTTTGCGGCGTGCGAAGTGTAGTATTTAGGCCATGTGGTCTCTGGCAAGTGAATTGGCCCGTACCCAGGTCTATTGATAGCCATTGAAGAAGTACCGATTCCTTTGGACAAGGAGCAATTAAAGGCTTTTCTGGGAATGTGCGAATATTACGCCAAGTTTATGCGTAACTTTTCCATCAAAGCTGAACCTCTCCTTGCGTTGTTGCGTTGAATATCAGGTTTCTGTGGGGTGAGTCACAGATGCTTGCTTTCAAGGAGATCAAGAATGGTTTGGCGAATGCACCTTTACTAAGTCCGTTCACACCTGGTGAGACAGTAACAGTGGATGTGAGTGGAGTTGGACTTGGGGCGGTGCTTCCCAGGGCAGAAGAGGATGATGAGCGCACAGTCGCATTTGCATCTCGTACGCTCAGACTGCTTGAGAGATAGTACTCGATCATTGAGCGTGAAATGCACGCGTGTGTCTGGGCGGTGGACGTTTTAGAGCTTATTTGTCAGGTACTAGGTTTAGGCTAAGGTCAGATCATAAGCCCCTAATATCTATTCTGATTGGGAGTAATGTACATTCCACTAAAGCCACTGATAGATTGGTGAGGCCGAGTGTGAAGTTGCTTGAATATGATTTGTTTGTTGAATTTATACTGGGTGGAAAAAAATAAGAAAGCAGACTGTCTATCCAGATTATCCATTCCAGGAGAAGACAAGGATGTGGATGATCAGCAGGATCTGGAGTGATTGGTGGCCAGTGTACTTTGGTTAAATACCAAATGTGTCAGTGAAAGGGAGTGGAGATCTGCTCTTGTCCATGATCCTGTGCTAAACAAAGTGGTGGAATATACAGGAAAGGGTTGGCCAAGGCAAGGTCATCTTTCTGTGGAACTCCAGACTTATAGTAAGGTGCCGTCAGAACTCTCAAAGGAGGATGGGTGGCTATACAGAACAGACAAAATAATTTCTCCAAGAGATGTCAGTGAGAGACTATTGAGCATAAGTCATGAGGGTAATCTAAGCATGAAAATGACTAAGAGGAGACTGGTGGAGATTTTCTGGTGGCCGAGAATGGACAGGGATGTGGAGGATTGGATTGGTAAATGTATGAACTGTGTGTTGAATGTGAATCTGAAATGTGTGAATCCTCCAATGGATATCCCTGAAACTCCTCAGAAGGTATGGGAGAGAGTGTGCATAGATTTTCTTGGGCCTTTCCAGGTTTTCCCTCAAGCTCAGTGATTTGCCATTGTTCTAATTGATCACTTGTCAAAGTGACTTTAAGGTAAATTCATTCAAAAGCCTAACACCAGAAGTGTAATAACTTTTCTCACGGATGTTTTTGCCAGAGGTTTCTCTTCCGAACTCCATTCAGACAACAGTGTGCAGTTTGTTTAGTTTGAGATGGAGGAATTCTTGAAGGGAGCAGGGATCAAGCACGAGAGGTGCAGACTTTATCATCCCCAGGGGAATGGTCAGATTGAGAGGGCCAACAGGATGGTCTTTGACTATGTCAAGAGGGCTGTAATTGAAGGTCTTGATGTGGTGTATGCAGTGCGTGCTATGCTCTGGTCGCATCGCAATACCCCTCGTGTAAATGGTGTTACTACATTTGTGGCCCTGAGGGGCAGGGGCACTCAGGATTCGTTGAGGCCCGCATGGTTTAACAATCTATCAAAAGTCAAATCCAGCAATAAATCCGCTCATGACATTGAAGTGACCAGGAATAGAATCTGAGAAAGTCAGACAAAAAGTAAAAAGAGGTATGATGTGATTAAAGAGAATAAAACTGTATTGATTGAGTAGGGTGATTATGTGCATGTAAAATTACCAGATTGAAAATGTATCAAAGGATTTTGAGGTTTAGTCCTGCCTGTCGTGTTGAAGAAGTGAGCAAAGATGGATGTGCAGTAAGAATACAAAATGGACAGTGATGGGATTGTGTGAGATTAGTTAAAGTGACGAGCCCTGTCCAGACTCATAGTGAGTCTGTTGGGGACAAAGTGATGAAAAGTGCAACTCCAATGGAGAAGCGTGTCCATAATTTTCCTCGAAGATACAAAGATTTTGTCATGACTTTAAATCTCATTGTATTGCCTTTTATCTGATATTGTATTATTTTGTTTAGTTGTATGTTACTGCAACATCTCTTTAGAACAGTAATTTATTTAGAACTGTAATTTGTTTTTTATACTATGGTTTTGCTGTTATTTCTACTCTTATGGTATTTATTCTTATAATGGGAAAAGGAGGAGGTGTGTTATAGCTAAGAGTTTGTCTATGTGTTAGGATATTTACATATATTGGCATGCCTATGTGGTGGGAGCTGGCTCGTGACACTTCCAGCTCGTGACACCTCCACTCCACGTTGCTCGTTCTGACAGTTAGGTTGGAATGTTGAGCAAGCTGTGTGGCGGTTGGAGCCGGCACAGAGCGCCTGGTGTCGGCGAGTGGCTGCCTGTAATATTAACCCCTTCACCGCTAGGCCTTTTCCCCCCATATGCTAAGCCTTTTTTTGGCTATTTGGGGTAGTTCGCACTTAGGCCCCTGTAACTTTTTGTCCAAATAAGGTATCAACGTCAAATTTGCGCCCTTTTTTTCCAACACTCTGAGGATTCTAAAGGTACCGAGGGTTTGTGGTTTCCCCTGGAGGGCACCCAGAAATTAGCCAAAATACAGCCAATTTAGTTTTTAGTTTTTTTTAAATGGGAAAAAGTGCTGCAGAAGAAAGTGTCTAGTTCGTTCCCAGCAAACGGCATCAACAAAGGGTTTATAGTGCTGAACTCACCATCTTCTCAGCTTTCAGGGACAGGCAGACTTTTGTCAGAAAACCAACATTTTCCATACAGTTGTGTAATTTTACTGGGACATAGCCTAATTTTCCTATTTTTTGTGCTTTTAACCTCCTTCAAGTTAGTGGTAGAAATGGGTGTGAAAGAAATAATGGATCCCAGAAAGCTCTACATTTCTGAAAACTAGACAACATTCTGAATTCAGCAAGGGGTAATTTGTGTAGATCCTTCAAGGTTTCCCTAAAGAAAGTAACAGTTGAAAATAGACAATATTGAAATTGAGTTGACAAAACAGCATGTGTGCCAACGTGTTACCTGTAACTTGTATCATTTTACTCAGGAGACTGAGGGGAATGCTGTGTGGTAGAACATTTGTGCTGGCACAGTGATCCCCCACAAAAATATGTGGAAAATGTGATTTTTTTTCAGCTAAATTTGAGGTGTGCAGGGGATTCTGGGTAGGAAAACATAGGGGGATCCACGCAAGCCATAGCTCCCTGGACTACGGGTGTCTAGTTTTCAGAAATGTGTGGGTTTGGTAGGTTTCCCTAGATGGCCGCCAAGCCAGGGGCCAAAAACCCAGGTGCCCCCCATGCAAAACCAGGTCATTTTGTGATCGGTATTTTTGATGTCTCCTCAATATGTTTTGGGCCCTTGCCTGTCGCGGGTACTTGGCCCACCCACACGAGTGAGGTACCATTTTTGTCAGGAGACCTGGGGGGAATGCTGGATGTTAGGAAAACTGTGGTTTTTCTGATACCAGAAGATTATGACACAGTATGCAAGAAAAATGTGTGACTATAGTCACATTTTGAGGTTTGTATGGCATTGTGAGTAAAAAAACTTGTTGAGATCCATGAGAGGCACACCACCCAGTACTCCTCATTTTTTTTAAGTTTACAAAAATATCTAAAGCTGGTAAATTTTCCCTAGAGTCAAACTACACCTTAGCACAGAGAGACAGATAAGACAAATATGACTGCATATCCATCTGTTCCTCAAGTATACATACATACTGGTGGGATTTTGCACGAGGGTGAGTGAAAGGTTCAAAATTTATATTTTATTAACAAGAGATTTCACAAAAAGGAAATGCACTGTTAATATTGAAAAGGTTAAAAACCTGAACCAATGAATCACAGCTCGTGGGCTGTAAAGCCACGGCAAGGCACCAACCTCTTTACAGGCCATTCACACACCTTTCATACTTGACATACACGTTCACACCACCAGCTGCGGCCCCAGCACATTATAACACTCACATCAACAGACAATGTAGAGACAATGTACACCCTGGCAGAGAAAGACAGAAAAGACAAATATTACTTCAAAAGAACTATTCCTTAAGTACACACACATACCGGTTGGATTTGGCATGAGGGTGAGTGAAGGTTCAGAGCGTAAAATTTTACTAACAAGAGATTTCACAAAAAGGAAATGCACTGTTAATAATGAAAAGGTTAAAAACCTGAACCAATGACTCACAGCTCGTGAGCTGTAAAGCCACGGCAAGGCACCAGCCTCTTTACAGGCCATTCACACACCTTTCAAACATGACACATAAGACCATTCATCACCACCAGCCGCGGCCCAACACATTACAACAATCACATCAACAGACAGCACCATTCATGGGCCCATCACTTCCATACGCTCACTTGACTGACACAGCAATCACACCGGCTGGTGGTTGACATAGTGTATGCAGTGGCATTTGGCTAGCAAAGTGTGTAATAACCAGCAGCAAGTTACTACTGTCAGCGAAATACCAGACCACGCACCGCTAGTCAAACGCCAGTCCACGCACACCGCCAGCCAAACGCCTGTTCACCCACACCGCCAGCCAAATGCCAGTCCACCCACACCTCCAGCCAAATGCCAGTCCACCCACACCGCCAGCCAAACGCCAGCCCACCCACACCGCCAGCCAAGCCCTAGCCCACACACACCACCAGCCAAGCACCAGCCCACACACACCGCCAGCCAAGCACCAGCCCACGCACACCGCCAGCCAAGCGTCAGCCCACGCACACCGCCAGCTAAGCACCAGTCCATGCACACCGCCAGCCAAGCGCCAGTCCATGCACACCGCCAGCCAAGCGACAGTCCACGCACACCGTCATCAATTTTTTTTTTAACTGGAAAGAAAACACAAACCAATTGGAACTAGATACAAAACTATAACTACAAACACAACAGCGGTAACTAAAGACATCATTCTAATGCCAACCGTGAAACTGAACAACAAATATAAAACCATACAGACCAGGCAGTACACTATTAGACTCACGGCTGCTCCCAAAAACTCTTTTGAGTGTGATACAATCTGAAACATGTGGGCACACACAGCCCAGGATTAGAAGGATAATCAGCACAGTGCATACGACTTTTCCTTCCGCATACCTCTTCGCAAACAGACTCTACATCCCTTACAGGGATTGGTTTTTTTGGGCGTGGGAGGAATTAAATCGGGAAAGTGGCGATCTTTCATTCTAGCCACATCCTCCACCACTCCACTCTAGGAACACTTGCCTGTTCCACTACAACTGGGCTGCTTATCACAGACTCCTGAAACTGAACAAAAGTCATCTTTGACGCTGGAGAACACTCCTTGAACACAACAAAAGCATTAAAAGTTGCTAAATTGAAAAGATGGCTGGCCAACTTCTTATACCAAATGTAAGCCTTACGAACAGCAGTGTAAGGTTCCAACCTCTGATCTACTCTATCAACACCACCTATGTGCTTATTGTAGTCTAGAATGCACACAGGTTTGCGCACTTCAGCAACCTGACCCCAAACAGTCAAAGGTGAAGTACTTTCATCATGGATGGTAGTCAGTATATAGACATCTCTCCTGTCAGAAAATTTCACAGCTAGCAGTTCATCACTACGCAAGGCACTGCACTGTCCCCTCTGAAGTTTTTGCAAACAAGCTCTTTTGGGCAACCTTTACGGTTAGAGCGGATTGTGCCACAAGCAAAAGTGTCCATTTTAAACAATTCCTTAAACAATTGCACAGCAGTGTAGAAGTTATCTAGGTACAAATGGTGACCTTTGTTAAACAGTTCTCTAGCAAGTTCCCAAACAATTTTCTCTGAAACTCCTAAAGTGGACGGACAACCAGGTGGGTCAATAGTGGCACCCCTATCAGTGTACACCGGGAAATTATAGACATATCCTGTCCTACTCTAAGACAACATATACATCTTAATTCCATTACATGCCCTCTTACTAGGAATGCACTGCCTAAAAACCAAACAGCCCTTGATCAGGCCCAAATACTCATCAACAGCTATTTCTTTCCCTAGAGTATAGATCTCTGAAAATCGATCTACAAAGTGATCAAGAACAGGGCGAATCCTAAAAAGACGGTCACAGTCAGGGTGATCTAGTGGCAACGCCAAAGCATTATCAACAAAATGCAGCATCCGACGCAAAAGTAAATACCGACTCATAATTACAGGAAATATGGCCGTTGCCATCAATGGACTGGTAGACCAATATGAAGCCAGGGATGGCTTCCTTATCAAGCCCATCAAAAAAGTCAAACCCAAAAACTTCTTCATCTCATCCAGATTTGTGTGAGTCCACCGGGTAGCTCTAGAGTGGGGCCTAAGTCTGTTGTCCCTCAAATACTGTTCCGCATACAAATTAGTCTGCTCAACAATCTCAGCAAAAATACACCATCCATAAACAACAGAAAAAACTGTATAGGCAAAAACATTTCACAATTCACTCTTCACCCTGCATCACCACTAAAGGCAGGCAACACCGGCTGCACCATGTTTGGATCAACTCAGAGTCCAGAGTCCAGCACTTCCAATGGGACACCGTACAGCCCCAGGCTGCAATCCAGATGCCTCTTGCTGCACCATCGACACATCAGTGTCCTCTAAAACAGGCACTTCATCCACACTGAGAGTAGCTTCATCTGCACTGAGTAGCTTCATCATCAGATGATTCTTCGTGGACAGAAAACTCACTGCCAGAATCTTGCACTCCCTCCTCTTCCTCAAACGCACTGTCAGTCTCATAATCATGGTAAGAGGAAGATTCAAAAAGCCTACCAACAACCTGCTGAGCAGTAATTCTGCGGCTAGCCATAATCCTTACTAATAAAGGTAACTTGTCCAACAAGTCAACAACAACAAACACTTTGTAAAATAAGTAATAAACAAAATGTGGCTTTATCAGAAAGACCTATATACTCCAAAACTATACCACTCACTTGCCAGAAGCAGCTAGACTCACCACCACCTACTCTGCACAGACACAGCAAGGACCAACAATATCCCACTAAAAAAGAAAAGAAAATTACACATAAGACAACGCAAAACAAATTGCAAAGATTTTCACCCTCAAACACTAACTAAATATGCTGCTATCATGACACCACTTACAAAAAATTCATTTGTGTATGACAATAATACTCATTTGGAGTGAACACATAAATGTTTTTCTTTCCAAAAAACTGCAGATCAACCACTGCCGAAACCGCAAACACGAATAAAAAGCTTTGCACTAGAATAATAAGGAGAAATAAAACATTCTAATCACATATACAAATAATGCACCAGTTCACACAATATCTACCAGCCAAGCTGGGGGGTAGGTGGGCCTAAAAGCATAAGGCCGATCTGCTCCCAACCGGGGCAGAAACAGCCAAAATATTCCCCCCGTAAAAGGGGAGCAACCCTTGTCCAAGGGGCCACTCCCCAACACCAACATTTAAAAACCCTGGTGTCTAGTGGCTTCTGCCCCCCTTGGGGCAGAAATCATATGGCTGATATGCCCCCATAGAGGGCAGAAACGGCCACAATAATCAACCCATAAAGGGGAGTGACCCTTGCCCAAGGGGCCGCTACTCAACAACATTTAAGAAAACCCTGGTGTCTAGTGGCTTCTGTCCCCTTGAGGACAGATGAGCATAAAAACATAAGGCCGATCTGCTCCCAAGGGGGGCAGAAACGGACAAAATATTCAGCCCATAAAAGTGAGTGACCCTTGCCCAAGGGGACGCTCCCCAACAACACTAAAACAATCCCTGGTGTCTAATGGCTTCTGCCCCCCTTTGGGGCAGATGGGCCTAAAAACATATGGCCAATCTGCCCCCTAGTGGTGCAGAAATGGCTAAAATAAATGCTCCCCAAAGGTGAGTGACCCTTGCCTAAGGGGCCGCTCCCCACAAAGATATTTAAAAATAATCCATGTTGGCCTAATGGGCACACAATAAAAAAAAATACATTATTTGGGCCGATCTGCCCCTCCAGGGGGGCAGAAATGGCCAAAATAAATGCTCTCCAAAGGGGGACGGCCCTTGCCTAAGGGGTCACTCCCCAAAAACATATTTTAAAAAAGAATCGCTGGTGGCCTAGTGGGCACACAATTAAATAAAAAAAATTGGGGGCCGATCTGCCCCCCAGGGGGACAGAAACGGCCAAACAAATTGCTCCCCAAAGAGGAGCATCCCTTACCCAAGAGGCTGCTCCCCGAAACACAAGGCATTTATCCCTGGGGTCTAGTGAGCATTCCTGCTGCACGATCGCACCCCATGCGCGATCGTGCAGCAGGAATGCTGAAACGACATCGGAGGAAAGGAAAACCCTTTCCTTTCCTCCAATGCCTCTTTTTTAAATCAACCCTCCCCGAGGAGAAACTCACCTCTCCTCCTTGGATGCGCTGGAAGCAAATGGCTAATGACATCTGTGCGTGGTGCGCGCTGATGTCATTAGATGACGTGGAGGGGGTTTTGGGGGGGCAGGCGGAAGGGCTTCTGCTGCCCTCCCTGGTGGGGGCAGCATTAAGGGCAGCCCACGGGGGGAGCGCCAGGGCTTCCCACGTGGGTGGGTCGTACGACGGCCCGGAGCCATCCGACGCAAAAGCCCACCATGACGTCGGACGGCTCCCGGCCGTCCAACGTATGGAAAGGATTAACGCCCTGAACTTGGAAAAACCTTTACTCATCTCACACTCAAGTATGCCAGCATATTAACTCCTTGCAACACAGACATTTCATAGGAGGTACAGGGAACTACAGCGAGTTGGTGGCTGTGACCCGGAATGGGAGAGAGACTTACACAAGGGTCTCGACTTCTTATGATAAGTGATGTAGCGCTGCACTTCTAGGGCCCGGATCGGGTGTGGGTGGTTGACAGTATACTTGTCGCAAACCTTTCAGTCTTGTCCTGAACCCAAACACCAGAGAAACACCTCGTTTGGGTCACAGACTGACATCTGTTTTCTCACTCATGGCTTGGCTTGAAACCGGTTGTTTAGGGAAGGGGAAAATCATTCCTTAGCTCTGGATGTCAGTAAGAAGTCATCGAAAGGCCTTCTGAGGAGCAGAGCTTCTGATCTGCGCCGGAAAGTACGGAAGAAATGAACTGGCAACAGCCTGCAGGGATGGCATTTATATGCATTGCTGGAGAAAAGTTTCCCAATCTGTGCTTGGGAATTATTCTAAGGTGAGGCTTCAAAGTGGATGTGAATTTAATATTCAGATATACTTATCTGCGTTGTAACGACCCTCAAAGTAAATGTGAGATACCATGATCATTTAAATACATATTAAAATCATACTAGTTGCAACTTTTTCACCAACCAAAAGAAAAATAAGTATAAATGCCAAAAAATGAGAACACAATAAGTATAAATAAATACATATAGATAGTTAATACTTTTGTTTATTGGTATTTCAAATGACACAACAATTCAGTACAATGTTAACACTGAAGCAGTAACTTGGGCTTACAATTATTAGTCCACGCTATGCAGACAGGAGCAAGCGAACACCCACAAGGGAATGGGGTTATGGACGCATTTGTAGGCAGAATAGATGCTACAACAATAATACTCATTTAATAAACAAACTATAACCATGTCCATGCGGGCCTAAGTCTCATCACAGAATGTGTGAAAACATCATTTGCGGGGGGACCCGAACGGCAGCAAGGAAGAGCAATCCATTCCGCCTACGGACGCATCACGACCTGTGCACTCTCAGTTCTATCAGTGTTCGGCTCATTTTCGCAACTAGGAGTTGGCCTCACAGTCTGCCCCTCCTCAGAGTCAACTGCAGTCCCAGGGGACTCCCATTTGTCAAACACCTCCATCCACAGCAGTTCAATAGGTCTGTGATGGACACCCCTTGCTTCCTCCCTCCGTCGCACCCTTTCCTTTGCCCGTGCCCAGGGTGTGACATCAGTAACGCATGTTTCCACACTAGGTCCCCTGGGCGAATTCCAGTCCATGGGCACTCGTTGCTTGGCCGTAGCCAGGGCCAGGTCCACAAATGTGTTGCCCACCTTCTTGGGGCCCGGCCTACGGAGCAGGCCAAATAAACAAACTGCAGACGTATTTGTGAGTGCTGTAGACAGATTCCTAATAGGACACAAGATTACCTCCCCACAGAATCCTGTGAGCCCAGGGCAACCTCAAGTCATGTGATCAAAATCATCATCCAGTGTCACACAACAAGACCAACCTCTAGGCTTCCCACCATACATAGTCTGTAGTAGGTCCTGTTAGTGTAATTGAATTGTATATATTTAAGACGCGTATTGTGAAAGACTTTCTGTGGATATGCAAGCACCCTTCCCCATTCAGCATCAGTCATGTTCCGGCCCAAGTCAACCACCTAGCGAGCCTGAAGGGTGACCAATGGTTTCTTAACCATCCCATTCAGAGCCTGATAGAACCACAAGACTACGCAAGAGCCAGTTCCGGAGTAGCTGTAGTACAGCACGCGTAGGAGATTCTGCTCTAGCAACACCCCAAAGGTCCCGTAGAGCATGAGTAAGCGCTTCTTAGGTAAGAAATTGGCCCACTGGCAGGCCTGTCTGCTCCACTATGTTCCCAAAGGGCAATAAATATACAAGTAGGCCAAGTTGCATCAAACGACCTGGCCAAGTCATGCACCACTTTCAATAATCTATTAATGATATGTCAATATTTCAAATATTGACGATTGTACCCCGTGTGTATTGTCATAGATCACTACGTTATTGAAGGTCATTAATCTCCTGGGTCTTTTCTTCCAGATAAAAGGTTTGTCACAGACTTGCATTTCAGTTAGAATGTGAACAATTATGTGTCTATTGTGAGTATTGAGTGTTACTGATTCACCTGGGCACTATCGGGATGCGATTTTATGGTTGCTTGCTTGTTTCTCCGCGTGTTTGAGGGCAAACGATTGCAATGTATTGTTTAAGACAATGATTTCAGTTTGGTATAGATAAGTCCTGGATAGCAACAGGGATAGAAGCCCACCACAGTGCTGTCACCTTTCGCACGGCGGTGTATTAGGATTCATACACAACAAGCTTCTCTACTGCCAGCATGAACACTGATAGATGCACTGTTCAATCCATCTGGAACACACGCATGAACACAAGGTGCTTTTACATTGAAGCTGACAGCTGATGTGTTGAGTTTTCTGCAAATCGACCACTCTGACACATTAGAACTGGTTATTTTTCTTTTCATTACAGGTTTTCCCCTGAAGAAGGGACCCCAGTCCCGAAATGCATTGGGCTTACGTTCTGAAGTTGTTTTGAGAAAAAAAATACATGGAATGTTATGATTTTGAATCTTTGTATTGAAAGTACATACATTTTTTAATCTGAATAATGTTCATTGTTTAAAAGATCCATTGATAAACAATATGTAAATCACTGGTTATAATAAATGTGATTGATCGTAATCATCAATGTTTGAAATATTGACATATCATTAATAGATTATTGAAAGTGGTGCATGCCTTGCCCAAGTCGTTTGATGCAACTTGGCCTTCTTGTTTATACATTGCGTGCCAGGCAGTAACCAGAAGGCGTAGCACACTGATTGTTCTCTTTCGTTCCCCGAGTGCCTTAAATAGCACAAACAATCGGTGTGCACAATCTACAAACTCTCTCTCCAAAGGGCAATAAGACATTCAACTAAAATCAGTCACCCAGGGTCACCAAACTCACCTCCGTCCAAGAGACCATTTGCCCTGCAGAAAAGAAAGTCAATGGGTCCCCGTGAGGCAGGCCCACCAGCGGGAGTTCATGGGTATAGGGGGTCACCGTACCAGTACGCCACAGTCAACATCACCAGCAGGCCAGGGCAGTGGACAAAAGGATGCCCGGGAAGGGAATCCAAAGTGTTGGGCGCAACTGCTTCACCAGCAGGAGTTCCTGGGTGGGCTTAGCACCCAACTGACCGAGTTCCTGTAAACCCTCCCCATCCAGCCATTTCGTAATCCACTGAAGCTGAGCTGCGAGAAAATACAATTCAAAGTCTCGTATCCAGGCCACCCTCAGGTGGGGGGTGGTGGAGGGTAGCCAATGCAACTCTCTGGTGCCCAACATTCCAAATCAATTCCCGCAGGAGTGAACCAAACCTCCAAAAACAGGATACCGGAATTTTCACCAGGAGGTACAAATAAGAAAAGAAGCCTCAGGAGCATGACCATTTTAGAAAGCGCAATACGTGCCATAATTGGCAACTCAAAAGAGCACCAAATTGAGGCACAGGACTTCAGAGACCGAATGCACTCCCACCCCCCAGATTTCCCTCACAGAGATCGTCCAGATCATCGAAGACCTGGATGCCCAAGTATTTAAAGGTTTGCAGATCCCAAAGTAAATCAGGTGGACAAGAAATAGGACGACCCGATCCAGCGACTACCAGGCACGGCCCGTGGTAGGAGTGCCGGTCGGGCAGTGACGTGGGGCGGGGGAGGGGTAGGGTGGGGGGTAGTAAACTACAGATTAAGGCCGAATACAGGTAAGTGAACATTTAAATAAATAAAACGAATTTCGTTGTGAGCGCTGCATCGCCAAATGCAGTGCGCGCAACGAAATTCGTTTTATTTATTTAAATGTTCACTTACCTGTATTCGGCCTTAATCCGTAGTTTACTACCCCCCACCCTGCCCCTCCTCTGCCCCACGTCACCGCCCGACCGGCACTCCTACCACGGGCCGCGCCTGGCGACTACTGGGAACACACGTTTTACTCTGGTTTACCCGGAGATCCGAGAACCTTCCAAATTCCTCAAGGAGCTGCAAGGCGCGCGGAATGCCATTCATACCATCCCGAAGGTAAATAAGCATGTCATCTACAAATAATGCAATTACATAGTTCAAGCCATCTAGTTTAATGCCCCAATCTATTCCCTTAATTTGAAACCTGTCTGCCAGCAGTTCCACGGCCAGGGCGAATAAGAGGGGTGACAGGAGACAACCTTGTTTATTGCCCCTGAATATTTCATAGCCCTCCGAAACTGTGCGACCTGTTTATCATGCAACCTGTTTTAACCTTAGCCATTGGGCGAGTGTAGAGTAGCCTGGCCCATCTTATCCAATTAGCACCAAGTCCCATGCGATGTATGGTGGTCTCCAAGAAGTCCCAACACACTGTATCGAAGGCCTTCTCAAGGTCCATCAACACAATCACTGCAGCGGGGTCAGGGAACCAGTCAAGGGGATTACAGTGTAGAATAAAGTCTATGGCGGTTGTGATATGTGTTACGAGTTGGTATAAAACTGTTTTGGTCTCCGTGAATCAGGGCCTGCATATGAGGTAGTAACCTAGACGCTAATATTTTACTGAGTATTTTTCAGTCAGAGTTCAACATAGAGAGGGGTCGAGAGTCCAAAGGTGCCATATCCTGCACGCTAGATTTGGGCAGGGGCACCACCAGAGCCTCCCTCGTTGTTGCGGGAAGGATACCCGTTTCATAGACCTCCGCGTACATTTCTGTCAATTTAGACGCCAGTTCACTCACGAACGTCTTGTAAAACTCCAAAGACAGGCCATCTACGCCAGGCGTCTTACCTATCGCAATGTCTTTGATATCGTTTGTGACCTCCATGTCTGACACTGAGGTGCTTAGTGATTCTTGTTCCGCCTGAGGGAGAGACCAAAGTAGGAGTCCCTCCAAGAAGGATTCCAAAGCTGTCGGGAGGCCCACCTCCAGCAGACGATAGAGGGTCATGTAGTAAGACCTGAATGCCTCATTAATATCTTTCATCCGAAAGAAGACTGCCCCCCTTCCCTCGTCGGTACTAGGCGAATAATAACCAGTGAGTACAAACCAACCAGGCAAGAAGCCATTCCGACCTCCCCTTCTCTTCATGTACCCTATTTACATAATTTGTATAGTCATGGCATCGCAGCCACTCCAGAGCCACATTATACAGTTCACATGTCTTTAGCAACTGTGGAATGGCACCCAGGCTACCACACAGCTCATTATCCCGCTGATGCAGATCAGCCTCAAACCTCTGGAGGATTCTCTCCAGGTCACATCGGGTACCCACTGAGTGCCCCAGGCAGTGCTCCCGCAGCACAACCTTATACGTCCCCCATTCTAGGGTTCGACTCGATGCCGAACCCAGGTTAGTGGTGAAGAATTCAGCGATTCTGGTGTCTGAGGAGTCTCTAAAGACAGCATCCTCCATCGAAGTTGTGCATAACTGCCATGATGGCATAAGTGGGCATTCATCCACTGGTTTCAGCATCAAGAGGAGAGGGCTATGGTCTGACAGTGTACGACCCAAGTATTCTGTGCGTAATAAACAACTGTTAAGGGACTTAAAGCAAACAAAGCGATCAATTCTCAAGTGAACTTGATGAAGGCTTGAGAAGAAAGAGTAATCCCTGTCTGTGGGATGTTGTGTATGCCAGGGGTCCTCCATATCCCAGTGAGTAATCTGAAAGGCCAAGCCAGCAGCTGCTCTATGGGCTGATGCTCCCGGCAGCGGCTGAGTTGAACTGTCCAAAGATGTGGCTAAAACACAATTAAAATCACCTCCATTGAGGCATAGCCCCCCTGTCAGGTGAGCTAATCGCCACGACAGGGTATGAAGAAATGAGGCCTGATCATGATTTGGTGCTTAAACACTGCCCGTCACCAGGGGTCTCCTGCAAAGTCGTCGCTCTTTATCGATTGCAGTTGTTTCACAAGGAACTCCCGCCTGCACCCAGAGTAGTACCCCCCTTGCAAAGGTTGAGTATGTAGTAGCATGAAGCTGACCATGCCATCGCCTACGGAGGCAATCAGCCTCAGCCAACGTGAGGTGCGACTCATGAAGCAGGGCAACATGCACATAACATCTTTTAAGATACATCAGGATTTTATGGTGTTTGGTCGCAGGGCCCATGCCACGTATGTTCCATGTCATCACTTTGTAGATATTGGTTCTGGCCATAGCGCTAGCTATGTGGTAATCTAGCACAGTACCCCACCGTGAGGACTGATGGCAGTAGGATGTAATGTTCATTTGTTTTTGTTAAAAAAACTGATTCCCATATATTTTCCCCTTTTTGTGAAAAATGATCTTTGAGTCGAGTACTTGAAACCAATGTAGCTTAGTAAGTCAATACTGGTAGCTCACTGAGGCATAAATGTGGGTATTTGTTTTTGTTTAAGAGATTAAGGTCCTGAATTACAAATAGACAAGTTGCAAATAGCAATTGCAATTTGTGCATCGTCTCTTTGCATGCGTCCTTTGTAGTAATTGGTCACAATATCTGTAGTTGCTGAGCGAGCTGTCTAATGTATATTATTTAGGCAGGTTACGATTTGTGACCTCCTGTGATTGGATATAAACACATGGATGGTGATGTGTAATCATGAACTAGAAACCTTTTCTTTCTTTTAGCAGCAGCCAGTTTTCATTAAATAAATCAGTACTAATTTACAGAAAACAGGAAAGGTTTTCTGTTTAGGTAAACCTCGGGGCAGAGCAAAAATTGGTTCATTTGACCATTACCTGTTCTTTGTATTCCCCCTGAGCCTCACTCCGCCCGACACTGTTCCGAAAGGGAAAGCAGTCCTTCTCAAATCTGTTGCTGTCCTCTTAGAAACCTATACCACAGTTGCAAATACTATGATTTTACAAATAGCAGGGTTTAAATTTGAAAAAAGCTTTGTACATCTGTCCCCAAGCGTTAAAGAGAAGGTTTACGGTCCGGCTCCTATTCTGAAAGTTAATATAAAATAATGTTACCATCCACCCACTCGGGTAGAGGCCTTTTTAGATTCCTTATTAGATTCCTTCTTAGATCTTCTTCCTGTGTCACTATCCCATACCAACTTCATAGCACTTTGGGACTCTTACTATATGGGCGGAATCCCTGTAAAGTCAACTGGATTCTAAATGTATTAATGAGACGGCTTCCTTATAGCTCTGTCGCTGTTCTGGGGTCTAAGCATGGAAAAGGCCATATGCTGGACCTAATTTTTGGTCCAATTGAGACAGTGAACTGTGGGGAAAAATGTGCCCCAAGTGTGATCTGATCATTATTTGGTCAGGTTTACTATCAAGTTGAAGACGTATGTCGCTCCTACACAGGTGGACCTAATGTGACTATGCTGGGGCGTCCCTGGGATAGGTTATCCATTCCAGACTTTGTCCATTGACTCAATATGATAGAGTCGGCTCCTACATCAGATTTCATTGCTGAGGATTATAAAAGCTATGACCACTTGGTTGATATACTTCTGGTGCCAGCACCTTCTCTATGGCTCTTTTGGCCAAATGAGTCGGAACCTCTTGACGGAGCAGGTACAGGTGGCCCTCCATCAGCCGGTCCAAAGATGGTGACACTGGTGGCTGGGTTTGTACGAAAGAGACAGAGTAACCCTGCTGAACAATCTGAAGTACCCACTTGTTCGATGTTATAGACTACCAGCGGGGCATGTGAGGTAGGTTCCTGCTGCCAGCTGGGTGCCCATGATAGTTTGAGGGCAAACTAAAGTAGTTTGGAGGGTGCGGTTGCTGAGGGGCCGGAGGGGTGGCAGACTGGGTGGACCTCTAGCTGTATGTCCGTGGAGGCCACAAAAGGGCTGGGGTGCCTCTTGGCCTTGGTGACTGGGCGGGAATGGACGTGGCTGGTAACCCCCACAATAGCCACAGAAACTGTCCCAACGGATAAAGGAGGTTAAAACATCCCTACAGAGCACTACGGTGCCTGCTCATTTAAGGCACTGCAATCGCTTAATTAGGATTTATGCAACATAATGCACCAACAACAAACAAATGACAGAGAATTTTTTTTTTATTAGCGACAAACAGAAAAAAACATTTTTTTAATTAGTGGAACAATATTGGTTGAAAGCTCCACCCACTAAAGCAGAGTTAAACAAGCACTATTTAAATGCGTGCAGCCAGGGTAAGATAAGTATCAGTAAACAGCCTTAAAGTAAGAAAAAGAGTTCCACAATGTTTGGGCCTGGTGCCACTGCACCTGCTGCACCATTCACATCATGAACCTAGTGCCTGGGGGATAACTGCACTTGTGACTGCCTGTTTAGTTGTAAAATATAGCAGTAATCTGTGTTTAGTGGGGTGCATAGAGCTTTTGGTGCCGGTGCCAATGCACCTGCTGCGCTATTGAAATCATAGCCCTAGTGCCTGTCACCACGGGGCCTCCGAGGGCTGTGTCAGGCCACGACTGCTGGCAGGGTGCCGATCGGTGATCTCAAGCGGCATTAGATCATATAATCAAGACCCCATGCACTCAGAGCATTGCAATCATGCATTATGCGGAAACAGAGAGCACTTAGCACTGCCGGCAGTCATTCGTTTATCAGGGCAAATTCGCTAGAGTTTAACAGCCGAGCGGCCGTCTTGGTCGCCAGCTTGGCCATGCTCCTGAATTCGGCTTTTATTACAGTGATGGTTTACGCTATGTGTTACTTTGGTCTTGGGGATGCTCAGTGCCAGAGGTTATTTTGTCCTGAGCGGACTTCCAAATCTTTTTATTTTTAATTTCAGTCATTTACTACGTTTGGTTAGTTGGATGTTATGTACTGCCACTTTGTCCTCACAGTCAGTTATCCCTTGCTCCACCATATCAATTCTCTCTCCCTGTTTGTCTATTCTCTCCTTTACATGGTCTACACGCACAATCAATGAGTCGTTTTTCCCATCCATGATGGACGGCCAGTTTTCAGGTCCAGTAGAAGTAGGGCTGTAACCTCCCACCCCTGAATCCGTGTTTTCTTGTTTCATCACACCCATTTGCTTGTAGAACACTTTGGATTGTCACTGATCTGGTTTACCCGTTTGGTTTCAGAAGATCCATTGGATTCAGCATCTGATTAGATGAGACTCTGCTATTCCCCATCTGCATGGGGTGTGGTAGTCGTTTTCCTAGGACTAGTGGGTTTGTGAGTGCTAGGACTCCCAGGTCCGCAGATTCTGGTTATAATGTTCAAGTAAGATGGTGCTCATTTGTGATCATGGAGACCCACGCCATTAGGATGGTGAATGTGCAGGTCTGTGTTAATATTACAAGTGTATGTGCTATTTATCACACCTGATAAATAAGGATACCACTGGGTACGTTATTTATCGGGTGCAATAAATAGCACCTATTAAGAGTTTGTGGAGAATAACTTGCGCCTTTTGGTGTTTAATACACCAAAATCCACATAGTACAGTAAATAACGTACATATTTCTAATGTTAAATTTTAGCAGGTTTGACCTGCTGAAATTTAACGAAGCTTGAGGTATTTAATACAACTGATAATTATCGGATACAATAAAAAGGTTTTAGCTCGTAATCCCAACCAGTGCATAATCATGGGTTTACCAATTGGTCGGAATTAACCGATCCACTCATAGCCAGACGTTGAGGCTCTTAGTTGATATTGATGCTAAACACAACCCCCAAGAGTGTGGCAACATTAAGTTCAGTAGTTCGATCTTGCTTTTGCCTAGGAATATTATAACCCCTGTGGCCCACAACCGGTCCTCCTACCCTAGCCCCACCGCCGTGGACACAGGCCCAACAATGAGCTGTTACTCTGTCAGGTAAAGTAGGTAAATATACTCATCAGCACTGGCAAGGGGCGGACAGACGCAAATCAGCTGTTTTCAGAATCTTGTTTTGTGACATGCAGCATGAACTGAAGCTCTCAATGAGCATGCTGGAATTGTCATGCCACACCTTACTTGAACAGTGATAACCTAATCCTCCCTCTTTGGCTTTTTGTAGCTGTGTTCTCATGCGTTTTACCTCCCACCTTCAAATGGGCACGTTGATGTAGGCCAGATGATGGTGGTGGGCCATACCACTGCCCAAAAGGCCAGAGCAGTCACTCCATGAGCTCTTCCACGTCTAATCAGGCAGTCACCAGTGCAGGCCTCTGCCGGAGGGCCACTCAGTAATGGCCCCTCCTCTGCTGGAACCCACATGGAGGTGTAATGCTGTCGAATGGAGTTACTGCATGGTTTTCTTCACACCATTAAACCTTGCAGCTAGCATGAGTTATCGTGGCAGGACTGGCCTTAGGCATCCCATATTCTGCTCAGCTCAGTGGTCACGCCAAGTACCCTCCGTGGCCTCAGCACGCACCAGTCACATTGGGACAGCGGTGGTCCAGGCCCACGTATCTGTCCAGGCAGCAGATTTCTGCTCTCCAGAATCAGCAGACAACACACTGTTTAGGTATGCTGTTGTTTGATTTTTTGAGCACGTTAGCTGTAGGATGGAGATTAATTTTAAACTCTGCCCGCAGACTCTTAGTGCAGAGTGGCCACTGGTGGCAGCAGCTCTCTGGCACCACCTACTGCACAAATGTAACCCCTTGTGCTTTGGTTAAAGTTAAATAACTTGGCCAATAACTAATGCACAGCATGACAAATCATACAATGCAAAGCTGCTGAATATAGTTTGCTAATTATTAACTTTGCTGATGGATGACTAACTTAAGATTTCCCTACTCAAAATCCATTTCCCCTTCCAACAACACAACATATTACATCCTGTGCATCACCAAACATACCGTTTTATTTATTTACATGAAAAAGACTTTTTAACATTTAACATTAGTTTCAAAAGCCTTATTTCAGAAAAAAAATCACCATGAAATATTTGCTGTAAAGCATAGCCTTCTGAATAAACACAATGAAACAAAAAGTATTTGTACATTATATTGGGCCTTCCACAGAGCCACCTTCCACACAAAGTCCAGCTCTCCAGTGTGACAGAGTTAGCAAGATCTCAATACTTGACCCTCATTTGGCGCATACAAATCAATGTCAACTGACAGTAGACTGTATAAAGTCAGCATGGAAGTACATGGGGTGCATGACGCACACTTCCATATTTAGTTTTGCGTTTTCAAAGAAAGGAGAGTGCTTAGGAAGTGGTATACATTATCTACATCTTTCCATAGCATATTCTGCTTTTCTTAAAAGAAGTTTCATTTACTTCCTCATTCCCATGTGGGTTTGTTACAGTCCAATCTGTTGAATCTAGGAAGCACACACTGCTTCTCCTGGAGTTTATTAGAAACAAAAGAAATGCATTTATGTCCCCAAGAGCATTCTTGTGCCCGAGTGTGCACTACAGTCAGAGTGCTATGAAAGTTAAAATTCCTGTTTAATAAGACAAAATGTATTAACATAAAATCCTTTTAACAGTATTGCCCAATAAAGCTCAAAGACGACAATATCTACACTAAAGTGTAATCTGTGCACAAGAGAAAAATGTTCTAATGTATATTGTTGTTTACAAATATGACAAGATTACTAACAGTTAAATATTTTTTTAAACTAAAAAAATGCATTCAGAATTATTTTTTTCTATTAAATATAAGTAGTGGGACACCATGAGGATGGTCAGATGAGTCAATGTCATGTGGATGCTGCTTGAAAGGTCTGGATTTCATTAATTTGTGCATTGTAAGTATTATAATAATGTTTCATTTTCAATAAAAACTGACAGGCCTTATAAAATGATTGTTAAAAGAAAGTCTAAGACTTGAACAATTCTTGCCAAATGGTGACATCTGATCAGCCTACACATCATAATTCCTAAAAAAACTAAAAAAACAATATACATAAAAAAGATAGGTGTATCCTATCCTCAACACATTGTACTCTTCTATTTACAATCATACAGAATTCCCAGATCCAAGCAATGAAATGACATCATACTTTAATAGAAGACAAACACATAGCAGGTTATCCTGTAATATGCTCGTATACTGACCCCATGGGGTTCTGGAGGCATTTTATGGGTCCTTATAAAATATGGGTTTCATTAGCAAGTGGACAGCCTCAAACCAGTCTGCAGAGCTTTACTATTGCATTTTGTTGATTTAATATTCCAATTATGAAACCTCATACCTGGCCGTTCTTATTTTAATTAATGAATCAGGAGAACAGAATTAACAATCTCACCCTTATGCAGACTTCACCTACAGTTTTTAGTAAACATTCCCATTTGAAAAACAATACATTTTCTAACCCAACTGCCACAAAATAATCATGTAAAATAAAAAATACAAACTGGCTAACTTTTATGACATGACCCTACATTACCATCTAAGGGATCTGGTGATATTTACAAACCACATCGCCTTTAGCCTTGTGGTTTATGATAGGATCAGAACACCATGATGGAAATGTAGGACCATACTACATGGTTACCTATTATTATCCTACAAAAATAACAAAGGTTATACATTGAAATATACTTGGAACTTAAAGTTTACATAATTCATTAAGGCCTACACCATCCCCATGTACATGAATGGAATAGAAAAATTTGCCCCATGGTCAACAATGTCAAATGTTACCAATACATTGAGTAACAGGATCAAAGAGTTACCTCTCCTTACAGTGTGTACAAGACAACTTCCACAGTGGGAGGGTAGTTTCAACATGAGTTTTTCCAAAGCTAGAAAGAGCAATATTGAACCTCACCTGACATCGGCAAGGTCTAGACACAGTTTCTTCATAAACCTTATAACTCTGAATGCTGAAAAGTAAATGAAACCCTCCCACATTTACTGTAGCCAAAATTATGTTCTTAGATTGGTTGCTGACAGCGACTTATAATTTAATGAAAGACTGAAACACACCCTATCCAATGCTTCTGTATGAGATTTCTGTGTGTAAACTTGCCGATGCATATATAGATGGAAAAAACATGGAAGCTCTTCCCACACCCATTACAACAGAATGTTATTTACACTTTGTGTGATCACTAATTGACCACTAGGCATAATAAATCATGAAAGTTCTTCCCTCATTAACTACATCTGTGGGTTTGCAGGCGGTATCTTACATTTTATGAATAACTGAAACATCCTACATATTTTATGTTGTTTTTCTTATGTGTGATTGCTGGTGGCATTTTAGGTATGTTGAGCTAGCAAAGCCCATTCCACCTTCAATGCATTTGTATTGGTATTCTTCTGAATGCCTTTACAGATAGATGGTTAGGACTTATGCTTGAGTAAAGCTCTTTCCATCTCCACTGCATGTGTTTTTTTTCTATTTCTATGTTAGCTGCTGACTCTTTAGATGCATGGATTTACTAAAGCTCTTTCAACATTCACTGTATTTCTATGCGTTTTCTTCTGTATGCCATCGCAGATGGATGGTTAGGTCTGAGGCTTGTATAAATCTCCTTCCACATCCTCTGCATTTGTATGTTTATTTCCCCTGCGTGTTAGATGGTGGCTCTTTGGATGCATGGATTTACAAAATTCTTTCCACATTCACATTCACTGCAAGTGCATGGTTTCTCTGCTACATATCTTTGCAGATGGATGGTCAGGATGGATGCTCAAGTGAAGAAATTTCCAGATTTACTCCATGTGTATGGTTTTTCCTGTGTGCATGCGCTGATGGACCTTCATAGTTGGTAAACGGGTAAAGCTCATTCCACATTCCCTGCATGTGTATGGTTTTTCCTTTGTGTGTGTTAACTGGTGGCTCTTTAGATGTGAGGATCTACTAAAGCTCTTTCCACATTCACTGCAAGTGTAAGGTTTTTCTCCTGTGTGTATTCGCTGGTGGATCTTTAAAGCTGATGCTTCAGTAAAGCTCTTTCCACATTCGCTGCAAGTGTATGGTTTTTCTCCTGTATGCCGTCGCAGATGGATATTTAGGTCTGATGCTGTATTAAAGCTCTTTCCACATTCGCTGCAAGTGTATGGTTTTTCCCCTGTATGCCGTCGTAGATGGACTGCTAGGTTTGTTGTCGCAGTGAAGCCCTTTCCACATTCACTGCATGTGTATGGTTTTTCCCCAGTGTGTGTTAGCTGGTGGCTCTTTAGAAGGTTAGATCGACTAAAGCTCTTTCCACATTCACTGCAAGTGTAAGGTTTTTCCCCTGTGTGCATTCGCTGATGTCTCCTTACATTTGATGCGTTTGTAAAACTCTTTCCACATTCACTGCATGTGTATGGTTTTCCCCCTGTGTGTGTTAGCTGGTGGCTCTTTAGATTTGCACATGTACGAAAGCTCTTTCCACATTCACTGCAAGTGTATGGTTTTTCTCCTGTATGCCATCGCACATGGGTTGCTAAGAGTGATGCTACGGTAAACCTCTTTCCACATTCACTGCATGGGTATGGTTTTTCTCCTGTGTGTGTTTGCTGGTGGCTTTTTAGATGCGTAGAGCTACTAAAGCGCCTTCCGCATTCACTACAAGTGTATGGTTTTTCTCCTGTATGCTGCCGCAGATGGATGGTTAGGTATGATGCTTCAGTAAAGCTCTTTCCACATTCACTGCATGTGTATGGTTTTTCTCCTGTATGCCGCCGCAGATGGATGGTTAGTTTTGATGCTTCAGTAAAGCTCTTTCCACATTCACTGCAGGTGTGTGGTTTTTCCACTGTATGTGTGAGGTGGTGGCTCTTTAGATGTGAGGATTTACTAAAGTTCTTCCCACATTCTTGGCAAGTGTATGGCTTTTCTCCTGTGTGCCGTCGCAGATGGATGGTTAGCTCTGATGCATAAGTAAACCCCTCACCACATTCACTGCATGTGTATGGTTTTTCCCCTGTGTGTGTTGGTTGATGGATCTTTAGGTCTGCTGTGTGACTAAAGCTCTTTCCATTTTCACTACTTGTGTCTGTGTTTTCTGCTTTATGTGTGCGATATTTGCTCCACAGAGTCGATGACTCATTAAAGGTCATCTTACATTCATTACACCAAAATAAGTTTTCTGTTGAGTTGTTACTGCTGTCAGTGTAGGAATGATGAATGATAAAAAAAATCATAAACATAGAACCTTTATGTTGTTTCTTCTCTTTATTAATGAACTATTAGTTGTGAATTGCTGATGAACACTATTGCCACATTAACTGTGTCCTCATGGGTTTTCCCCTGTGCGTGGTTGGTGATGCTACTTTAGCACTGAGGAGAATCTAGAGCTTGTCTTCCATTGTATGTGTTTTACTTTGGGGTTTAGAGTCTAAGTGTTGGCTATATTTTGGCATAAATCAAATTAATGTGTTTGCTGACTGACCATTGTAGTTCCTGAACCACTAACTATATTTTAATATTCACTAGATATGTGTAGTATTTGCAGTCTGTCTGTTCTTAATAATAATGTTGAATAGTTACTGGAATTCTTG
The DNA here is from genome assembly GCA_963921515.1 of Calotriton arnoldi. Classification (NCBI taxonomy): domain Eukaryota; kingdom Metazoa; phylum Chordata; class Amphibia; order Caudata; family Salamandridae; genus Calotriton; species Calotriton arnoldi. Next base: position 568,830 of record CAWUFW010005451.1, read on the forward strand.
CAAGACTGATAACATATGCATGGTCTTCCTATAAGGAGCAGTGTCTTCAACCTGCGTTAAGAACTTTTAAGTAGAACTGCAAACTCACAGCTTATCTAAATAGTCTATTTCCTGGACAATATTTATAAAATACACACACAAAGAAAAAGAACTCATTACCAAGTTTTTATGTTCTAGAATAATGTACGGATTGTAGGGGCCAGCCAAACAGTGTTTATGATGGACTAACATCACAGCCTTTATATTATCATGTTAGAGAGGCTAGCATTGCTGTAATTACCTGATAATTATCTAAGATAAAGGTGGTATCTAGCATATTTTAATACTGGATGTGTTCTGCCAGTTTAATTTTTGTGATTTTAATCTTTTGAGTCCGGCAGCATGGATGTCGTCAGCCTCTTGAAGCAGCCGGATTGCACTTGATATTCTTGCAGGATTTGTCTGTTCGTGTACGAGATTCTCTGTCTCCTACTGAGTTGTTCTATTTCGAATTATTGTTTGGCATCATTTCTGGTTTTTCTTGAGTATCAGATAGCTTTCCAGTATTGTCATATTTTCTTCATTACTCTTCGTCTTATGTGTTCAGGAATTTCCTATTGGAGGGTAGACAAGAATACTTGTAATATCGAAATCTATAAGTAGCAAAGTGTACACTATGTCTCAGATGAAATGTCAAAAAATTAACATGAATAAATTCCAGCCACTGGTTATTACTCTAGATAGCAATCTAGTCTATCTTTTTAGCTCACTGTGCCACTATAGACAATAATCATTCTTATGGAAATCAGCTTTGATCCTGCTCCAAAATGAACAGCCCAGTATGTGCCAGAGTTCACCTGGATCTGAATAGTAACATAAGCAACCATGCATAATGGAAATGACCGTGTTGGCCTAGGTCAGTGAGTTGTGGCTTAAGTCCTATGGTACAGCAAGACTATCAATTAATACATTTCACCTCGTCATGTTCATAACTTAGGAAAGAATAGCGTTACAATGAAAGTCATTGATCAGGCTCAGCAAGTGGCTTAAAGCTGCTGCTCACAGGAGAGTTGCTGAAGAAACTCACATGAAGCGCACAGGAAATGCCCCTAAACTTAATCAGCACCTGGGAAGATGATATAAAATGCTGTCTAAGGTGATGTATGCATACAAAATGTTGCCTTCCTGAAACACAACAGAGCTCGATTATGTACTTGTCAGTCTTTCTATAGAGTATCCTTGTATACAATTAGTGTGACTAATTTAGAACTATTACACTTTGTAAGTATGTATCAGGCTATAACTGATGACTCGTCGGGTTCGTAGATCACCCACTGCATACTATGTTTGCTGTTTGTATTTAAAGATCATTAAAACATAATACAAAAATAAATCTGTCAGTGCACCAGAAATTGAGAGGTTAGAGATCAAAGAAAACTCAGAATACTTTCAGAATGTCTTGTACTTTAAGGGAACCAAGCACCTTCTAACTGGTGCATTCAGTGCAACTAAAATTATCACCTAGAAAATCGATTGCTATCTACGGACTTCTCCCAACTCAACCTACAAGTCTAAGTAATGCTACTCATAAAACAGCAGCAGCTAGTGAGAGAAGGTATGAATCCAAGAAACAACTAACCACAATGACACCACAGACACAGATCACCATACAAGACCAAAGGGCAGCATACTACATTTGAATAGTAACCTGCAGACTCAGCAACACTGACACAATCATCTCCAATCACAAACCAAACATATCCTAAAATGCAGTGGCTGATGTGAGGTTCAAGATGCAACCCTCCAAGACATGCTGTGAGATAAATCGCAACAGGTCAGGCGGCACCAGGCAGTGATTTACAGACACAATAACTTTGGGCCAGAAACATAAAAAGCAAAGGTAAAAATAGCAGGACTGCAATGAGCATTGAGTGGTAAACTTTGTTTTAAGGTTAGGATACAAGATTCCTCAACTGGGAAACAATGCAATGGCACATTCACTATACTGTGCATTAAAAGACAGTTTAATTGCTTTATGTCACACTGTACAAAACCCTCAAAACCTTTCATACCCATCATGTGCTAGTCTTTGTTATGATATGCCCAGTATTCCCCCACGGCAGTCATTATCAAGATGTGTCCACACACTGCATCATACAGCTAGGGATGGAGTTATTTACACAATAAACTTACCCAAAGGGAAAATGCTAGTGAAACATATTGGGCCTTATATAGAAATTCATTACTCAAATCTACTCACTAGATTAATTATATGTTTGAGCAAAAAAGCATTAATAGATTTCACTTTTGTTTTAATAAAACCAGCTCACATTAAATGCTTTGCAACAATGCTAAAATAATACATTTTGTAATAGAAAGTGGTATTATTCTTGTCTGTACAAAACATGCTAACACATAACATAAATGCTCTGTAATAGGTAATTTCAGGTAGCTTGGTAATCACTGAACACAAGGCAAGATGCAGCCCATTTATTTGGACAGGCTGCTCTGAAGATTATTGCATTAACAATGGCTGTATCGACAGGGGGCGCTCCTTGACCATATGTGCACAGCAACAAGTGTTCTTATACCCACGGTTGGGAAACCTGCAGACAGGTGGGCCTCCTACAGGCTGATATCTCTGCTTAATTCGGACACGAAAATACTGGCTAAAGTGCTGGCAAACTGACTCAGAAGGGTAATCTTGGATATGATTTTTGCCATATAGATCGACCAAAGTTAACGTTCGATGTCTTTATAACAACACTGCTGCAATAGAAGGAGTTACGGCTCTGTTGGCGGTAGCCTCACTGGACACCAATAAGTTGTTCGATTCAGTGGAATGGCTCTTCCTATTCGGTATTATGAACAAGACGGGATTTGGTCACAACTTCTTGAAATGGGTCAGGTTGCTCTATACTAACCCTGGGGCGCAGCAAAGTCAATGGTGTCCTCTCTCGGGAATTCTCCATAAAATAGCGGCACGAGGCAGGGCTTCCCCCTCTCACCAGTGCTATTTGCCCTAGCGATAGAGGCGATGGCGGCATGGATTCGTGTTGATGCCCAAATCTGGGGCTGGAGATGAGATCACACATGGGAGGAACGTCTATCCATCTATGCAGATGATATTCAATATTGCACCTAGCCAACCCGGAAAAATATTTTCCTGCGGATAGGTGACCGTCACTATTTATTGGAACTTTTCCGGCTTTGGGATAAACTGGGAGAATTCCCTAATAGTTCCGATGGGCGGCTGGGAAGCAGAGGGCCCCCCTCACCCATGCCATTAAATGTTGCCACCCAGCGCTTTAAATACCTGGGTCTTTGGATCTCAGACAAAGATGATACCCACTATGAGGATAAACTGATCCCACTGGTTAGTAAGCTAGACAAAGATGTAAAACACTGGAGGGCACTACCACTGTTGGATTCACCTTTATACATCAGAAGAGTACATGTGCCTTGCCCAACACTTTCTTCCTTGCAATAAATAGGCTCCTGAGATCCCTGTTCTGGCTAGACAGCCCCCCACGAATAGCACTCCAAACAATTCAGCGGTCTACCTATGATGGGGGTATAGCACTATCTAACATATGCAAATACTAGGCTTGGCTGAAGTGGCACAGATCAGTGTTGTCAACAAATGTGATACGTACCTCTAGCCTTTTGCATACGTCGGAAGGCCGGCGGCCGTCCGACGTCACAGTGGGCGTGTGCGGAGGACGGCCGCTGGCCGTCCAAACTGCGCACACGTCATGTTTTTACGCACCGCGGCGGAATGTCCGCCGCAGCGAAGCGGCTAGAATATCCCTCCTTCCTACTGGATTTTCTGGCTGGGCATGAGGGGCTATCTGCATGTGCTGCATGGTGGAGAACGCTTAGCTGATGCCCCCCATGCAACAGTGGCAACTACGTGGCATAGATAACCAAGTGAAATGAAACGGGAAAGGAGATTGACTTTGAAGACCCAACTGTGGCTGGGCACAAGACTGGGCCGGGTGACATTACCAGGCTTCAAAAAATGGGGCCATATCAGCCTCTCCACCTTAGAAGATGTGTGGGATGCAAATGGTAATGTACCTATTGCACATCTAAGGATACAGTATGACAGGGCACCCACACAGGTATTTAAAAAACTACAACTGTGCCACGCACTGAAAGCACAGATATCATCGGGGGAGGAAACTAAAGAGGAATTACTGCTGGAGAGGAGGTTGCTGATCTTCCACATGACCACGAAGGCCATGTCCCTTAGATATGACACTTTACTGACTAACATGCAAAAGGAGCGTGATCAATTGAGGTCCCGTTGGCAAACTGATGTGCCGGAACTAGTGTGCAGTAGCGATTCAGGCGCATTTTTGGCCGATTCAGGTAAAAATACACCAAAGAAGCTATTACACTAAGTCATTCCTACACAAAATAGGGAGGGCCAGTGACAACACGTGCCTGCGCACCTGCATCCAGGAGGCTACATTCATACATGCCATATGGGCTTATCCCAAGATGTGCCCTATCTGGGAGGGAGTTACTGAGAGGCTGGAAAGCACCGCAGGTGCGCCCATTGACAGACAGGCAGCCCTAGGCTTGCTGGGGATATGGCAGAACTCGGATGTCTTCTCTTATAAAAAGAAATTGCTGGTAAACTTGGGCTCCCTGCTGGCAAAAAGGGAGATTGCATGGCTATGGGGGAACCCAACTAACCCGCAGGTGCGGAACTGGGAAAGGGAAGTGAACATATACTGTTTCAAGGAAAAGCTGGTATACAAGTGAAAAGGGTGTTGAGATGAAATCTGAGAACATTTGGGGTGGTTGGGAATGATACCGGATTGCATGGGCGACCAGCTGGGCCCGAAGTAGCGACAGGGACGGAGCCGTGCTAAAATATATATATATAAATATAAATATATATATATATTTTTGCATTTATATAGCGCTTACTACCCCTGACGAGGCGTCAAAGCACTTTTCTGGCAAGTAGCACGCTACTCCGGAACCCATAAATGATTAGTAGTGAATTAGTATAGTGAAAATATGAAAGTAATTTGAGTGGTGGATATGTTAGTTAGTTATTTGGATTGATGAGGATAGTGGCGGGATAGAGGGAAAAAGGTTTGTAATTTATATAGCGCTTACTACCCTTGATGAGGCGTTGAAGCGCTTTTTCAGCGAGTAGCACGCTACTCCAGAACCCGTAATAGATTAGCAGTGAATTAGTATAGTGAAAATATGAAAGTAATTTCAGTGGTGGATATGTTAGTCAGGTATTTGAATTGAGGCTAGTGGAGGGATAGTAGAGGGAAAAGGTTTTGCCTTTATATAGCGTTTGCTACCCCTAATAAGGCGTTGAAGTGATTTTTCCGTGATTAGCACACTACACCTGAACCCATAAAGGATTAGTAGTGAAATAGCATAGTGAGAATAGGAAAGTAATTTGAGTGGTGGATATGCTAGTTAGGTATTTGGATAGAAAAGGACAGTGGAGGGATAGAGGAAAATATGTTTGCATTTATATAGGGCTTACTACCCCCGACGAGGCGTCAAAGTGCTTTTTCTGTGAGTAGCACGCTACTCTGGAACTAGCGAACCGATAGGATCCACTGAAGTGCCTTAGCCGGCACATCACTTGACTTCGACTCTGTGTCCTGTGACCGCGTTCTCCTACACCTCCCGGACCCCTACCTCGTTCCCTCCTCCCCAAATAAGAAAGCCTATCAGCTACTCGTTATGTGTTATCTGTACTCGCCACGTTTCTTTTCGTTCTATTTGATTCTCTTTATGTTTGAACTCTACTCGTCACGAATCACTATGTTCTACTATGGTCTCCTCTTTGCTTGATTGCATCTTTGATATATGTTGTAAAGCGCTCTGATAACCTCGGGTCCAGCTAGCGCGATATAAAACTCCTAAATAAATAAATAATGGATTAGTGGTGAATTAGTATAGTGAAATATGAAATTAATGAGTGGTGGATATGTTAGTTATTAGTTATTTGGATTGAGAAGGACAGTGGAGGGATAGAGGGAAAAATGTTTGCATTTATATAGCGCTTACTACCCCTGAAGAGGCGTCGAAGTGCTTTTCTGGCGAGTAGCACACTACTCCAGAACACACAAATGATTAGTAGTGAATTAGTATAGTGAAAATATGAAAGTAATTTGAGTGGTGGATATGTTAGTTAGTTATTTGGATTGAGAAGGATAGTAGAGGGAAAAAGGTTTGTAATTTATATAGCGCTCACTACCCTTGATGAGGCGTTGAAGCACTTTTTCAGCGAGTAGCACGCTACTCCGGAACCCATAAATTATTAGTAGTGAATTAGTATAGTGAAAATATGAAAGTAATTTGAGTGGTGGATATGTTAGTTATTTGGATTGAGGAGGATAGTGGAGGGATAGAGGGAAAAAGGTTTGTAATTTATATAGCGCTTACTACCCTTGAGGAAGCATTGAAGCGCTTTTTTAGTGAGTATAACGCTACTCCAGAACCTGTAATAGATTAGTAGTGAATTAGTATAGTGAAAATGTGAAAGTAATTTCAATGGTGGATATGTTAGTCAGTTATTTGGATTGGAGATTATGGATCCTAAGATGGTGCTCAACCCCTTCGCCCCCCAGTCTCATTGCGATACAGAGGAACTATTAATTCCCCACTTGGGTTAGGGATTTGGGACTGTGCAAATATCTGTGCAATTATTTATTTGTTTGACTGGTATGTTATGTTTGTTTTGAAATGCAAATAAAATACATAACAAAAAAAACAATGGCGGTATCAGTCAGCGCTTATGATGGATGACACTTCTAAATCTAGTGGCAAAGGATGGCCTTGGTACTGGGGTGGGGACTGAGAGCACCTTGTTTCTCAGGACGTCCAGGTTACCTGCGTTGTGCATGCAGGAATTAGCCTGAAATATTAAATGATGTAGCCCTTCTATGTATATTTGTTCCTTTTACAGCAGGGGTGCAAATAATGGTTGTTGTCTCGTCAAATCAATTGACAAGCAGAGAAGTAGGAGCTACAGCCCTGATTCGTAAATATTTTGCAGTGTCCTTGGCACAGTCTTTAAAAGAGAATTAACAGCAAAGAAAAGTATTCTTTTGTTTTAGAATCACCAGATCGCTGTAGTACCGGCTGAGTCCTTTTGCAAAACAATGCTCACATTGTATGCTCTTGCACAAGTCTGGGGCTAGGAGAAATTTGAGGGGTCTTCGGATGCCAGTGCATTTTATAAATAAATGTTTTAAGTATCGTAGGACTCTGGTGACTTGGAGCTCATTCTACGAGTAAACTATGGGGGAGGAGGTATGCCACTTGAATTACAACTTGTGAAACAAAAAGGTAAACACTGACTGCATTACCCTAGGTGCATTAATCCACTTATCTATACATACGATTGTAAACTGTGAACAACGAGTTATACACAGATCTCTGCATGACAAGTATGGTCACCATAGATACAAGTGTGAAATTTCAAATTTATAAATAAGAAAGCAAATGTGTTAGACCTCTTTAAGAATGGCTTGTAATAGCGTAAACACCAGACCTCTAGAGAGTTTATTACCATAAAGATGAAGGTAGAAACAAATGTGGACATACTACTCGACAATACAAAGGAAAACCAGGAGCCAACACTGAAGGTTACAATGCCAGCATTAGAGGCATACTCAATATAGCACCCAAACTGTGTAGAGGAGTCAGAGCTGCAGCAGAAAGACACCAGAGACAGACGCAGATAAGGAGTCTCCAGGAAGTGCGTCAAAAATGGAGAAAATAATCTGTTGATGCTACACTCAGCTATGGGAGAAGAAGGTGGAACGATGACTATGAATACGTCGAACAGGAAGAGTCGGATCCAGAACTCAAGTAATAGTAAGCACGTAACTTACTAGTAACAGTATGTATCTGGATTCTTGCGAAGAATTTGTACAAGACATATAGAAATCACTGGATAGTGAAGGACCATGTGAACCTGTAATACGAAAAGTAAGTATGTTTCAACCTTATCCATTGCGCATTTAGAGGCATTTAAATCAATGGTAATGAGGAGGATAGTTATGAGGCAGGTTGATGTTTGTTTTATCAGCAAAGACAGGTGCTGTGGGGGGATGAAGCCGCTCACACGACTATGGAAGTTCTACACCCTTTGCAAAGTTTTTCATACTTCTCCTACTCATGACAGAAAAACGTTCCATATCTCATAAAAACTGCAGCTGTAACTAAACAGATACAATTGTAAAAACATGTCCTGCACTCTTCAGACTGTGCTAGCAACAACCACAAAATTGCACCTACGGGCAGGGTGTGACCATTGTGATGGTTGTGAAATTATGAACTTCAAACAACTGAATCATGACTGCATTATGGATGGGTGCGGATTATCAGGAAAAGTTCATACGAAACCTACTGTACAAGCTCCACCCCTTTACAATTATGGAAGTGGTGAGAGTCATTCACTGTGCAAAAGAGATGGCTGAACCTGCTGAATGTTTTAAGAAGATTGGACAGGTTTTACTGTGCCTTAAAGGAGTATGGAGCCCATCAGAGAAAGTGGCAAGCATGTACAAGTCGGACAATGAGGACATTTGTTACATAATGAAACATAATTTGAGTAGGAAGTATTATTATTATTTCTTTTTTCTTTTTTTTCTTTTTTGTCCTCATTCTGCCAATTTACTTGTTTGCAATACTCCCTTCCCATCTCTGGCGAACCCGGCCGGGTTGGAGACATTCCACTCAAGAATAGAAAGCTGCTTCCACTTCCACCCTTCACTGGTGTGACCGTAACACAGAAGGGGACAGGACCAACAGCAAATCATTGGCTTAATCTTTCGACCCCAGGTTTTTGAATCCAGTCCACCAACTTAGCCCATACTTTTTTCAGACTGCTGGGATCGCATGCTATATCCTGTTGCCTTATAGTTATAACATTCTTTTTGCACTCCAAAAAAGGAGGTGGAACACCAGATTTCCATGATTTGCAAATCTCCCGTCTCCCCAGTAAGATCACATAAAAACTGAATCTTGCATCCAGCTTATTAGTACAGGTAGCACTATCTTGACATATTCCAAAGAATACAAGTAGGGGACTTACCCTCACATGTATACCTGTAACTTCCGTTAAGAATTCGCAAACTTCAAACCAAAATTTCGTAATCTCTGGACATGTTAAAAACATATGGAAGTCATCTGCTGAGGGATCTCTACATCTTGGGTATGCATAGTGTGTTCCTGAAAATTTTGCCAGTCTTGCTGGGGACCAATACACCCTGTAGACAGTAAAGAGGTGATTTCGTTTAAGATAAGCAGGTTTAACTGTCTCCCGGAGCATTGCGAAAAACCCGACCAAACTTCACTCAAGTTTGTGTTTATCACATCATCTCCCCAAAGCTTTTTAATGTCTTTATCCAGTTCATCTTCTGCATTTACCAAAATACGATACCACAAGGCAACCTCCTTCTTAACGGTACCGATTTTTGTTGCTTGATCCAGCCAGGTATCATCTTCCTCCTCATCCCAGTCTTGGCTTGCCCACCACGCAGAAAGTTGATAATACTTGAATCTGGTTAGTTGGCCCCCTGTACATAAACTCAATGTTTCCCAACCAACTAACTCAGTTCCCAACTTCAGATCTCCCCAGCGAGAAATTCCAGCGTTCTTCAGAGGAAGGCTGAGTGAGTCTTTCAAGCACTCCGGGGTTCCTGGTGATTCCCATATCGGGGCCCTAGATGAGTAGTAGGATATTCCTAGCTTTTTCCGGATAAAGACCCATACTTTCAATACCTCCAATAAAATCTTCAATCTCACTTTCTTAAAAAACTTCGGGTCCCCAAACTTAAATAGAAATTGATCTTGCCCCTCTCTCAGCTCACAAAGCATTACCCCAAAAAGGATTCCTATTGCTGAGCTGTCAGCTTTATTTAACATCATCCGATAATTCTTAAAATAAAAAGCATGCCCATATATCATCAAATCAGGTAGTGCCAGCCCCCCCTTCTCCAACCTCCTCCTTAATCTTTTCCAAGATATACGAGAACCCTTCGAGGCCCAAATGAAGCTACCTATCTTTCCTTGTAGTTTAGCAATCTCCCTTTTGTCAAATAATAATGGTATAGAATTAAAAAGAAAAGTGACTTTTGGTAAAATAATCATCTTAATAAGGTTTTCCCTACCATACAAGTTTAGGGGAAGGTTTGCCCACCTAACCAGCAATCTCCCTACCTCCTGGCTAATCTTCCTCCAATTCACAGTAGTCACATCCGCTAATTTCTGCGTGATTATAATACCAAGGTAGATGCGATTTTGCCCCCAGGGTTTCTTTTGGTTGGTTCCATTCCATAGTCTGTCTTATTTCTGTTTACCTTATATCCTGATATCTTTCCAAAAGCTTCTGCTTTGGCCATTAGAGTAGGAATAGCCCTCTCGGGGTTCAGAGAATACAGTATAAGGTAATCAGCGTATAAAGCTAATTTTATCTCTAGGTTTCCATATCTGAACGGAACAATGGTATCGTCCTTTCTGATCCATGCAGCGAACGGTTCAATATACAGGTTAAATAAAAGCGGGGATAGGGAACACCCCTGTCTTGTTCCGCGCGTTATATTGAACAGAGTAGGAAATATTATTGAAGATCAATTATCTTTATACGGGTCTAAAACGGGACCTTGGGTATTTTATAAAGTAGTAAATGAAAACATGAAGACATTTGTGGCTGCTGTAATGCATGTATTTTTTTTCCATTGCAGGAAAATATATTTCAGCACATGGTGGAGACCGGTGTGCAGCTTAGCATTAAATGCCTAGAAAAACAGATTTTACTTTCCGATCAGAACAAATGTGCCAGAACCCAAGGCATTGTTTCGGTGGACCTCTCTGATGTGAAATAGTTGATGAGATCAAAAACAAGCTAAGGCAAAAAAGGTGTTAAAAAACATTAAATGTTCTTGAGACCCATAGATGAGCTTGAAGAATCTCCCTGAGCCCTAAGGATGAGGTTTGCAGGGGATTCTGGGTAGGGAAACGTTGGGGGATCCACGCAAGCCATACCTCCCTGGACTCCCTAGGATGTCTAGTTTTCAGAAATGTGTGGGTTTTGTAGGTTTCCCTAAATGGCCACTAAGCCCGGGGAAAAAAATCCTGGTGCCCACCCCCTTGCAAAACCAGGTCGTTTTGTGATAGGTAATTTTGATGTCTCCACAATACGTTTTGGGTCCTTGCCTGTTGCGGGTACTTGACCCACCCACACGAGTGAGGTACCATTTTTATCAGGAGACTTTGGAGAATGCGGGGTGTGTGGAATTTTGTGGACCCACGCAGATTCCAGAACTTTCCGTCACAGAAATGTAGGGAAAATGTGTTTTTCTTTTTACAAAGTTTGAGGTTTGCAAGGGATTTTGGGTAACAAAACCTGGTGAGAGCCACACAAGTCATCCAATCCTGGATTCCCCTGGGTGTCTAGTTTTCAAAAATGTATAGGTTTGCTAGGTTTCCCTAGGTGCCGACAGACCTAGGGTTCAAAATCCACAGCTAGGCACATTGCAAAAAAGGGTCAGTTTTCACTGTAAAAATGTGGTGTGTCCACGTTGCGTTTTGGGGCGTTTCCTGTCGCGGGCACTAGGCCTACCCACCCAAGTGAGGTACCATTTTTATTGGGAGACTTAGGGGAACACAGAATTGTATAGCAACTGTTTTTACCTATAGACTTATAATGCATTTCTGCCTTCCAAATGTAAGACAACGTGTAAAAAAGAAGTCACTTTGACAAATGTCCTATAATTCACATGCTATTATGGGCACCCACAATTTCGGAGATGTGCAAATAGCTACTGTTTCTAAACTCTATATTTTGTTCCCATTTCAGAAATACATAGGTGTCTTTCATACCAATTTTCACTCTTTATATTTTACCAAATTAATTGCCATATACCCAGTACACAATGAAAAACCATTGCAAGACACTGTTATTGGCTCTGGGTTCCTCGGGTTCTTGGTGAACCTACAAGTCCTATATATCCCCACAACCAGCAGATGTAACGGTATATTGCTTTATAAAAATCTGTCATACTTAGAAGAAGTTACAGGTGAAAACGTTGGCACAAATGGCAGTTTTGTTCAACTCATTTTCATGAAGGATCTACACAAATGACCCCTTGCTGAATTCTGAATTGTGTCTACTTTTCTGAAAAGTATAGCTTTCCAGGATCCATTATTGCTTTCATACCCATTTCTACCACTAACTGGAAGGAGATTGAGAGCACAAAAAATAGCAAAAATAGACCATATCTCAGTAAAATGCCAAAACTGTGTAAAAAAATGTTGGTTGTCTGACAAAAGTCGGTCAGTCCATGAAAGCTGGGAAGATGGGGATTTCAGCACCCCAAACCCTTTGTTGATACCATTTGCAGGGAAAAAAACAGATGCTTTCTTCTGCAGCATTTGTCCCCCATTTTTCAAAACAAATTTAGCTATATTTTGTCTAATTTCTGGGTCCCCTCCTGGGGAATCAACAAACCCTGGGTACCTTTAAAATCCCCATGATGTTGGAAGAAAAGGACGCAAATTAGGCGTGGATACCTTATGTGGTAAACAAAATACAGGGGCTTAAGCGCGAACTACCCCAAATAACCCAAAAAAGGCTTAGCACAGGGGGAAAGGCCTAGCAGCGAAAGGGTTAACAAAAAGGGCACTTTCTGGACCAAGAGCTACCTTTCTGCCAAATTTGGTGCAATTCCGTTCAGCAGTTCTGGCTGTAGCCGTGTATAAAGTTTCCTATGGAAATTAACATTGAGAAAAAGCATTTGGGCCCCCCCTTTTTCTCGGCGCCCGCTTGACGGATCACCACATAATTTTCAAGACAGCAACTGAAGTGACTGTGTTAAAAATTTTACGAAGATTCATCAAAAGACATCAAAGTTATTGCCAAATGAAAAAAAACGCTCTTCCAATGGAAACTACATCCTAACTATACCAACCTACTGGCAACTGCCACTAGGAGATATATAAATATCTAGATATATATCTAGACATAAATATCTATCTCTAGACATATATATCTATCTCTAGACATATATATCTATCTCTAGACATATATATCTATCTCTAGACATATATATCTATCTCTAGACATATATATCTATCTCTAGACATATATACACACACACACACACACACACACACACACACACGTTACCATCCTTGTGGGGACTATGTGTGAATACCTGCCTTGTGGGGACTAACCTTTCCCAATGTTTTTAAAACACACTAATAACAGAAAAATGTTAAGAAAAAATTCATGATACAGGATCCTGCTTCAAATTTGCAAATATATTGTTATTTAATCGTGCGCACAGCACCATCCTTGTGGGGACTTGAACACGTGCTACCATCCTTGTGGGGACCTAGTCCGTAACACTATTTGTGATTGAATACAGTCGAAGGCACATGGCTAAATGTTTATTTTATCAACAATATACACAAACAATATTATAATCTATTCATATATGAATTGCTGCATATATACTAGGGGTATACATTAAAGACAGATTATGTTAATGTGCCAGGAAATATCATATCATGCTTAAAGAAAGACACTTAAAGCTGCATTTAATCTATTTATTAGTGCTTAAAATCTTAGGAGATAAGGGAACTAACACATAAAGAAATTAACATATGGAACCAAGGAATATGGTCAAGTGGAACCCAGAGCTTGATTAGCTGCTAACATTTTTACCAAAATAGATGTTCAGGTCCCCACAGAGATAGTGGTTGAAGATCATTGTGTTAAAGTCTCCATAGAAATAGTGTGTACATTCAAAGCTTGAATCCCATTATAAAGAGTGTGAAGCTAATGATTTTCAAGTCCCCACAGAGATAGTGTGTTATCATAGAGATGTTCAAGTCCCCACAACGATAGTGTTTTATTACATTGTTGTTCAAGTCCCCACAGAGATAGTGTGTTATTATAGCGATGTTTAAGTCCCCACAGAGATAGTGCATGAAGGTGATTGTGTCTAAGTCCCCATTAAAATAGGGCCTGATTCACCAAGGTAAACTTAGACAAAAAGTCTAACTTTACTACTTTTCAATATTCACAAAACCCCATAAAGAGAATGTGAAGCTGATGATGTTCAAGTCGAAGCAAACACAAGGAGATGATAGACGGAGTGGTGAAACCTTTCAGTCACTAACCCCCAGTCACAGATCTGGGTTGAATCCATCATTGTTCTTTAGCTCACTTCGCCACCCCAGTTCAGACCCAGCTATATGCAAATCAGTCTTGACCCTGTGCCTCATGGGAACAGTCCAGCCCTAAATGCCAAGCCAGGTCTTCCCTGGACTGGAAACATGCATCCTGGGACCGATTCCGGGGTAACACCCCCTCATCAGCCAGGCTAGCTTGAATCCAGTGGCAAAATGAGCAAGGGACCCACGTCTGGGTCCCAACTTAGGGTGAACAAAGCAAACACAAGGAGATGATGGACTGAGTGCTGAAACTTTTCAGTCACTCACCCCCAGTCACAGATCTGGGTTGAATCCACCATCGTTCTTTAGCTCACTTCACCACGCCAGTTGAGACCCAGCTATATGCAAATCATCTTGACCCTGTGCCTCATGGCACCCCCTGGTGCTTCAAGTCGAAACAGAGCTTGCGTTTAATTATAGGAATGCTCAAGTCCCCACAGAGATAGTATGTTTTTATAGTGATGTTTAACTCCCCACAAAGATAGTGTTTTATGATAGTTTTTTTCAAGCCCACACAAAGATGGTGTGTTATTATAGCAATGTTTAAGTCCCCACAGAGAGAGTGCATGAAGATGATTGTGTTTAAGTCCTCATTAAAATAGGGCCCGATTCACAATGGTAAACTTAGACAAAAAATCTAACTTTTGTACTTTTCGGTTTCAACAATGTAAACTTAGACCAAAAAACTAACTTTACTACTTTTCAGTATTCACAAAGCCCCATACAGAGAATGCGAAGCTGATGATGCTCAAGCCAAAACAGAGCTTGCGTGTAATTACAGGAATGTTCAAGTCCCCACAGAGATGGTGTGTGACTATAGTATTACCACAGTCACCAAAGAGAATGTGTGTGATTATAACATGCCCAGGTCCCCACAGAGATAGTGTGTGATTATAGACATGCCCAGGTCCCCACAGATATAGTGTGTGATTATAGAGATGTTGTGGTCCCCACAGAGATGGTGTGTGACTATAGTATTACCACAGTCACCAAAGAGAATGTGTGTGATTATAACATGCCCAGGTCCCCACAGAGATAGTGTGTGATTATAGACATGCCCAGGTCCCCACAGATATAGTGTGTGATTATAGAGATGTTGTGGTCCCCACAGAGATAGTGTGTGATTATAGAGATGTTGTGGTCCCCACAGAGATGGTGTATGACTATAGTATTATCACGGTTGCCAAAGATAATGTGTGTGATTACAGACATGCCCAGGTCCCCACAGAGATAGTGTGTGATTATAGACATGCCCAGGTCCCCAGAGAGATAGTGTGTGATTAATGGGATGCACAGGGATAGCACACAGAGATAGTGCATGATTATAGTCATGCACAAGTCCTCACAGAGATATTGTGCGATTACAGCCATGTTTAAGTCCCCACAGTGATCATGTGTGATTACAGTCATATTCAAGTCTCCACAGTGATGTGTGTAATGATAGGTATGTTGAAGAACCCATACAGATCGTATTAGTCTGGTGGCTTATTAAATGAATGAAGCCACTTGAGGAATGTGTGTTTGACTACTCTCTCACATGTTTGAATCCTGGTGCTACTACTCAGACTTTATTCCTTCCAAGGTCTATACAATAAGTACTATTTACTTGGATAACAAAAAACATGTGGTATTCAGCAACAAGATACCCTCAGGTGTGAATGTGCACTTTATATATGCACATGAGATGATATGGTGTGATAATAGTGGTACTAAAGCCACCACTAGAGATAGACTGGAATTATCCCAATTTTTATGAATCCCACTTCAAATGCAGCATTAACTGATTTAAACTGTGTTCATCCAGGAAGGTTCACACTTCCTTAAAAATCCAAGTAGCGAGAGAAAGTTCTCATTTTCTTTTCTAGCCCCCATCTTATCAACTCTAGTCTCCATTAAGAAGATAAAACTGTATTTCTGATTGCAATAAACTCCCCATACTGATTCATTCTGACACTTTAGGATTATTACAATAAAGAAATTGATTTAAGAACTGGCACATCTTTATAATTTTTGTCTCTATAATTCAAGAATTAAATGGTCCTCTCCTCACAAAGCTCTTCTTTCTCTCAAAGTATTCCTTCTACCTGCTCTTGGGGCTCTTTCTAGCTAACCAGGCTCCCACTCTATAAATATATGTATGTATGTATGTATGTATGTATGTATATATATATATATATATCCTCACGTATGCTGCCTTTGAATTAAATTGGATAATTCCAGAGATTTGGGTGCTGGTCCATTCTTCATGTGAGAAGTGGGATTTTTCGATTGTTAGAGGCGTGATGTGGCATCGCCTCAAACCAGCACCACTGGCGATTAGGAACCATAAAAACCCAGGTTGCAATATATATATATATGCACATAAACCTTGTTTATCAAACTTTAAACATTTACTGTGTTCGGGAGCACAAATTCTATAGGTGGATTTCCAGAATGGAGCTAGCAGTCCTTTGTGCAAGAGTAGAAAAAAATCAAGTTGGCAGTGGTACAGCACGCATTTTTATGGGAAGACACATTCTCAAAATGTGCTCAGCTGAAACATGGGAAACTTTCACAGAGTTGAAACATCTATTTGTTCAGCCTTTTATATTTGGAGTGTAAAATAGAAATTCTTAAAGAAGGCTTAAACATTCTCAAAAGTACCAATGTCAGCTACAAGAGACTTTCTCAGCATTGATGGTCTTGTTATTTGAAGGGCAAATCATATACAAGAGTCTTACAAATTGTATTCCTGAACTGAGCTGGTATGCTCATAATGTAAGAGTAGAGAAAGTCACTTTGGCTGACATACAGCTCTCTTTTTCATGGGAATAAAAACCTCAGAATGTGCCTACTTTAATTATAGGAATCTTTCACAATGTTAACAAAAATAATTTTGAGGAGGGAGCCCAAATGTTGTACTTCAGTGTGTGTGGTGTATAAAACTAGGCTTCCTAAAAGGAGCCGGTAAATCCTTTGTTCAGGAATAGAGAAGGACAATTTGATAGTCATGCACTAGCTGTTTTTATGAGAAAAGAAACCTTAAAATGTGCCCATGTTAAAGATAGGAGTCCTTCACAAAGTTGAAAAACGTGTTTTTGGCAGTGGGCATTTTATACATACAGTCTTAAACACTAAGGGCCTCATTTATAAAAAGTGTTGCATTGCTGCGTAAAAGCAGCGATGCAACACTTTTCAGTGCGCCCTCCTTGCGACATGATGGATGTGCCGCATTTATTGTATGGCACACCATGTTGCAAGGAATGACATATGTCAGGAATCCTGATGTATCTGTTGGCGCGAAACCTACGGATTGCTGGAGTTGTGTCGTAAGCATGATGCAATTCCAGCAATGCATGGGGGAAGCCTATTCCCATTGCACTGCGTCACCCTTATGCCTGCTGTGAGGCAGGCGTAAGGTTGTGACGCAATAGCGTCCTAGAAGTGGCACAGTGAAATCTGATAGATTTCACTGTGCCACTTCTACAAGCCTTTTTGCGGGGGAACACCCACCCTACATACATTATACATGACGCAGGTATAATGTTGCGCAGGGCTTTATAAAGGGACGCATCTGCTTAGTTGCGTAACTTTGTAAATATGGTGCAACATGGCGCATTATTTATGCCGTTGCAGCTTCATAAAAAGTGGTCCCTTTGTGCCAGAGTAGAGAAAATTACTAATAGTTCTGTAACTACTCTTTTCATGAGAAAAGGGACATTTTCAAAATGGGTACATGGTAAATATGGTGAATGAAACAAATATTGATTCCAAAATATCATGTGACATAAATATGCTGTCAAAAATATCACCACTGCAAAAATATAGTGTACCAGAATATCAAATTTCAGAATGCAGGTTTTATTGTATACAATATGGTAATGAAGACAATTGTTGTAATTAATATTGTGTACTTTAGTATACTTGTAATAAACATTGCTTTTATTAAATATGTATATATACTTATAATAATAGTAAAATTGTCTTTTTTTAAATATAGTTTCAATTTTAAATGTGTAATTGAATTTTTAAAAAGCAATTAGATGGGCATGGTGGCTCAGTGGACTGATGTGTCCACTGCAGGGCACTGTGTTCAATCTCATGGTCATAGGTTCAAATCCCAGCGGGTCCACTCAGTCTTTCAACCATCTGAGGTCGATAAAATGAGTACTGTTGGGTAACAATAAACATCTCTTAGTGCCAGGATGCCTAAGAGTTAATGTGCGATCTACAAATACCTATGTTAAGTAGTTTATAATTTAGTAGCGGGATATTGGGTTTTTGGGGTAATATGGTGGGAGGTTAATTACATTTTAACTAATTGTTTTTTAATGTTAAGTAATGTAAGGTCAAATCAATATATAAATGGTTAGTATGTAATGTTTTAATTGTTTAATTGTTCTTTCATTTATTTGGGTTTAATTTCAGATTTTTAATTTATATTTTGTATAGTTTAATTAGTTATGGCAAATTTAGCAGCATGTTCAGTTTGTACGGGAATAGGGTGAGACATTATTTAAATAAAAATAGTTTTCTTTATTGTTTATTTAAATATTTAATTTATAAATCATAATTTTTTCATTGAATATTTATAATGAAAAAATTGTTTTATTTAGACTATGCAAGAAATAATTAGTAATATATATCAGCAAGTGTATATTATATTTATTATTTTTATATGTTTCATTTATTTTAATTTTATTATTGTTTTATTCATATTTTAATTTATCTTCTTGGTGTTTGTGGTTTTTTCAGTAGTAGCGAGAGAAGGGAATTCTATGTATGTTTAATTAAATATTTCATTTAATTATACGTTTATTTTGTATATTTATAATAAATTGTGCATTTTATTTAAATTTATACAATATATATTTTCTAGTTTAACTATGGTTAATCATTTCATGTTTTTAGGTATTTAAATATTTTTTTTAAATGACTAGATTGGAATGGTATATGTAACCTTTCTGAAGTCCAACACTTTCCCTACTGTTGTTTAAATTGGAGTGGGAACAGTAAATCAAGTCCATCCAATTCCTATGCTTTCCTTATTATTGCTTAATTGGGGTGAGGATAGGTAATATAACCCTTACAAAGTCCCACACTTTCCCTACTGTTGCTTAGGATGGAGTGAGAATAGTAAATATAACCCCTTTGAAGTCCAATACGTTTCCTTCTGTTTTGTATATATTGGGGTGGGAATAGCAAATATAACCCCTCTGAAGTCCAATACTTTCCCTACTGTTACTTAGATTGGAGTGGAAGTAGCAAACACTGACCTTCTAGTGGACTTGCTCCCTTCACAGCGAAGCTCCGACTGGTAGCTGCTGCTGCCCCTGTTGCTGCTGCTGACCCTTGGTCGAGGCCCACCTCCACCCGCAGGCCCCTGCCTGCGCCTCATATCAGGTGGTCTAGTGGTAGAGCGTCACTGCTCTGCTGCTGGGTTGTCCCTCTGCCTCTTTTCTGATTTCTGCCTTTATTCAGCTTTTTCCTTTTTTTTCCTTTTTCTTTCCTTTGTTTTCCGCCCTCGTCCCTGTTGCTGTGATCCCCATGGCCCGCCCCCTCCAGTGACCCTTCCCGCTCCCGCATTTCCTGCCTCCCACCTGTCCAGCCCCCCAGCACAACTTAATGGCAGCCGCTGGCGCGCCAAAGGCAGGCCTGTCTGCACCCGTCCGTGCCTGGACCATGCCCAGTGCCAGGGACCCTGGTTCTCGGACCTTCCACCGCTAAGACGCCAGCACATTCCTCGCCCACAACTCAGGACGCCACACTGCCTGCCACCTCGCGTCACCGAAGAAGCGCCAAGGACCCTTCTCCTGTCAGAACTGCAGCCACATCCTCACCCACGCCAGCATGCCAGATCCTCTTGCCTCCCAACCGACCAACAGCACACTCGACCGACTCAACTGCATCCTCTTCAACGTGCGATTCCTCCACAAACACGCCACAGAAATCTGGGACCTCCTCAACGTCGCCTCTCCCGACATCACCTTCACGGAAACCTTGATCAACTCCAGATCCGGACCGGACATCGCCATCACCATCCCCGACGGCTACAAAATCACCCGCAAGGACTGCACTGACCGACCAGAAGGAGGCATCGCCATCAACCACAAGGACACCCTCCGACTGACCATGCACTCAAACGACCCAATGAGAACCATCTTGAAACTGGACCTGGGCCCAGCCTGAGTGATTCGTGACCCTCAGAGTGGTTCTCCTCCAGTCCTGGATCCTTAGAAGTGGTGCTGAAGGTGATCAGATGCCTCAAATCTAAAACTTGGGACTTAAAAAATTCTCTGCCCAAAAGTGCCCTGAGGACTGAGAGAAGACCAACATGCATTTCTCACTGATCCGCCCAAGGTGCATTTCCGGTCGGCCTGACTTTGAGGTAGCTCCCTTACATTCTTCTCCACTGCAGCAAAACCTGTTCAGTGGTCACTCTGGAAGGGTATCCAACCTCCTGGAGCCCTCATCTGACCCAGCTGCAGCCTCGTCTGCTGTAGATTTTCGACTTCCAAAAAAAGAGACAAAGGCCCAGATTTGCCAAAGAATTGCTTGCCCTTCTGTCATGCAGGGTGACTCAAAGGCAATGAAAGGGCAATGCAATCCTCGAGTAAGATTTAACAAGCCATGCAAGGCCACCTTGCGTGGCCCTGTGTGGCTTGCAGTCGCGGTCCGTGTAGGAGTGCCGGCCGGGCGGTGACGTGGGGCGGGTGAGGGGCAGGGTGGGGGGTAGCAAAGTACGGATTACGGACCACTACAGGTAAGTAAACATTTAAATCAATAAAACGAATTTCGTTGCGCGCACTGCATCGCATTTGGCGATGCAGCGCTCACAACGAAATTCGTTTTAATGATTTAAATGTTTACTTACCTGTATTAGTCCGTAATCCGTACTTTGCTACCCCCCACCCTGCCCCTCCCCCGCCCCACGTCACCGCCCGACCGGCACTCCTACACGGACCGCGACTGGTGGCTTGGTAAATCTGGAGTAATGCAAAGCTGTGTAAGTCACTGCCTTGCGTTAGTCAGTGCCAGAAAGGTGTTTCATGGGTGGAGTTTGGGTGTTCCCATGCATCCACCCACATATTCTGGCGCATTCCCAGATTTACAAGACAAGTAAACCTGGGGATGCGTCAACATGGTATGCCTTCCTGATAGAGGCGCAACAAGGAGAAATATCTTTATTTCTCCTTGTTTGTTCAGAATACAGCACACTTAGAAAGAGGAAAATGCATCTAAGGATTACCTCTGTGCGGGAATGTATCCCTTTCTCAATAAAAACAATCTTTCCTGCAACACAGGCACCCTTTCACTACGGCACAAAGGTGCCTGCGTTGGCGCTAGGTAGCACATAAAATAATCCCGGTTTTATGGTATTTATTTTTTCACATTTCCATCTGTATTTAGATATATTTATTTTTTGCTAATTTTAATCTGTATCGATCCATATTTATTTTGGGTTTTGTGGAAATATGAAGCTGAAATTAGTATATTTCCACATTTATTTAACCTGTAAATATGCACTCATGCTTGACTGCCTACTAGGTTTCAGTGCTGTAAACACCCGCAGAAGATAAATTAATGCACTTATAAGAAAATATGCACATTTCAGTATCAACCTTGTGCATATCTACTGCTGTTAAAGCCTCTTTACTAAAATTCCTTTCTTTTTTAGCCCCCTTACCTATCAATCCACACAGCTATGGCCTGGCAGTCATGGCAGACAGTATTTAGAATTACTCCAAAAAGTAACACAATTTCTGTTTTTATCCACATTTAAAAATAAATACAGACAAGAAAATAAATGTTTTCAATCTGTATTTATCTGTAAAAATCAGTAAAAACGGAAAACAGATAGCCTTACACATAATGCACCAGCACAGTGAGAAAGCAGCAATGCGCAAAGTATTTATAAATATGGCACATTCCTGCCCTCTCCATTTGATGCAGTGCAGCATGTTGTCTTGCTGCTTTGCGCTACGTCAAATCTTGATAAATTTGACCCTAAGTCTGAAAGTAGGAATCTTCACCGTGACTTCGTTCAACGGCTCCACGAAAATGACGCCTCCTCTTTGGACACCCTTGGCTGCCTTGCCCAGCTGAGCTTTAACTTCTCAGGCATTTTTCTTCAAAAATTCTTCTAAATCCGAAGGTAAGTCGAGACGTGGCCCAATCTACTTCTTGTATCCGAACTGTGGTCCATTGCGGTCAGCCTTAACTTTTTACTTTGAGCTTGTCTTGCATGACTAGATGCCCACAGTTGGTGCTTTGAACATTTAGGCACTATTTTTCACTTTAAAATTTACAAATTCATAACTCTCATTCTACTGATAAAACATAAACATAAGATAATATTCGTCCTATTTCAGAAATGTCTCCATTACCATTACCTGGTGGACCATTTTTAATGTGTTTTTAACATGATTCTTGAACAGCCAACCTGTCAATGATCTTTCTCCTCATGCATCAAACCATTTGGAGATACTTTGACAGACTGCATACAATGGCTTCACTAGTGTCTTATCTCAATAGCCTTAATGTCTCTGCTTGTTGCGTTACCCCCATGGAATGGCAAATCCATAATATCCCCTTCCTCCTGGGATTTTTATACGCTGCACAAAAGAATAGAAGATGAGCCATTCTTTCATCTGGTAAATTACATGCCGGCCAAGCGCTGGACAGGCGGTATACGTTCTACCGTTTTTAACAAAAACCACTGAATTAAAGAGATTCAAGTCTGTATTTTACATATAACTAACTAGCCACTAGGAGAGTAATAAAGTCAAAATAGCGTTAATAAGAACCAGTACATTTAAAATCCAGAAAGGCTACAGTTAGGAACTTCTGAGTCAGGAATTAGTAATTTGTTTCTTTGGCACAGTATTCCAATGTATTTTTGGATAGTGTTCTTTAGATAGTGGTTGGAAGTTCATCCTGTCTTTGTATTGCACTTCAAAGTCAAGTAATGTTAGCATTGACCACACACTTCTAAACCACAGGATTTTACATTGCCTATCATAATAAGAAATACTAAGTGTGACACCACGTTACCTCAAAAGAGCCCACTTATCTTATTACCACATTTTTATTTCAAATCTAGCCACAAAGAGAACATGATCACCCGTTTAAAAAAAAAAAGACCTACAGAACTTCCCCGTGGCCCTATTCCATTATCTCTGCAACTTAGGTTGTCCATAGCCTTTTATTTTGTGATAAATACTCCAACCATTGATAATAAAACCCAACTTAGATCCAAAAGTCCCCAGTAATTACCGGCTCATACCATGTTATCCCACATTGAGCTAGATCATTGAGAACCCAGTAGGATCACCATTGCAAGTGTAGTGAAAACAATACCAGTTATAAAACACCTCAGTGTGGATTCCACCCAGCGTTTGGACAGTATTACTGAGTATTAGTGAAAATTTCAGAAAGATAACAGACAGAGGGGCATATGTTCAAGCCCCTATCACCACCACAATATCACTTTTTCTGACATTGTGGCGGCGATAGGGGCTTAGCCATATTTACAAGGCAGCGTTAAGCCACGTAACGTGGCTTAACGCTGCCTTGTAAATAAGGCCCCCTTTCATGCTATCGTTAGTGTGAAAAGGTTTGGCAGTGGGTGTTGGGGGGCGTTCCACCGCAACACCCATTGATTTTGACGCTGCCCCTTATGTACAAGAGCAGCGTACATAGGAGGCAGAGCCAAAATTAAGACTAGGGAAAACCTGGTCTTAACTTGGCAAAACGAGAAGAAATGCATTATTTTTCCTTGTTTTTGCTTTTTCCATGTTTGCTGCCTTGTGCAGCACACATGGAAAAAGCAAAGAGCCATTGATTGTTTATGTACAGGAAGGGGGACCTTCCTGTACATAAACAATCTGTAAAAGAAAAATGCCATTTTGTGACTTTCATGTCTGCTGCATGAAGCAGCACACATAAAAGTGGCAAAATGGCATTTTAGGATTGTTTATGTGCAGGAAGGGACACCTTCCTACACATAAACAATCCTCCCCTGCACACAGACACCCTTGCACTATGGTGCAAGGGTGCCTGAGTTGGTGCTACAATGCTAAGTTTAGTGCAAGCGCAGGGGGAAACGCAAGGCTGCACCATATCCTTGTAATTATGGTGCAGCCTTGCGTTTCTGAAGTGGTAGAGTGAGGTGTTATGCCATGACAGCTAACACCCCACTCTGCCACTTCCTCGTACATATATCCCCCAGAGACTGCTGATCTCTGCCTATGTGTCTATCTGCAGTGGTTGAATAGAAAACATCAGCAAAAGGAAGCTTTCCTGCATTGCATTATTTTTGTCTTCAATGAAACGCAGACCTATAATTTTCAGGAAAATTAGGACAATATACAGGAAACACTTTTATTTTGGCAGGAGCATCTCAAATATGAGGTGCTGCACACAATAAAATGTGTGCAGCACCAGTAGTGACTATTACAGAAACAAGGATGTGATAGGAACTTGCAGAACATAAGGACAGTCACCAATGGAGATAAAGAGACTTCCTCAGATCTGCAAAATGTTTTTGTCTGGCACAAAAGGCACTGTTAAAACCAAATAGGGCACATTTATGAGAGGCTTCCATTGCGTTTGCACCACGCAACATGGTACATACATGACACAAACCTCTAAGTCGGATTTTTGAAGCCATGCAAAGCCACATTGCATGGCTCTGAGTGGTTCCAAAAATCTGGAGTAACGCAACACAAATTGCGAATTGCTGCGTTGCGTTACTCTGCCCTGGGAAGGCGTTGCATGGATGTTCCTATGCAACTCCCATGGTTCTTGATGAATCACCAGATTTACCAAAACTGGTAAACCTGGGAATGCACCAAATCATTATGCCTTTCCAGGGAAGGCACGACGAGGGGAAATATCTCTATTAAATAGGGGAGGAGGGAGGGAAGCAGGAGCTGGAAAACTGGCAGGGGGAAGGGGCAGCGGGGGCAGCAGCGGCAGGCGGGAAAACTGGGCACGCAACCGGTATTAGAGCAACCAGCAAACAGGGAGAGAGGCACAAAAAGTTGAAGGCACAATAACAGGGGCAATAACAAAATCAAAAATGAAGGCACAGGACCAGGACAATTACAAAAATGGAATGCACAAATAGACAATTACAAAAATGAAAAGCACAAATACCAGGACAATAACTGCACAATACCAGGACACAGACAGGTCTTGCACACAAAACGGGCACTAGCAGTGAGGCAGGCAGTGGCCTCGAACACCCACCGGCAGAGGAGACGCGGGGTCGGCGGCGGTGGCTCAACAGCGGAGCTGCTGAGGGAGAGAGCGGGTCCCTGGCTGGGAAGTCAGGTGTCCTGCTCCATGGTGCAAGGGTGCCTGCGTTGGTGTTAGACTGCCAAAAGGGCGGCAATGCAGGGGAAAGGACAGGAATGCACCGTATTGGATTAAAAATGGCCATTCCTGTCCTTTCCCTGTCACTCAGTGCAGTGTAGCAAGGTGACTTGCTGCGCTGCACTGCGTCACTTTCTCATAAATGAGCCCCAAAGTGTTGTGGTTCAAAACGATTAACTTAAATTTTCCTAACAAAATTAATAAATCACCCATCACCATCTATATTTCCAGCTTTGAATGCTTAGTTTTACTGGACTTTTTAAAGACATGTAGAATTGCAAATGAATTCACTTGTTTTTGCTAAATCATTAAGTATGCTACGCTTGCAACTGATCTGATATGGGTTTATTAAATTCAAATTGCTGCTGTCATCGCCCATCATCAGATCAATAAACATTTTACTACTTTAAGATATTTATTGTAACATTTAAATTTTGATAGCAGCGGCTTGCAAAATCAAAGCATTTTACATGTGGAGAAAGAGTGCTAAAGTTTGTCACAAGACAGAAAATCATATAGTATTGTATACGTGTGAACACCTCCCATCATCTCCTCGAACATTTACCTCTGAAGTCCGCATATTATTTTCTTATAATAAAAGTTTAAAGATTTGAAGAGATGCAGTTCTGAAAAAGTTCGTTTTTCACTAAAGAGCATGCTGTAAACTTGCATGCCCTACTTAATTCAAGGTCATCCCAGTTAGTTAAAAGCCAGTATTTTTGTCTGCTAAGCTCCTCTACAGACAGGTTCATTTGAGAGGCAGAAATCAGCACTACACATCAGCCCCACTGGTTCTCCTCCCCCACTACTACAGCCCCGTGCTGCAGGTGAGCCCCGGGAATGCTCACTCTGTTTAGGCGCAGGTGCCAGGGTGTGAACAGGCCTGAATGGAGCCGAGAGCGTCAAGCGCTCGGTCCTTTGTTATGCTGAACTTGGGTCAGAGCACATTCGCACCTAACCCTGGGCCATCGCCATGACAACAAAGGGCCGAGGAGAGGCTCTCAACTTGCATATGACAGGTAAGTTGGGAGGGCTGGTGCAATGAATACGTGCCTGCATATTTCAGGTTAGGAGAGTTAGCCGAGAATGAAGAGCAGGGACCTACATTCCTGGGTGTTTCAGTAACTTAATGGCTTGACTTGTAAACCCAACGCAAAATTCTACTAGGATCTGCACGAAAATTTCAAGAATATAGTGAAATTCCCATATAGAAATTAATTGCCTATCCTGAGTGAAAGAAACATTTTATATTAAATTCCCTACACAGTTCTCTAAAAACAAATCTATTTCTATTCATGCACTAACGCAGCAGTATTTTTTAAATGCACGCAATGTAAAGTACTTTATGTGAGTTTGAACTTTTTACATAAGTTTAATTTTATAAGTAAAATGTGTGTGATTTTCCATCTTCTGCTGCAGGCATAACTTCTCTGCATTGGCTTAGAGTAGCACATAAACGCATCTGGAAATTGTATTTTTGTTTTTTCGTTTCACACATAGGATTACAAGAGCCAGAATGCAAAAAAAAAACAAGCACTAGCAAAACCAGTAGGTCTCGTCTTTTGGTGATCAGCATCAGCAAGAAGAAAAACAAGCATTTGCAATGCAATAGGTCTCACATTACTGAAAGTTTGAGCTACTGGCATTGCATTATTATTTGCAATACCTATAGCTCAAACTTTTAGTAATGCGAGACCTATTGCATTGCAAATGGTTGTTGAGCAAAGGCAGCAGGCGAAGGGCAAGACTGAACTGTCTATTTACGGAGGCGGACGTGTTTATTGTTTTGAGTGGAAATGTGTTGGGTTGCCTGTTTGACAGCTGATTAAAATAGACTTATTTTCGAATATACAAAACAATCTCAGATAAGCAGTTCCTGAGAGTAGTCCGACTTGATCAGTTATAACACAGCGAGTTCAGATGCACCCCATTGGAAAAGCCTTTAACGGTGTGTATACAGCAACAGTGTTTTGGTACATGGAGCTGGTTCAAGACATCTGTGAGGTGAGGTCTCCCGGTTCTGGTGACCTCGGGGGGCAACCACACAACCTTTGGAACTGCAGAAACCAGACTACTGCAATATCACTGAAATATCTTGTGTTTAGGGTTTTGAATTTCAAGGGGTAAAACGGTCAACCAGCAAAGGCTAATTCCTGAATATTGGTGTAGGCTCAGCTAACAATGTAGCACTTTAAATATTTAGAATGCTCATTTAGTGTTATGGCATTCATAAAGAGACCTTACCTATATCAAATAAAAATGCTTAGTAATATTTTGTATTTGAGGTCACATTAGAATTGCCACTTAAGAGTCTGTGGATAAACTATATCTATGCTTTGTTCGAGGTCGACAAGCGTTTCTGAAGGGGCTACGTAGCTCTTGGGAGCAAAAATCAAATAGGCCAAAGTGCAGTGTCTGGTTTCCTATAGATCGTCTTTCTAACGGACTTAAGGTGTTTGGAGATAAGTATTGCACAATATAAAACAAAGCAGGGCTTGGTATTTACTAAGTGGGAAAATGATCTCCTACTACAAGTTTCGCCCTCCAAAATCAGGCAATACGTGTGGATTTTGAAGCTTAAACCACCCAAAATGCCACATGCCTTTCCAGCAGCAGGGGCTCCTCCGCTAAGGCGGAGGAGCGTTGCCCCACTGCTTTTCAGCAGTGAAAAATATAATGATAATAACAAAGGTTATTATGATTTTATTTTTTCTCATTGACTTCCTGCAGCTGAGCCGAGGGTGAGGCGGGGCCATCCATTCTGACACGACACAGCTGCAGGAAGGAGGATGAGTGGTGGCATTGCTTCTAATGCGCATGACAGTTTGACGGCCAACCGTCATACGCACTTCGATCTTTCCACCCGAGCTGTGCTGTACAGCCAGGTGGAGGGAATGCACAAGGTCGCAGCCCCTTAGGGCTCTTATGTTGGGTAATACCAGCATGAGACCAGTGTCTGGATTGGCGTAGGGGGAGCCTGTGGCATGCCAGGAGTCGAGGAGCACCGACGCTGTAGATGGCAGGTAAGCATTAAAAAAAAAAAATTTCAGCTCGCTGCCTCCCCCACACTGCCCCACCACTTTAATGCCCCACCAGCTGCCATTGCTTTCCAGAGCAAAAATACCTTTGGAGAAGCGCGAACTGTAAGGAAGCGCGCCATTAGGACGCGGCCCCCCGGGAACCCGGCCACGCCCTCGTGGTTCCTCTTCAAAGGATTGGGCGGAACTACAGCGTGAATCACTTCCGGGGCAACGTCGTGACGTCTCTTCCGGCCAGAGCAGGCAACAGCGAGGGGGAGGAGTGGGCGTGGGCCTATTTAGGGCAACTTGCCCTGGTCCTCGCCCTCTCCTCCTTACGGCGCACTCTACGCCGGAATAAACAAAAACCTCACCCGCAAGCTACAGAACATCCAGAACGCCGCTGCAAGACTGGTCCTCAACCTGCCAAAACACTGCCACATCTCCCAGCACCTGCACACACTCCACTGGCTCCCCGTCGAGGCGAGAATCACCTTCAAGATGCTCACCCACGCACACAAGGCCCTCCACGGCACCGGACCAGCATACCTGAACAGCCGACTCAAATTCCACGCACCCCAAAGGACCCTACGATCAGCCCAGCTCTCCTACGCCGTGGTCCCCCGCACCAGAAAGACCAGATCGGGAGGCCGCTCCTTCTCCTTCCTCGCGGCCAAAGCATGGAACGCCCTTCCGCTCCACCTCAGACAGACAACATCGCTCCCCATCTTAGCAAGAAACCTAAAAACCTGGCTCTTCGACAGACCCCCTCCTTGATGGAATGGAACCTGCCCCCCCCCCACCCCTAGCGCCTTGAGACCCTTACGGGTGAGTAGTCGCGCTTTAACAAACCCCTGATTGATTGATTGAAGGCAATGAATTTTAAATTACCCCTTTGCTAGGTCATCCTACCCCATCCCAAATCCAGCCTGAGTTTTATCATTCTCGAGATTTATTTTTACCTAATGCACAAGTTACTAACTTGTGAAACGATATATCTGTAAGAGACAGTAGTTAGTGACAGATTCCTTACCTTAGAATAACCCCAGGCGTCAGGCTGGATCCGGAAAGTTTTTGCGTAGCAGTACCCTTGCGCGTCGGTAGGTGGCGTCGTGCGGCTCTGCGTCCGTCGTCGGCGTCGTGATTGCCGGGATGACGTCGCGGGCAGTACTTAGACGCCGCCCCTGCGCGCTGACGTCAGTTCTGTACACGACTTTCCGCGCCAGGAACGCAGAGCCATGCAAGAAGCTGACAAGGTGTCTGAAAAATACTAGGGCCCTGAAAGGGATGACCTTAACCCTAGAAATCAGTTCGCAGAACGGGGAGGATGGGTGGGGCGGTAAGGAATCTGTCACTAACTACTGTCTCTTACAGAGATATCGTTACACAAGTTAGTAACTTGTGCATCTGAAAGAGACACGTTAGTGACAGATTCCTTACCTTAGAATAGATACCCCAGCAATACCAACCCCGGTGGTGGGTCTGCGAACAAAGATCAGACAAGGAAGTCCCGGAGGACAGAACGGCCAAAGAAGCCGTCCCTCCGGACCTGACTGTCAAGGCAGTAATGCTTTGTAAACGTGTGCAGCGAGGCCCACGTAGCTGCCCGACAGATATCCTGCAGCGGAACACTGCGGCCCAAAGCCGTGGTAGCAGCCGTTGCCCTGGTGGAATGGGCACGCAGCCCAACAGGAGGTTCCTTCTTAGCCAAAGAATAGCAGGCTTTGATACACAAGGTTACCCAGCGGGAGATGGTTCTTTTGTGCACCGCCCGACCTTTTTTGGCGCCCACGTAGCCAACAAAGAGCTGGTCATCCACCCGGAAGTGTTGTGTGCGGTTGAGGTAAAAGGAAAGCGCACGTTTTGGGTCCAGACGGTGGAGCCTCTCTTCCTCTCTGGAAGGATGCGGAGGCGGAAAGAAGGTGGGCAAAGTGATGGTCTGCCCAATGTGGAAGGCAGTAACCACCTTTGGCAAGAAGGACGGACGTGTCCGAAGAACAACCTTGTCTGGATGAACAGACAGAAAGGGAGGTTTGCATGAAAGAGCCTGGAGCTCACTCACCCGCCGAGCGGAGGTGATGGCCACCAGAAAGGCTGTCTTCAGAGTCAGAAGACGAAGAGGACAGTTGTGTAGAGGCTCAAAGGGAGCGCACATAAGAAAGGTAAGAACCAAGTTCAAGTCCCACTGAGGCATCACAAACGGAACAGGAGGGAAGAGATGTGTAATGCCTTTTAGAAACCTGTTAACAACAGGGGACTTGAAAAGGGAGGGCTGATCAGGAAGCCTGAGGAAGGCCGAGATAGCACAAAGATAGCCCTTGATGGTACCCAGGGCAGAACCCTGTTGGGCCAGGGAAAGAAGGAACAGAAGAACCTCAGAAAGAGGGGCAGAAAGCTGATTCACAGCCTTTGCTGTGCACCATGCCACAAACTTGTTCCACCTGCAGGCGTATACCACCTTAGTGGAGGGACGCCTGGCTGCCAGAATCACATCACAAACTTCGGGAGGCAAGTCGAAAGGAATCAACTGCCGCCGCTCAATCTCCACGCAAGCAGGTGGAGGCTGGACAGGTTCGGGTGGAGGACCGTCCCCTGCTGCTGCGACAGAAGATCCTCCCGAAGAGGCAGACGGATCGGGGGATCTACGCTCATACTGAGTAGCTCGGGATACCAAACTCTTCGAGCCCAGTCCGGAGCCACAAGAATGACTTGGGCCCGGTCGTGCCGAATCTTCTTCAACACTCTGGGTAGAAGTGGTATAGGCGGAAAGGCGTACAACAGACCGCAACTCCACTCGCGACGAAAGCGTCGCCCGAGCGAGTGCCGCCTTGGAAATTCCAACGCGCAGAACTGATGACATTGCGCGTTCTCTTCGATGGCGAATAGATCTAACCAAGGCTCTCCCCACTGTAGAAAGAGTCCTTGCGCCACTTCCGAGTGAAGACGCCATTCGTGATCCATCATGCACCTGCGGCTGGAGTTCGTCCGCCCTGGCGTTCAGGGAACCTGCCAGGTGTTGAACCATCAGGAACATGCCCTGATGTACCAGCCATGTCCAGAGGCGCAGAGCCTCCTGACAGAGGGTCCACGACCCCACCCCGCCTTGTTTGTTGCAGTACCACATGGCGGTGGTGTTGTCTGTGAACACCTGCACTACCTTCCCTTTGACAGAGGGAAGGAATGCCTTGAGTGCAAGTCGGATCGCCCGGAGCTCCAGAAGGTTGATATGGAGCCAGGACTCCGCCGGAGACCAGAGGCCTCTGATCTCCGCCTCTCCCATGTGACCGCCCCATCCCAGAAGGGACGCGTCCGTCACAACTGTGTGCTCTGGCTGGGGAAGGGAGAGGGATCTGCCCATGACCCATTGCCGGTTCGAGAGCCACCACTGCAACTGTTTTGCAGTCCCCTCCGAGATCTGGACGTGATCGGACAGGTTGCCCTGGTGCTGCGCCCACTGGAACTTCAGGTCCCACTGCAGAGCCCGCATATGCCATCTGGCATGATCGACCAGCAGGATGCAGGAGGCCATGAGGCCCAGCAGCCTCAAGGTCATCCGTACCGAAACCCAGGATAAAGTCTGAAAGATCGGAATCATAGCCTGAATATCCCGGACTCGCCGTTCGGGAGGATAGGCCCGAAACTGCGTCGTGTCCAGAACTGCTCCGATGAAAAGGAGCTGTGGAGAAGGAATCAGATGCGACTTCGGCACATTGATGGAGAACCCCAGCGAGTGCAGGAGTTCGGCCGTAGTCTGGAGGTGGGAGACGACTGCCTGGGACGAGCCCACCTTCAGCAGCCAGTCGTCGAGGTAGGGGAAGACAAACCCCTGCCCGGCGCAGATGAGCTGCGACCACCGCCATCACTTTCGTGAACACCCGAGGGGCACTGGTAAGGCCAAAGGGGAGCACGGTGAACTGAAAATGCTCGAGGCCTACCGTGAACCGCAGGTAGCGCCGGTGGGCCGGCAGGACGGGGATGTGGAAATAAGCGTCCTGCAAGTCCAACGCTACCAACCAGTCTCCAGGGTCGAGTGCAGTCAAGACCTGAGCTAGGGTGAGCATCTTGAACTTCTCCTTCCGGAGGAAGCGATTGACGTTCCGGAGGTCCAAGATAGGACGCATGTCCTCCTTGTCCTTTTTGGGCACCAGAAAGTAGTGGGAGTAGCAACCACGCCCTACTTCTGGGGTCGGAACACGCTCGATGGCCCTCTTGGCCAAGAGGGCCGTGACTTCCTTCTGCAGAAGCATCAAGTGATCCCCTGACATGCGGTGGAATTGAGGTGGCATGGCTGGGGGGGTGGTCTCGAAGGAGAGGGAGTAGCCCCTTCGGAC
Source organism: Calotriton arnoldi (assembly GCA_963921515.1). Lineage (NCBI taxonomy): Eukaryota > Metazoa > Chordata > Amphibia > Caudata > Salamandridae > Calotriton > Calotriton arnoldi. Next base: position 601,753 of record CAWUFW010005451.1, read on the forward strand.
AATGTCCAAGACCCACCTGTCCGAGGTGATGGGACGCCAGTGGTGAAGGTGATGGCGGACCCTGCTCCCTACTGGCATGCTGTGCACCTGAAAGGAGGGACTAGGAGGGCTTGGAGGCCGCGGACGGGTTGGAGGTGGTGGCCTGACCCGCACGCTGGTTGCCCGAACCGCCACGGCGGTAGCCACGTCCTCGGCCACGCGAAGGCGCTTGCTGCGCGGGCCGGTGGCTGGGCTGCTGACGTGACTGGGCGCCCCTTCCGTGGCCACGAAAGGGGCGAAAAGCAGAGGTTAGCGGAGGGCGCACAACAGAAAGGCCCAGGGACTTGGCAGTAGCCCGTGAGTCCTTAAACGCTCCAGCGCATGGTCTGCTTTTGAACCAAAAAGACCGACTCCATCAAAGGGCATGTCCATGAGTGTATTCTGGACATCACCCGAGAAACCAGTTGTCCTCAGCCAGGCGTGGCGACGCAGCGCCACCATCGTTGCAAGCGATCTGCCCAGCGAGTCGGCGGTATCAAGGCCACAACGTATGGTGTACTTTGCCGCATCCCTACCTTCCGCAATGGCGCGGGTAAGCAGTGTCTGGACCTCCTCAGAACACTGGGGCAAAACAGTCGCCACCGAATCCCACAGGGAGTGGGTATATCGGCCCAAAAGGCAAGCGGTGTTCACCGACCGCAAGCCAGCACTGGAGGAAGAAAAGGCCTTCTTCCCAAATTGGTCCAGCCGTTTGGATTCCCTATCCGGAGGGGCGGTAGGGAAGGCGGTTTGGGAGGCAGAGGCTTGGACAACCAAGCTCTCGGGGGTGGGATGTTGGGAGAGAAACACGGGGTCGCCCGGAGCAGGGCGATGGCGTCGGGCCACGTTCCTATCCACAGGAGCCCCTGTGGTGGGCTTGGACCAGGTGCCCAAAAGAACGTCAATCAGTGCATCATTAAACGGCAGCACAGTCTCCGCAGAGGAGGCTGCCGGCTGAAGCACTTCAGTCAAGAGATTAGTCTTGACAGCCAGAGTAGGCAATTGGAGGTGCAAGGCTCCAGCTGCTCTTCGCAACACCGTTGCGAAATTTGCTCCCTCCTCCGTAGCCACGGGAGGAGACAGCATGCCAGTGTCAGGGGAAGTATCTAGACCACTGGCATCCCCAAGTTCCTCTGCCCAGTCCTGATCATACTCACACTGCTGTGTGAGAGGGTCTTCTGACCCCTCCCAGCTCTCCTGGTCCTCCTCTGGTGAAAAATATGGAGGAGGAGGGACATTTGGGACCCAAGGTCTCGTCGGTGCCGGATCCGGCGTCGGGTGACGCCGGTCCGGCTCCATGTCCGGACCCGGAAAGAGCTGGGGAACGACGCCGTCCGGAGCCCCGGACGGCGTCAGGAACGGCACCGGGGACATCGGCGGAGGCGTGGTTAGGTCAACCGGCGTCGATGGGGGTTGCGGTACCACCGGGGCCGGGATCGAGGCCAGGGACGGAGCCGAGGCCGGGATCAAGGCTGGCGGGACAGGCGACGCCGGGACCGGATTCGTCGGTGACGCCGGAGCAACCCCATCAGGGCCCGCGGGGCCCGAAGGCGCACCGGAGGGACCTTGAGGCCCGAAGAGGCGGGCCATGGCCGACAGGAATTCCTGTACTTGGGCCGGAGTCGCCCCCGAACCCGGAAAGGACGGGTAATGCAGGGGCGGCTCGACAGGCACGTCCGGGGCCGCGGGGACGGTGCCGACAGGGGCCTCAGCCGAGTCGTGAGACCGGCGAGGCGAAGTCTTCGAGCAATGATGCTTCTTAGACTTTTTGTGCTTCGACTTACCCGAGGAGCGCGAAGACTTGGACTCAGACGACCGGCGGGGACTCCGCGACCGGCCCCTCGACCTCTCCCGGGACCAGGGCTTGGTGTGGCGCGGAGCCGACTGCCGGACCTCGAGTAGCTTTCGAGACCGCTCTCGCAAAGCCTTCGGGTGAAGTTTCCGGCAGTCAGGGCACGACTTCGTGTCGTGGTCTCGGCCGAGACAGAAGAGACACTCTAAGTGCGGGTCTGTGATTGACATCATTCGACCACAGACGTCGCATGGCTTGAAGCCGGGCATCCCTATCGACACCTAGGAGTCGTACTCGAAAAGAAAACAGTGAAAAATCACCCAAAAATTTAGTCAAAAATTGACTAGGGCACTGCTCTTCCCGGATCTGCGCTTACTGGCGCGGAAAAAGAAGAACTGACGTCAGCGCGCAGGGGCGGCGTCTAAGTACTGCCCGCGACGTCATCCCGGCGATCACGACGCCGACGACGGACGCGGAGCCGCACGACGCCGCCTACCGACGCGCAAGGGTACTGCTACGCAAAAACTTTCCAGATCCAGCCTGACGATATTCTAAGGTAAGGAATCTGTCACTAACGTGTCTCTTTCAGATCCACAGCTCTATCCATTTCATAGGGGACGACTCTATATATTTAAACTGATGATATTTGATACCTTTATGGACGTTCTCACTCTGGGATATTTTCTCTCTCTCTCACTTAAAAAGTCACTATTGGGTCGATTACAAGTCAAGTGGTGTGTTATCCACAGGGAGATACCACCCCATCTGATTCCAAGTTTTACCAGGTGCACAAATGCACTCAGTAAAACCACATTTCCATGCATGTTTCATTCCTGCTCAAAGCAGAGCAAAATGGGCATGGGAACTGGCCCAGAATCATGACTTATCTGCAAGTAAAAAATGGATTGATAATTACGGTCCATGCATTTAGTTGCTATTCGGGGCCTAAGAACAGGGGAGAAAAAAACGAGCCAGAAATGGTCATTCTGGTCCAGTATTTCTGAACTCCCTGGACCACACTACTCGTAATCAGGTCTTCAATATGCAGCTCCGTTTGATAATACATCTCCTTCTTAAATCTCCAATCTCCCTCTTGGGTGTTTTCAAATGTTAGATATAAGGTGCCTCTTCTCCTTAAAAAATCACTCAAAGCTCCCCATCTGAATCACCTTACATATTTCCCATGCCATTCTTGTAATTCTCTCCCTGATTCAGCCCTTTCACTCCCTGCTCGCTCTAATCTTTCTACTTCCTATGTGCACTCATCCAGTTCCATACACTTCCCAGGTTTTTACCTCGTCCTATCGCACTCCCCAACATCCCATGTTGTCTTCCGTCATGTCGCTCCATGATCTTCACCTTATATGTTCAGGTTCCTCGTCTGGTCATTTTTTCCTTCCCCAAATATCTCCATTTTTATTGCGAATTGTGGAAGATGTCAGCAGCTTATAAAAACGCAATACAGTAAATATTAGTGTTCACCTTGTGGAGGGCTCTATGAGACATTAAAGCCTTTCACTTTGCACAAGTCACAAAAAATCTGCAGTTCATTAACTAAAAATATAAGAAAGTGCTTAGTAAAATAAGCCATTCAATTTGAATCGAACACTTTGCTTAATTGTTGCTATTATAAAACTGCAGGGGGATCAAATCTGTGTTTAGACACAGCCTTTGTTTGAACGCCTCAGCCCTATCCTTGTTGCCATCAGGGTCTCAAGTCAATGTCATCCTATGCGGCCTCCCAGAAACCCAGGAAGGTTTGTTGTTAGGTGCAAGCCCCATCCCCCAGTCTGGGAAGTTGCCAGACTTCTAGGATTAAGAGCACACAGGTCTCTTGCGATGCTAATGGCCCTTTTGTTATGTGCAAGGATGCATTTGCATCTCGTGCCTGTCCCGCTGAAGTCCTGCCTTGAGGTTCCTATGAAGGCAGGACTGATTGTGCACCAAGACTAGAGAGAGTGTCACCCAGGCCCTCGTCAGTAGCAGACTCGACTATGGAAACGCCCTCTACGCGGGAGCCCCGGCCAAGCTCATCAAGCGACTGCAACGCATTCAAAACGCCTCTGCACGCCTGATCCTCGACGTACCACGCCACAGCCACATCACCCCCCACCTGAGAAACCTGCACTGGCTCCCCATCGACAGGAGAATCTCCTTCAAACTCCTCATCCACGCACACAAGGCACTCCACAAGACCGGCCCAGCCTACCTCAACAGACGACTCTTCTTCTACGTCCCCAACCGCCAGCTCCGCTCCGCCGACCTCTCCCTCGCCACTGTCCCTCGCATTCGAAGAACAACCACTGGCGGCAGATCCTTCTCCCACCTCGCCACCAAGACCTGGAACACCCTTCCACTCAGCCTACGACAGACCCAAGACCTGCTGACCTTCAGGAGGCTACTCAAGACCTGGCTGTTCGACCAGTAGCGGCACCCCCCCCCCCCTTTTTTCCCCAGCGCCTCGAGACCCTCGCGGGTAAGTAGTGCGCTCTACACATTCTGTGATTGATTGATTGATTGAGATAGTAGGACAGTACCATATCTAAGTAGATTTGGTGCTTTCCTACTCTATCCTTGTTATGCCATGCAATGGCGTGCAGCAACTTTGGGTGTTGTGTTGCGTTGTGTGACAGTTTTGTAAATCTGGGCCTGTTTGTATCTATGTGCATAACAATCCTTTTTATGCCATGTAGTTTAGTGAACTCTGAATCAGAATTTGTGCTGCATTGCAGCAATGCTCCAGAAGCTCTGACACAAATGTTATGTCAATTAAAGTGGGTAGAGCCAGTGTGTAGAAGATAACTGAGAGATGGTTGTATGATGTTACAACGCATGCCAATACCCCGCATGCCCTTGCAACGCAAATCTTTACCCCAACTTGCTGTCGGGGTGCGCTGGAAGTTGGAATAGTTTAATTTACTATTCCAACTCCAGTGTGTGCAACAGTAGGGAAGGTGTTGGAGATAAATCCAATACCTTCTACCCCCTGCTACACACCTTTCGCCTTGCAACGGCATGCGGGGTAATGGCTGTTTCCCCTGCACGATACATTGTAGCTACTCAGTGTCTGCACATGCCATAAAAATGTCAAGCTCAGTTTCAGTGGGAATAATAACCATTTGATAGGCACATTTGTGATTAAGGGGATGAGCCAAGTAGCGAATGCTGCCATGACCTAACTTGCAAGTGCTGAACCATCTCACACCGGGAAGGGCGGCTAGAATGAAGAATGGGGAAGGCTTGTGATGATGTCTGATAGGAAAGCAGCAATTAAACCTAGTAATGAGGTTTAAGAAATATGGCACAATTATTGTTTTTTTTGTTTTTTTCTCAAATATATTTATTAAAAGAAAGAAAAGATACATACCCCAATAATATGGGAGAAAAACCTAACAGGGAAAGTAGCCCCACATATACATTAAGGTGAGCATCTATTTATATTCCCTCATCCCACCAGAAGTGTAATAGATGATACCATAACTAAACCACAAGTAGCTTACCAATCTCAGCTGCACCTAACAAATGGACCTAGACTGAGAGAGAAGGCCCTGAACCTTGTCTGCAAACCTACCCCCAACTGCATCATCAAAAATAACAAACTAAGGCATCCACTAAAATATAAGCCCTTTAGTACCTGCAGCAGTTCAATCATCTAGTGAAATTCACTTCTCATTGGCATTAAGTCATGTCTCCTCAACTCTGATGCTGCGCTAATATCAGGTAATATAAGAACTCTTGAATCTCTATAGATAAAACTTCATAAAAATGATGCAAACCTAGCGTAAAACGTTGTGTTGCATTTGAGTTACTTTGTGCTGCTTTGCGGCAAGAGAGGATTCCATGGCTGTTGGATGGGTGTTCCCATGCAGCCACTCATTGATTGTTATGAAAATTCCTGGCTACTAACATTGGTACACAGGGATTTGCACCAAAAATGTACGCCTCCTCGAAGCAGGTGTAAGGTTTTAGAAAAACGCTCCAAACCTAGTGTGTGTGCTACACTATACACCACGCATCCAAAATGGGAAAAGTATTAAAGCACAGTTTTTGTATTGGGAGGGTGCTTTTCCAGTGCAATACCTATTCTTGACAGAACACACAGATGCTCACACTATGGTGCAAGGATGTGTAAATTGGCGCATAGCAGACAAAAGTGCGCCAGTGAGTAAAAAACAGCACCAAATCTTAGTAGATATGGCACTGTTTTGTCTTTCCTATTGACACAATGCAGTGCAGAAACTGTGGTTGCTTCCCTGCATTGCACTAATGTTAATAAGTCTGCCCCTATGTTCCCAAAAGTCTGAATGAAACATTAACCTTAATTTAAAAATATAGAGTGTTTTATCTCTCTCTCCTTCCTTTGTATCAAACGAGCCTCTGCTTACTCCCCTTCCTCTGCTTGCCTCCACTCTGAGTATAGCCTACTCTAAGTTGCACATCTGTCTGCTCTATTCTCTATTGTATTTCCGCAAAGTTGCTCACACCTTATTTCATAGAGCACAACTTGTCCATTTTTGAAAGTACACCCCTGCAGTCTAACAATACTTAATCTTCTCTATCTATTTACTCCACCAACCACTGACATGAGCTCACATACTTCCTACTATAGTCACACCTAACTGTTAATTTAATCTACAACACAGAAACTGTATTGAAAGCATATAATGGATCACTAGACTAAGCACTAATTTTCTGTTCCGGAGTAGTGTATCATCCGCTGTAGGGCTCTTCTACACCTTGCAGGGGTAGTACACTCTATACAAATACAATACAACCCTAGCATCTGATGAGGCAGGAGGAGTGACTGATCAGTTCACTGTAACTAATTAGAACTACAAATATGTACTGAGTGGGTACACATATGGCAACAAGCATGCACACATGTATGTATGCAATACATAAGAATGAATGTTGCTGAGCCAAATGTTTATGGTAGTACTATCAAAATGGATAATCACAGTTTAATGGGCAGTCTATGGGTCTCATGAGTTTGGCGTTGCGGGACCGCCCACTACTGCAACGCTAAGCCTGTGGTTGAACCACCAGATTAGGAATTTTCTCGTGTCTGGCAGGCGATTCTTTGGTGTTCCCATGGTGTGCCTATGAAATAAGCATCGCAATGGGAACCTCAAAATCAGTGCCTGCATGGCATGGAATGCTGCAATCCAAGCCGTGCAGGTACTGGGTGTATGAACACAGGGGGGAACAAGATGTGCCCCCCTGCATGCACCCCATGGCCCTGTAGGGCCCCCTTTCTTTCCTCTCCTCCATGCTTTTCATGGTGGGCTCACCACCATGAAAACCGTGGCGGAGAGGAAACTTGTAATATGCTTGGCAGGACTGTGGCGGTCACGCCATGCATATTGGGGCATCAAGACCGCTGCACCACCACCAGGGATGACTGATCCCTGGCGCTTGTGGCGGTCCCAGGGTGGCCCTACCTCACTGGTTGTGATAGGGCGGTCAGAAGACTGCCACCGCCAAGCCCCCACGAGTCTTGTGCTCAGTGGACTCGTAATGAGGCCCTAAGACTCTTCTGACTCAAATTAAGAGCTTAACGAGTCCAGAGGACATACCATGCTGAAGGGAACGGTGCATCACTTCTGAATTAATTCGGCACAGTGTCAAGCTGCTAGGGGCAAGCTGGGTAAAATGCTTCTAGCCAGGTTATATGACATTACAATGCATGCCTTTACCACGCATGCCTTTACCACGCATGCCTTTACCACGCAGAGGCCTTTACTTCGAATGGTAAGTATATTCAAGGTAAGTAAATAAGTAAATCTCACTATGTGTATATATATATATATGTGATTCCAACACCATCCCCTCCTCCGCACTTGCCTTCAGACTCTCCTCCAGAGGATATCAGGGGGGTTTCACAATTTAATGCAAAGGGCAGCCAACAGGTTCCACTTACCCATTACTGTAAAACAAACAGAATGTTTTCTGTACGATTTTAAAGAGGACACAAAAAGTGGTACGCTCAATTCCTATCATTTACCATATATGGCAGGAGGGCATCAGGATTATGAAAACACCAGCATCCATACCACCGGTACTGCCTTGTGTAGAAAAGAAATATAGGGCTCCGGATGACATAGTGAGATTTACTTATTTACTTACCTTGAATATACTTACCATTCGAAGTAAAGGCCCCTGCGTGGTAAAGGCATGCATAATAAAGGTTGCATTGTAAAGGCATGCGTGGTAAAGGCATGCATGTGTATATATATGTGTATATATATATATACACACTATATATATATATATATATATATATATACACACACACATAGTGAGATTTACTTATTTACTTACCTTGAATATACTTACCATTCGAAGTAAAGGCCTCTGCGTGGTAAAGGCATGCATAATAAAGGCATGCGTGGTAAAGGCATGCATTGTTTTTAGGGTTTAGGGGTGGGTAGTAGTAAA